>CM030358.1:97362152-98014258 GCA_017893485.1 Hemerocallis citrina | reverse complement strand
AAATTGGTTAGAATTTTTTTTTCTAAAATTGCTCCATCTCAGATCTATAAATACAGCCTCTCCCCCACCATTACCAGGATATCAACTGTTGTCGAAGGGCCTGTCGCGGGAAAACTGCCAGCGTCTCATAATTTATGGCAAGTTTTTTATCGGTATCTTTGCCAACCATAAATATCAGCCTCATATCATATATGATCAACAATGCTGATCTAAACTTTCTCCTCCACAATCAGAAAAAAAAGAGTTCCTCTCTCTAGTAAATTTAGAGAAAGAAGCTCTCCTAAAAAAAACCAAAAACCAAAAACCCAAACCCTAGATCTGAGCTTGGGGGGCGGCCGGCGGCTAGGGCTTCATCGCCGTCGCCCCCCTCCTCTCTGCTTCCTCTCAACCTCTCTCTCCCAACTCTCATCTTCTCTTTCCTTTTTACTTTCTTTCCCCAAATCCTTACTTTTCGTCTCCCCAACCCTAATCCGCTGCCAACGATGACCACCCACCGCCAGATAAGGCCTTTTTCTAATGAAGAATCGCAAGAAGAGGGGCCTCCGTCAACGTCGACAAGCTTTGGAGCCTGCTCCCTGAGGACGTCAAGGAGAAGGCCTGATCTGGGTTGGCGTCAATGTTCGGCGTGGGGCAGTTCGGATACTTCAAGATGTTGGGGAAGAGGAGGCTACAGGAGGGCAAGCCGATGGTAGGGAAGGCAAAGCTGGTGTGATTCCAAGCCTAAGATGGGCGAGAGCTCAGGAAGCAACAGCCCCAAGCAAGAGACTAGTGTTGATTCCAAGCAAGAGAGTGGGGCTGATTCCAAGCCTAAGATGGGAGAGAGCCCAGGAAGCAACAACTCCAAGCAAGAGAGTGATGATGATTTCGATTTGGGAGACGGCGAAGAAGAAGATTAAGGAAGGTGGTGCTCACGGCGTAAACCCAGGGTTTGTGGAGGGTATTTGGTATCTTGTTTTAGTTTGTTCGGGGTAGTTCAGGCTATCGTGGAGGCATGTGGGGGAGGTCGGGGAGAGAGTGGGAGGGAGGGGGATTTCTGATTTGGGAGTGCTGCGTTTGGGGGGAGATTTGAATTTCAAATTGAGTTTTGAAGTTGGAGTTGACGCGGTGGAGTCCCTAACATCTAAAATTTCTTCTAATATCCAAATTACAACCAACTTATAATTAGCAACAAAATTTATCCTAGTTGGTGTAGGCAACGAGTTTCGGGCAATTTTATAGTTTGGGTTCTACTTTGACCTTTGTTGGTTAAAGTGAGGGGAGCCTTTGGTTCTTTCATGTTAGAGGGCTCGCAGGGGTCAGGTGCGATGTCTACCCTCGTTGCGAGGCTGCGGGGAGAGTCAACGAGGGTGAAGCGACGGGATGAGAACGAGGACTCAATCTTAACATGGAGTTGTCAGATTGGTGGAGTGCCTGTGGGGTCGCTAATATGGAGCTTACGCTTGTCGTATGGGTCATTGCTGGGGGCAACGAGGGAGAGTGTATGATAGTTGGAGAGAATAAATGACGTGCAAGCGAGGGACTAAGTGAGAGAGTGAGCTCAAATTGGCACGAGAAAGTTGTTCTGGCGGGGGTGGCCGATCAGTAGGACTAGATTTCGTTGTATTTTTTTTTGTTGGTTGGGGTGTATGAATTCCAGAACCCAGCTTGTTGGGATCTGAACTTCATAAACCTTATTTTTGTTTTTTTGTTTTGTTAATTTTTTAAAATTAAACACCGGGGTGAGGGAGGGGGGGTAATTGCCAACCTTTTACGATTAAAAAACAAAATTCTCCGCCACCATTACTAGGATATCAAGTGTTGTCGAAGGGCCTGTCGTGGAAAAATTGTCGGCGTCTCATAATTTATTGCAAGTTTTTTATCGATATCTTTGCCAACCATAAATATCAGCCTCATATCATATATGATCAACAACGTTGATCTAAACTTTCTCCTTATACCAAGAACTCTTCGTCTGGTGTCTGCCACACAAGAAAAAGCAGCATCACTCATGTTGCTTCAAATTAAGATTCAATCCTAACTTGTTCGGAAATAGCAAAATTATACAATGTGCCAACCTCTTCAGAAGTCTGTCATGGATGTTAGAGATGGTGTTGCCAAAAATTTACCATACTTAGTAGTTTTTCGATATCTTCTAACGCATTTCTAGGAATTAATGCACATAATGCTAATTACCTATGGCAATTAGAACGATGCTACTACAGCCATGGTCTTAAATAGTTGGATATTTATCTCTAATATTTTAATGGGAGAAGACCTTAGTGTCAATCTATCACCTTACGTGCATTGCACATGCAACTCCAACCCTCCCATTATACTTTTTATATCACATTAAAAATATATATTTATTAGCACGTGCTATATTATATTACTTTAAAAACTATATATTTAATAAAACGTGCATCGCACGTGCTAAATACTAGTATAATAAAACACAAAGAAACCTATCAAGTGGCTCTCCTTCAATCCCCCAAAAATCAAAAGCCCAGATCTAACCTCACAAAACATATTCCCCCTCCACCCCCCCCCCCCCCCCAAAGTTTTCCCCCAAAACTCAAATTCAAATTCGCCCCCCCCCCCCCCCTCCCCCCCCCCCAACAACTCATTTATTTATTTAATTTCCCTCTCTCTCTCTCTCTCTCTCTCTCTCTCTCTCTATATATATATATATATATATATATATATATATATATATATATATATATATATATTTATTTATTTATTTATACCCCCAATTTATAATTATTTTTCACCATATACTAATGGAAACATGGACTTTTATTTGCAACTAATTATTGTCATACTATTCAAACTTCAGCTACATAATTGTTGATTTACTGTTTACAAGACTTTTCATATGCTATATCGTTCTGAAGACGTGCCGTAGGCGCGTGGCCACGGGCAAATCTAGTCTATATAATAAAACACAAAAAAAAACTATCAAGTGGCTTTCCTTCAATAGTAAGGAAATCAATGGTGCAGATCTAAGCTCTCAAAAGACATTCCCCATCCCCCAAAACAACTTCTTTATTTATTTAATTATTTCTCTATCTCTCTCTCACTCAAATTCACATCAGTTTGCTCCTTATATTTTCCAAACCAAAAAGCTCCAATCTCTCTCTCTCCCCCCTTAGGATTTTAAGCCGCTAACTCCAAATCTCTAAAACCATTTTCTTAAACATTCGCTTCCATTCCATTGGCGAAGCTTCCATCGTCCTCTCAAGCGTGAATCTCAAAGCAAATCTAAGCAAATCCAAATCCAGTGTCGAACCCCAATTAAGAGGTCATTGCCTATATCTGATCTGCTGATGATTCCGTATCGGCGACTCCTCTCCAATGAATCGAGAACCTCTACATGTGATGCGGCTACTCTAATTTCATCTCATTAACCGAATTCTCATTATAATTTTTAATTTTGTGTGTGCAGGGGATTACTAAGTTTTAGCTGACTCAAAATTTGCGTGTGCATGAGATCTAAGTTCAGAGATGTATGATTGTTTTATATTTTTTGGTTTAAAACAATTAAATTTTTTTATTTATTTGATGAGTTTTTTTATTGGTTTGATTTAAGGGGTACGCAAGTGAGAGATGGATTATTTGGTGGCCTCAATTTGGGCTTCCAAACCATAGCATGACATGTAAGCTGATCAGCAACCTAAAATAACTTGGCAAATATGCAACATTGATTTCTTTACTACAAGAGAATATACTATCGTGAAATATTCTCTTCACTAGTTATTAGAAACAATGCATAACATAACATATAAGAACTTTTAGTATATGTTTGGATATATAGGATTGGAATGACTGGAATTTACCAGTGAAGGGTGCAAACTTTCCACTCAAGAAAGCCAACTAAATTAAATTTGTTAATGATCTATTTTTGAATTTTTTTTTTACTAGTAATTTACACGTGCGATGCACGCTTTAATAATTTTAAAAATTAAAAATAAAAACTCTGAAGTAAGGAGGATTTGAGCCGGAAATCTCCTTTATATTAGTTATGTACGTGCGTTGCACATGTTGGTAGAATGACAAAATAACAAATGACATTAAGACCTTCTCCCATTATAATATTAGAGATAAAGGTGCAATTGGGAGATAAAGTGGAGATAAAAGAAATTGTTAACTTGGATTAGAGTTTTTAGAACTTCATATATTACATTTTGGTTGAATTGGTTGAAATAATAATAATAAGATGTATTTCAATTGCAAACTGAGTCTCAGACAAACAAATGTTTAGATTACTGGTATTGTAGATACCTTCACACCTGCACTTGGGTTATCATTGTATTTAGACATGCTCATAGTGGTTATGGAATTAAAGTAAGTTCTATAAAATCTATATGATCATGTCCTTGCATAACTATTACAAGTATCTAAAAGTGATGCTGAAGTGAAGAAAAACTCCATACAGTATTTTTAACAAACTATATGCATTCCAGGTAAGTTTAAGTTAATGATCAAGAAGGCGATAGTCGTGCTTAAAGGTAAATATGTTGTTTTCTCATATAATATATTTTCGACTTCAATTAATTTGCTAGACCTCTAAAGCTATTTTATATAATTAAATCAGGTGCACCGTTCCGAATAAGTATATGTCAACGGGCAAACCTAATAGTATAACAAAATATAAATAATATAAAATATTATAGGCAATTAGCAATATTTGGATAGCTCTTCTGAATCTTTTTAGCTCCGCAAACTAGCAACATAAAGATGAAGAACTGACAAACAAAGAATAAATAAATTAAAAACACTAGAAAAACTTGGTTATAATAAACAGGGAACTAGTTTTGCTACAACAAAAATCGTACAGTTTCAACCAAAATTATGGCAATTAATCCAATTCGACCATATATTTTAATGGAAAAGGCCCAATTCAACTTAAGATTTCAGAATCTGGCCCAATTACGGCCCAATGCCGAATCTTACGCGGTTTAACAGTTTGCTTAGACTAAACGCGATATCACGCTGTCTTAACGCGGTATTAGTTCGCCGCCTAATCACCCCCAATAAATAACCCGTACTTTGCTCCATCATTAGCCGTCTATTTAATTAGGGTTACGAATCGTGAGTAGAGATCCAAGGGCAGCCAATCCTCTCTCTTTTTGGCGCCAAAATCAAGATCGATTTGCGTCGTCTTCTTTTCCTTCCTTTATCCCCAAATCCCCGATCCTCGGCCAAACCCTAAACCCTAAAACCCCAAATTCAATCAATTCAATCTCATCCTAGATCAAAACCTAATCCTAAGCCCCTTAAGAATTGGGCAAAATTCTAGCTTTTCTTCGAGCCCCCTTCACCTATTCAAAAAAAACCCTAACTCGGAGCCAGAAAGTGTGCACCCATCGTAGTCGTCGATGATCGGAAAGAAACACTTTTCAAGAATTCACTCGTAAGACGGTGGATTTGGTGAAGAGTACGGGTTGAAGCTTTCAACCGGGGATGATTGCAGTGTCGGATTCGTGAATGAGATTTGGTAAGGTTTCTTCTCCTTTTTTCTTTTTGCAATTGTTTCATGCATAATTGAACAGGAAACACTTTGAAACCTAAAAAAATGGTACTTGACTTCTAGAACTGCGCTTTGTTCATCAACTGTTCGATGAAATGCCTGTGTCAGCTCGGAAGGTGTCTGTGAAAATGCTTTTGAGTAATTTTGCTCAACCAAATCAATTGTATCTATGTTTGGAGTATGTATTAATTTCTGAAACCCTAATTTACTACCTGATTTATTTTCAATTTCTAATTTTGGTTTTTGAAATCCCTAAATTATGGAATCGAAACCCTAATTTAACTAATCGTTCTCGATTTCTATGACAAAAGAAAACCCAATCATCTTCTTATTTCAAAGATTTCAATCGATTTCTTGCTGTTTTAGATGTCTACACCCTAATTTGCTTACGGATTCAAACATAAAGATTAGTTCTTTACTGCCTAAACCCTAATATTATGTTCTTGATTTCAATTTAATTCCCTTAATTTGTAGTCACCAGATCCAAAGAATAGGGGTTTCAGAGGTGATGGTTTGGATTTCAGAAGGCCAAGAGATGGAGAGAAGAGAAGAGGTGTGGGGAAGTTTAAGAGATAAAGGAGAAAAATGTTTACGTTTATTGATTTTATTAATAAGTTTGTTTTACTTTCTTCACATACTTACACGCACTCATTTTCTGTCTCCTATTTTATACTGAGCAGATAATTACAGAGAGGCTGTTAGAGAGGCTGTTGAGCTGATACCATGTCATGCCATGTGATACTTGCAATTGGCACAGAAGATGTTAGTAATTTGAAGATATCAACTCAGGTTATCAATTTGAAGACGGCTGTGCCGTTGATTTCTACCTGTTCATTATTTATCATTACCACTCTATTTCCTCTATTTCTAGTTAACTAACTAATCCAAAGATGGGGTACTGAAGAAGAAGAGGTAATATGGAAATGTGATAATTTGTTAATTAGTTTGTTTATTTTGCTTTCTTCACACAGTTACAAATACTAATTGATTGTCTTTCTCTTCTATTTACAGTTAGATGGCAGTTGGTTCAGATGCATGCAGTTGAAACAAACAAGACGTGCAGGAAAGACGGTGAAAGAGGTATTATGAATGCTTATTTATTTTTCAGTAAGTTTGTTTTATTTTCGTAGCACACTTTCAAACACTTAACTTGTGTTTGTCCAGTTTCACTCAGTTAATTGAAAGGAGGCAGCCCTTTCCAATTAATTTATGTAGCCCAGATGCCAACTCAGCCCAGATGCCAAGTATTTCATAAGGAGCATCTTGCTTTTACTTCAATTTTTGTTGCAAATTTAGTTTAGATATACAAAAATTTGCTGGCATGAATCCACTACAAACATATCGAAAGACTTGCATACCACTACCTTAACCCAGTGCCCCTGCACGACTGTTGATGCGTTTTCCAGTGGCGGAGCAGGTGGGTGCAGGTGTACGCACTTGCACTGATTGGATTCCTATAAAACTTTTAGGTAGTATGAAGAATACATACCACGGTCTTAGCTCATTTGAATTGCAACACTACAACAATAATCATCTTCCCCAGTGTTGTTTTTGGATTCCCAGGCGTTTATAAACGCCGGTGTAGCCGCTACCGGCGTTTTTAAAAATTTCGGTACACTCGCCGAGGAATCGAGCTTCGCGGTAAAGTAGGGGTCTATACCGGCATTTTTAAAAAAGGCCGGTATAGGTAAATATTTACCTTGGCATTTTCAAAATGCCGGCGTAGAGATGTTTTCATTTGGCTTCTTTTTCTTACAACACCTACCCCGATGTTTTTAAAACGCCGGCATAGTGTTCTAAGATTATGGGTAAAATCTACTGATATGGCTAAAAATAGGGGTTAAATCGGAACCGTCCACATCGGGCGCGGATCTTAAAGCCTGGGGGTAAAATGATAATTTCACCTACAAGCAGGTCTGAAGTGGGTGCTGGATCTTCTCCCCGAAGACCCGATAACCCACGAACGGATCCATCTCAACTGGGTGCGGATTTCAACCCGCAGCGAACTCAGTCCAGCATGGTAGAATTAGGGTTCCTGATTCATTCTAATCAACGGCCCTGATTCGTATCTATCCTTTCACTGGGAATTAGGGATTACATTCCTAATCTGTTTCTAGGGATTTCATTCCTAATCTGATCCCAAAGGCGGCTATAAATACCCCCCATCCACCACCATCAAGAGGTAATCAATCTTTTGCCAATTTACGCTCTTTCATAATCTTCTCTGATTACTGACTTGAGCGTCGGAGGGTGCGTCGCCGGGATCAACCCTGGTGTCTCGCACTTTTTGCAGGTGAACAGCGGGAGTCAACGGTTAAACTCCGGCGGAAAAGGTTAAGGTTTGACTATTCAGTTTCCCCAATAATCCATAAATACTGTCTGTTTGCCCTTACACCAGATTCAGCGGCAACAGATTGACGCCGTCTGTGGGAAAGAACGAATAGCAGCCTTTCCTCTTCCTGTTGGTCAGATCCTACCCAGCCATGCCTCCAAAGAAACTCAGATCTAGGGGGTCCAACCGTGCACTTACTCCTCAACAAGAGAACCCCCTAGAAACGGTCCAGCCACAGAGACTCCCTCCTCAACCCGACCAAGCCCTGCAGCAGGACCAACTTCCTCAGAATCTTCAACCCCCTCGAGGCCAAACCGGTCCCCAGAACGCCGGTGCGGGGGTCTCCCGTCCCAATCTTCCGAAACAACCTCTCCAACATGACCACGTCTCCGTACACAATCCCTCTACCGATTCCATGGTATCCCACAACCCCCGATCTTCCGATGACCTTCGCAACACCATCCTCAATCAGCAGAAGGAAGAGAACCTTCGCCGCCGTTTGGATGAAAGGCGGGCCCGAGAGGGAGCCTCCCGCCAATGTCCAAGTGAACGATCTCCTCATCCCCGAGACTACAGAATGTCCCCTCCTCGCCGAGGGCGAAGAGAGTCCTCCAGATACCATAGGAGAAGACCTCACTCTCCTGCTGGACGACAACCTCCGAGGAACGATGACACACCCATCACTCGTGCTGAGTTCCAGCAATTCCAAGCAACCATCTTACAAGCCTTCAATCTTCGACCCAACAACAACAATGCTCAGAGGATCCCCACTCCTCCGGTCCAATGTCCTCGCTGACGGTCCCTCTCTCCTCCCCAAGCTCCTAGCAACCCCAGCACATTCCTGGTCCTCGTCACTCCCGGAGCTACCGCCGTCGTAGCCCCCGCTCTCCCTCGTACGAAGACGAGTCCAGAGGCTCGTTTGATTACCGTCGAAGGGATGACACTATCTACCGTCGTCTCCACAAAATGGAGAGGCACTTGGGCCAACTAGACAGAGAAGAAGAGCTTAGAGGAAGGACCCTCCGTCCGAGCCGACCTCCTTTCTCTCGAACCATCATGGAGGCGCCCGTTCCAATAGGCTTCAAGCCTCCACAATTTCATACTTATTCTGGGGAGTCCGACCCTGTGGACCATATCGAAAGCTTTAAGACCCTCATGCTAATCCACCAAGCTTCCGACGCCCTGCTCTGCAAGATTTTCCCCGCTACTCTCAAAGGTCCTGCCCGGGAATGGTACTCTCACCTCGCCTCATCCTCAATATTCTCCTTCGAGCAATTTGAGACCCTATTCGTCACCCACTTCGTGAGTAGCTGCCGAACTGAGAAGATCAGCATTTCGCTACTCTACCTTAATCAGAAGAAGGGTGAGAAGTTGAGGGACTATGTGAGAAGGTTTACCGCGGAAGCTAGGTCCATCGCTTCCCTCGACCAATCGGTTGTCGTCACGGCATCCGAGCTCCTGATTCACTGGAGCATTTGATCGAGCCGCCGAGCCACCATCCTTTCGAGCCGAGGTGACGTGGTACCGACCTCCACATATGGAGAAAAATACGGCCGAGCCAATTTCACCGCTGGATTGCCTCAAAATTCGTGTCAAAACATGATGGACGGCTCAGATCACGGCACGCCCACAAAACGACAAGATAACGTTTTATCGTGATCTGAACCCCGTCCTTGCGATTCGTGCCATGACGAACGCCCTAGATTAAGCCACCTGTCCCAACTGTTCGTTCCGAGCTGCCATGACGAACGCCCCAGATTAAGCCACCTGTCCCAACTGTTCGTTCCGAGCTGCCGAGCCACCGGAGTGCTTAGTTCAGCTACCGAACAGCTTAGCTGAGCCACCAGGCTACTAAGGGCAGAAGACGAGGAGTTGGGTCACCGGAGCGCTTAGCCGAGCTACCTGAACGGCTAGGGCGAGCCTCCTAGTGACTAAGGACGGAGGACGAGCAACTGAGCCACCGAGCCGAGGTGACGAGGTACCGACCTGCACATTTGAAGAAAAATGGTGCCGACCCTCCTCAGCCGTTGGATCTTGTCAAAAAACATGCTAGAGCACGACGGACGGCTCAGATCATCCCACGTCCACAAAACGACAAGATAGCGTTTTTTTTGGGATTTGTGCCATAATGGACGCTCCGGATTGTGTCACGAAGCTCGGCAGATCATTGCGTGCCGAGCCGAGGATCCGAACCGAGGTGCCGAGGTGTCGACCCTCGCATACGAAGAAAATGCTCGCCGAGCTACCTAAGCCGCCCGATCCTCCAGAAATTCGCGCTCAACACTGATGAACGGCCCAGATCGCGTGACGACGTAATTGGGTATTAAAAATTAATTTTTATCGCTTTATTTATTTAAAAATTACGAAAAAATGATTAAAAATTCGGGAAACTTAATTTAAAATTCTAGAAAATAATTATAAATTCGGAGAAACATTTTTGAGCCCCCGAGTAAATAATTATTGCCTAGAGTGGTTGATTAAAACCCTCGAACGACGAATCAGCGCTTCGTAAAATTAAATAACTTATCCGAAAAATAGATAAAAATTAAGAAAAATTCCAGAAAACCAGAGCAGCTCAAGAACAACTTAAAGCGCGCAGCCAACTCAGAAAATCACCATACTGCCCCATTCTATGATCCGATACCTCCCAGTTTGGACTCCGATACAACTCCGCAAGCCATCAAGACAGAAAAACTACTCCTCAAAGGCTGATCAAACTCAGTCTTCGGGAGTGGGGGGACTCGTGATATGGCTAAAAATAGGGGTTAAATCGGAACCGTCCACATCGGGTGCGGATCTTAAAGCTTGGGGGTAAAATGGTAATTTCACCTACAAGCAGGTCTGAAGTGGGTGCTAGATCTTCTCCCCGAAGATCCGATAACCCACGAACGGATCCATCTCAACTGGGTGCGGATTTCAACCCGCAGCGAACCCAGTCCAGCAGGGTAGAATTAGGGTTCCTGATTCATTCTAATCAACAGGCCCTGATTCGTATCTATCCTTTCACTGGGAATTAGGGATTACATTCCTAATCTGTTTCTAGGGATTACATTCCTAATATGATCCCAAAGGCGGCTATAAATACCCCCCATCCACCACCATTAAGAGGTAATCAATTTTTTGCCAATTTACGCTCTTTCATAATCTTCTCTGATTACTCACTTGAGCGTCGGAGGGTGCGTCGCCGGGATCAACCCTGGTGTCTCGCACTTTTTGCAGGTGAACGGCGGGAGTCAACGGTTAAACTCCGGCGGAAAAGGTTAAGGTTACTATTCAGTTTTTCCAAGAATCCACAAATACTATCTGTTTGCCCCCACACCAGATTCAGCGGCAACATCTACCCTGACGCTTTTAAAAAAAGCTGGGATAGGTATATATCTTTTAAAAAATTATTTTTTTAAAATTATTTTTTCTAAAACCTAAATATATTAAAAAAAGATAATAACAACCATATTCTTTTAAACTGCAGTCACGCTTACAATCAAACATATACTGCAGCCATGCTTACATACTTCACAATCATACATATACTAACTGATAATATGCTCCAGGATTACATACTTCACCAGCCACACTTACATACTCTACAATCATACATATACTAACTGATAATATGCTCCAGGATTACATACTGGAGCTCTGCAAACAGTTGAGAAATTGATAAGCACTCATAACACAATTATAGTAAAGTTTATTCAACCAAAACAAATAAAAACAAATTAATTTGATTTTTTAAAATTACTGGAGCCTCAACTGAAAAAGCAGGAAAGCTTTTTGGGAAATGTGTTTCAGTGGAAGACCACATCGAAATTTATTGACAATTTAACAAAACCATTGAATAATGAGCCTTAACCTGCATTTAACCCACCTTTCTCAGAATTGGGAACGATGAAGATGGAGGTAGACTAGGATTTGATGCATCTGCCTCTCTCACTTTAACATTGTCTGAACCAAGTGACTGATTGGCAATTTGCAAGACGCTTAAAATTTCTTTCACAACAGATTAATTCTACAGAAAAGATATATATTAATATAGTTAACAATATTAATCTTTACCTGAATATTAATAAAATAAAGCACCAAAAAATTTTAAACCAAGAAAAACCACAAGAAGATAATATGTAACATGTACAGCTCCTCAATCATATTGAAGAACAAATTGGATGAAAAACTCAAGGAAAGCAAGAAATTAACTAATGAATACCGACCAGTGTCCTTCATCAATTATAATTATTCATAAGTTTTCCACGACAACTGGGAAGATATTTAGCAAATCTTTCAGGTTCTGGGCATAAATCCTTTTTTCCCCCTCCATTGGATAATGTTAAAGGACTTTTTCTCTAACTAATTAACACCTACGATATACTTAACTGCTTCAATCTAAGTTCATTTAGGTATAGCTCTAGACTTTCCTCCCAAATTAGCCTCATAACCTAAGAGGTTCTCCAAAATTTTATAGGCTATTAATGGATAATAGTTCCCTTCTTTTTAGTATAAGAAGATTTAGAGGGCATACTTAATCATATGTAGGTAGCCCGTAGGGATAATGAAGCCAACGTGTAACTTATGAAACTCTCACTACGTGAGATACCTTTTCATATTTCAAGTAGAACAACTACACTGCAAATATATCCAGAACATGTTAGTGCCTTAATGGAATTCTGCAAAGTATATAAAGCTTCTTAAGGAAAATAAATTCTAAACATCAATTATCTGAGTAATAGTCAAATATCACATTAAGTAGTAAACGATGCTATAAAGTAACATATAAATTATCAGTTTAATTGTTAAACTAGCCGTTTCTAACAGAGATAGAATACCAAGGAAAGAAGTTATCAAGTGTAAAATTGAGCATACAAAGGAGAAAACCTCACCCCTTTTGCATGTGCATAAAAGGTTGTGTCATCTTGAGCTACATCTTTCCCAACAGATCCAATCTCCAAGACCTAATGCAAAAATAACCGTCTCAAATTTCGATCATACATTTCTTAAATGTTTATCAAACAAAATAATACCTGGCCGAAAACGTAATTTTTGGCACAACAAAAAAATGGATGTTGAAAATACATGTTTTTAGAATAAGATGACATTCATATAGTTTCTTCCAAGATAAATGTATGTTAACTCCTTGATGTAAAAGTTAAATTCTATTATTGCACATACCGAAGACCAAACTTCAAAAGTAATTTGCACACAAAGATGTAACGACCATATGAAGATCATTCTGAGAACAATTAGACAAGCACAAATTTTCATTGCTTTATGATTTTCCTGCATACAACATGCATGCTTAGTCATGAATACTAATTAAAGTCTGCATTTTCAATCATAGAACTATTTAGGCCATGCATATCATCTGCCCCCAATTCTAGTTCAAGTAGAAATCTCCTGCTACCTAGGTATCCCCAAACTTCTCCAGTGAAAACCACGAAAACCATCTATATAGATACCAAAAAGCTTCAAAAATATTGGAGGTAAGAATAAATGATATTCAAATGATATCTACACCAATCTATTCACATATTGCTAGAACAAGCTGTCCAGAAAAAGGTATAACATGAACCGGTTCAGTTACAATCAGTAGGGCTGCAATCGAGCCGAGCCGAGCCGAGCCGAATACCTTCAGGCTCGAGCTCGGCTCGTTTACGAAGCTCGGCTCGAATACGGTCAAAGCTCAGTTTCGTATTCCGTTAAAGCTTAGTTTCGTATTCGAGCCGAGCCGAGCTTTGACCGTATTCGAGCTGAATAGCTCACAAGCTTAGCCTAAAAAAATAATAACCCAAGCTCGAGCTCTGCTCATTTACGAAATGAGCTCAGTTTTGAGCTCGAGCTCGGCTCGAGCTCGGTTCGAGCCGAGCTTTGACCGAGCTTTGACAGAGCTCGTGCCGAATAACTCGCGAATAGCTCGATTCGTTTGCAGCCCTAACAACCAGTAAGAATCCAACGTTCACAGGAGCTCAATGTTTTCTCTACCATGACTTCAAAAGACTCAGGGTGGTGCTAAAGAATCCAACGCTAACATACCCACAAATCATCAAGTCCAAGAAACTACATCTCTATAAGGCGAACTTGTTCCTTGCATTGTTATATTCACCATGAATCCCATGCACATTAACCAAAAGAATACAAAGAATACAGAACAAAGATATCACCTACAAATTACAGATCGAGAAAATATCTTTAAAAGAGCTAGCTAAAATACATACTTAAGCCCCTCACAAGTTTATGGGTAAAATCCCCTCACCAAAACACCCGAAGATAAACAAGATAGGGAATTTAATTTTTACCTCATTAAATCGTGATCCCGTGGCAGTCGACGAGGGGCACGGCGAAGGGGGAGACGGCACGGCAACGACGAGGGGCCGGGGCACGGGGAGGTGACTTGGAATTGGACGACGGGGAGGAGTGGGGACGGAGGGCTTGCGGACGAAGATGGCGGCGGGGGTGCAAGTCAACGGCGAGAATCACAGTGGCGACAGGGGTGCAAGTCGACGGGGGGCTAGGGTTCGGTTTGCGAGAGAGTTAGAGAGCCATAGTAAAATTGGGGCTAGGGTTTGGTTTGTAAGAGAGGAAATAATAAAATTGAGGGAGATTTGGGAAATTTAAAACCCCTCCCCTGTCCCGGCGTTTCTAACAGAACCGTTGGTATAGTGCATATACACCCCGGTGTTCATAGCATAAACGCCGGTATAAATCTTATCTAGAAGGGTCAGGAAATAAATATTCCTATCTCCCTTTTCTACTCCGGCGTTTACTAAAAACGCCGGGAAAGATACACCGGCATAGACGTTTATATTTGTAGTGCAAGAAGTTGGGCATGATTTTGATGCTTGGTTTCTGTCTTTATTTTTTTTAATATAAAAAAGATTAGCCTATTTTAAACCTTGTTAAAATGGATCATGATCGGGTAAACTACAAATTGCACCCTCCAACATTTCATTATTAAAATTTTAACTTCTTTTCAACCTTGCTTTAAAAAAAAGAAATCTTGATAGGGTAAATTACAAATTGCACCCTCCAACTTTTCATTATTAAAAAGAATGTGTACTTGTCGATCTTTTTTAAAAAAGTGTTATAGGACATTGTCTAGGCCTAGCCACAATGTTTGTCCTCAACTTCTTTTCAACCTTGCTTTAAAAAATAGAAATCTTGATAGGGTAAATTACAAATTGCACCCTCCAACTTTTCATTATTAAAAAGAATGTGTACTTGTCGATCTTTTTTAAAAAAGTGTTATAGGACATTGTCTAGGCCTAGCCACAATGTTTTTCCTCAACCCTAATATCATCCAAGACATTACTCGGTGGTATCACTTATATTGTTAAAGATGATCCTACAACATCATTTTTAATCAATCTTAGCATTTAATTCCAAAGCCAAACTAAAAGAGAGTAAAAAAAGAAAGAGCTTTTAAAATCCAAATGCATCTTTTACTATGTTGTATGTTTTTTACTTCTTGATTGATGCTTCTCTTTCATGTTTTTAAAACCCAAATGCATCTTTTGTTAGTATGTGGTTGCTGGTTGATTGATTTTATCTCTCTTTTGTGTTTCTTATTTTAGATGTGATTGCATTGTTTATAAATATGAAAATATAATTTTTTCCTTCTTAAATTATTTTCTTTATCTTTGTATATACTTTTACTGCATTATTTTTCTATTTAAGAAGCAAGCTTATATTTTATATAACGGATAATACATGAAGTGAGAGAACACTCTCAATAAATGAAGTTTATAAAAAGATCGCATGAAGAGTCATATAGAAGATTAATGAATGAATGATAGCATGATCACATATATTACAAATGATATATGTCATATTATCAACAATGATATAAGTATCAAACATTTTAAAAATATGAAACGCGAGTTGATGTTTATTTTATAGCCTTTACCAAGGGACTTTTATTTTGAATAATATTTTTTTTAAAATTATGATATTAAGATTTTTAAAAAAAAATTGGTTTTTGTTACTATACTATTTTACACCCTCTGGAAAACTTTCTGGCTCTGCCACTGGCAGCATCAGAGCCGAATCCGGAAGTAGAATGCTCCCACCCTGAGGTGACCTGCATTGGGTTAGGGTCAGGGTAGAGGGTTAATTGCATGAGTTTAAAGAGGCAATTTAACTGAGGATTCAACAACATATAGTGTTTTCGTGCAGCGAGGGTGATTGACTCTTCTTATTGGGGTTGGGGCAAACAATATCAGCTTATTTAGGTATCTTTTTCGAGCTACCATTTGTATTCATTTACTTAGCATCTTCGTTTCAGGTTCATTATATGTCATCTTAAGAAAATTCACAATTACAAAGAACTAATATTGACTTCTATGTTTCATTTGTGATTCTATTATTTGTAAGAGTAGCATGCAGTTATTCTGGGAATTAAAGATCAGGGTTTTTGTACCTCTACTTCTTCAATAAATAACTGTTGATGTTTCCTTCTTTTAGAATTACCTTCAGTCGACTATTAACTGTTAAGTATCAGCTGATGAAATTAGAGATCTACTCATCATCACATGGTTTAACTTCCGAGGCCAATTTATGTAGAACTTTTCACTCTGTTTTTCCAAACACTAACCACATTTTTTGTTTTTGTAACCACTGGACCTCAAATATCACTGTATTTAAGGGAGTAATGTTACATTTATCAGATCTCTTGAACATTGTAGATGTGAAATTCCAACTTGGGGGTGCAGGATCGAGAAGAAGATGGAGTTTACTTATTTCTCTCGGTAAAGACATGATTTTACTTGTTTTTCCATATGAATTGGAGAATATATCAGGGTTGCTAACAGTAATTTTATTGTTTTTTGGTTCATATTATTTGTCTGTAGATTGTAAGGTGCAGGATGACCGGGATGAGTTCCTATTTGTATGCATGCTGAAAGGAACCTGCGTGTGTTCTGTTCTGGTTCTGCATTAGAAGGACTGAAAGGAACCTGCATGTGTTCTGGTTCTGCATTAGAAGGACTGATGTAAGTCTCTTGCTCATAGGTTTATATATTTTTTGCTAGCATTCATGCTAGTAAAAAAGTTTGGATTGTTGTAATCATCTGTCTGATTATTTGACCTTTGTAATCATTGTCTATTATCATGAAAACTCTATTTCCTCAATCTAGTCCCCAAATCCAAAAAGTTTGGATCTCAGAAGCCATGGTGGAAATTGGGATTACCAAGGCAAAGAGATGTAGGAAAGAAGAAAGTGTGGAAAAGTAAGAGGTAATGTGCGCGTTTATTGATTTATTAATAAGTCTGTTTTACTTTATTCACATACTTAGTTTCTCTCCTATTTATACCCAGCAGATAATTACAGAGATGGGAAATAGATGAAGCCGAGGAGAAGAAGAGGTAAGAGGGTAATGTGATAATTTGTTGATAAGTTTATTTCTTTCTTTTACTTTCTTCACACACATACAAACACGTGATTGTCTTGCTCCTACTTATTCTCTGCAGCTAATCACAGCTGGGATCAGAAAGAAGAAAGATGAAGCAATGAAGAAGTATTCAAAGACGGCAAAAAGATGTAATCTAATATATTAATTTTATCGATTAGTTTGTTTCAATTTCTTCACACTTATAAAAATGTTACTTGTGTCTGTCCTGTTTATACTCGGTTATCGCAAAAGTCGCAGTTAGTTAGACTAGGTTGATTAGTATCATGTCTGTACGTCTCTTACATCATCCATGCTTTTACTTCTTTTTTTCCTTCCTGAAAATGTGCTTTTACAATTTTCATATAGAGTAAAAGCATGCAGACAAACGTAGTACTCCCGTTCAGGCTAGTATAGAGTTAAAGCATGCAGACGGACCTAGTACAAGTTAATTTAGCATTTCTAGAGGTTGACAACATGATCAGCACATGGCTAAGATAGACATCCAGCTGTTGATGCAGCATCAGACACATTCTGAAGTAGAATGCTCCCACCACCACTTTGTAGGGATTCCATGAGGTCATACGATGAACCTGCTGCATACTGCACCGTGCCACTCTTAGCTCAGCCTTATAAATAGAGTAATAACTCTGGAAGAAGCCCCCTCAGCTCCTGCCCCCACACTTGTGTCAACACAGCCATCAAAGTACATTTTGCCTACGGTTGCAATATCAGATCTCTTGATATTTGTAGGTTTGAAATTCCTACTTGGGATGAGTATGGACCAAGAAGAAGAAGATGGAGTTCACTTGTTTCTATGGGTAAAGACATGACTGTTGTTTTACTATATAAATTGGTGAATAGGGTTGCTAACAACATATTCGGTTGCTATTTGTTCCAGACTCCCCTTCGTTTGATTGCAATGGTGGAGGATCAGTTGCCATTTTGAAGGAATGTGTTCACGTTCTGCATTAAAATATGCCATAGGTAAATATCTTACTAGCATTCATGCATACATGTATTGCTTCTTTTAAATAGAGGACTGTTTCTCTCTCAAATATTTCATTGAACAGTTGGCACGCCGCAAAAAATTTTACACTTTTAAGCATCTTTTTCTTTTGTAGAATTCCTTTTCAGGGGGTTTTTAAGTCGAGTTTTATCCCTTACCAATCTTATGATTAAGAACTAATTTGATTTTTATCCCCCAATATCAGGTCATGTGGTTCCTCCATTTTGACCAGATGTAAGTAACTTGAAGATCAACTTAGTCTTGTATTATGATGGTAAATATGTTGTTGATTTCTACTCGGTAATTATTTCTCGTCAAAACCCTATTTCTTCTAAATCTAGTCACCTACCTGGTTCAACAAAATGGGGATTTGAGTGGGCATGGTGGAAACTGGGGGATTTCCAGAGAGCATGTACATTAAGCAGAGGAGAAAAGGTAAGTTAAAAGGATATGTGATTTTGTTGAGGTTTGTTTTACTTTCAATTCACACTCACAATTAAACAAGTAACTGATTGTTTCTCTTCTATTTATACTTTGCAGATGGCAGTTAGACAATGATGGTAATATGATGGCATCCACATTTTTTTATCAACTTAAAATCAGTCCTAAAATTTGGTGATGCTAATTTGGTATCTATATTTTTTTCTCAATATTCTTCGTAATGATGGAAACTTTTACTGCTTAATGAGTTGCTTAATGAGTAACGTCTGTGGATTTTTAGGTCGTTGTTGGGACGTGGAGCAGTTAAGACAGGACATCACTAAAGAGATGGATTATGTAAGATCCCTAAAATAATTTTAATTATTTTAATTTTTTTTAATATAAATTATATTGTATTGTAAATTGTATTGTACATTACAGTAAGATAACATATGACATGTTAGAAATTGTATTGTACATTGGACTTGTTTATAATTATGTCTATGTTCATGTTTATGAATTGTTGTGTTTATAAATTGTATTTGCATATATATTACAAGTATTTGCATATGTTATCATACATATATACATGCATATGGATTAGGCATATGGCTTAGAATCTTCCACATCTCTCCATTCTCACCCACACATCTAACCTACCCTACTGATATGGCTAAAAATAGGATTAAATCGGGACCGTTCAAATCGGACACGAATCTTAAAGCTCTCAGGGGTAAAACGGACCTTCAAACGGGTTTGAAATGGGAATTGGGTCTTTCTTCAAAGCCCAATGACCCATAAACGGATCTATGTTACTGGGTACGGGTCCCAACCCATTACAAACCAGTTCACAAGGATAAAAAAAATTCATATTCATAATTATCACTAAGAGGTGGTTTTAACCACTTCTATCCATCCACACTAGGAAGTAGAGATTTGTTCTTATCTCGAAACGGATTCCGAAGGTGACTATAAAAACCCCTCTCCCCCCATCATAAGAAGGTAATCAATTTTTTCCACATAAAGCTCTTTTATAATCTTCCTGATTACTGACAAGAGTGTCGGAGGGTGCGTCGCTGGGATCCATCTCGGTGTATCACACTTTTTGCAGGTCAACAACAGCGGCAAGAAACCAATCAAAATGCCGGTGAAAGTCAACTTGTTTGCTTTTACTCTTTCCAAAAGCTTCACAAATTCATCTGTTTGCTTCCACACCAAAATCAGCAGCAACAGATTGGCACCGTCCATGGGAAGCGAAAAAGCAATCCAATCTAACTTCATCAGCGAGAGTAGTTTCAAGCCATGCATCCAAAAGAGAAGGGGAAGGCAGCGATCTCCAGCCGAAGAACCACTCCTTTTCCTCCTTCAGTTCAAAATGTTCTTCTTCAACAGCCTCCTCAACAGGCCCCTCCAGGGTTTTGGGGGACTGCCCAGGGGGGCTCCCATCGGAGTCGTCCAAAGCAACATCCTTCTCATGACCATGTCGCGGTTCCCAATCCTTCAGTTGACTCTATGGCTTTTCAAAGCCCTCCCGAGGAGGATCTCCGTCAAGTGATTGTCAACCGCCAAAAGGGGGTCGACCCCTAAACTCGCCTGAATGGATGGCGAGTCCTTGTGGGAGTCCATCAACCTGAGCACTCAGGGGTCTCAAGAGTCCGGATCCCCCGCAGACCGAGGACCAGAAGATCCCCTTCCCCGAGGAGGCGAAGAGAGTCCCCTCAACACCATTGGCGAAGTCATACTCTAGTAAACCGAGCCATACATAGGGACCCCCAAGCTGGAGAGGCACCAGTCACAAGAGCGGAGTTCCAAGATTTCAAGAGGCCATTCTGTGGGCCCTCAACGTCGCTTCCAACCACGAGCAATGGGCACCTAGTCCTCAACCTGTTCCAAGCCATCACCACCGCACTCCTAGTCCCCTTTCGCATGGGAAAGAGTCGAGGGGCTCCGCAGGATGTGACCGAAGGGAAGACTCGGTCTACCGCCATCTCCACGAGTTGGAGAGGCGCCTTGGCCGACTTGACAGAGAAGAGGAACGTGCGAGGAATTTCCGCCCGAGCAGACCTCCGTTCTCCCTAGCCATCATGGAAGTCCCGGTCCCGTAAAACTTCAAGCCCCTTAACTTTGAGTCATACAACGGGGAGTCGGACCCTGCTGACCACATCGAGAGTTTTAAAACTCTCGTGGTGATCCACGAGGCTTCGGATGCACTCTTTTGTAAGACCTTCCCTGCCATGCTGAAGGGACATGCGAGAGAATGGTACTCTTGACTCGCCCCGACCTCCATTTTCTCATTCGATCAGTTCGAAGGGCTCTTCCTTACTCATTTCGTGAGTAGCCGCCGTTGGTGACCCTCAACCAAAGAAAGGGTGAATGCCTAAGAGATTACGTTCGGCGCTTTACCGCTGAAGTCCGGTCTGTTGCCTCCCTCAATCAATCAGTAGTCTCTGCAGCATTCTGGCACAACGTCACTAACGCTGACCTCAAGGTGTTCCTTGCTAAAAAGCCTCTTCGAGACTTCTCAAAACTCCTGCTTAGGAGTGAGAAGTACATCCGAGTGGAAGAGGCTCTCAACCCCCCCAGTCTTGAGGAATCATCTTCCGGGAACAAGCGGAAGAATACGAGCGAAGAAGGGTCCCAGAAATTCCAGAGGGACGACAATAGCCAACGCTGCCCAGCTCCTCATTTTGAGAAGTTCACCCCCCTCAATGCTAGTATATCAACAGTTCTTATGGAGATGGACAAGGAAGGGCTACTCTGTGCTCCCCCTAGAATGAATACCCCTGGCAAGAAAAGAAACAGGGATAAGTGGTGTCGCTTTCACAGGGACCACGGACTCGACACGGATGATTGTCAGGCTCTTAAAGAGGAGATCGAAGAACTCATACAACGGGGATACCTGGCCAAGTTCGTCGGAAGAGACGGGGCCAATCCTCCACCCCGAGGAGCCTACAAGCGAACAAAGAGGTCCGCCGAGTTCCAAGATTCCAAACCTGGGGCCGTCCTCCACATTATCCATGGAGGTCCAATGGGGGGAGAACCAAACTCCTCCCAAGAGGCCATCACCCGATCTAGAAGTAGGTTTTTAGTTTTCAATAAGGCCGATGCTTGTAACACGATCAAGAAGCATGTAATAATGGCTCGCCTAATTGAAGCGACCACTTAGTTCATCTCAATAAAACCCAGCGTTTTCTATTTAAAATTATTGCACTTGCCTCACTTCTATCTCTCTGAGTCACGTCTCTGACTCGTCTAACGGTAAGTTCGAAGTCCAGCTTGTCCTACAGAGCTGCTCCCACAACTTACTAAGCTCAAAAGACGAGTTTGGAGTCCAACACTTGGTTCGACGTTGCCTTAGCCGCTTGCAAACAAGTAAGTGCGGGGACCATTCGAAATTGCTCCTACAACTCGTTAACTCTCTTGACAACAAGTTCGGAGTCCAACAATTGGTTCGACGTTGCTTTAGCCGCTTGCAAACAAGCAAGTACGGGGCTGCTTACCGTTCGGAATTGCTCCCACAACTGTTAAAACTCTTCTCAACAAGTTCAGAGCTAAAACTCTCCCCTAGAGTTGCTCCTCAAACTTGTCTCTTAAACGGCTCTCTTCTAGAGCCAAGCTCTCTGCTCTGCTCGCCTCTAGGGCGGACCTCTTCTCAATAAGTTCAAAGCTAAAACTATTTCCTAGAGTTGCTCCTCAACTTGTCTTCCAAACGGCTCTCTCCTAGAGCCAGGCTCTCCGTTTCGTCCACCTTTAGAGCGGACCTCCTCTCAATGAGTTCGGAGCACAACTCTCCCCCTGAGTTGCTCCTCAAACTCGTCTCCCAAACGACTCTATTAGAGCTAGGCTCTCCGCTCTGCCCGCCTCTAGAGCGGATCTCCTCTCAACAAGTTCAGAGCTAAAATTCTCCCCTAGAGTTGTTCCTCAAACTTGTCTCCCAAACGGCTATCTTCTAGAGCCAAGCTCTCCGCTCTGCTCGCCTCTAGGGCGGACTTCTTCTCAACAAGTTCAGAGCTAAAACTCTCCCCTAGAGTTGCTCCCCAAACTTGTCTTCCAAACGGTTCTCTCCTAGAGCCAGGCTCTCTGCTCCTCCCGCCTCTAGAGCGGACCTCCTCTCAATGAGTTCGGAGCACAACTTTCCCCCAGAGTTGCTCCTCAAACTCGTCTCCCAAACGGCTCTCTCCTAGAGCCAGGCTCTCCGCTCTGCCCGCCTCTAGAGCGGACCTCCTCTCAATGAGTTTATAGCACAACTCTCCCCCAGAGTTGCTCCTCAAACTCGTCTTCCAAACGGCTCTCTCTTAGAGCAAAGCTCTCTGCTCCGCTCGCCTCTAGGGCGGACCTCTTCTCAACAAGTTCAGAGCTAAAACTCTTCCCTAGAGTTGCTCCTAAAACTTGTCTGCTAAACGGCTCTCTCCTAGAACCTAGTGATGCTCTTCACTCCGCTTGCCTCCCGAGCGGCCTTCTTCTCAACGGGTTTGGAGCTCAATTCTCCCCTAGAGTTGCGCCTCAAACCTGTCTCCAAGATGGATCTTCCCAAGAGTCATACAAAGCTCAACTCAACCGTTCACCAGACAGTGCCTATCGTTCGCCACGTTCGTCGGCACGCGCCGAAAAGACGTGTTTCTGAACAAAAAATGGGCAAAATACTGTTGACCAGTCAACAGCTTAAGAGTCACGTGTTGCTCGCCTAGCGTACACCACGTTAGCCAGCACGCGCCGAATAGACGTATTTCCGAACGAAAATGGGCAAAACACTGTTGACCAGTCAACGGCTTAAGATCCACGTGTCGCCCGCCTATCATTCGCAACGCTCACCAGCACGTGTCGATAGATGCAGATCCGAACGAAAAATGAGAGAACACTACCTCAAAATCTGCGGTCAAATATGGATCAACGGCTCAAATATTGCCACCTCGCTCGGATCCAAAATCCGAACAGATGTAAAACCGAGCAAGAAATGGGAAAAAATCACCTCCTCCCGATGCGCGCTCGATCGTGATGAAAGGTCAGAATCATGCCTCGTCGACACGAGAAAATAATAATAAAAAAGATTGAAGAGGATAACCAGTTGGAGTCGGACCCGTTATGGTCACAAACCCACAACCCTCTCCCTCTTCTTCTTCTCTTGCGAAACCGAGCTCCAAAACAATCTCCCGCCAAAACCCAAACACATCCAGCTCCCTCCTTCGTCAACCTCGTCGACCTCCATAGCAACGAAGCTCCTTCCACCTTCGCCAAAACCGATCTGAGCTCCTCTCCTTCACGAGTTCACCATAGCCGAACTCCCGAAGCTCCAAGCTTCAAGCTCCCTCTCCATGTCGAGCTCCATCCACTCCTTCACCACGTCGAGCACGACGAGACGACGCGCTCCATCGTCCCGAGCTCCTCCCTCGCCATGTTCACCGCGCTCGCCCATCTCCTTCGATAGCTCTCCCCCTTCGCCGTGTTCAGCCTCACAACTTGTCATCAAGCTCCCCCCTCCATCGACGAGCTTGCCAACCTCCACAAAGCTCTTCGCCGAACGTCTCCTCGTTTGCCGAGCTCGCCCAACTCCATGCGTCGCCGAACGTCCCTCGCCTCGATCGCCGAAGCTCCACCTCTTTCTCGCCGCGTCGAGCTCCCTCCTCGCCTTGAGCGTCGAGCTCCTCGTCTCCAACTCGACTCCACAGTCGAGCTCCCCATCTCCGCTGCGCCCCTCGCCGAGCTCACGACAGTCGAGCCCCCACGTCTCCAAGCTCAATTGTCAAGCACCAGCGCTGAGCTTCACTCCTCGAGCTCAGTCGTCACCAAGCCGCTCGCCAACCTCCAACGTCGAGCTTGGACGTTCGCCGACCATCACCTCGCCAAAACTCCTCGTAGAGCTCCATCGTAGCATGGCCGAGCTTCGAACCCATCGCCGCTCTGAAGCAGCGCCTCCACTGCCGATCTCTTCGCCGGCTTGGACTTCAACTCGCCGAGCTCGTCTCTACGTTGAGGAGACCCCATCGCCGAGCTCCTCCCTTTGAGCAGCACAAACGCCCTCGACGAAGAAATGGTCGAAGGAGGGAGACGAGAAGCTGCAAAGTCGGAGAAGAAGAAAAGGATAAAAAAAGTGTTGCCACGTGGCGGTCAACGTTGACCGGCCACGTGGCGCTGCCTAGTTGGTCGTCGAACGAAAACGTTTGGACGCATCGAAAAATTAAGTTGTTAAGTTGTTTAATTATTTAATTGAATTAATTATTTAAAAAATCCAGAAAATTATTTAAAAATTGAAAAAATTAATTAAAAAATTCTAAAGATAATTATTATTTCGGCAAAATAATTTTCAATTCTGAAAATAATAATGATCAAATTAGAATAATTAATTAAAATTTTCGATAATTAATTATTTAATTCGGAAATTGAATAAAAAATTCAAAAAAAAGATTAAAAATTGGAAAAAATTCAAAAAAATCTGGAAAAGTCATAAAAAATCCAGGAAAATCTGAGATTAATTTTGGGTATTTTACAAGCTCAGAATAATACCGTTACACCTCGAGCAAGATCCAACTCCCCCGAGAACTTCGATAAAATCCCGTACGTCATTAGAACAATAAACTATTTCTTAAAGGCTGTTAAACTCAGTCTTCAGGAGTGGGGGCTCGTTATATGGCTAAAAATAGGATTAAATCGGGACCGTTCAAATCGGACATGAATTTTAAAGCTCTCATGGGTAAAACGGACCTTCAAACGGGTCTGAAATGGGAATTGGGTCTTTCTTTAAAGCCCAATAATCCATAAACGGATCTGTTCTACTGGGTACGGGTCTCAACCCGTTACAAACCAGTTCAGAAGGATAAAAAAGAATTCAGATTCATAATTATTCCTAAGAGGTGGTTTTAACCACTTCTATCCATCCATATCGGGAAGTAGAGATTTGTTCTTATCTCGAAACAGATCCCTAAGGCGACTATAAAAACCCTTCTCCCCCCATCATAAGAAGGTAATCAATTTTTTCCACATAAAGCTCTTTCATAATCTTTTTGATTACTGACAAGAGCGTCGGAGGGTGCGTCGCCGGGATCCATCCCAGTGTATCGCACTTTTTGCAGGTCAACGGCAGCGGTAAGAAACCAGTTAAAATGCCGGTGAAAGTCAACATGTTTGCTTTTACTGTTTCCGAAAGAATCCACATTCATCTGTTTGCTCCCACACCAAAATCAGCAGCAACACCTACTTAATCCTCCAAGCATTGGCCGGCCATTTCTCCACAAAAAAAAAACAAACAAACCCCATACTCCATTTCATCATTTTCTTCTTCTTCCTAGTTCATTTTTCTTCTAATCTAAATTCCAAATTATTTTTCCTAAATATTTTTTGTACTACTCTCCATTCCAAAAACCTAATTTCTTCTACTATAAAATTCTCCTACAAACTTCCACTCATCTTCACCTAGCCATTCTTGATTTTGGCCCAATCCAAGGAGGCTCAAGGTAGTTTTGGCTCATTTCTTCACAAATATTCATTCCTATGATTATTCCTAATGTTATACTCAATTATTTTAGGTTCTAAATTCAAGA
The DNA here is from genome assembly GCA_017893485.1 of Hemerocallis citrina. NCBI lineage: Eukaryota > Viridiplantae > Streptophyta > Magnoliopsida > Asparagales > Asphodelaceae > Hemerocallis > Hemerocallis citrina. Next base: position 97,988,079 of record CM030358.1, on the reverse strand, counting down.
AAGAAGCTAGGAATTAAAGTGAAGTGTTCAACTCATAAGAAAAGGTGGGTGTTCTTCACCTTTTAATTATAAAGATTTCATTTTTATGCATGAGAATGGTAGTAGAAGAGTAAAGATGGAATTTTTATGCTTGATTAAGAAATAAAAATCATATTTTTGGTATGATAGATGGTGTTGTTGATTATAAAATATAAAGTTGTGATTTTGTTGTGATTTTGTGATGTTTTGTGTAGTGGTTGTTTAGTTAGAGTATTTATGCTTGAGGCTTTAAGCTTAGCTTGATGTTCGCAAGTTAATTGTTACACTAATTGCGTATGTTAATAAAATTAGATCATGTTAGTAAGCTTAGATGTGTAAATAGACTTACTATATTAATGGTGGTAGTTCATGTTAGTAAGCAAAAATTTAGACTTGATCATTTTAGCATATTGTTAGTATGCCTTAAGGTGAAGTTAGGTTCCTTACGGTAATTTTTTGTAGTTGATTGTGTAGTAAACGATCATGTTAATATTTATGGTAAATTCACCTTATTCACATTAGTGATTATGTGAGTAAGTTAGTAAATTAAAAATGTTAGAAATGTTATGTTAATGAGTAAAATTGATTATGTTAGTAAGTTGGAAAGTTGGAGTATGGACATTGATTATGTTAGTAAACTTAAATGTAGACTTGACTCATGTAGGATTATAAATTGATCATGAATGAAGCTTGAAGTTGAGTTAGTAGCTTGAAGAGTTATAAATTAATTTTAGTAAGTGGTTAGTAAACTATTTGATAAATTAATTGTTCATGTTAGTCATGTGGTTCAAGTTAGTAAGCTATTAGTAATCCTTGTTAGTAGCTTCATAGTAATTGTCGGTAGCTTGATTGAAGCGGAGTTTATGTTAAGGTTCATGTTTTATTAACCAAGGAGAAAATTGATCTTGTTAGAGTATGCTTGAATGTGTAGTAATTGATCAAGTTAGAAATTTGGATAGTTGATCATTTTTTGATGGTGGAGAGTAGTAGATTAACCTCATGTTAATGTGGGGAAGTAGAAGTAAATTAGTCCTTGTTAGTAGCTTAACCATTAATGACTTATCCTGTTAAATGACTGATGTGTAGGTTGATGGAAGTATGGAAATGTGAAGACTAAGTAGGTTGAAGAGCTCAACCTAATTAAAGTTGCTAAGTGTTGTGGCCTACAATTAGACCATGGTAATGTACCTGGGTGTAGGCGCATGGCTATATAAGTCGGATGTGGGCCAAGTGTAGCGCCCCGAGTTCCACACACTGGAAGCTCGTGACACTTACCTAGAATCTTTACTTTAATGAGTACACAATACAGAAATCACAGGAAATTAAAAATTTACATTACACAAGGAAACTATATCCTCCACTTGGATGCTTTCCGCAGCTCGAGTTCCCTTCTCCACGATCAGCAATCCTGCAATTAGTAAACTGTGGGCACGTCAGTTGAATACAACTGACGCAATGCGGATGAAATCCGCAATCTCCAAAATTCTCAACAATCAATATTTGATGCAGAAGAAAAATGTTAAAGTCAAACCACAAGTGTCGGTGTATGTCATGATTTAGATTCTCATGCACCACTCATATGCACACCATGCTCTTCATCTAATGCAAACTTGATTTGGAAACGTATGCATCCGATACTACTTACTCTCTAAGTCAAGTTCGTTATCTCCAGATGATAGGGTTCTATCCCTCGCCATGCATTCTACTCTTGTACTCTTTCCTGCTTTTGACATTCATCTAGTGACAGGTAGAGTCTGCAGCACGTGCTGTCCATTTTCGCTCCTGCAGTTGGATCATGGTCCTTCTCCACTCCGAACGGTAGTGATCACTCTGTTCGTTCAGATCATGGTCCTTCTCCACTCCGACAGGATCGTGGTCCCTCAGGCCGGTGATCATCAGCTCTGTCGAAATCATGGTCCTTCTTCACTCCTGCCCCTACCAAAGTTATTATGTACATAAGGCGAATTGATAGAGTCACCCCTACTCCGTCCAGAGACTTGGAGTTACACTCTTACTCCTTGTTCATATTGATAACCCAAAATATAGACGGAAACTTAAGAGTCCATCTCCTAAGTTCCGACAGGACTTGTGACTTACGTCTGCATCCCGGTCTTATCACTAAATCCCAGAAATTAACAGTCGAGACGACGCCGCACGTGTCCCCTTGACAGGTGAGTACACGCCCAACTAGTGTCTGTCCTTACCAATCATGAGTCACACTACTTAGAACTAATGTCTTTACTAATTATACAACTTAGGTCAAATCTCATCCGCTTAATTCCTTCATTAGTCCCCACTTACTTTCTAGGTGAAAATTAGTACTTAAGGTTTCATTGTTCACAATTACACTAGATTATCTGTACATTCTTATTCTCAATTATTGGCCCGACTTGGCCCTTATCCGGTCCTTATCCGGCGCATCTGGCCATATCAACAAATAACTCATGAGAAAGGCCATCGCCATAAAAACACATGTTATATCTCTGCATCCATAAGCAATTCATTATCGAGATAATACTCTTAACAAGTAGTTACTAAACAAGTAGCTACAACCACAACATTAACCTACTAAATGAGTATAACATGATTAACAAGTAGCTACAATATTAACGCAACATGGTTCACTTCATGATTAACTACTACCACTTTACTTATTTACTGGTATGATCACCTACTACCCCTTACCATTTATCACTTTCTTAAAAAATAAAAGTATGAACTTCAACTTCACCCAAGGCAATTAATACCAACACATTCTACTTAACAATGTAGGCTACTACTACTTGCAATTTCAAGCTACTAATAATCCTAACATAATCTCCAAACAACAGCATACATCTTATCATACATAGGAAAACTTCCGTCAATAAATTCTAGAGTACAGTTCATACTTCCATTTACCAACATGAGTCAAGCCTTCATTTGAGTCTAGTCAACATTTCAACTTTCTAATTTATTTTAATCAGTTTTTTACTTACTAATATAAACCTTTCTCACATGACATCTTACTATCTTACTAATGTCATCACTACTTACTAATATGACTAAAGCTTACTAATATGAGCAAGAGCTTATTAACCTAAAGTTAATCTTACTAACATGAACAATATACTACACAAATCATCATAAAAATCACAACTGATCCTGACGGAGTGGAGAAAGACCACTAGACGTCTGTCGAGGCAGACGGGGTGGAGAAAGACCACTGATCCTGATTGAGTTGAGAAAGACCACCAGATGTCTGCAGAGGCGGAATAGACCGCAGCACTGCAACTCTACCAATCACTAGAATCATGTGAGGAGCAGGAAGGAGTACAAGAGTAGGATGCATAGGATGGGATCGAACCCTATGATCTGGAGACTCCGAACTTTTTGGAAAGTATGTAGTATGGGATGCATACGTTTCCAAATAAATTGCATTAGAGTAAGTGCATCGTGTGCATTTGGAATTGTGCATTAGACTCTAGGGCATAGCATACACTGACACTTGTGGTTTGACTTCACGAATTTCCTTTTTGCATTAAATACTGTTTGCTAAGATTGGAGATCGCGGGTTTCATCCGCATTGCGTCAGTTATATTTAACTACATGCCCATAGTTGCCAGTTGCAGGATTGCTGATCGAGGAACTGAGGACTCAAACTGTGTGAAGAATCCAAGAGATTATTGATATAATATTGAGGTATTTCATTGTTAAATTGTGTCGTAAATTTATTGTAATCGGTGCATAAAAGTTTTTAATTTACTGTGATAATTCTGTGTTATGTACTCATTTGAAGGAAGATCCTAGTTTGTGTCTCGAGTTCCCAGTATTCGGAATTCAGGGCGCTACAGATTAAGGAGCAGAAAACCCAGCAGTTGAGCAGGGGGATCAAAATATTCTTCATACCTGCAAGAAAGAAGCATGTCAGAGGCGCCCTACTATCAACAACCTCATCGAGGCTGAGTTCATCTTAAGGTATCTATCACTCTACTATCAGAATTATACAGCTTTTATGTTCTTTTAATTTCATCTTAAGATTTTTAGTGCACACATTTCACATACTTATTTCATTCTAATAGTCTTAATCATAGGCTATACAGACAGATTGATTACCGCCACCCAGAGTTCTGCTTGTAGTATGGAAGTTGAAAAGAAAAGTGTAATCCACGTCAAGGATATTTGCGTTGGTGTCACCTCATGTGTCTGATATCTTACATGCTTCCTATATTATTATGATTTTGTACACCATATATACAAGAGATTTATAACTCCACTCTTCCTTGTTTAAACGAAATATTTGTTGATAAATTAATAACATAACAGACTAATTAGATCCATGCAGGGTTAACTACTTGAGGAAAGGATTCAAATACAATATTAATTAATCAAATACTTTGGGCCAATGTATAAAATAGCGCACTTCGAAGTTCGAAATAGCTCGCTAGGTAACCAACTCTACCCCTTCCTCTACAGAACTCGTGTGCATAACCCATTTTCTCCATAGCTCTGTGCTATTTTTATGTAGTGCACGTTATTTGCGCATCATAACTTAACTTTAAGTAGCATGCAGTACAAACATACCCATTTATTGAACTGAAAAAAGGAAAAAAATCCGTTAAGTTATAAACACGAGTGACAAAAACCCTTTGTTTTTCTCCTCTTTCATCATGTTTGCTTAAGACTACGACACCAAATCCTTGCGAGGACTCCAATTTCTTTAAGTAGTGGTGAAAACTCCAGTCTACGACGACTATGGCTCCATTACTTGCAAATTTCTCAGTATTTCTTTCTTTCCTTTCTTTGTTTTTCTTTTACTCCAGCCATCAACCCAACTATTAGGGTTTCTCTTATTCTCTTTCTCCTTTTCTGATTGTGTATTCTTTCTCTTAGTAGATGATTATTCTTGATTTCAATATATTGGTTTCTTATTGTGTAAAAGATTTTTTGAGAAAAAAGTGATCATGTCACTGCTTCATTAATAAAATATTAATGAAATAAGTATTACGAGTGTTATACATCCAAGGTTTTAAATCTCGGATTTCGGACTCTTCTCGGCAATGGGTGTTTCGTCTTGGATCGGAGATATCAGTGGAGATTTCGAGAAAATGTGATAATCTCGGATGTTCATTTCGGACACTCAATAAACATATTTATTTTGTTACTAAACAATATATTATATGTTCTACATATTGTTTATCATATAAAATATTGTACAATATAACTAATGACATGAATCAATCACGATAAATATTTGCAGAATTTAACAATTTAAAAAAGAATATAATATAAGTATATAACTAAATTGAAATTGCATTGATTGGAAAAAATGTATTAGTTAATAAACTTAATTGACTTTGCATATACAAAAACAATAGAGAGACAGAATCCTCACATTATCTTAGTTTAAGGTCATATTTTGAAAGACTTATATGCTAAAAGTTAAAAAAAAAGTTATATATTCACAATAACATTAGTGTGTCGATTTCGGCCGATATTTTGGCAAATATTTCGGACAATATTTTGGCAATTTCGGCCGAAATCTACACTTTACGGTCCAAAACGATATGAAGTATAAAATCAGTGATTTCATATCGGCAAGCTAGCCGAAAGAAAATTTCGGCCGTATCGGCCGAAATTTAAACAGTGTATACGTCTAATTGTTCCTTAAACGGAACATGGAAACCAATTATATAGCTAACCCTACAATATAAACTAGTTCCTTCCCTAGCTAAGCTTGTAAACGAAAGCATCTGCTCCTGTTCTCCCACCTATCCTAACCAGATATAATTCGAATATTCGAATATCAACCAAATTTAAAATTTGAATTCCATCCAATATTCCTCACCACCCCAGAGACTCCCATCACCTTCCCCCGAACGTCCACCTTGGTCACAACCACAGCCACCATCTCAAGGCGGCATGCATCCATTTCACCCGTCAAATCCATCTCGTATGACATGGTTGTTTCTCTTGAAAGATCGTTTTGAAGTTTTTAAAGTTTTTAAGAAACTTTTCTTTGAGATACAAACACAATTTGACACTACTCTTAAATGTTTTCATTCTGATAATGCTAAAGGATACGTGAATTCTGATTTTCAACAAATTTTTTCTTAACATGAAATAATACACCAAGCTTCTTGTGCCTATACTCCTCAACAAAATGGAGTGGCAAAACACAAAAATCAACATTTACTTAGCACTGCTCGCTCTCTGATGTTTGAAATAAACGTTCCCAAGTTTTATTGGAGTTTTGCGGTTCTCACTGCCTATTTTTAAATTAATCATATACCTACTCCTATTCTTCAAAATCAATCACCATCCAAACTGGTATTTCCATGTAAAGATCCATTTTTACTGCCACCTTGTGTTTTTGGTTGTACTTGTTTTGTTTAGAATTTTCACGTAAGCACTGATAAATTTGACTCGCGTGCTACTAAATGTGTGTTTTTTGGATATTCGCATGTTTTGAAAGGTTATCTTTGCTATTGCCCTTCACGAAAAAATGTTTACCTCAGCAAATGTTTCATTTTTTGAATACAACTTTAAAAATAAACTCCTTCCAAAAGTCCCGATTTACTGAAGGCTGTTGTTTGGAGTCTTGTTTTCCACCACCACCACCACCACATCTGCCACTCCGGGTTTATGTAAGGACACGAAAGAAGCATTTAGACTCGACCATCCAAGATGTACCCCTCTGTTGTTTAATCCGGACCAACTACTACTGTCAGTAATATGCCTATAGGGTTGGCATTCGGGTCGACCGGGCCGGGTCGGACCCGCCCGGGTTGAAGGTTGACTTGGGCGGGTTTGGATCGGGTCGGAGGCTTAACCGGGCCGGGCCGGGCCGGGTCGAATAGATGAAATCGCGACCCGCTCAACCCGTGAACCCTTTCGGGTCCAACCCGGGTCGGTTCGGGTCGGGTTGCGGGTTGGCCCGGTTAGAGAGGGGGATTTTTTTTTAATTAAAAAAAAAATAATAATAAACATTAAAAATCGTAATAATATTAATAAGATTGAAATAGTGAAATTGCCAAAAAAAAATGATATATTATTCATATGATTTCAAGTTATACAAGTTTCACAATTTGTAATAAGAAATAAAGATTTCACAAATTTGTTTTATACACTAACAAATTTCTTATATACAATTTCAATTTACTTCAATTTTCCTAATTTGAATTTTGAAATAACAAGCAAAGATTTAATACAATTTTTTTATCTATTTACAATTGTCTTCAATTTGTTGTTGACTTGTTGTTGGTCTTGAATTCTTCATTTTGGTTGCTATTGATGTTGTTGTTCTTCCGGCGAATTGCTCCCACTTGTGGACATAGATAATGCTTTTTCTTGTGTCCCGTATTACAAATTGAGTCCGAACTCACACCTGGTTCATCCACACTCCCAAAAACAAGCCGCACCAGGTTGGCGCCGTCTGTGGGAATTTCTATTCTTTCGGTAAGGACGACAGTCCGAGCCTCGCCGCCGACGCTCACCCTTCGATCCACTCCCATGCCTCCCAGGGCCCGGAGACCGACTTCTTCCGCCCGGCAGGACGGGCCTCCTTTTCAGGACGCCTTCGACGGGAGGCAAGGATCAAATAATCCGGGGGCGAACCCCGGACCCCAACAAGGCGAACCTAACGTCGAGCAACCCGACCTTCGTCGGGTCATTATGAACCGAAGGGCTAGCCAGGCCAGGGGAGGGACTGTTTCCAATTCGGCCCCGAACCGTTCCAGGCCTGCGCCCGAAGAGAGGCCGTCGGTACTCAGCCGCATTGGCCGAATTCCTACGCCCCGACCCGACCCTTCTGACCATGGCGCGGTCACCAGGGCCGAGTTTCGGAGCTTCCGGGATGAAATCATGGAGGCTCTTCACGGAGCGCCAAGGTCTGCGACGCTCGACCGACCCCGCCAAATGAGCGAAGGAAGGAGCCACACTCGCGCGCCACCTCCTCCACCGGAGCGCACAGACCAGGTGCTCCGTCGCCTCATGGAGATGGAGAATCGCCTCGAACGCATCGGCGACAGGAATCCGAACCCCGTCCTAGGCCGAGCGCCTTCCCGGCCGCCGTTCTCCGTCAACATCTTAGAAGCGGAGATCCCCCGGAACTTCCGGCCTCCGCAATTCGAGACTTACAACGGCGAGGGTGATCCAGCTGATCACATGGAGGGCTTCAAGATCCTCATGTGATTCACAGCGCTTCGGATCTCCTGCTGTGCTGAGCCTTCCTGGCCACCCTCCGGGGCCCGGCCAGGGAGTGGTTCTCCAAACTCTCCCTCGGCTCAATCTTCTCGTTCGATCAGCTGGAAGCCAACTTCTTGGGCCACTTCGTCACCAGCAGGAAAGCCGAGAAAACGAGCGCCTCCCTGCTCGACCTCCGCCAGAGGGAGGGGGAGTCACTCCGTGACTTCGTCAAAAGGTTCACAACCGAGGCAAGATCCGTCTCTGCCCTCGACGCCGGGGTCGCCTCGGCCACTTTCCGACACAATGTCCGGCACAACCAGCTGAAGGTCTTCTTGGCAAAGAAGCCACCTCTGGACTTTTCCGACCTTCTCAATCGAGTCGAGAAGTACATACGAGCAGAAGAAGCTCTAAACCCAGAGGGCAGCAAAGAAGTCGTAGGAAAGGGCAAGCGCAGGGCTGATGAGATTGAACCTGCCCGAAAAGCGGCAAAGGAAGGAGTCGGCGCGAAGAGGGTACCTCCGGTCCCTCGCTTCGTAAGGTACACCCCGCTGACACAGAACGTGTCCGCCATCCTCTTAGAAATCGAGGATAAGGGCCTCGTCTGACATCCCCCCGAGACCAACGCTTCTACTGCCGTTTCCACAGGAATCATGGGCACGAAACCGACCAGTGTCGGGCCCTAAAAGACGAAATCGAGGCCCTCATCTCACGAGGGTACCTTCGGGAGTTCACAAGAGAAAACCAACGGGATCGGCGAGACACCAGGAACCGGAGGCCTTCGCCTTCGAACCCTACTCCGAACCGCATCCAGGATCGGGATCCCGAGCCCGAGGGAGCCGGAACCCTGGCAATTCTGCATTGTGTCCATGGAGAACCGATGGGGGGAGAGTCGAATACTTCTCGGAAAGCCGTCATCCGGGAGGTGAACGCTGTCCAAGATCTCCCCTCACCCCGATTACAAATGTTACCTGTCTCCTTCTCCGGAGAGGACCTCGAAGGCGTCCGCCTCCCTCATTGCGACGCCCTCGTCGTTGGCCTCCACATGGCTAATTGTGAAGTACGCCGGATCCTCGTTGACAACGGCAGCTCGGTAAACATCCTCTTTCTCGAAGCCTTCGAGAATCTCAAACTGCCCAGAGGCAAGCTTAAGCCGGCCGGGTACACTTTGCACGGGTTCTCCGACGTCCCTGTCGTCATAGAAGGGATCGTGACTCTCGACGTCACCGCGGGCTCGGTTCCTATTCAGCGGACCGAGTCTATGGACTTCATGGTGGTAAACGTCAAGGCGGCATACAATGCCATACTTGGCCGACCGGGGCTGTGCTCCCTTCAGGCGGTACTGTCAGCCTATCACTTGAAGCTAAAATTCCCCACCCCGCAAGGGGTCGGTGTCATCCGAGGCAACCAAGAGGCGGCGCGGTCCTGTTACATGACCACCGTCGGAGGGGGTGTCTTCCCCCTCAACGCCGTCGAGCTCGGGTCCGAGAGCGACGGTTCCGCCCCTGAGCCAGCCGACGAGCTGGAGGAGGTCCCGTTCGGGGCCGCAGACGAGTCGAAGTGGTTCCGAGTGAGCCGCTCGCTCTCCGAAGGTTTTGAAGGCGGGCATAATTGACTGCATCCGCCGCAACGTCGACCTCTTCGCCTGGAAGCCCTCTGACATGCCCGGGATATCCGAAGACCTGATCATGCACAGGCTGAGCGTCATCCCGGGATCCAAGCCGGTCGCTCAGAAAAGGCGCAAATTCGCCCCGGAGAGGCAGCAAGCTGTGAAAGCAGAGATGGACAAACTCTTGTCCGCTCGGTTCATTCAGGAGGTCAGCTACCCCGAGTGGTTGGCCAACGTCGTCATGGTTAAAAAGGCGACCGGGGGATGGCGAATCTGTATAGACTTCACGGACCTGAACAAGGCATGCCCAAAAGATCCTTTCCTCCTCCCCAGCATCGACGCTTTGATCGACACGACCTCGGGACACGAGCTGCTGTCCTTCATGGACGCCTTCGCAGGGTATAACCAAATCCGGATGTTCCTGCCCGACATTGCGAAGACCTCGTTCATCACCGACCAGGGTCTTTTTCGCTATCGCGTTATGCCCTTCGGGCTAAAAAACGTCGGAGCCACCTATCAACGGCTCGTGAACCGGATTTTCAAAGACCTAATCGGCCGCAACATGGAGGTCTATGTCGACGACATGATCGTCAAAAGCAGGGCCGGGCCGGACCACGTTGCCGACCTCGAGGAAGCTTTCGGAATTCTCCGACGTCATAACATGAGGCTCAACCCGGCCAAGTGCGCATTCGGGGTCTCCTCGAAAAAATTTCTGGGGTTCGTCGTCAACCAGCGCGGCATCGAGGCGAACCCAGAGAAGATTCAGGCTATAATAGACATGGCCTCGCCTCGGAATGTTAAGGAGGTTCAGAGACTCACGGGCAGGTTGGCAGCCATCGGTCGCTTCCTCTCCAAATTAGGGGAGAAGTCTCTCCCCTTCTTCAAAGCTCTGCGCGGAAAAGGGGGCTTCGAGTGGGGTGCCCCTCAGCAAGAGGCCTTCGAGCAGCTGAAACAGTACCTCGCCAACCCTCCTCTCTTCAGCAAACCCGAGCCAGGTGAATCCCTGTGGCTCTACCTGTCCGCCTCGGACAGCGCCCTCAGTGCCGTCCTCGTCCGAGAAGAGGACGAGGTTCCAAGGCCGCTGTATTATGTAAGCAAGGTCCTACTCCCTGCCGAGACGAGGTACGCGAAGATCGAAAAGGTGGCCTATGCCCTGGTCAAGGCGGCCCGGAAGCTCCGCCCTTACTTCCAAGCTCACTCCATCCAAGTTTTAACTGACCAGCCCTTGAAAACCGTCCTTTACAAACCAGAGAATTCTGGCCGCTTGGTCAAGTGGTCAATTGAGCTGAGCCAATACGACATCAGCTATCAGCCGAGGACGGCGATCAAAGGTCAGGCCCTCGCCGAGTTCATCACCAAATGCACCGCTTCCGAGCAGCCCATTGTCGAAGGTTCAGATCCGACCTGGGAAGTCTATGTCGATGGATCCTCCTGTGAAACCGGGAGTGGCGCGGGGATCATCCTCCGAGGCCCCGACCAATTCCTCCTTCAATACTCCCTCCGCCTCAACTTTTCGGCATCTAACAACGAGGCGGAATACGAACCATGATTGCCGGACTGACCCTAGCACACCGAGTCGGAGCTAAGCAAATCCGAGCCTTCAACGATTCTCAGCTCGTGGTCAATCAGATCACCAGAGAATACGAGGCTCGCGACGACCGGATGATACGGTACTTGGCCGTGGTCCGACGACTCTTAGCATCCTTCTGCTGCTCCACAGTTGTTAGGGTCCCCAGAGAGCAGAATGCCCAAGCAGACGCATTGTCAAAACTTGCCTCTTCCTCCTTCGAAGGCCTCGACCAAACGGTACTCATCGAAATCCTCTTAAAGCCAAGCATCGATGACCAAGGCCAGGAGGCAATGTGTGTGCAGAGCGGTGTCAGTCCGGACGACTGGACCACCCCCATTAGAAAATTCCTAGTCAGTGCCGAGCTTCCTGAAGACCGAGCCGAGGCAAGACGGGTCAGGATCCGGGCTGAAAGGTTCGTCATGATTGGCGACATCCTCTTCAAACGCTCGTACACACTGGCCGACGGAAAACCGTACCTCCGCTGTCTCGCCAACGATGAAGCTAGCTACGCGCTGAAAGAGCTTCATGAGGGGATCGGCGGATGCCATATGGGGAGCAGATCACTCGCTCGTAAAGCCCTGAATCAAGGGTACGCTTGGCCAACCATGCTGCAAGACTTCCACGAATTAGTCAAGAGGTGCGGCCCGTGCCAGAGATTTTCCCCCATCAAGAGGCTTCCTCAAGCGAACCTCCGATCCGTGGCTAGTCCTACGCCATTCGCCATGTGGGGCATGGACCTGGTGGGTCCCTTCCCCGTAGCAACAGGGTAAAGGAAATTCTTGATAGTCGCCATCGACTACTTCACAAAGTAGCTCGAGGCCGAACCACTGTCCGGCATCACCGAGCGCCAAACCCAGCAATTCTTCCGGAAGAACATCATTTGTCGGTTCGGAATACCCCAGGTCCTCATCACAGACAACGGGACCCAATTCGCAGGTCAAAACTTCCGAAAGTTCTGCGAGGACATCGGCGTCCAGCAGCGCTTCTCCGTTATATGCCACCCTCAGTCCAACGGCCAAGCGGAGAACGCAAACAGGCAAATCCTCGACGGCCTCAAGAAGCGCCTCGACAGTTCCCCCAAAGGACTGTGGGTGGAAGAGCTGCCCAGCGTGCTATGGGCACACCGAACCACCAAGAGGATCCCCACGGGAGAGACCGTTCAGTTTGACCTACGGGACGGAGGCGGTAATCCCCGTCGAGGTCGGCCTACCCTCTCCCCGGATCATGGCCTTCGACGAAGCCGATAACTCATCCGGCCTAAGGGCCAACCTGGACCTCGTCGCCGAGGTCAGGGAGAAGTCTTCAGTCCGAAGGAGCATCTATCAACAGCGGATCGAGAGATTTTACAACAAGAAGGTCCGCCCAATAGACATCAAAGCCGGGGACCTCGTGCTGCGCAAATTATCCGTCTCCAATCCGACCAAGAAGAGGAAGCTGGCCCCCAACTGGGAAGGCCCATACAGAGTAGCCGAGGCCATACGCCCCGGCACGTACCGACTGGTGGATATGGAGGGTCGAGCGATCAAGCGACCCTGGAACGCCGAGCACCTAATGAAGTTCCTAGAAGAGCGGATATAGGTTTCCTGCTTGGCTAGTGTAAATAATGATCTTTTGTAAACTTTCTTGTGTAAAAGGCCGTTAGCGCCCCTCTCATATGTATAAAAGAGATCTCTTTTTGTCAACTCCAAACGCCTCGGTAGGTCCGACCCGACGCCGGACCAAGGGATCGCTTTCTCAAGACTGCGGCACCCGAGTCATCACTCCGGTGCCGGCCTCGAGGTCTCAGTAGGTCAGAACCGGTATCGATCCCCCACGGATCGACAGGTCCGACCACCAACTCCACGGGCAATCAATTAACGAATTCATCACAGCAAAGAGTGGAAAGAAACCCCTTATTCATACTCCTTTATCATTTCGAAAAACGAATAAAGACCGTTACAAGACCACTCCACTCATCTAAACAGAAAGAAATTACTGGCTAAGGGACCTCTTAGGGCCCCTCGGGTCCGACGGAGGGTAATCCCACTCCGACCGAACGGCTAGGAGCCCTCTCCCCATCACGATGGTCCTTGGGCTCTGCCAAGGTCGACACGCCAACCACGGAGCTCTGGGCGTCAGCCGGTCGAACACGCTCCAGCAACAGCAATGCCGAGGGAACCCCCTCCACTCGCCGGCCTCCCGAGGAGGATCCCGTCCTCGTCCCAGACATACCTAGCATCGTCTTATAACGGTGTATCTCCATCTCCTTCTCCACTATGACGTCATGAAGGAGCCTCTCAGACGTTAGCCGCTGTACCGACGCGCTCGACATGGTGTATCCGAGGCCGGCGCTTCCGAGGTCCCGATCCACCATTGCCCTCTTCAGCCGGATCGCCTCCGCGCCCAGAGCCTTGGACTTATCCCGATAATAGTTGAAGGCGGCATCCTGATCACGAGCCCCCTCGCGGTAGCGGACCAATGTGGCCTCCAGGACCTTGATCTTACTCCGGAGCCACGCCACGTCGGAACGATGGAGATCCGCCTCAGGAAGGAGAGCCGTTACCTAAAAGGAAGCCAACCACCACTCAAAACAACATAAGCAAAAAGGTACGGAAAGATCCGGGGTCAAAACACTTGGCCATTCAAAAAATCCTTTTTTATATATGATGAAGTAAAATACCGTACAAAAATGCAGTGGCCAGTCCGCGTTCGGCAAATACAATAAAAGAAGAGAAAAAAGACAAAAACAGGGAGGCAAGCAGCCTAGTTCCCCACCATTGCGTTGGCCGGGTTCACAGGAGGGTCGGCAGCCGATCCAACGACCAGTTCGTCACGAGCATCCCCTTCAGGTGTTTTAGGCTTCGGCTCGACTTCCAAGTCATAATCGAGGCCAGACAGGTCGATGGTCGGGTAGAAGTGCCTCATATGGTTGAGGGCCTTCTCATAGACCTCGTTCTGGGCCGCGATCACCATGTCCTGCCCTGTCGTCGTCAGTGCCTCTTTCTCCTTCGCAAACTTCTTCAGGGCGGCCACCCTCTTAGCCCACTCGGCCTCCTTGGCATCGAGCTCGATCTTCAGCTGCTGCTCCCTCTTGTGCGAGCCCTCGAGCTCGATCTTCATCTCCTTCATCTCCTGCGAACACTTGTCCGCCCGGTTTCGCTCCCGATCCATAGCCTCCTCGTAGAGACTCTTCACTTTGGCCCCCTCCAGACAAACCTGTGGCGACCAAGCACTGCTCAGAAACACCTCCGACAAAGGTTTTTACAAGGAAAGTCGGGTCGGCGGACTTACCAGCACGCTCGCCTGCGCCAAGTGCGTGAACGCCTCACCCACGGTCTCGCCGCTCATCTCCTTACGGTCCCGAGGAGTCGCCAGCTTCTCCACCACCTCGATGGCGTTGGCCCACGGGTCAGGCAGTCCCCCTCCCGTATCGACCAAGCCGGCACCCACGGCCGCTGCAACTCATCTCCTCCCCCGGCTCCGACCAGAGGGGCCTTCCCCTTACCGCTATCGGCCACCTTAGCCTGGCCCGGGCTCAAATGAGCGACCACTTCCTTGCTCGTCTCCGAGCGGGTCCTCTTAGCCCTCGGCTCACCCGGGGCCTCGGAGACGACCTGAGACGACCTCCTCGTCCTCTTCGCCTTTCCCCCTTCCTCGGCCTTCTGCTTCTTTAAGGCGAGCCTCCGAGCCTTAATAGATTCTGGGTTCATACCTGCGAGAAGACCCATTAAGGACAATGAGCTCAAAAGAACAGTAAAACAGGAAAAAAGAAACGACGACATACTAGATACGGCCGGGCTCAGTCCGACGCTGGCCAGGTGACCCTCCGTCACCTTCGGCCAGCTGATGCTATGCGACAAACGGAGGCGCTCGTCTAATCTCCACTCCTCGGCAGTGAGATCCTTCTGCTTCGGCGCTTTGAAGTTCGGCCTGTAATAATTCCAACGGGTGGGAATGTCCCAAGGCTCCGCGCTCCGGATCACGAAGTATTTTCGTTTCCACTCCTTAATGGAGTCGGATGGCCGTGGACCACCTTCCCCCGACTCCGAGGCGAGATGTACCATATCCCCTCCGACTCCCCCGACGAACTGATCCCCAGCATTGCGCGGAACACAGCCAACCGGAGCGGCACCTTCCTCTCCTCGCAGAGCAGCACAAAGCATACTATCTGCTTCCATGAATTCGGTCCGTACTGCATCGGGGCCAGGGACGCCCAATTAAGCACGTCCCGGATGAATGGATGAATCGACAGCCTCAGTCCAGAGCCGAAGGCGTCTAGGGGGAAGACGCAGTACCACTCTGGTAACGGGTCGGTAGGACGGAGGCTTGGGCTCGGCACCATCACTTCGTAACCGAACCCAATGTGGAAGGCCGACTGAGCAACCTCTAAATCGACGGCCTCCAGGATCGTCGGCAGCGTATCCATCTTTATCCTCTTCCGACTCGGCGAAGAAGGCTGCACCCCATACAACACCTTGTCGGAGAGGTCGTCAGGGTACTGCCTAATCCTCTTCGGCTGCACCGGTGAACCCGTTACAATGTTTCGAACGGGGGACGCCTCGCTCAGACCGCCAGCCTTCGCTCCCTTCTTCCTCGGCACCCTCTTCTTCTTAGCCCTCTCCGGCGAGGGGGTGGCTAGGCGCTCAAGACCGGTCGCCGTAGAAGAGGAACCTACGCACCGACTCCGCCCCCGAGCCGAGAATTTTCTCCCCGTACCCTTCCACCGAGCATCAGCCGCTTCGGCCTCTCCCTCTCCCTCACTGTCGCTACTACCTTCCTCTGGCTCTGGATCTAATATCTGCACCGAATCTGAGCCTTCACTCCCCTCCTCCTCGGAGCCGTTAGTCTGGATCACGTACGACCTTCGGACATGCAGGGGCTTCACATCATACACCTGGGTGTCTTCTTCCCACGACGTCGAATCCGAGAGCCCCGCTCCAGGGGAGTCTCTCCCCTTCGAGGTCGAAGCAGATGAGCCAGACTGAGCCCTAGACATGATAACGAAGTAAAGCTAAAACTAACCTGTGTTGCAACGAAAGACGAGCCGGCGCTGTAAACAGAGAGTGCGAGCGCCGAAGTGTTGTTCTTTTTTGGAGGAAGCAGCGAGAAAGAGATAGGCGAAATGGGGAAAGAGTGGAGGGTATTTACAGAGGAAGAGTTGACTCCTCGATTTCCGCATTATTGTTCCTCGATTTGCGTGAAACTGCCCCTAGAAAATTGCGCCACGTCCCCTAGAAACACGCGCCAGTGACGTCACCCAGTTGTGCGGTTGGCAACCCTCGGTTCGCGCTCAACCGCTACCAGGCACAAGGGTCGGCCCGGAAGGAGGACTTCGGGAATCGGACACCCCCACTTATGTTACTGTCAGCAGAGAAAGTTTTGTTTAAAAGTCTTAAGGCACCCGTCCTCGGCGAGCACCCCGGGCCCCAGGACTCGGTAGGCTCCCCTCTCACCCGCGAACAACTTGGGGCTTACGGCCTCGGAAGCCGAAACCCCGAACTGTTCGAGGGTGGGAGAAAAACCACCATTGCCTGGGACCCTATCGAAAAACGGATCGGCCCGCCTCCCATCACTGTCTCCTTCGGGCAGACAGCCCTAAAGACCGTCGGCCCGGAAGGAAGACAGTGATGACAGAAGAGCCATCCACCCGAAGCTCCTTATCCTCCGGGTCCGGACTTCGGTCGGTATCCCTCCCGTCCCGATCTCTCTTGGGCAAACAACCTCACCGGGGCCGTCAGACCCAAGAGAAGATTCGGAGGGCAGAATAACCACCAATCCGAGGCTTCCAGGGTTGGAGTTTTTCAAGTATCAGGCGTCCGCCCAAGGCAGACACCTCGGATGGTCGGTGGACCACCCTCGATGTGATCGAAACAGCAGTGGGAGAGGGATATTTATAGCCTCCCCCAAGCAACCTGCCATTATGGCCCTTGGGAGGCCAAGCAACGGAAGCCCAACCGTCACACCTAGGAAATTGAAGCGCCCTGCATTTATTAGGAGACATCATTAATGCCCCCGGGAAATTGGAACATCGCACAAGCCCCGAAGCGCCATTAATACCCCATGAAGACAGTAATCAACTCAAGGTAGCCTTCTCACGAAGGCACAACGGTTCGCCAACGTCCTTGCCGATCCATAAACCCTCGTCAGACCGAGGTGAGGTCCAGCACCAGGGCAGCCTTCTTACGAAGGCACAATGGTTCGCTAACGTCCTTGTCGACCCGTAAACCCTCGTCAGACCGAGGTGAGGTCCAGCACCAGGGCAGCCTTCTCACGAAGGCACAACGGTTCGCCAACGTCTTTGCCGACCCGTAAACCCTCGTCAGACCGAGGTGAGGTCCAGCACCAGGGCAGCCTTCTCACGAAGGTACAGTGGTTCGCCAACGTCCTTGCCGACCGATAAACCCTCGTCAGACCGAGGTGAGGTCCAGCACCAGGGCAGCCTTCTCATGAAGGCACAACGGTTCGCCAACGTCCTTGCCGACCCGTAAACCCTCGTCAGACCGAGGTGAGGTCCAGCACCTGGGCAACCTTCTCATGAAGGCACAACGGTTCGCCATCGACCTTGCCGACCTATAAACCCTCGTCAGACCGAGGTCAAGCCGAGCACCAGGGCAGCCTTCTCACAAAGACACAACGGCCCCCGAAAGACACTCTTCCACGGCTAACTCTCGCATCCTCGCGGGAGTGGGGGACTTATGAGGTAGGATAAAAATGACCTGGGACCCAGCCAGGGCCCAGGATGGCTCTCACTCAAGGGCAGGCCAGCTCGGCCCCGGACCATCACAGGGTCGGTGCCGAGCCATTAAGTCACCACCACGAAACCGGTCTCTCCGTTTTCGACGACCCGCCACGACCTTCGGTCTCCGATCCTCGGTGGTCCCACGGGCCTTCCACTCAGCCTGGTAATGGATGAGGATGACCTGGCACAACCCAGGCTATCCAATTCTCTTAGAGGCACAAGGGCCCCACGATTAGCCATGTCAGCTCCGAAACCACCTAGGGCTTTGCTACGTCAGCCCTAAACCGCTCATGTGGCTGCCACGTCTGTCCTAAACCCCCTGGGCCTCCTCCCACGTCAGGCCCATGGGCTTTCGGGTCCAGACCCGGCCCCCAAGCGGATCCAAACCCGATTGGGATTATCTATAAATACCAGGCCCTCTCCCACCTTTTGAGGTAATCAATCTTTTCCCACTAAAATTCTAGTTACTGCTACTCTCTCTCAGAGACTAACTAGACCGTCGGAGGGTCTGCCACCGGGATAAACCCCGGTGTTTCTAGACCTTCTGCAGGTACCCGAGGCAAGGCAATCCGAGCCGATCCTCCAGTGCCGAAGCGAGCCTCCCGTTCGCCGTCTGTTACCACATCCTTCCCCCATTACAAATTGAGTCCGAACTCACACCTGGTGCATCCACACTCCTCCCAAAAACAAGCCGCATCACCTACTTTGGCTACGATTGCTACCGCGTGATCTAGACATGTTTATATGTAGCAGTATATGTAAAAAAAAACTACACAATGTAGGGGCGATAAGTTACAAAAAAAATCTAGAAAACAAGAGGGTTGTGACAGAGAAGATAAAAAAACCAACAAACAAACAAAGATACCAAAAATTATAACTATAAAAATAATAAAAATTGAAGAAGAGGGATATGAAATTTTGATACCGTTCACCGTGGATACGCGTATATAAAAAAACTCGTGAAAATAAGAATAGAAGTAGAAGTAGAAATCCCGAATTGAAGACTCCAAGAGAGCTTGAAGGAGAGTTGCAGACTTGATCACTTGGAGTTGGAGGAGAGTTGAAGACTTGAAGATGTTGAATTTTGACTTCGATACGATCGGAATTTGATCGTGTATATGACTTGATAGCTTGTTTGTTCAATTGTTCACAAATTGAAATTAATTGACTAATAATAGTAGAGAGAGTAAGAGAGTAAGGTGTGAATTTTTTGTTTGAGTTTTGGGGGTATTTATAGGGTTAAAAACAAAAAAAACTAAAAAAAACACAAAAAACCACACAAAACGGCTAGAAAAGCCGTTGCCAATGGCTTTGGTGAACAGTAACGGCGCTGGCGACCCGTTGGACCTGCGGGTCAACGGTCGACCCGGGGCGGGTCGAACGTTTGACCCGAACGGGTCAAACTGTTCGCAACCCGCGGGTCGACCAGCGGGTTGGCGGGCGGGTCGGATCATTTTTGGCAAGTTAACGGGCAGGGTTAACCGGGTTGGATTCGTTTATTCGCGACCGGATCGACCCGTTAACGTTAACGGGTCCGATCCGAACCCGAACCGTCGTTTCGCGGGCCGGGTTGTACGGGCTGGTCGCGGGCGGTTCGCGGGTCGGCCCGACCCGTTTGCCATCGCCTAACACAGATGATTTACCTATCGATCAACATTCTTGTGCTTACTATGATATTGTCAAGTTTGCTTCTTCTAAACTGAACAGCTATTTTCAAGCTTTTACCTCTTCCTTGGATTTCATTCTATTTCTAAAAATGTTTTAGGAAGCACTCAAGCACCCTGGTTACAACGGCCATGAAAGAGGAAATGCAGGCGCTTCAACAGAATGGTACTTGACAGTTGGTTTGCCTCCCTATAAGTGGTAAGACAGCTGGTTGTAAGTGGCTATTCACTGCCAAATATAATTTTGATGACATAGTTGTGTCACGAAATTTGGCTTGATGCCTTTCTACTTTGTTATTTCTTCTATATATAAGGATTACAACATTTACAGGTAATTACTTACCATTAAGGAGAACTAATCAATTCTTGATTTGTCTAGCCTATTCTAGGAAAATAATTACAATTAAGGCAACAAATTAAGTCCTGATTTGATTCCTCATTCAAAGGAAAGCAAATTAAGGAATTCCTGATTCACATCCTGATTTAATTCCTGATTCACATCCCCCCTCAAATTGATGCGGTTGGTCAAGGAGCATCAATTTGCTAACAAGAAACTGATGGCGCGGACGAGGAACAGCTTTGGTCAAAATATCTGCAACCTGAAACTGAGTATTGATGTGAGGGATGGATATAATATGGTCATCATAGGCTTCACGAATAGAATGGCAATCGACTTCAATATGCTTAGTACGCTCATGGAAAACCGGATTTGCAACAATCTGAATGGCACTTGTATTGTCAGCATAGAGAGATGTTGGCTTTGTTTGAGGAAATCCAAGTTCAGCCAAAAGACCACGAAGCCAAATTATTTCCGAACATGCATTAGACATAGCACGATACTCCGATTCAGTAGAGGATTTAGAGACTCTTGCTTGCTTCTTACTTTTCCATGAGATTAACGAAGAACCAAGAAACATGCACCATCCGGTGACAGATCGCCGAGTATCAGGGCACCCGGCCCAATCAGCATCACTATATGCAATCAATTGAGGAGATGTCCCAATGGGAAAGAAGAGACCCCGTTGAGAAGTGCCTTTCAAGTAGCGAATTATACGACGAACCGCTGCCAAATGAAGATGATGAGGAGAGTGCATGAACTGACTTACTTGCTGAACAGCAAATGATATATCAGGCCGGGTAATGGTCAAATAATTAAGACTACCCACGAGCTGCCGATACAATAAAGGATCTGTCAACAGGTCACCCTCATCCCGGTGGTATTTAACATTAACCTCAAGAGGAGTATCCACCGGATTAGCTGATTGCAGGCCAGCCATAGAAATAAGGTCTGTGGCATACTTATGCTGATGGAGAAATATACCCTTGGAGGTAGACTGAACCTCAAGGCCAAGGAAATAATGCAAGTTACCAAGGTCTTTCATATGAAACGAGGCTTGTAATTGCTGTTTAAGTTCCTGGATGGATGCCTGATCTGATCCAGTAATGACCATATCATCAACATAAAGAAGAAGCAGAACAATGCCTGTAGATGTGTAGTGAATGAACAAGGAGGAATCATATTGACTCTGAGTAAAGGAGAACCCAAGTAGAGTGGAACGAAATTTATCATACCATGCCCTAGGCGCCTGTTTCAAACCATATAAGGAGCGTTTGAGCTTGCACACACCCTTAGATGAAGAGAATAGGCCCTGCGGAGGAGTCATATATATATCTTCAGTCAGTTCACCATGAAGAAATGCATTCTTCACGTCCATTTGATAAAGAGACCACCCATTAGAAGCAGCTAAAGAGAGAACAGTTCTGACAGTTGTCATTTTGGCAACGGGTGCAAATGTCTCATCATAATCAATGCCATATTCCTGCTTGTTTCCTAAGGCAACCAATCTAGCCTTGTAACAATTGAGGGACCCATCAGAATTCAGTTTCACAGAATATACCCATTTGCAGCCTATGGGTTTGATATCAGGAGGGCAAGAGACAATGTCCCAAGTGAAATTCTCTTGAAGAGCCTGAAGTTCCTCATTCATTGCTTTTATCCAGCGTACATCCTTAACAGCCTGTGAGTAACAAGTGGGAATACATGTGCTAGAGAGAGAGGCAGTCAGAGAAGTATGTGAGGAATCATACCGGTCTGGTGAATATCTATCAGGTGCTCGAGACGTTCTACTAGAACGTCGTGGTGCAACCGGTAAAGGATCAGGTGGTGGATCAGCGTCGGAAGGGGCAGTGGGGACATGCCTGCTACGTTGTCTGACATATGTGATGCCTGGTTTGAAACGTTCTATGGATTGAGAGAGGCTAGAAAATTTGGGAAGAATAGCAATATCATTCAAAGTAGGAGAAATGCAAGGGAACATAAATTGATTATCAAAAAATGTCACATTCCTAGAAATGCGGAAGCGATGGTTAGAAACATCATAACACACAAAACCCTTATGAGAATGACTGTACCCCATAAAAGCACATTGAACCGACTGTGCTCCAAGCTTATGCCTTTCAAGCGGAGGTAGATGAACAAAACATACACAACCAAAAGTATGTAAAGCACTATAATCAGGCTGAGTTTTAAAAAGACGAAAGAAAGGGGAATCAAGATCAATAACCGTAGAAGGAATGCGATTGATCAAGAAGACAGCTGTGGATAGAGCCTCCACCCAAAATCTGGATGGGACTGAAGCTTGGAGAAGTAAGGTGCGCGTCACATCAAGCAAGTGACGATTCTTGCGTTCGGCCATCCCATTTTGTTGTGGGGTATTGGGACACGATCGTTGAGACAAGATACCTTTTTGTTGTAGGTACTCCTGAAACTCACGAGACATGTATTCACCACCAGAATCAGAGCGAAGGATTTTAACAATGGCTTGGAACTGAGTTTCAACATATGTCAGAAATTTTTTAAACATAGAAAACACTTCAGATTTAGAGCGAAGAAAGTATATCCAAGTAAAACGACTGTAATCATCGATAAATGTGACAAAATATTTATAATGAGCATGAGAAGCTACAGGAGACATTCCCCAAACATCACTATGAATCATTTCAAAACAAGTGGAAGCACGATGAGCACCTGACGGAAAAGGAAGTGTTTTACTTTTAGCCAATTTGCAAACAGAACATGAAACAGGGGCAGTAGAAATAACATGTTTATTACCCAACAAACCAGTTTTAAATAAATGAGACAAAACAGCAGAGTTTGGATGGCCCAATTTTCTATGCCAAACCTCATAGGAATTTAAAGCATTATTGCAAGCAAGAGATAAATGACTGGAAACAAACTGGAGTGGAAACATTCTTCCCACTTTAGGCCCCTTCGCGATCACCTTCCCCGACACCTACTCCTGTACAAGACAACCAGCCCGAGAAAAATTAACATTACAATTGTTTTCCACCAATTGTCCAACAGACAGTAAATTGGAAGCAAGTCCAGGAGATACAAGCACATTCCGAAAATCAGAGTTTATGTCACCAATATTAGTGATAGATAGGGTATTACCATCAGCAATTTGAATTTTCTGATTACCATGATAAGAATGTAGATTGTGCAAATATTCAGAGGAACCCGTCATGTGATTGGATGCACCAGAATCAAGAAACCATGGACGAGTAACATTAAAGGACTTACCTCGAATCCCCAAGGCTGAAAGGGCTGAAAGTACCATTTGTTGAATCATTTCAGGCTGTAGAGCACCACCATCAGATGCACCAGTGGTGGAAGGACCAGTTGCGGAGCTGGTTGTGGCATGGAATGCATGTACCGGACGTTGTGTTGGTCGTGGGGGACGCGTGGGACAGTCGGAGATGATATGACCCTGCTGCTTGCAGTAATTGCAAAACTTCTTTGTACAATTACGAGCAATATGTCCAAATTGTTTGCAAGAAAAGCATTGGACCTGTCCCATATCACGACCTTTACCCCTATTTTGAGCAGCATTTGCAACCGTCACAGGTTCGGAAAGGGCAACATCATGAGACATGGTTCCTTGGGTAAGTAAGCGCTGCTCTTCCCGGAGAAGTTCACCAACACAAGTATCCAAAGAAGGAACAGGACTCCTATTCAGCAAAGCACCTCTGACAGCCTCAAACTCTGGGCGAAGTTTCATGAGAAATTGATCTCGCCTACTGGTGTTGTAAACCTCTTGGACAGCCAAGCGTGAAGATTCGGGAACAGCAGCACATAAAATGGCAGAGTGTTCTGTCCACAGATTCAGAAAACCAGAATAATACTCCTGAATAGACAAATTACCTTGTTTGTAATTGGCTATCTCAAGCTCCAACTGAAAACGCTTAGCCGTATTATCCTGATTGTAAATACGCTTCAAATATTCCCACATTTCTTTGGCAGTTGTGAAAGAGCGCAAATTATTGATCATCTGAGGATCAATAGAACTGAGAATCCAAGAAATAATCTGAGCATCTTTCACTTCCCACGCATCTAAGGCAGATTTCTCTCCCGGCGCTTTAGAGAGCCCATCCAAGTGACCTGATAATCCCTTCCCTTTGACATACATCTTGAACTGGAATTCCCAAGCAGCATAATTCTTACCGGTGAAACGGACACAGAAATTGTCCTTCTCTGGAGTTGTCATGATGGCAGAAGGAACAACAAGCAACACAGACCAGAAACGAAGGGCCCAGAATACGTGAACCAGGAGCAGCGAAGAGTACCAAGGCAAGAGCGACCAAGGAAGGTGCTGAAGGATTCACAGGTGTGAACGAAAACTTGAAGGAATCACAGCTCTGATACCATGTCACGAAATTTGGCTTGATGCCTTTCTACTTTGTTATTTCTTCTATATATAAGGATTACAACATTTACAGGTAATTACTTACCATTAAGGAGAACTAATCAATTCTTGATTTGTCTAGCCTATTCTAGGAAAATAATTACAATTAAGGCAACAAATTAAGTCCTGATTTGATTCCTCATTCAAAGGAAAGCAAATTAAGGAATTCCTGATTCACATCCTGATTTAATTCCTGATTCACAAGTTGAACGACTCAATACTCGCCTTGTCGCGAAAGGATATACACAGGAATTTGGGGTCAATTTTGCACTTTTTGTCCAGTTGCGAAACTCAAATCTATTCGGGTTCTTATCTATCTTGCATCAATTTGTTCTTGGCCCCTTCATCAGCTTGATGTCAAGAATGCATTCCTGAATGGCGACTTGAAAAAGGTGGTGCATATGCAGCAACTTTCTGGTTTTAAGTGACAGAGGGAGAATCTTGTATGTTCGTTCAAAAAGTCTCTTTATGGACTCAAACAGTCTTCTTGGACAAAGCTGTGTGCTTTTATGAGTTCTCTAGAAGTAAGACAGACCATGATTTCTTCAGAAAGAAGCAAGGAAAGGCAATGTTATTTTGTTAGTCTCTGTGGATGATATCATTATCACAGTCAGTGACTCGCAGGGTATTGCAGACGTCAAGCAACAGTTAGCAGTTAACCCAAATCTTTCAAACAAAGGATCTCGGTCTGTTTCAATACTTCCTTGGCATGGAGGTTCCTTGGCACAAAGGATAATATATTTCTTTCACAACGGAAGTATGTTCTTGATATTTTTACTAAGACATGAATGTTGGGATGTTACCCTAGTGACTCATATGGATCTCAATATTAAGTTGTCCTTCTCCAATGATGTATTGTTCTCTGATCCAGGACGATATCGCAGGCTGGTTGGTAAACTCATATATCTCTCAGTGACTAGACCAGATATTGCCTTTGCAGTTGGTCGAGTCAGACAACTATGCATGCACCGAGCATCAATTATTGGGAAGCAGTGGTTCACATTCTTTGCTATCTGAAGAAAGCCCCAGGGTAGTGACTTCTTTTCAAGCCTTGTGGTTCTCTTTCTTTACGAGGTTATTCTGATGCTGACTTGTCACGACCCACTTCCTAAAATACGAAAATACGGGCACACAACTAAGGCCCAGCGAATGATATAACACATCATTCATAAGCTGTAACAATTAAACTCAACAACATGAAGTATAATCACAACCACGCAGGCGGGATATAATCACATAAACAATGAATAAACTCCAAAAAGGTCCATGAAATAAATCCATAAAATAATATCCAACATCTGGGAGAAAAATAAACTTCGGGTCACAAAAGCCTGGAAAACAAGTACGACAAAAGTAACATGCGGAAAAAGGAAATAACATGAACAAAATAATTATAGCATCCTAATAATTTAGCTCCATTCTCTAGAAGATTTGCTCACAAAGTCCTTCCGTCAAATCTCCTCCTGTACCTGCAAACTCATCAACTAGAGATGGGGGGGAGGTGTGTCCGTTAGAGCAAGTTACGGACAAAAAGTAGCAACAAACAATGAAACAATAAAATATGATACAACAATACACGATAAACTGAAACAATATAAATGGTCAATAAACGATAGTCGATAACAAATTGATAGTCGATGATTGATGGTGCAATGGTCGATAACAATGGTCAATAGTCAGTGGTTCAATAAACAATGGTCGGAAAATGATAAACAGTTAAACTCTAATCAGTGATCAATAATGCACGTGTCAATGCTCAGTGTTAATCTTATGTCAATCGGTCTTTTATTATCCTATCTAATGTAGGAAATCCTGCGTTCTATACCACAGGTTTGGGTGCATACAATCAAGTGAACGTTTAGACTATAGTGGTGACCTCTACTGGGTTATGTACTCGGCAACAATAATCGATAACAGTAATCGGTGCACGATACAATACACGATACAATCAGGATACTGTAGCAGTAGTCTGTAATCAATCGATAAAACAATAATCGATAACAATAATCAATATAGGGAAACACGGGCCCCTCCTCCGAGTACAGTCTCATGCATTGTCCATACTAAGTCGTATCCTTATTACCCCGGCTTGTTATCATTTTTTGTTACGATTAATTATGGACATGCAATCAATACGATCAATAGGAACAGTGGTATCAAGAATTATGCAATGGGTACAATCGATGATAATGATAGTATTAATATAATATCAAGAAGATATCAAGGCTATGCAATACATGAAATATACAGTTCAATTAATTAAATATGGAAAATAACGGTTTATATGCAAAAAAGTAACAATGCAAATTCTGGACAGCAACACCTATTGGTACTCAAATTTACTTTCCTGCTGCTACGGGAATGCAAATCTGCTTCCGTCAGGGGTTCCAGAAATTAGACTCCCTGCCAGGTCCAACGCATATTCACACGACATAATATAACTATAGTAGCTAGGTGTATAATCTCATTCTTTACTGATTTCATGTTCTGGCAGCGTGTCAGGGTTAAATTCTTATATATAAAAGTTGGTTATAAAATCATTTAAAAATCATATAAAAACCATAATTAAGTTCTTAACAGTGTTCAACATCAACATGTTTAATCTTCGGTCTTAATTCTTAATTTAATCTACTGTTTCAATTAATTAAACATGGTAATGTATTTTCCGATTATATTCTGGAATTCAGACGTCATAGTTCGAAAATCTGAATATCTTGCAATCCGTAAGTCGGATTACAAAATCGTCAGATGGTCTGGATTCCAGACATAGAGTGCTACAACTTTTATTTAATAAGTTCTAAATGATATTATCTACAACTAGGGGTTCTTTGCTGAATTAGTGCTCTGGCAGCAACCTAGGGTCATGTTCTCATGTATATAACGTCTTTGGAAAATCATCAATTAATTTTATAAAAACATCACAGTGACTCCTAATCATGTCTAGCAACAACCTAGTTAATGTCAAGTTCTAATTCTACTGTTAACATTTTTTTTAATTAACAATTCAAGTCGATATGCTTGTAAACGACAATCTGAAAATTTAAACCTAGCAGTGTCAAAAATACGATAATTTGCAGTTTATAAATCAGAATTTAGATCCGTCAAAAGTTATGAAAAATAGACTCTGAGGGCTACGAATGTTGTTTCCAAAGTTCTACTTAATTATAACAATTGGGTCAATAACTCAATACAACATGGGACAAACAGCATGTCAGCAAGTTGATTATTATTAATTGGCAACAAACGGGATACACAAGCATATAACTTTGTGGCGATAATTAACAGGAAATTATACTCAATCATTAGGGTGGAATTCTACTGTTAACAAGACAACCATTATTTTCCTCAGGGCCGGCCCCCACCTTGAGGCCGGTGAGGCGGCCGCCTCAGGCCCCCGATTTTTTTGCACTTTTAGGGGCCCCCAAATTTGTATTCCCCTTGTAAATATAGGCACGTATTTTGCGCATAATAAAAATTATATTGTAATTAGGGGCACAAAAAAATAATTATTTGGGCCTTTCACCTTGGGCCCCGGGAACTCAGGGCCGACCCTGATTTCCCTAACCTCAAATTCACGAATCGAGTAATAACATCATATCCAATCGAAAAACATTCAAATCATCATTCTTTTATATAACATGTTTCTAATCTATGTATTCGTGTAGTGTATGCATATGACGATGTATAACAAGGGTTGGGTTTGAATCAAGGGAATGCCACGAAAAGGAAACTATTAGGTTTCGCCGATGAATCCATAATAGTTTTTTTGAAGATATCAAGCAAATAAAATACGATAATTGAAATGAGAACTATTTGCGGAGATCAAAAGAAATTCTTGAACTAGAACAAGAGTTGGTTCAAGAAAAACTTGCCTTTATACGACGTTTGCGTGCGATGAGAAATGACAGGAGGAAGAACAACGGTAGTTACAGCAGAACACAATGGCGACAACGACAATGCAAGCAAGAACGACACCGGAAACACACAGCAAGAACAACAGCAACGATAGTGAGAGACAGCGGCAACACAAGCAATGACGACAGCGTGTCAGGGTAGTTCGGGGCTTCGGTGCTGGCTGTTGGGGATCGGTGGCTGGCATCGGCAATGGCAAGACAGCAAGGCAGAGAAGGCAGGGTTGACGGGGTGTTGCGGTTGCGCCTGCGGCGAGAGGCAGCAGTAAGGGTAGGTGGCAGCGGGGTGCAGCAGTCGTGGCGGCAGGCGGTGGCGGTCGATGGTGAAAGCAGGTAACGGTGACGGTGGGAGATTGCTTGAGCGGTTGCAAGGAGGCAACGAGGGCAGAGTAGCACTGGGTTGCTGCGTTGGCGGTAGAAGGCAGGGGATTGATCGGTGGTGATTGCGGGATGGTGCAACGGGGTGCAACAATGACATGGGGCATCGAGGAGGTCGTGTGGTGGGTCGCGGTGTTTCGTGTTGTGGTGCTGCAACGGGGTCGCGAGAGCAGAGCTTGGGTTTCGGGAAGGAACAGGGGAAGGAGATGGAGGGGTTAGGTGGCCATAGATGGGGATTAGGAGATTATGGTTAATTAATAGAGATTAGGATTATATATATAGGGGTTAAGGATGTAGGATAACGGGTTTGGGTTAATGGGTTAGCGGGTTAGCGGGTATCAATCAAAGAAAAATAATAAATCAATTAATGGGTTTAAAAAATCAAATAATAATATAATATAATAGATGAATTAAACACCCAATACACAATAAATAAAATAGAGTGTATTGGAAAACTAGGGTTCAAGCCAAAAGAATTCGGATGACCAAATGAGAACAAAAGGGTTCAAAGAATAGCAAGATTTATTATTAATTATATCGCAGTACAATAATTTAGGGAAAAAAAGAATTACAAAAGAAATATGAAAAATCGGAAACATGGGTTACATGACTGGACAAAACCGGTTGATGATTGGCGTTCAACTAGTGGGTACTTCGCATTCTTTAAAGGGAATCTAGTATCTTGAAAAAGTAAGAAACAACCTGTTGTAGTTAAATCAAGTGCAGAGTCTGAATACCGAGCCATTGAGCTTTTGGTCTCTGAAGTTTTATTGCTCAAGTATCTTCTTTGGGACTTGGCAATCTCGTTGTTATCTCCAGTTGCTCTCTATTGTGACAATAAAGCTGCTATGCATATTTCTGAACATCCAGTGTTCCATGAGGGCACAGAACATATCGAAGTTGATTGTTACTTCGTTGAAGATGAATGAAAAAAGAATGTGATTTCATTCTCATATCCTGCAGATATCCTAACTAGCACTACCTCCTAAGCTTTTTAAACTTTCTTGAGCAAGCTTTGACTTCGACATTATCTACGCACCAGTTTGAGGGGGAGTGTTAAAGTAGTCTTAGTTTAGTTCTACATCGGAATTAGATTTGGATTACTCTTGTACTCTTTTATATAGGACGCATTGTATTCAGTTATAAGTATCCAATAAAGTATTCTTTTCTGTCTCTATACTATAAATTTACATCTCTGAACATTATTCATGTAGAAAAGAATTTTGTTTGAGCGCTATTACCATTCTGAAAGAAGAAAAAAAAATCATCCACTGTCACATATAAATACAATGCAAATCATAATGTCCAGCCCCCGAATTAAGGAATGCCGTGAAGATAGTGCTTAGTTTTTATGAGATTCTGGTACTAAAATTTTCCAAAGGATGCCGCAGTTCAAATTTATAACCACACATGGAATCTGTTGAACAATTCTTAATTGAGTACAGGGTTCTATTGATGCGAAAGGTAGAGCTGTATACTCTTTAAGTATTGATGGCGAGGCATTACTTGTTTGCTGATATGCTTATAATTGAAATATGAATGTGAGGAATAATATAAGTAAAACTAGCTCTAAATTTGAGCAACCTATTTATATATTTTCATTATGACCTGACTTTATCAAGATACATATGCTGAATTCTATCTGTTACGAAGTAAAATTTTATATTTTTAAATATATTTTGGCACATATGAAGAACTTAACATTGCTAAAAACAGAAGTATGATTAGCTATTGATGGACAATCTCTTAGTTCGTATGATTAGCTATTGATGGACAATCTCTTAGTTCGTTACCGATATTCTTAAATTTGAAACATGAAATGTGATGAATAGTACAAGTGTAATCAGCTCTAAAGTTGGAGGTTATTCTTAGTTTATATGTTCATTATGAGTATGTCTCCACTCTGCCAAGATATATGTGTCGAATTCTGTCTGATGCAACCATGAATACATTCTTTAGTAAATGTGGTATGCTTACATGTAATTAGAAGTAGACGTTGCTCTTGAACAGATAGTGGGAAGTAATTTTTTATTCTTCTAATATATTTTGCAGATTATAACAACTTAACATTGTTAAGAACTGATTATATCAGAACGCTATTTGTGCTGAAACCTGATCTCCCTTCAAATATGCACCCGACCAAACTTCATAGTTGTGCTGAGGAAATTGTGCATTACCCCTGTTTGGCCTTCTCACCAAATTGTTGGCAGTTTGAAACTTTTAGATCCAGTAAAGAAATGTTTTCTCATTGTAACTTGATCGAAATGTTTGACTTGTTTGAAGTCTAGAATGTGGAGAATTTGAAAGCTCTAGACAGGTTTAGAGGTAGGGATATCTATGTCTTAATTCAGTATGCTTGATAAGGTGGGCAAGATGACTTAGAGTTTGGTACATTTGAGATATAAGGTATCGGGTAAAGTGTGATCACTCAGAACACATTTCTAGGCAGCTACCTTCCCTTATTTATGTATCGTATTAATTATTCATTATCTATCACTATTTTGACTCAATTCAATTATTGAAATTGCTTTCTTTCATATGGTCTCTTGGCAAGTCCAGCAAAGGATTTTAGATTGCATGACCCATGAATTTTTTTTTCCGTTATGCTGTAATGACTGAGCTCCATCCTTCGCATCATATACATGTATAGATATGGAAGGTAAAAGTCTGGTGAATTCATATAAAGCCTTTTTCTACTATCACTTCTTTTGGAAATAAATGTATATGAACCAAAAACTTCGTTGGTTGTGAAACAGTGATTCTGTTGGTAAATAAAATTTAAAAACTCCCCCTGCATCCAGGTTAGATGAGCTTCTTTTTCTTGCTTATTGTGATATGGTGCATAGGAAAGGCTGCACGAGATGCGTCTATAGAATTACATACAGGTAATGCCCAAGTACACATTTCTTGTCCCTTCCTTTTTGCTATCTTGTTGCATATCTTATTGAATTTAGTATTTAATAGGCCTGTTACTTTCAGGTACATACTTTTGTAGGATATGATTTGGTTGGCTGTCCGCACCTAGTTCCTTGATTTTCTATCCGAGGTGTGAGCCCTCTGATTTTAGTGCATCTAATCTGTAGAACCATAATATGCTTTGTTGGAATGGTTTCTCCGGGTATTTCAATAATATTGGTTTGCGTTGTGGTTTAAATTCTCGATATGAAAATTATATACTTCATGAGCCAGTACACTGATAGTAAAAGTGTAATCCAGTTCATCCTTCAAAGCCTTCTCAATTTACAAACTAACCAAAAAGAAGTCCATTTCTCTATTTTCCTCTTTTACCTTCTACTTTGTTTAGAAAAATTTTACTCTACTTGTTTTCTTCAACCACGGATCTTGTCTTTCAAAACCTCTTCCCATGCATTACTTACTGGTTTATTTCAGCAATCTTTCATCTACCTTACCCCTCCCATTCATGAGCCAGTACAGTGATAGTAAAAGTGTAATCCAGTTCATCCTTCAAAGCCTTCTGAATTTACAAATTAACCAAAAAGAAGTCCATTTCTCTATTTTCCTCTTTTACCTTCTACTTTGTTTAGAATTTTTGTACTCTCTACTCGTTTTCTTCAACCACGGATCTCGTCTTTCAAAACCTCTTCCCATGCATTACTTAGTGGTTTATTTCAGCAATCTCTCATCTACCATACCCCTCCTATATCTGAAACAGTCAAACTCGCATATGAAATACCCACACATGTTCTATATAATCAGAACTAGTTTTCTGTAGTTCCTCGACTAATTTTCTTCCTTTTGTTATTTTCTTTATTCCACGTGTAATTCATAAACTTCAAGTACTATGTATGAGTGGCTTCTGGAAGAATGTCCGAACCAAAGAGATTGTCTACAACAGAAAAAATAATGTTTGATTATAATTTTTAGTTTACAATTATAAATTCTCAGTGAAAGTTGAAGGCCTTTGGATGTACAGATTACAATTAGTTGATCATCATTTAAAAAAGAAATATAACTTCTTTGATCTATTTCTGAGTATAGCTAGCATTTAAAAATCCTAATCTGTTGATTTTCTACTTTATGTAAAATGTGTTGAACACAGTATCAACAACAATCAGTTTCAGACTTGGTTTAGTCAAAGTGATCATCTGAATAATTTTCTGTATATTTGTTGTAGAGTATCAACTTATTCGACCATCTAAAAGTATTGGTTGATTTTCTTGGACAAAACATTTAGCCCATTAAAAAACTTGCGTAAGTCCCCATTTATCAGTGACTTCTATACAAGTAAAGACAAGCTAGTCTTTAGTCCCTAAAATTTTAAATGTCAATGTCATATGTTTAAACTGAGTGCTGCATTTCTCCTACTCTTTCCAGACGTCAGCCAGTGCCCTTTGCGATATATCTCTAGTGTATATCGGCAATGCAAACTAAAATAATAATTTCCGAATTGCAGCATATCATATGAATTGCATGAACCAATTATCTGAATGTGTTAAAACTTACTCCCAAAATATGTTTAAATGTATGTACTCTGAAGAACAAGGGCTGTTGCCCAGCTTTCATTTAAGTAATCAGATGTGTTACGTTGGAAAGAAAACTCGAACAACAGAAACATCCTAAACACCCATTAACTTTAAAGCAACTTCTGAAGCTAAAAATAAGGTTTGTTGATGCAGTGAAGAAATGGAACATGAAGGTGAGAAATTTTAGGTAAACGCTTCGTAACTGGTCTAGGTAGAGTTTGGTGGGTTTAAAGAAAATGTTTCTAAGTTAAAAACTAGAATATAAGAAATTGAAAGGCTGAGTCGATTGGGCTTGATGATACTTTAAAAGAGGAGCTGAAATGTGCAAGGAGGCGCAAGACTTGTATCAGATGGGGGAAAGCTACTGGCAGTGGAGGTCCGAAAAATAGTGGCTGAAACAACGGACGCTATTACAGCTTTCTTCCACAAGGTAGCTAATGCTAGACGAAGAATGAATAGGGTTGCGGGACTGGTGCATTCCGTATGGTGAGCTGCATGACATCGTTGATGAATACTTTAGAGGGGTCATTAGTTAAAAACAGAGAAGCGACAATGCAACTGGTGGAGGAATTCTTGTTTTATTTTTATTTTTTATTGGTAGATAACCAGCTGGAGTTGGAAAGGGGCTTCACTCAGGAGGAGGTGTGCATTCCGATTTCCTAGCTGGGTAAAGATAAAGCATCGGGTTCAGGCCTGTCCATTATCTTCTACTCAACTTTTTGGCAGATAATCAAAGATCTTATGGCAATTTTTGATGAACTACATGCGGGGATGACTAGGGTTAAGATGCTTAACTCCGCATCGGTGACTCATTCCTAAGGGGGAAGATTTTGAAGATCATGGACCTTAGGCCAATATTCTTACGGATTGGCTCATTTAAGATCATTACGAAGATGTTGGCCAACAGACTTGTTCCGTTTATGGGAAGTTTGGTGAGTATGCAACAAAGTGGATTTATTAGAGGAAGAGAGATCACTGATAATATTCTTTCGGCTCAAGAAATTGTCTTTAGGACAAAGGTGGAGAAGAAGAGTGGTTTTATGCTAAAGCTAGAGTTTGAAAAGGCCAATGACATATTAGATTGAAAATGTCTGGAGGACATGCTGAAGGGGTGGGGTTTTGGGGGGAAAATGGTGTGGGCGGATCATGTTGTGTTTGTGGGATGGAAAATCCAGGTTTTAATGGAAGAGCGGGGAAAGAGATTATGTGGGTTGAGGCAAGGGGATCCTATCTTACGCTTATATTTTGCTTTGGTGGTGGATGGATTACCGAAATGGTCAAGCGGGGAGCGGGAGAGCACAATGCTTTGGGACTAGGGTGTACGGATGAGGGCATGAATTTGGGGCTTCTTCAGTATGCAAATGATACAATTATCTTTGGGGGAATTGTGATGGAGCAAATTGTTGGAATCAAACTGTCCATTTACTGTTTTGAACAATGGGCAGGGTTGAAGGTTAACCTTCAGAAGAGCTCTTTGACAAAGATTGAAAATGTGATGAAGGGCTTTAATAATACTAAAATGGTTATAGGGTGTGACGAGAAAGATATTCCGGTGAATTATTTAGGTCTCCCACTGACAATTAGTATGCTTAAAAGGACAAACTAGCATGGGCTAATCAAGAAATTTGAGAAAAGAGTGCAGCAATGTAAATGCTATTACCTTGCTGTAGGCGGTACGTATGAACTCGGTCTTCTCTAACCTAACAATTTATTGGATGTCCATTTTCGAACTCCTGAAATGGGTAATCTTCAAGATAGACCATTTTAGAAAATGTTATATAAAGAAATTCAAAGCAAAAATATACATCAATTACTCTTACATCTACAGGTGCTTTCCTTCGTCATTGACCACTTCTAGTGTAAGGTGCCCGTCCTCTACGAGCTCCTTCATTCATATCCTCCTGCATATATCGATTTTTTTTGTTAAATACAAGAAAATAAACTTTTTCTTTAAACATAAAAACATACTACTTACCTGAGACTCGCTAGTACTACTCGAGGGTAGTGCACCACGATTAATGTGATGATGGCCTTGCAGAGTAGTGTTCAAAATATTAGTCAGTTAATAAAGTAGTGTTCTTTATACACATTTATAAGTAGTATAATACTAATGCAAAGTTGAATATGACTATATAAGAAACGTATGTTGTTGCCCCTGTAGCGATGCTTGTTACACTTGTGTATTTTTAGACCACATTTTGAACAAGTTTTCCCTGTGCTCGAGCCATCCCTGACATTCATGTCATTGCGAATGCACGTAGTATGGAGCCAACCTTTCCTACATCTTCTAAGATTTACATCAGCTATAAGTTTTGGACCACTTTGGATTGGCCAATATGCTTCGTCAAGCATAAGACGGAAGGTGGATGCCAAAGTAAGTGCTAAGGGATTCACTGATTAAATGGATCAACATAAGTACCGTAATCAATAGCCCGAACTGCACAAGCCACCAAGACATGAGAACATGAAATGTGGTGGAGCTGTAATTTCTAACAAGTACAAGTGTCCCTTCCCAAGTCAACAGTTTGCAGTTTTCCACATTTTTGGTGCCCATCAACTACTTTAATACTTGTTTTAACTTGGAATACACCAGTATTGTGATGAAACATTATAGCCTCGTGCATATTTGTTCTCTTACGGTGTTTATCGAGAATTTTTTAAACTTTCAGAGTCCAAATTTGCCCCACTTATAAGCTTCCCTGCGGATTAACCCGTTTTGTGAAGTGAGAATTGAGGTGATAGAATATCATCTCCATAGTTTCCGTTACGGGCAAACTATAAACACCCTTCAAAACAGAATTAATTTTTTTTATCAATTTGTAATCATCATGCCATAATGATGTCCTCCATCTGCAGATAGTTCCCGCTTCTCGATTGGTTTCTCCTTAAGACAGTTGACTGCCTCAACTTTTACTTTTTCAATTTTTATCAATATTTTGTCAAACTTTTTTGGCTGATTTTGACATACAACCACCTTAACCTTCTTCCTCAAACCTTGTCATGAAATTTGCTGAAATTTTTTGTAGAAAAATGTCGCATACAAAAACGATGATATGCATATGGCTCATTCCATGCCTCATTTCACGTGTCCATCACAAAGAAGATACCCAGATGGCGATAAGAAATAACACAACCCTTGGCGATCAATGACAAAATATTGAATACAATTTATGAACCATGTCCAAGTAGCTATACTCTCTTCATCTACTATTGCAAAAGCAGATGGAAATAACTGGTCATTTGCGTCATGTGCATCGGCTATCAATAAACAACCTTTCTATTTTCCATATAAAAAAAGTTCCATCGATACTAATAACTAGCCTACAAGACTTAATCATTCAATTGGAAGGTTCAAATGCCCAAAATACTGACTTGAAGGTTTCCTCACCCGGACCGGTGAAAACCTTATCCCAATGGACAAAATTACCTGGATTTGATGCTTGTAGTGCTCATAAAAGAGCATGCGACTTCTTATATGCTTCCTCAAACTCTCCAAACAACCTCTCAATAGTTTTTTGCTTTGCAAGCCAAGTCTTTTTATACGAAATCTGATAATTGCATGAAAATTTAACCATTTCAACTATGGCATTTGGTGTTATTCCTAATTTTGTCTTCACAACATTCATAATCAAACTTGAAACAAGCTTAGAATCCACTTTACTGTGGTCTTGATTCATCGTGGGATTGAGACATGTATGCGGCCGTTGCAATTTCTTCACTTTGAAATATGTGTTCCCTTTTCGAATGATTGCACGAAATCTTCACTTACAACCTGCCTCATCTATGACTTATTTTGTGCCATCTCCTCTTTTGTACAAACTTTTGGTGTCATTTTATATTTCACGGCATATACACTTTTCTTTGATTTCACTATGATGAATTCTCGATGTTTCTTTATGGAGAACATTTTCACCGCATGTTGAGTGTCATCTTTAGTTTCAAACCTTTGCCCAATGTACAATTCATCTCCACCAACCTCAAGACATGACTCTAATGCAAATTAATGTACTCTCGCATTGGTAACCCAGCCAACCAATTCAAACTCAGGTACAAGTGCACTGAAAAATTGAGTCAAGGGAACTACATCATCTTGCAAGTCCTGAACAACAATAACATTATCTAAAGCTAACCATGTTCTTCATTTTCCTCATTTGCATCATCTTCCTCATTTTCCCCATCTTCTTCATCTTCCTCGTCTTCTAGTAACTCATTGTTAACACTAGCAAGATTGAAGGATTGAACCATATTTTTATTATCAACAAGATCGCATATCAATCCAGAATGACATGGCAACTCATCTTCCATGTGATTTGGTCGTGTTGGAATTGTGAATAGGTCTTTATGTGGATGCACCAATCTTCCATGTGATTGAATAATTGGATTCAGATTCGATTCATGGGTCGGGATTTCACATACTGGACTTAAACTACGAATAACACCTGACCGACCACTTGGAAATAGGGGTGTAAAATGAACAGGACGGTCCGTCGTCCGTCCGAGTCCGGCTCGAGAAATGGTCCGACCGTGGACCGTCCGAACTGTTATACGAACTGATCCTGAACAA
Organism: Hemerocallis citrina; assembly: GCA_017893485.1. NCBI lineage: Eukaryota > Viridiplantae > Streptophyta > Magnoliopsida > Asparagales > Asphodelaceae > Hemerocallis > Hemerocallis citrina. The sequence continues at coordinate 97,950,255 of CM030358.1, read as the reverse complement.
ATTTTTCGGTCCGATTCTTTACCGAGCTCGAGCAGGACATAAGTCCGTCGGAATATTATTGCGGTCCGATGCTTTACCGAACCGAGTCCGAACTATAAAATTTTTGTCCGACCTAGATCGAGCCGGACATAAGCCCGTCCGAGTAGAATTTCGGTCTGAGCTTGAACATATGGTTGTCCAATCCCGTCCGGTCCGATTTACATCCCTACTTGGAATCTCGATTTTCTCAAGATATAACTCCAACGCAGTCCAATTAGAGTTTGGATCGTGTCCTTGCAATCATTGCAATAAGAGTGTCATCGTCATTTATGGGCACCGCGATGAAATATTGTCATTCTCCTTTTTCAACTAAATAACAAGCTAGGATTTAATACTCCATTCACATGTATCTCAATTAGTAATTTCATATATCTTCTCTACTAGTTCCTGTTTTATAATATTACGAGGAACCCAAACTATTTCTAGTTCAATGCCTCTATAACTTGCTTCTAGCTTTGGGTCTCGAAATATTTCTCCCCATAATAGAACCAAATAGAAATATTGTAATCCATACCTATACATAAATGGACAAATATGCGAGCCATTATCTAATCACAAACATAACATACATTCACATCATTTTAAACCAAATTTGAAGTATTCAACCTCGGAGAATTCTTCTGAATCAATCATTTACAACGCCTTAAATTTCATTAATCTATATTCAAACCAACATAATAAACGAATTTTAATAGAGAGAACAAAATCTATATTTTCGGGTTTTATGAATATCTTATTAAAAATCTGAAACTCTAATGGAGAGATGGTGGCGAAGATGATTGGGGATGATGGCAGAGACGATGTCGGAGGTGATGATGAGGGGTATTTTGGAAATTAGGGTTTTCGTAATTTGAGAGAGGGAGACAAAATTGGGGTGACACGGAGCAGAAGACGAAGCAAAAGACTGAGTTGGTGTCGAATTTGATGGCTGTGACGAAGGTGGAGGTGATGGATGATGGGTGATGGGAAATCTCCAAATTAAGGTTTTCAAAATTTGAGAGGGAGGTGAAATAGGTAACGATGTAGAGCTTTGATGGAGTAGAGATGGAGTAGATGGCAGGGGTGTTGTCAGAGTTAATAGCCTGGACTTTGGATGGGTGGAAATTGGGGATTACGATTATCTTATTTGGGTATAAAATTTCGGAGTTGGAGAATGGAGTTGGAGTTGGAATAGATGAAGAGAAGTGGAGAGAGTTAGAGCCTGATGGCTTAACTGGGCTAAAACTGTGGGACCCACAATGAGCCAAGTTCCCAACTGCGGCATTTGTGTAAACAAAACTGCGGTTGAGAACTGCGGCAACCATGTGCATGGAGCCGCAGTTGCTAACTACGACTACTTGAATTTTTTCACATACAAGTCTACTCTTTCTGTCTTTGAATGATTTGAGACACAATCGCTATTGGGAACCACGGCATGCGTTTAATCTCAATTATTCACAAAATGAGCTGCAACTGCAGATAGGAATAGCGGCTTAAAAAAAATGAGAATAAGCCGCAGTTTCCAATTGCGGCCTCATAATAGAAGATGTCGCATTTGGCAATTGCGGCTTCTACCGATGTGGCAAAAAAGAGTCCGCCCGTGGAATTAGTTTGTCCAAGGTCCCTCTATGGGATATAGTTTGAAAAAAGAGGCTTATTTTGGGGAAAATTTTGCTAAAGGATAGACTAGCATGGACCAATCGAGAATTTTGAGAAATGACTGCAGCGATGGAAAGACAATTACCTCTCTCAGTAGAGTTATACTGATGAACTCAGTCCTTCTGTAACCTAACAATTTATTGGATGTCCATTTTGAACTCCCGAAATGGGTAATCTTCAAGATCTACCGTTTTAGAAAAAGGTTCCTTTGATGTGGGAACAATGAAGAAAATGGGGGTTATCATCTCATGAAGTGGAGTAGAGTACGTAAAAGGAAAGAATTTGGTGGTCTTAGGGTCATTAACTTGAAAGAGATGAACCAGTCACTAATGTGCAAATGGTGGTGCAAGGTCTTTGACAAGGAGGATCGTGTATGGAATCCATTTATTCATAAATATAGGATTAAGAAGAGATTTAAATTTGGGAAATTAGGAGGGGTAAGAGCATCCACTATCGTTTGCTAAATATCCAAAATATTTATTTTTTAGAAACAACACCCCACTATCATTTGCTATAAATGCATATATAGCAATAGAAATTAACAATGGGCGTCTAAAGATAGCAGTGGGGTTTAGCAATTGCTAGACGACGGAGGATGATGGTCCATCCGTTTATTTTTTTTTTAATATGGTTGGACGGAAGATCGGACAGAAGATGATCTTCCGTCTGCCAACTTCTTCAGAATTTTTTTCCCCCAAAAATTACTAAAATGTCATTCAAAAATTACCACGAAGCCATTAAAATAAAATAACATGAAATAAAATGAAATGAAATAAAAACTTGGACGGAAGAACATCTGTCCGACAACTTCTTCCAACTTTTTATTTTCCAAATATTACTAAAATGCCATTGAAAATTTACGAAATGCCATATATATATATATATATATAGAGAGAGAGAGAGAGAGAGAGAGAGAGAGAGAGAGAGAGAATTTGGCAATTTGGCACCAACGATAGTAGCGCTCCCCCTTCATTTTTATTTGCCAAATGCTAAATATGCATATTTTAGAGTAAACGATAGTGGATGCGAATAGTGTCTGCTAATTCTAAACTTAGGGATGTGTTTCATTCTGGCACTAGGTGTAGTGGGAAGTGGTGAACACGGCAGGTTTTGGACAAATAGGTGGTCCTCTGAGGTTTTTTTTTATGAAATAAGTTTCCTGAACTATTTGAACATGCACGGAATAAGAACGCACTAGTTAGGGACTCCGGGGGGTTTTAAGGTGGTGGAGGATCAGGTTTACTATTGACTTAAGTGAGGCACTTAAGTAGAAGTAGAGGAACTTCTCCAGTTTATTTATGCAGTACTTGTCCTGGGTGACGAGTTAGGGCTTGTTGATAAGAGTGTGTGCTATACTTAGTTACTACGTATAAATTCATAAATGATGGAGCAACTAGGTCAATATATCCTTATATTATACGAGGAACTAATGAACCGCACAAAATTAAATTTTCCTATGGCTTGTGGCTAATAATGCTATTTTGACTAAATCTTAAAAAGAGGAGCTAAAACATTTTGTGGTGCTTGTGATAGATGTGGGTATCTAGGGGAAGACTTGGCTCGCATCTTTTTGTATTGCGATATCGTGTGGGCTGTTTGGGGTATATTGAGTTGTTACTTTAATTTTGACGTTTCCTTAATACTGAATTCAGTAGATGAATTTTGGGGTGGGTGGAGGAAGAATCACATTGGTAAGGTTTTTCTTATAATTACTTGGGATATTACCGTTGCTAGTGTGCTATTCTGTGTCTCTAGGAATAAATTATGCTTTCGAAATAATCTTCTTGATATTCTATGGTTTTGAGCAATGCATTTCATATCTACTTGGGTAGGGATGGCAGCTGCAAAGAAGAAGAGGAAGATAAATGTGATGTTGGAGAGGGAGAATGAAGTTGATAGGGAGTGAGGGGGATGGCAAAGGTGTAGGTCGGAGGTGGAGGAATAAGTTAGGAGTGAGGCTATATGGATTTGTGGTGGAGTTGTATACTGGCTGCTAGCTGCTACTTCATGGATGTCTTTTGATCTTTTGGTTTGTCTGTACTCAAACTTTTAAGCCTGGTTGTGGTGGATGTTATTTTGCTTGTTCACTACTTCGGCAAAACATGTAATGTTGATTCACACACTTTGCTTGTGCTGCTTGTTTGAAGTCTCATTATCTTATGGTTATGTTTATGTGCTTTGGCTTAGAAACTGTGTTCTGATTTTGGGTATCATGGCGAAGAGGTTGAGATTTTGATTTGGAATCTGGGGGACGATCAGCCATACATATGATGAACTTGTAGGTCGAATGGGTGTTCCTCATTGGCTAATCACTGTGATCGGGTGGTGATGGCTGTTATAGTAGGCTTTTGTTACAGGTGTGTTTGTACTGTAGTTTGGGATTTTGTCCAGGCTCGGACCTGATATGAAGCCCAAGAGGGCTGCCTCAGGCACTAAATTTTTCTTCTTTTTTTAATGTACGGTAACTCCAATTATGAATAAAAAGCCCAAGATACTCATTGTAATTCTTTTTTTTTTTTGACTGAAAAAGGTAGGTCATGCCTACCTCAAGAAGCTATATAAATATATACGCAAAATGTACAGTACAAAAATCTGCTGTAGGGTGATGCTCAGGTTATGAGAGGGGTTAAGTTCGAGATGGCACGACAGTGGACCGTAGAGAGGGCAGCGGACTTCTGTCGTACACCTCAACTAGGGCCACTATCGTGATCTCATCCCCCTTCCCCTCCCTTACACACAACCGAGGCATTCGATCCCCTAGCAGTAAAACAGAACAGGAAATTAAGCTACATATAGTACCAGTCTACAAACTGGATCAGTCTCAAAATACAGTACAAAACATAGTAACTGGAAACAAGTTATAAAACAGCCTTTAACTTGCATTCTGGCCGGATGCATCCCCTTGAGCAGGCTTCATAAGATCACTGTCCCCTGTTCTTCCCAACTCCTCCATGAGTTTGGTCTTCTTCTTGGAAGCGTCACTCGAATCTAGCCATTGAGAAAACCAGAATTTAGTATTAGCAATCAGATTAATCACCGATGTTTGCTTGTGGGAAAAAATCCTATCATTTCTAGCATTCCAGATTGACCAACAGATAGCGATAGTAATGAGATGCCATGCATGAGTGTATTTATGCTGCTTGTTGTCAAAACACCATGTAGAAAAGCATTCGGCAATAGATGCAGGCAGTGTGTGTATGTCAAATGCTCTAGAAAAGTGAAGCCAAGTTTGAGTAGCCTTCGGGCACTCAAAGAAGATATGATAGGTGGTCTCTGTGTGATAATCACAATCACTACAAGCTATATCACCACTCCAACCTTTGGAATGAAGTCTGTCTCTGGAGTTGAGTTTCTCCCCACTCAGCATCCAGATGAATATCTTGCATTTGAGAGGGGCGCAGTTGCTCCAGCATGCACGATAGAAGGGAGAGAGTAAGCCGGAGTAGGTGTAGAAGCGATAGGCTGATTTGACAGAGAAGCACCCAGAGAAGTCATGGTTCCAAATGGCTCTGTCAGGCTGATGAGAAGATGGCTGGAGAGAGGAGATGTTTTGAAGTAGCTGTCGCTTCTCAGCTAGAATGATACTGTTGGAGGAAGTATGAAGGCTTGGCCGCCAAGTCCAATGTCCTCGATGAAAGCACCCTTGTGATCTCAGGGAGGCGGTTTTGTTCCAGGCAGCATCATAAAGGTTAGGGTATAAAGTGGCGATGCATTGCTTATTAATCCACTTCGACGTCCAGAATTTGAGGAGCGCCCCATCTCCAAGCTCCCATGAGATCCCTTGATCAAATTGCTCTTTGAGTTTGCATAGGTTTTTCCAAAAGTCAGAAGAGGAAGACGGACAAATGAAGCTTGCGCTGTCACTTTGGAAGTACAGGAATTTTAAAGTTTGCGTACAAAGAGAATTGTTGGTGTGGATCTTCCACCACCATTTCAGCAATAGAGCATGGTTGAAGAGCTGGAGGTCAAGCACCCCAAGGCCTCCTTGTTGCTTTGGTTGGCAGATGCGTGCCCAGCTGGTGCAAGAGACCCCTGATACTTGTTTGTCGCCCCCAACCCAGAAGAAACGACTTCTTATTTGATCAATGCGCTTAATTACCCATTGCGGCAACATAAAGAAGGATGCGAAGTAAGTCGGGAGTGCGCTGAGCACTGAGTTAATGAGGATGAGCCTTCCTCCACGGGAGAGCATTTTGCCTTTCCATGTTGAGAGCCTGCGCTCAATTTTGAGCAGTAAGGGTTGCCAGTCCCTCTTCTTAAGCCTGCCTTTTGCAAGAGGCATTCCGAGGTATTTGGTAGGCAAAGTGTCTTGCTTACAACCAAGGATGTGAGAAAAGGCTTGTAGCTTAGCTTGAGAGCGCCCAAAGTAAGTGATGGCTGTTTTGGACAAGTTGATATGAAGACCCGATATATTTGCAAACAGATGCAAAAGAACCTTCAGGTGAAGCACTTCCTGTTCATTTCCTTTGCAGAATAGCAAAGTATCATCTGCGAATTGTAATATAGAGAGGTCTGTCAGGGTACCTCTAAGGTCTAATCTTGAGAATGTGTCGTTGGTCCTGCCGACTCGCAACATTTGCGCAAGGACATCCACAGCAAGGATAAAAAGCATCGGAGAAAGAGGGTCTCCTTGCTTAAGTCCCCTTTTGGATTTTATAGTTTTCCCCCCAATTCCATTGACTAGGATGTTGGACTTAGTGGAGTGCAGCATTGCCTTAATCCAAGAACACCAACGTGGCCCAAAACCTCTAGCTTTCAGAAGCTGATCCAAGAAATCCCAATTAAGCATGTCAAAGGCTTTGCGAAAATCAATCTTTAGCATAATAGTATCTGACTTCTTAGAACAGCATAAATTGATGGCTTCATGAGCGACTAGGAAGCAGTCTACTGTGGATTTGCCCCGGAGGAATGCACTCTGAGATGAAGAAACAAGAGAATGAAGGAGTGGGCTCAGTCTATTGGCAAGGATCTTAGTGAAGATCTTCATTGAGCAGTTTAACAGACTGATGGGACGAAAATCAGACACCGTGGAAGCTCCATCGCACTTAGGAATGAGCACAATAGTTGAATAGTTCAATCTATCGAACGTGGCTTCACCATGCTGAATGGCTAGGAGCATACTGCACAGATCATCTTGGATAGTATCCCAGTGTTGCTGATAGAAATACATGGGGAAGCCATCAGGTCCCGGTGATTTATCCCCATTCATGTCAAAAACAGCCTTCTTAATTTCCTCTCTACTGAAGTCAGCATCTAGAGTAGAGAGGTCTACATTAGTGGATGGATACAGAGTCGACCAATCAACAATGAAATCAGAGTTATTGTTGGAGCCACAAATTTCCTGAAAATGTGCGTCAAAGCTGGATCGGATGGCTGATTGGTCGGTGATCAGGTTACCCTCTTGAAGCAGAGAGTAGATGAAATTCCTTCGTCGTCGCCCATTAGCCATTGAGTGGAAGAACTTGGTATTAGTGTCCCCTTCTTTGAGCCAGGTGATGCGTGAGCGCTGGCGCCAATAGATGGTCTCAGTTTGAATGAGCTTGTGATATTCCGATCGAGCAGAGTTGAGCTCAACTTCTTGTGAAGCAGAGAGGTTTTGTGATTCAGCAATCACGTCCAGATCATGGATACTTTGCAGCAGTGAGGCTTTGCGCTTAGGTTTATGTCCAAAGACCTCATATCTCCACCGTTTTAATCTCCTTTTGAGGAGGTTAAGTTTATGTGCAAGAATGTCAACTTTGGAACCTATGCAAACGAAGCTGTTCCACCATTGCACAATATTTTGATTGAAATCTTCATGAGATGCCCAGGCCCTTTCAAATTTAAAGTAGTGAACTTTGTGATGTAACGCTTGAGAGTCAAGAATAATAGGACAATGATCCGAAGCGATACGGGGCAGAGAGTGTTGGATGCATGAGGGGAAAGCTTGATCAAACTGGCTAGTAATCAGAAATCTGTCTAGCCTTGCATAAGAAGCATTTTGGCGCAAGTTGGACCATGTAAATTTTCTCCCTGCAAGTGGCAAATCAATAAGCTGCAGTTGTTGTATCCAATTACGGAAATTCTTCATATCTCTGCTAGAGCCTGAGCCGCGATTGCGCTCCTGGTTGGATATGGTCACGTTAAAATCTCCACAAATAACCCATATATCTCTGAGAGACTTGCTCCGCTGAACAATTTCATGGAAACAAAGTTCCCTATCATCAAGCTCAAAGGGAGCATACACTGAGGTTAGTGACCACTGAACACCTGAAGCTTTGGTACGGAAGGAGACAGAGAATGAAAATATGTCAACAGCACAATAGGTACAATCAAAAAGGTTGTCATTCCACCCAATTAGAATGCCCCCTCTACTATCAATCGCATCGAGCCCTCTCCAAGAGTTAATAAGATTGCCTCCAATTGAGGACAACTTTCTAGGGGAGGGAGCAGAGAGTTTGGTCTCTTGGAGACAAACTACGTCAATATGAGCATTTCTAAGGCCATCTTTAACTAAGGCACGCTTAAAGGGGTTGCCTAGCCCTCTTACATTCCAGCTTCCTATCTTCATTGAAAGTGATAGAGCACAGCAAAAAGCACGATAAATCAAAAAGCATGCAACAGCCTCAGGCACTAGTTGAGATGTTGCTGTTGATCAGGGTGATCAACTGCAATCTCCGCAACTTGCTTGAGTTTGGTGATCGAATGTGGCCCTGCAGCCGCCACTCCCACCGATTCCACAACTTCCAGTAGATCATCATTCGAGAGCAAATTGAAAGGATTTTGACTGGCTGAATTAAAGGAGTTCTTCGATGAGGATGTACCTGACGCTTTGCGGAGGGACGCACTCTTAGCAGAAGTGCGCAGATGCTGGAGGAATGGTCTTGTGGTTGGCAGTCTGGTAGCCGAACGGATACGTTTACGGCGCCTGCTAGTACCTTCATCAAAGCCAGGTGGACCAGAATCTGTGGAAGAGGTTGCTGCTTGACGGCGGGGAATCAGTGACCTTGTGCGGAATGTGGAGGTTGCGCCAACTGCTAGCGGCTGAATACTCGCAGACTTGGAGTCCTATTTCCCAAGCTCTGCATCTATGGCTTGCTCAAGTGCTGGTTTGATATGATCAAAAAGAGACTGGGGGATACAAACAGGCTTCCCTTCCCAGGTCAAATGACACAGTTGCTCCGCTGCCGCAATGTCGTGAGAATTCTCGGAGCTGTGGGGCTGAATCTGGGAGGCTTCGGAGGGTATATGCAAGTTGTCTTTGGGTGAATCAGAGTTGATAACAATAATAGGTGGTGAGGTTGTTTGCATAGCCGGGACCACAGGAGTCTCAACATTCGGGACCATAGGAATCTCAGCATGCGGGACCGCATCATTCTCCGCATTTGGGGCCACATTTGGGATCTTAATACTCGAGTCAGCCATACCTGAGATATTCAAAAAATGCTTACCAAATAAAGAAGGATTTGGTGGGGCCTGAAACCGCGCCGCCATATCCTGAACTGTATCAACCGTTTCCTTGATCTTAGCTTTCCCCTTGTGGTCGCCAATCACTCCCTGATTTGGCTCCGAGATATGCGGTTGCAGTTGAACAGGATAATTCACCGGCTCATCAGGCTTGCACGTCGGCGGTGACTCTCTCCGACGCCAGAAACTAGTGGTAGACCCCTGTTGATCCGAGAAGAGTTTAGTCTTGCCGCTGGCCACATCAGCAGTGGGGATGGGACTGCCATAGATGAGGACTGGCACTTCATGAATCTGTATCTCTTTGGTCCAGGGCACCTGGTAGTGAATCATCACATTTTTGGGGATGTGGCTGACATCTTCTACTTCGATTAAGACCAGAGCTTATTCCCTCATGGCTGCTGCTTTCATGTCCCCGCTCAAAGTGACAAGCTTGCCAAAGGGGCGGACAATCTGTTCAACAGAAGAATGATTCCACATGTGATACGGTAAGAGGGGGACGTTGATCCAGATGAAGCAGGGCTGAGGCTTCATCTTCGCCCCGAAGTCCATTGACCATGGGGAAAAGGTCGCATTAAACCCTGAGAAGCTAAACATCCCTTCCGAGATGGCTCGTGCTGCATCCTCATCTGAGGGGAACTGCACATGGAAAACTCCATCGGAGACTTTCTTGACAACCCACCACCCCCCTTGTCTTCTCCATGCAAAGTTCAGGGCACTCTCCACAGTTGCAGCATCAGGCTTTGATCTGGGGTTGATTAGGTGGAGAAATGCGCTTGCATGTAACGCCGGGAGTGCCGCAGCGAGTTCAGAGTTGTGATGGAGTTCAACGGCCATGGAATCTCGTCGATTGAAGAGGGGACAGTCTCTGGCTCGGTGTCCCATCTTTTTACAGTTGAAGTAGTGTATGCCGCCTTTCCGGCAGTCCACCGCGTAGTGCCCCGAGTCGCCGCACCGCATGCATCGAACTTCCATCTTCTTCCGGCGTTGGATCTGGTGAGGCTTCGAGGAATGGGTGGAGCGATAAGGGAATGAGGAGAGGCGGTATGGGATGGGTTTTGGTGGGATTTTCGGTAATGAAGGTGAAGGGGCAGGGTGTAAATGGCGTGGGCGTGGGTAACGAGGGGGGTAATGATGAGGGGTAGCCGCCATGAGAACCTGAGCATAAGATCTGCTCTTGTTCCAAGGCGTCCATGCTCTCTCCTCTCTCCTCTCTCCTCTCTCCATTCGAAGATCCTACTAGCGTTTTAGTTTGAACTCAGTGCTCTACTCATTGTAATTCTTTGTCTGCGTAAAGAGATTTTATTTGCCTAGGATATTTAAACGTCGTCGCTCTCCATCTCTCTTACGGCTCTACATTTCTCGGCTTTCTGTAGTTGGCAATCCATCTTTTCTGCCATTGTCTCTCTCTCTCTCTCTCTGTTTTTTCGAGGTAATTCATCAATTTTATTTTTAGGTTTGAAACATTTTCAGTTTTGTTAGTATTTGATTATGACATATATTATGTATTTTGGATAGTATATTTTGTATATTATTTTATTTCTTGAATTACGTGTTGATAATACTACTGTATCGTCGTCGATGAAAAAAAAACTTATATGAACATTAAGCTTTGAGGGGACTATTTTTGGAGTTCGCCTCGGGTCTCAAAATTTCAAGTCCGGCATTGGTTGTGTCTGTACTTTTTGCTTCTTGTGAGACGCCACATTGTACTGGTTTATCACTATTACTATATTATGCATGATGGTTTGTCACTATTACTATATTATGCATGATGGTCGTTACCATCTTATCTCTAATTTCTAATCTCTAATATTATAGAGGGAGAGTTGGAGTTGTCGTTTGTAAATATGGTAACTTACGTGTATTGTGTGTACATAACTAATATGAAGGAGGCCTCAGGTTCGAGGCTAGACTATGTCGCAATTTTTACTTTAAAATAAAATATTAAGAGGTGCATCACATGTGTAAATTACTAGTAATAATAATAATAAAAAACTGCTGAAGCTAAAGTGGTGCTAGGGTGAAGTGATCTAGTGATCCCGGCACACGCATTCTTCTTGGACTTGTATACTTACACAATCTTGTATATGTACATTAAATGATGTTTCTTATATTAAGTTCTGTAACCTCTAAGGCCTGTTTGGATACAAGTGATCTGTCCACTTGTAGATATCTAAACTTTGGTTTGTTTTGATCGAAGTAGGTATCTTCATTTTTTTTCCACATGAAAGTTAAAGAGAAAATGTAGGTTATGATAGATATCTATACTTCAATAACCAAAATTATTTTTTAAACCAAAATGAATGTACAGGTATGCACCCTATAGGTTGCAAACCTCTGTTTTCACTTGAAGTTATCTATAGGTATTCTCTGCACGCGTTTCTCAGGATGGTGGGACGTCTCAGCTTCGTACCAAGCTCCGTATTACTGAGTTGGGAATCACTCAGTCTTGGGAAAGAATCTCGAAAGCCGAAGTGGAGCTCAACTACTTGATAAGAGTGTTATCCCGTCGAGAGATAGCAGCGCGGTGCGGTGATGTGGCTTCGAGGGAAGCACCCCCTGTTGGGGTCGAAGATAATCCTTCGGGGGAGGCAACTACTCGAGAGCCTTCACGGGTTAAACTCCTTCGACACTCCCTACTTTCGGTTACCACTGAATGAGACAGGTTGAAAAACGTGGTGCTTGAGAGAAGTATGGAGGTCGCCCATCTTAAGAGGGCAATTCTTGAGTTTTCCGCAGGGAGCGTGCCCCGTTTGAAGCTTAAGGTGAAGGACAATTCTTTCAAAGAGAGAATAGTCGAGCTAGAGATGGAGGTTCACCAACTGAAGAGGCTTATTGAGGGCGGCATTGTCAGGAGCACATCGTGCTCGCGAGAGGAGTGTGCCCAAGGAAGTTCGTTTCATGAGTTGGCTCTTTGTTTGCCCGAAGTCCCGCGAGTCCCAGGGGATGCTCAGAGTGGAGTGGCTGGTTCGTCCAGCGGGACGTCGGTTGGAGGGTCCGCCAAAACCATGGGGCCAGATGGTACGACTCGTCTTGCGGGTCTAGTGATCTCGTCGGATGGGCCAAGAGAACGGCATAGCGCTCATCGGCCGTGCTTATCCCTCAATAGGAGCGTCTCTATTCCCAGGAAGAGTTAGGGTGATTCTTTGGAGTTTTGTATGAGTTTTTTCCCGATAAAACCTGTAACCCCAATTTTTGTTGTGAAATAAGATATTCTCAGCACTTAAGCAATGTTTTTGTTGGTTGTGCCTCTCTGATCTTGTAATTGGTTTCTTTTTTGGAATAAAAACCAACCAAGTATTTAAGTGCCATTTTCTCTTTGTTGAATAACTGGAATGTTGTGAGTTTCGTCTAGGAGTTTTCAACAGTTGTGGGAGAAATTCCGAATGACGTCGCGCTTGCTTGTTTGCAAGTTTCTAAAGTGGCATCGAACCAAGTGTTGGATTCCGAACTTGTCGTTTAAGAATTTTCAACAGTTGTGGGAGCAATTTCGAATGGTGAGATACTTCGCACTTGCTCATTCGCAAGCGGCTAAAGTGGCATTGAACCAAGTGTTGGACTCCGTACTTATCGTTTAAGAATTTTCAACAGTTGTGGGAGCAATTTCAAATGGTGAGCTACTTCGCACTTGCTCGTTCGCTAGCGTCTAAAGTGGCATCGAACCAAGTGTTGTACTCTGAACTTATCGTTTAAGAATTTTTAACAATTGTGGGAGCAATTTTGAATGGTAAGCTACTTCGCACTTGCTCGTTCGCAAGCGGCTAAAGTGGCATCGAACCAAGTGTGGGACTCTGAACTTGTCGTTTATGAATTTTAATAGTTGTGTGAGCAATTTTGAATGGTGAGCCACTTCACACTTGCTCGTTCGCAAGCGGCTAAAGTGACAATGAACCAAGTGTTAGACTCCAAACTTGTCGTTTAAGAATTTTCAATAGTTATGGGAGCAATTCCGAATGGTGAGCTACTTCGCACCTCGTTCGCAAGTGGCTAAAGTGGCATCGAACAAAGTGTTGGACTCCGAACTTCTCGTTTAAGAATTTTCAGCAGTTGTGGGAGCAATTTCGAATGGTGATCTCCTTCGTACTTTGCTCGTTCGCAAGCAGCTAAAGTGGTATCGAACCAAGTGTTGGACTCTGAACTTGTCGTTTAAGGGTAGTCGTATCTCAAAGTAAAACAACCAGTCTTTGGCAATAGCTTTTCGGAAAAATAAATTGTTTTTATAAAGGAAAGAACAAGTGGCTGCTTCTAAGTTGCAAGTATTTATTACATTGCAATTGCAAGTATTTATTACATTGCAATGAATAAAAAACAACGAAATTATGGAAAAATGAAAGGAAACTATCTCAAAATTGTCTTCTTACGATGTTAGATAAACATGGAGTAGCCAGAATTGAATTAGAGCAATCGGATTGTCGGCATTGGTAGTGTAGGGACAAGGTGAAAGTTGACTTGAAAGGGATGGAGAGTCATCTATCGCTATTATATTCTACTAGTATTTTTCACGTGCGATGCACGTTTTAATAAAGAGTTGGAGTTAAACGTGCGATACATGTAGGTCAACAGTAATTAGCACGTGCGATGAATGTCTTAATTTTTAAAAATAGAGCTGAATTGGAAATACACATTTTTTTAAAAAAATTAAGAAAGAAAAACTTTGATGTGTACGTGCGATGCATGTGTTGAAAAATAGATTTAGAGTTGCACGTGCGATGCACATGTTTATTTGGTGACAAAAGTTGTGTTTTTTTTGTGACAATAAATATTAAATTTTGTTTTTTTGTGACAAACTCTTCGATTAAATAGTACTAGTAATTTACACGTGTGATGCACGTTTTAATAATTTCAAAAAATAAAAATAAAAACTCTGAGGTAGGGAGGATTTGAAGTGGAAACCTCCTTTATACTAGTTATGTACATGCGTTGCATATGTTGGTAGAATGACAAAATAACAAATGACACTAAGGTCTTCTCCCATTATAATATTAGAGAAGTAAATATATTATATTATAGTTAGATAGATGGATAGTAATTTACACATATGTTTAATATATATAAAAAAATTAAAGTAAAAAATTTGACATAGTGAGGCTTCGAACCTAAAACTTCCTTCATATTAGTTATGCACATGCGATGCACGTGTTCGTAGATTGACAAATGACACTAAGGCCTTCTCCCATTATAATAGTAGATACTAATAATATACACGTGCGATGCACGTATTAACTTTTTTTAAAAAATTTTAAAGTGAAGCTCTGATTTACACATGCGATGCATTTCTTAATAAATATGATTATAAATTTTTAAAAGTAAATGTGAAGACTATAATGGGAGAGTTGGAGTTGCGTGTGTAAGTAGGTAGATTTACAACTCCAACTCTTCCATTATTATAATTATTATATATTATATTATAGATAGATACTAATTTACATGTGTGATGCACATTTAATATATTTTAAAAATTTAAGTAAAAATCTGACGTTGTGAGGACTCGAACGGGAGACCTCTTTTATATTAGTTATGCGCGTGCAATGCACGGGTTGGTAGATTGACAAATGACACTAACCTCTTCTCCGATTATAATATTAGAGATTATTAGAGATTATACTATCTATCTATTATATTTTATACCTTTGGCTTAACAAGGGCGAGCAAAAATTTAGAATGGTGAACGAAATTTGTCAGGTGAAGGATTCTAGCGCGAGGATTCCGCCATTAATGGAGGCTAGGCTTTAGAGAATTAGGGATTTGAGACTGAGGGGGGCGTTTGGAATAGCAACATCTTGGGAAATTTTGCTCCTGTGTAATTTTGCTAAAATGTTGGTTCCCCAACTCCAACGAAAATTTTGCCGTACTGACCCACTTTTTGAAAATATTTGGCGTTCTGACCCACTTCCGAAAACAATTAGCGATCTGCCCCTGTTTAGGACACGTCAGCATAAATCGTTATTGAAAATAACGGCATAGGTTATTTATGTGCCGTTACCAATAACGGCATCTATATTTAAAAAAAGTGTCATGCCATTATTTGGAGTAACGGCATAGGTTATTTTGTTTTTCGACAGCTTGTAGTCTCCATTTAGAGAAAAAATTGCAAGTGTGAAAACTTTATAACAGATGCCGTTATTTCAAATAACGACATTCTCAATACTGATACCATTATTTGGAATAACGACATCAGTTATAAATTTTTTTTTATAAAAAAGTAACTTATTATTCATCCTCTCTGAGGAATAAGTTAAATTAAAAAAAATATATAACTGATGCCGTTATTCCAAATAACGGCATCAGTTATAATTTTTTTTTATTTAAGATTAACTTATTATTCATTCTCTCTGTTTCCAAACAACGGCAAGAGTTAATTTATATATAACTGATGCCGTCATTCGAATGCCGTTATTGGGATAACGGCATTAATTATAAGTTTTGTTCATACTTAAAATTTTTTAAGTTAGAAGATTCACACTTGTAAGAGAAATATACTGATGCCGTTATTTCAAATAACGGCATGGAAAAAAAATGTAAAATAGATGCCGTTATTGGAAATAAAGGCATGTAAATAACCTATACCGTTATTTCCAATAACAGTTTATGCTGACGTGTTCTAAACAGGGGCAGATCGCCAATTGTTTTAGGAAATGGGTCGGAGCGCCAAATATTTTCAAAAAGTCGGTCAGTACGGCAAAATTTTCAACTCCAACAAGGTCTTTGCCATTTGCACTTTTTTCTTGCAAATGCGCCATATCATAATATTTGCAGAAAAATCTGCCAGAAATTGCTGTCCCATAAAGAGCTGTAATTTCTCTCCTCTAGATTTACAGCCCTAGAGTAGAGCCCTCTCCGTATTGCTCTGTCAAATGTGAGAGTGCACGCTAAATTTTCTTTTTTAAAAGTTCTGACTAGTGCAGAGTAGACCCACAAGTTAAAAATACTCAATTGAAGAAAAAAATTAGAGTTTTTAATATGTATACCCTAACAAATATGATAATATCATTTATATTCCTCACAAATATATATTTTCGTATATGCCCTTAACAATTTGAACTTTATTTCATATTTACCACTATGTTAGATATTACTAAGTTAATTATGGTTTTTATCTTTACGAGACAAATAGAAATCAAATTAAAAGATCAGATTAGACAATCAAATGATAAAAAAAATTTAAGAGTTTTAAGGAAAATAAATGAGAAAGCTTATAATCTATCATTAAAAACAAGATTGATGGCAATTTTAGAAAAGTAACGTGAGGAAGAATATGTAGTTTTCTAAGATATACTATTAATTTGTCCATTTCTTGAAAAATATGAAGAAATTTTGAGAAAAATTAATGATTCAATTGAAATAACAATTGCCCGGTAAAAGGATGAAGAATATATAGTTTGAATGGTAGAGAAGAGAATATTTCAATTATTTTTCATCAAGTCCATTAAAAAAAATTGAAAATTCTTCATCGTTTTGAGTTTTTTTAACTAGAAGGGTAATTAAGAGATGTGGTATATATATTGTTGGGGACAGATATAAAAATACATATTTGTGAGGTTTGTGAGGGGCATACATGATATTTACATATTTGTTAGGAGCATATATATGTTAAAAACCCAAAAAATATCAAAATCCAAATGAAGTGTTTTGAAATGGCATACCAATTTCTTATGCAAATTGGCCATAGAATTTTGCACATCCCTTCCAACTTAGAGGTGGTATCGGGTCCTATCGGGTCGGATCCTCCACTACCCGGACTCGGTACCTCATGAGTCCAAAAATTGGACCCGAACCCGGACTTGCAAGAACCAGGTCCGGGTCCGGGTCCTAGTTAAATAAAATTACCCGTCGGATCCGGTAGTAGAGAATAAATATTTTTACTTAAGTATTTTTACACCCGATACCCTACGATTCTAACAATTTTTGCACTTAAATACATGAATTAATATTATATTTACATATCTATCTTCAACAATTACTTTTATGTGTATATTCATATATCCCTATTATTCAAATTTCGTATGTTCGGGAGGTATTTTTTAACGGGTCTAGGTCCGGGTCCAGGTCGGTTCTATTTTGAGCGGACCCGGATCCGAAAGTGCATCGGGTCTTACTTTAGGACCCGAACCCGAACCCAGACCCGTATAGATTGGGTAAGTTCAGATCCAATGCCGGGTCCTGGTATCGGGTAAATGTGACGGTGCTACTTCCAAGTGCCCCCTGAATCACAATTTGGCGCCGGGGAATGATTATTATTGACTGATGGGTTCTCTTACATCCATCAGCTATTTATACAAAGGAATGGAAGCTTCCCATTCCTAAAACAATCATAACAGAGTACAAGAAAGATAAATGTTATTTTCTTTTAAAAATTTAATGGCAACCATTGGCACCAATTTCGTTAATGAACAATTAACAAAACATACAATACTAAATATTACAAACATATCTACTCAAAAGTCTAGTACATCACAATAATCGAAAAGTACAACAATTAGTGACAATAACACAAGGGAAATAAACCGATAGCTATCCAAAATAGCAAGAACCTCCACCTAGCCAACCCCAAGCTTACAATGATGATAGGTAATTGCGCACGACTCCTCCCAACCTACTCTGCTCCCTCCATGCGAAGTTTTTTCATTGCTCCTGCTTGATCTGCCCATGCTTTAATTAGAGCCAAAATTTTATGTAGCAACACATGAAATCTACAATTTCTGTTTTGGAAACAAGCATTGTTTCAGTCTAGCCATAAGATCCACAAATTAGCAGCTACCATAACATGCCACCCTATTCTATTATCTTTCTTAATCATTCTCGCTCTCCAGGCACCCAAAGGTCTTCAACTATGTTACGGACCTCAATAAGACCAAAACTCAAACCTAGGACCTTCCAAGCCAGTATGGCCTTAGAAAACTAAAAGAAAATGTGATTGACATCCTCCTCCCCAAGATAAATGGTGTTAATGGGCCTATTACACTCTCAAATACAATTAAACAAACAAATAGCGGCAAATAGTAACAATTCCTAAACCTGTGTATGTATCGTATCATTCATTGTATCAATATAACCTGCATGTTCATATGAACATCTGGAATGGATTAGCTACCTGACAAGTCAGCCCCCTAAGAATGACCTTGACCCCCAAGGTCAAAGTCTGGAAACATCATAAATGTCTTTATTCTTCGCCATTTGATCAACAGCTTCACTCCCACCCTGTTTCCCTTTTTGAACATTTGTCTCTCAATAATGCTCTCAGGCATCTCAGGAAAAGTGTCATTCTCCCACCACATAGGCAGAGTATCAGAAATAGGGAAGAGATGATTACAACACCTCTTAAGCTTGAGGACATGAAAAACATTGTGAATTGTAGCATCAGCAGACAACTGGGATCGGTCTGTATCAGTGGCGGGAATCGGATGGAAGTTTGTTGGACGTTTGTTGGATTGAAATATTTTGATGGAAGTTTGTTGATTTCATAAACCTCGATTTTGTGTGATGAAACACTGTTTGAAGTTGCATCTGCTTTGTGGTGTAAATTTTGTGAACAGGGAAACAACTGCCATTTGTATTGTGGGTTAAAAAGTTCCAAATTAAACCGCAGTTGGTAAATGCAGCCTATGCATAACTGAAGCCGCAGTTGTAAACTGCGTCTATGGATATTCCAATTTTGCAGAAAGTTATAACTCTCTGGAAAATTTCAATTCTCCACAGATGTAGTTGCCAACTGTGTCTGTGGATATTTCAAATTTCCAGAGAGTTGTAACTCTCTGGAAAATATCAATTATCCACAGACACAGTTGGCAACTGCGGCTTTAGTTATGCATGCAGATGGGAGTTGTTTCCCTGTTTACAAATTTTACATGACAAAGCAGATGCAACTTTCAACAGTGTTTCATCACACAAAATCGAGGTTTATGAAACCAACAAACTTCCATCCGAATATTTTTAAACCAACAAACTACCAACAAACTTCCATCAAAATAGTACTAACCAACAAACCTCCTTCAAAGCCCAAAAAGTAACAACATCCAATCAATAATCATACCGGGGGAAAAATTTTATAACAAAAGCATAAAACAACATATAGCAGATGCAACTTTCAGCAGTGTTTCCCAGCAATAACTATAGCAGTGTTTCCCAGCAATAACTATACCTCACATGACACTCTTTCATGTAGTTCAGCACTCGAATGTGGACTCGTCTCATGAGTCGGCACTTCATGTAATGGGCTTGGTATACGATTAACATTTTGCGGACTATAACAAATTCTTATTTTCTCAACGTATAACTCCAATGCATTCCGACTAGAGTTCGGATCAACTGTTCTTGCAATCATGGAAGTAAAAGCGTCATCATCGACTATAGGCATCACCATGAAATATTGTGACTCTCCTTTTCCAGTTGCATATCGAGCTCGGATTTTTAACATTCCATTCAACTCTATCCCAGTTGATAATTTCATACACCTTCTCTACTAGTTCATGCTTTGTAATATTACGGGGAGCCCAAACTACTTCTGGTTCAACATCACTATAACAAGCTCCTAATTTTGGGTCTCGAATAATTTCTCACCCATAATATATCCAAATAGAAATTTTGTAATTCATACTTATACGTAAATAGACGAATATGCGAGTAATTATCTAATCAAACAATAATAATAAGAAACATCAATTATACTTTCTGCGGTTGTATGAATACCTTAAAAGAAAACCCCGGTGTTTGAGAGGGAAAATGACGACACTGATGATGTCGGAGAATACAAAGATAGTGCTAATCGTCGGGGGTGTTGTCGCTGAAGAATGTGGGCAGCGAGATTCGGGGAATTAGTTGAGAAATAGGAAAATTAGGGTTTGGGGACTTGGGGATTTGGGGGTTGAAGGTTGGTTCCTTAATTAGGCGGAGATTTTATGGAGGGAGAGAAGCTAGATTAGGGTTATAGGATTTTCAAAGAATTTGGGTTTCATAGTTGGGGCAATAAATTGGGGAAAGAGATGAACAAAAAATGAAGCTATAAGAATAGGGGTTACAAGGTTTTATGGAGCATTTAACTTAGACCGCAGTTGGAAACTGCGGCCTAGGTAATATCGAGGCCGCAATATCCAACTGTGACCTCAATTAACTGAGTTTTTGACTAGAGAAATTGTTGGACCAAGTCTTAAGAGTATATAGTATGGTATGTCATGAGGCCGCGTACAGAACTGTGGCAACGAAATCGAATAGGCCGCAGTTCAGTACTGCAAGTGACCTATTTTGAAAATTAATTTCAAAAGTAACCTATTTTGAAAATTAGTTTCAAAAAGTGGCCTATTTCAGGGGGAAAAAATCCTAAAGAGATGGAGGCTAAGATCTGTTTGAGATTGAGGGGCATGAGATTGAAGGGGGGTGGTTTTGTAATTGTCTAAATGGATAATAATAAAAAATTGGGGAAATAACTGGGTAGGGGGGTAAGTGCACCATTCGAATATGTTGTCGGGCAAACTACTCCAGGTCCAGGCTCCAAACGTTAGTGGGGCAAACTGCTTTTACCCCTACAATTTATGATCATTATCATTAAAAACACCATAATTACATGTGTTTTCCACAAAATAGTGGCTCTTAACTACATTATGTCAAACATTAAGATCAGATTAAAAGTGATTTAAGACTAAGCTAAGCTCAAAATGCTTTTATAGGCATCGGTTGATGCTATCACCTTCCTTTTGACTCCTGTGACACTGATGTTATACCAACTAATCGTCCTCTCATAAAAGAAGATTTTACGGTCAAGGTTTAGGGCTGCATATTCTTGTGCCTTGAGTTAACAAAACTTGGGTACAAAAGGCATTATTCAATCACGAATAACTAACGAGTAGATCAATCGGGCTCGTCAACCCATAAGTTCATGGTATCAGTCATCATCTTCAAGATCTGTTCTCAGCTTTTGCAGAGAACCAGCATTAATTCAAACAGCTTTGAAGATCAAAAGCCTAGTTAGTTGGAAGAATTCAAGGGTGATTGATAAAGGCAACCCTAGTCTGAACAATCATGTGGTCTTTACCCCTTTACTCCTCACTCGTTAGACATTACTCCACCAACAAAGATATCATCATGATCTCCGTGACCTATTCTCACCACCAGCTAAGAATAACTATTTCATGACCACCACCACCACATCATCTTTACAGTGCTGGCAAAAAAATAAAATAAAATAATACGTGCATCATATGTGCTAGACACCGAAGTATAGATTAATGGCTAGTCCCGTGATCTTCCTTTATGACATTAGATTATCACATTGCCAACCCAGGCACAATGAGAATGTTTCCCATTATGAAAGGAGAGGGAAAGGAGAGGGAGCATGATGGTGTCTTGTGAGTGAGGTCAACATTTCATTACAAACATTTTGTTTCTTTATGTCGAATGAAAAATAATTCCAGCCTACTCCTGTTTCGCAATCCTGTTCTTGTACAAGGCTTGTCTGAAGGCAAAATGAGATTTTTATCAGCTCTCTAACTTTTCAAAATTATGCAGACAACTTGACCTCGTGTAAAGGGTTTTGACCCATAATTAGCACTGATCTTAAAACAAAGAAGTAAAAGCAAAGCATTCTACTTTTTTTTTCTTTCCTCTTTATCTTTTTAAACCTGATTTCAAATTCAGTTATGATCAGCTCTTCTCTTCTCCCTCTCAACTCAATGCAAGGAATCCTGCCAAAGCAAAAGTATGCATTCTACTAGTAAAGAAATGCACCCCCCACAAAAAAAAAAAAAAAAAAAAAAAGAAACAAAGGCAAAAGGACCATGTTGCCACTCTCTCCTCTCCTTCAAAAAACCCCACAACAAAATTAGACCCCCTTCTTCATTCTGTCACACTTTCCTCTCCTGCTCATGTTCAATCATGTTTCTTCACTCTCTTTTCATGCAGGATCCAAAGTACCCACAACCAAGGCAAGCATCAATTCTAGCACAAATTTCCATTTGTATTAAGTGGTCAATTTCGCTAACATGTCTGTTATATCAGGAAACCGTGGTACCAAAGAGTGATGGAGGCAGCATACCCATGGAGGCCGACAGCAAAGACTAGAAAAATGCCGCCAAAAGACAAAACAACGAGGTTAAGGAGGTGTTCTTCACTACAAGTAGCCTCTTCGTTCACCCGGGCCTGTCTATGTGCACCGATTTCTTCTTATAACGAGATTTTTCAGGCAGAATTCCCTCCGAGAAGAAGCAATACTTACCCAAGGTCAAAGCCCTTCGCAATGAATCAGACGGCGACTACAGCAACTACAGTTGAATTAGAGAGATCGGTTGTGATTGGCAGAAGGTCTGTTGAAGGGAGGAGGGTGTTTAGAGGGAAGTCGTTAACGGAAGATTTGGTGATGAGAAAATTTGTGGTGGAAGAGGCAATAATGCAGGCGAAGAGGAGAAACCAGATGGAGTTTATGAGGAGGAATTCTAAGAGGAGGAAGAAGCTAGGGCCTAGTCCTCTCAGTAGGATGGTAATGGCAAGTGAAGAAGATCAACTAAGTACTACTAATTAGACTGTTACTTCTTCTTTTATCTTTTTTTACTTTTGGTTGTCTTCTCTTCAACCTCAAATCTTAATGCAGTTGTGGTTGCAACTTCTTTATTGTGAAACTTGCTAAATGAAGGGTATCAAGGGTTTTCTCATCAGACTTTGTATAGGTTGAAGTAAATTTTAAACTTTTCAAAATTTTCAAAATTTTGAAGGTAGAAATAAATGTATAAGTTGTCATCCAAATATCAATGATGTGTTGCAGAGAATACCCATAAGGATCAGCACAGTAACTACACCAATGAAGCAATTTCTGAAGTTATGAATCCAGTGAAAGCAATTCAGCTTAATAGCTAGGAAATATGATTGAATGTATTCAAGCTTTTTCAGAAGAAAAAATCCTGCAACATATGGCTACTAGCTAAGTACCTAACAGAGAAACATCTTCATTCATTTCTAACTAGTAACTAGTCAACATTTTTTACCCGAAATCGATCATGATCCTCAGTGACGAAATAGAATATTGTCGAAAATATGAACAAAATCCAAAACCTAACATAGTGGGATGCATTCCACTTAAATTGAACTGGTTCTAAAAATAATGAAGTTCATTTGAGGAAATGAATGACGAAAGAGGTGGCTGACGATATAGAAGTGGGTGAAAACACTACAATATGGTAGTTTCTGTTTTTCAAGCTTGTTGATAACTTCAGCTTTAAAGTTCAGAAAGCAACATGTTAAAAATTAGAACCAGCAAAAACAGTATGACAAAGGCTGTTTTGAACGTCAGATATGGCCTAAAATTAGTGCTCCACTTATTTACCGACAAGCTATCAACAGTTTTTGTGATAAAATTCATGCTTCATACTGATTAAAAAATGATGGCTATATAACTGTTATGTTTATATGAGAAGAAAGAGTGGCAAAGGTAAATGAATCATAGTGCCATGACTGTCTAGGTTAAAAGTTATTGATCACCAATTATTTGCCAAACTTAAGGAAAAAAATTGTAACTCCATATGTAAGTTTACGAAATAAAGGAAAGGATACCCTTTTATTTTTTTTTGATAATCGGATAAAGGATATATACTTAAAAGTTAAAACTCTACAATTGTCATAATATCTCTATATGAGAAAATCGTTTCAAATATATGATAAACAGATGAGTTTTAATAATGGGCACGAACTCTTAACATGTAGAAAACAATTGCAGTTTGATAATATAATATAAAATATGAACAGGTAAGTCTAATGAAGTACATGAAAGGAACCAAAGACTTTTGACTAAAAACGAAGTTGCTATGATATAGACAATTCAAAAAGAAGCACTTGTTAAATTCCTAATTCTATTTGTTTCATTGATAAAGAAAGTGAGCAATCAATAAATTAACAATAGTGGTATGATGTGCAACGCCCCAAGCCCGCTCAGCTGCGCACGCAACTACACGTGCGCATACACGAAAAATAGATCCTAACAACAGCCTACCACTGACTTGCCACACAAAAGGTGCTATAGCTTGTAGGTACCTAATGATCATGGGCAACTATTATATATACACTCAATTCTTTTTCCTCCCCACCGATTGTGGGGCAATACACCACACACACAAACTATTTCATTTTCTTCCCGTGATCACCTGGATCAAATGCATGCATGCTTGCAATCCGAGCCCCACATCATGCACAACATCCTCTTAATCTCTTGGTCCAACTAATAATCTTATACACTAAAGCCCATAATCACACTATAGGCCCACCTCTATTTATTTATTATTATTATTATTATTATTATTATTATTATTATTATTATATATTTACAATATAGAACTATATATATAGTCTCAAGTACGGGGTATTACATACACCCCACCTTAAGAACTCAGTGTTTTCGCTGAGCTTGGGACATGCAACCTGATTCAGGATTGTCTTTCTAGCCGACATGGAGTGGAGTACCCTAATTCTGCTAGCGTATTGTCCTAACTCTAACCCACTCTTACCCACTCTTACCCACGATCGATATCAAAAGTTGGCTCTGATATCATTTGTAGCGCCCAGAGTTCTGCTCAGCTGTGCACGTGACTACACATATGCGCACGCGAAAAATAGATCCTAACAACGAAGCACCACTCACAAAATGTGTTATGGCTTGTAGGTACCTAATGATCATGGGCAACTATTATATATACACTCAATTCTTTTTCCTCCCCACCGATGTGGGACAATACACCACACACACAAACCATTACATTTCCTTCACGTGATCACCTGGATCAAATGCATGCATGCTTGCAATCCAAGCCCCACATCATGCACAACATCCACTTAATCTCTTGGTCCAACTAATAATCTTATACACTAAAGCCCATAATCACACTAAAGGCCCACCTATAGATATATATATAGTCTTTAGTACAGGGTATTACATGATGGACGATTATCAACTAAGCCAAACCTATTGAATAGTTCTTCCAGTTTCAACAACTCGTTCTAGTTATTTAATGTAGAAGAAAACACAATAGAGATCCAATTACCTCCTACAAAGTGTCACTTCTCACCAAATGCCATAATATCTCCAACAGTAGATTTTGTTTTGCCTAGTTGGTGGGCAAAACATCTTCAAGTTGACTTAGTGAGCTAGCAATCATTCAACATTGAGACTGCAATAGAAATCCTTAAGCGAGTAAAATGAGTTATGCAAACAAATCATCAATGCAAGGCCCAACCGACGTGCGCTCTTCAGTCCTTACTTCCACATCTTGTCGCAAAAGTCTAAAAATTTCAAATCCCAAGCTACTAATTCGATGACACCCATGCATGTATAACACGTTAAGCCGTTGGCAACCATCACTCAAAAACAGCAGGCCTTTATCACAGAGATTCCGACACCGATTCACATGCAAAACCTTCAAATTTTTGCATTTTGATCCAATTGCCGCCCATCCAGTCTCACGGACTTCATGACACAATGCAAGGCTCCAGTCCTCAAGCAAAGGACAACCACTAGCAATGGCTACCACAGAGTCATCACTAATAAATGGACACATCCTGAGATTTAGAAACCGAAGCTTCAAGGCAGATCCAAAACCAATACCACCCAAACCATCTGGTCCACACCAATACCTCAGGTTAGAGACATTCAAATATTCAAGACCACCTCCACTAACTATATCCAATAACCCCTCAGGAGAAAGCACACATGAATCAGCTTCTAAATAAGCCAAGGTTGTTGAGCATCCTCGAAACCCAGTACCCATTATAGCTTTGCAACATGAAATCATCATAGCATAAAGCTTCTTGCATTCACTTGAGATTGCGCTAATACCATGATCAGTAATCAATGAGCAACGAGAAAGATTCAAATTCTCTAAAGCATGGCATGAACAGGCAAGACTCTCTAACCCTGAATCCGTAATGTTACACTGATAAAGAGTCAATGTTACCAAATTACGACAACCTGAAGACACTAACATGAGACCATTATCAGTGATGCCAAAACAACAGTATAAAGCAAGAGAGCGGAGGCTGGATCCAGAGTCTCTCAGACGCGTTAATGCCAAATCAGACATCTCAGTACAACCCGCTAGCGAAATAGAGCTAAGGTTAGGGAAACGCATCAATAACCTTGGGAGATAACTAGCATACTGCTGATAATCTTTCGGATTGTTAGAAAAATGAAAGATTAATGATTTAGTGGCCAAATTTTGAACCAAAAGACATCGTCGGCACGTTAAACCAAAGGAAGACTGATACATTTTATTCTCAAGCTTGTCATAGATATTAAGAAGACAATCTTCGGGCAAGTTGATCATTGAATTATGACCTACCAAGTCCATTTTCCACCTATGAAACTCACGACTCAGAAGGTTGGAGGGCACGAATCTTTATTGTATATTTTTGGGAAGTAAGAGAAGAGGAGCTTGCAGGGTCAAAGCCACAAAGAACAACCGATTCACCATATCCATAACCAATGAAGGCCCCACATTTGCGGCATAAAAGCTTGGTTTTTGGACGATAGCGACCCAAAGATATGGGAAAACAACTAATCTCGTCTACTTGAGTGAAGCGGCTAAGATCAATAGAAAGGAAGGAAATAACACCCTTCTTGATAGACTTTTGGTACTCAGATCCAATGCCGGATGTGCGATTAGAAGATGTCAAGTTTAAAGGATATCCACATGACCCACAACTGCAAACAAACATCACAAAACGCTTAGCATAATTTAGACATTAGATTATTGCATAAGAAGAACATTATTTACATGGAGAAAAGAATAGTTAGTTGTTTACCGATACCCTGTGTAGCTCAAGAAACATAGAAATACAACATGCATAAAACCAGTAAACTATAATTCAGTCTGAATTCGAATTCTAAAGTAACAAATAAAAGAATAAATTCTTGTCGAGGTTAAAATGATTTTATAATTTACATGCTTCAATTGCTTCTTTATAAAATTAACTTTATACTAGGAGTCTTAAGATTTGTCAACCACAGGTCCATAACAATTTAATAAGCAGCTAGTCGAAAAAATAATTTTGTCCGTTAGGTTGTTGATGAGTTCAATAACTTATCTCACTGCATCAGAATAGAGATACCAGAAGCGTGCTAATAAAGTTTTAATAAAAGTGAAGCATAAAAGCCCATCATCTTCATTTGTATGCAATGAGTTAAATGTATGATGTGTCCAACTTATTATCACCCCAAGCATCTGAATTAAATTTATTCAATCTAAATATAAACTATGCAGACATACAAGAAGACATACTTTACACACATGATATTTCACACCTCTCCTATTTGGTGTACAATAAAGCAGGCAACTTTAAAATAACCAGAAGGTTTGCTACAAATGAAACAATGCCCAAGACAAAAGTTGCAGTTTCATTGTTATACAATCAACAAAACTGAGCAATGTTTTCAATACACATTCTCCTAATAATCAACTAACTACATTGTAATCGATGTCAGATAAATCAAATTAAATCGAACCAAGCCCAACAAATCATAAATTCTCTCCTCAGATGACACGACTCATTTTGATATCTTTCCTAAGAATAATGCTTCATCCACTACCAATTTCACTACCATTCTCTTCACTACCTTATGTGACACAGTCTTATTGGAGAGTTTCCCTACCTTCTCTCTTTCCCCATCTATTGGAGTCTATGTCACCTAAGGTGTCAAAAGAAATGTAGTGAAATTGGTAGTTGGTGTAGCATTACTCCTTTCCTAATTGCAAACAAATTGGTCACAACCCCAAATGCAGCACTTAGACTGATAGTATAGCTAGAACGGCAACAACCAACAACAACAACAAAATACACAAAAAAACAAAACTACCCAAATATGCAAATTAAATCAAAACCCCAAATCCCATCCACAACTCCTCATAAACCCAAAATTCGAAGACTGTAACAAAACAACCCACATCAAATCTACATAAAAGGGAACTATATTAAGAATAAAAATGATAAAAATCGGACCAAAAATCCCTAATTTCGGCTGGAAAATGAGATAGATACCTATAGCTGACGACATCTTGGGACATCGTGCGCAATCAAAATAGAATTTTGATGTGCAGTTTTCATTGAATGATCGAAATTTCAACCGTGAGCAAGAAAAGAAAAAGAGAAGAGGGGGAACAGGAGAACAGAAAGAGACAGAAAATGGAAGCGATGACCGGACTCTTCTTGCTATTTATTTATACTAGTAATTTACACGTGCACCGCACGTCTTAATAAATAAATATATATTTTTAAAGTAAAAATTTTAACGTAGTCTAACCTTAAAGTGGGAACATCTTTTATATTAGTTATACACGGATAATGCACGTTTAACAACTTTTTTTTAAAATAAAAATTATGACGTAGTGTGGATTCGAACCCGAAACCTCATTTATATTAATTGTATATGTACATCACACACGTTGGGGTCTGTTCTTTTTTTTTGCCTCTTATAAGAGGTGGCCTCTTATAAGAGATTTACAGTAAGAGCCTCTTGTAAGAGCTTCTTTTTGAGGTGTTCTTTTATATAAAAATAACCTCTTATAAGAACCTCTTATAAGAGATTTTTGTTCTTTTTTCACCTCTTAAAAGAGCCTTTTCTCTAATTTTAGATATTTTTGCCCTTACTATATAATTTCTCTATTTATACCAACATTTCATATCTAAAATTAAGTAAATCGTCACATTTCTCACATAGTAGACAAATTTGGTCATAATTCATAATTATCGTCATTCTTCTTTCAACGAAAAAAACCCACATAACATACGACACTCCATCTACAACATGTGACACTCCATCTCCTCCTGCAATTTCACCAATTGAAGCCCCAACAGCAGATTCACCTCCTCCAGCAAGCGATGTGGTCCCCAGTGCATTGGCGATAGGCATGGCTATCGACTCTGTTACTTTTGAGGGGATGCAGGCAATTTTGTGTAATTTGATGGCAAATATACACTACTTGTATCGGTGCATTGTTACAAATTTGTGTAAACTACTTCTAATATTTGATTGCGTGTGTTCATGGAATATCATACTTAGTGGTGAAGTTTCCTACTGATTAGTTTGGCTTCAAAAATTTATCCATGCAACTTTATGTCCACTTTTGTATTTTGCTGACTTGTATTAAGTATTAACCTGATGGATTTTAGATATTGTTCTAAAATGATGTTCTGTTGCTAAAGCTTGCTAGCTCCAGAATTCCTATTTTCCCATTGCTAAGTACTAATCATCTCTAAATTATGCTTATGTCATGTCAACAGTAGATTACTTGTCAATAGAGAGAAATCTGCAGTTTGCTGCTGCTTTAGGAGGGCTCTCGGCATGGTTCGCAGTTGATCTTTCTCAGCTTCAGGCATTATGCATAACGGTGGGCTTACTGTTTTTATGGTCGCTAGATTTGGTGAGTCCACGTACCCTTCTCTATTTAACAATAGTTACTAGTTCTTGCTTAATTA
This sequence comes from Hemerocallis citrina, assembly GCA_017893485.1. NCBI lineage: Eukaryota > Viridiplantae > Streptophyta > Magnoliopsida > Asparagales > Asphodelaceae > Hemerocallis > Hemerocallis citrina. The sequence continues at coordinate 97,920,693 of CM030358.1, read as the reverse complement.
TCAGCTGATTTGCAAATGAACATAGCCGCTAAACAAGTTATTCTATATCACATCAATTATTTTTTTTAAGTAGATACCACGTGACAAGTAAAATAAATGCATTTATGTTACTATAGTATCTGGAAATCATTAGTTTATGGGTAATGTAGTCTTTTTAAGTGATAGAAGACTTTTAATATTTTGAAAGAGGCTAGTAGAAGCCGTTTAAGTTTAGAAGCAATTTTGGAAGAAATCTCTTATAAAAAGTAAAAAAAGAACACTAAAAAAACTCTTGTAAGAGCTGGACCACCTCTTACAAGAGGTAAATCACTTATAAGAGGAGAAAAAGCCACTAAGGCCATCTGTCATGTATTAGAGATTAGAGATACAGTAAGGTAGTGTTCTTTTTCTCCTCTTATAAGAGATTTACCTCTTGTAAGAGGTGCTCTCCCTCTTACAAGAGTTTTTTTAGTGTTCTTTTTTTACCTCTTATAAGACATTTTTCTCAAAATATCTTATAAGCCTAAAAGACTTCTAGTAGCCTCTTTCAAATTCTTATAAGACTTCTATCACTTAAAAAGTCTATATTACCCCAAAGTCTATATTATAATTGTTACTAATTAAACTAATTTATATATTAGTCTATAGTAGCCCGGAATATGCTATCCTAGAAAAAGTGTAATCATATACGTAGTTAACTATAATATGCTATCCTAGAAAAAGTGTGGGAATTTATTCTTCACAATCTCGAACAATTATGTTAGGGATGCTATTGAAACACTGATTTATTTAAAGATATATATATTTACGTCCAGTAATTACATTACTTGAGTTGTGGCTAGTTGATTTGTCATGTTACGATGCCAACATGTCCAAATCCTGCAGCCGGTCAGGATTTTTTTTTTTTTTTACAAATTTTTTGAATTTTTTTTATTTATTTACAGCTAAGGGATAATTTATATTAGCCCATTGACCTTAAATTTTTTTAATCCAACTTCTCTGAAACAAATTATTATTATTTATATTTATACATACTACTTTTCATACTAATTAAAAGTTTATAGTAGCCCGGAATTATAATTGACGATTTACACTGATTTGTGAATTTAACTTGCCATTAAACTTATCTTTTTTTGTCCTTCATCTCACTATTTTTATACTTTAGGGTAATATAGGCTCTTGTAAGAGGTTAAAAAAAAATAGAAATCTCTTATAAGAGGTTCTTATAAGAGGTTATTTTTATATAAAAAGAACACCTCAAAAAGAGGCTCTTACAAGAGGCTCTTACTGTAAATCTCTTATAAGATGTAACCTCTTATAAGAGGAAAAAAAAAAAACGAACAGTACCTAAGTATTGATATTGATAATTATTTTGATTGAAATCCTGACCATTGGTTTTTGAGTGGTGGAGTTTTGGATGGTTGGATGAGGGAGGTCGGTGTGTGTGCCGTCATTGGAATCATTTAATGAGATTGATTATTGGATTGGATAAAAGGGGAAATCCGGCCTTCTAGGGGAAAAAAATTATTTTTATTTTTTTATTTTAAGAAAAATGATAATTTGCAGAAAATACCTCCATATTCTTCCGCTTTTATATAGGGGTGGGAATTTTATTCGATTACCAAACTCAGATAGATGCCAGATTCGATTCCGTCGGATATGGATAGATTAATTCTTCATGGAATCTAGATATGGAACCTTGAAGATCCTAATCTGATGATCCCAAAAATATAACATGTGTTCTCATAAGCTAATATAGAGGATGTTTGAATTGATATAAAAGTTGAAATAATTATTGTTGAAAAAAATAATTAGTAAATCAACCTTATGGAAGTACATTTCCCGATCGAGTGTTAAGTGATGTTATTAGGATTAGGGTTAGGTTTAGTTCGGAGGGGTTTATTTAAACATCTGATTAGTTAAGTGATGTTTTTTTTAAACACAAATAAAAGATGAATGTGATTTTTTTAAACACAAATGAAAGATGAAAGTGATTTTTTTAAACCTTACCATAACCCAACTCTAACTCTAACCCTAACCCTAACTAACCCAGTAGAGTTTTTTGAAACTTTGTGTCCTTTTTTTTAAACAAAAAAATCTTAGTGTACTTTTTTTAAACTGACCCAAAACTTGGTGTCATTTTTTTATATTTAACCTTTTTTAACCAAATTTGATAGAAACAAAGTTAACTAAACTAGTATAATGTACGTGCGATGCACGTCTAAAAAAAGTAAAGTCATCAAATTAAATAAATATATATCGAACAAGAAAAAAAATAGTTTAGATTTGAATGTTTTGATTAGGACTACACGTGCGGTTCACATTTATATTTGTTGGATATAGTTTGGACGCGTATCATACATCTATAACTATTATAATGGGAGAGATGGGGTTCCAAACAAATAAACAATTTTTTATTGTTTTTTGTATGTGTGCAAACACGTGCAGCGCACGTGTTGGTATGTTTTTTTTTTTGTCATTTTCCTTCCTCATCCACGTGCATCGCACGCGCATCATACTAGAGGTTTTTTTTTGTTCTTTTCCTTCCTCCTCCACGTGCATCATACTAGTATTTATATAGTTACAAAGTTAGAATGAGTTTGTTACAAATCTCAACTCTCCCATTAAAATAGTAGATATTAGATAGTATAAACACAGATATGAATGTACATACTTTCCATACATACTTTCCATGTTGTACATATGGATATATATGGGGTTGTTTACATTTTTCTAATAGAATTTTAGATAATTGTGCTCAAGTATTAAGGTTAAACAAATTATTTTCTATAGTATGTATTTTTAGTCTCCATAAACTTTTCAATTTTTTTTTGGGTTATGTTTGCAGACAAGTTCTAGCTCACTTATCATCATCATATAAACATTATTTAAATAATAATAATAAAAAAAACATTACTATAAAATTAATAATATTATAATTGGAAAACCCGACATTAAATTTGCATCATATTTTTTTGTACGGTTTAAATTGTCTAGTGGATACTACAACACCCCGGAGAATTTGGAAAAATGGGAGTGGAATGAAAGTGGGTAAAACTGCGAAAATCATTCATCTGCTTTCATCTTATCACATAAACATTAGAAATTAGAAATGATGAAAGTATTTGTTTGAATGAAAGTGAAGAATCAAAGTGAAAATGAATAGTGAGAGTGTGGTAAATGAGGCAATTAAATATTTTGTAAAATTATATTTTCTTACTTTTTTTTGCCAATAAGTATGTTTTTTTAAATTATAATTTATTATTTTCTTTCCGCCACTTCACCCTTTCGTTAGAGAAAGTTATAAGGTACAGTGGATGCTCTTCATCCTAATCCTAGTTGACCTAAATGAAAAGGTCCCTTTCATCTTTTAATTTCATCTTGCCAAATATTAAAAAAATTGATGAAAGTGCTTTAAATATCACACGTTCACCTCCACCACCCCTGCCAAATGCCCCCTTTTAGAGCATTTTCAAAAAGATTTTGTAGTTGATGAGTAAAAAATTGAAGTCATCTCCATCATCTCTAATATTATAATGGGAGAAGGTCTTAGTGTCATTTGTAAATATTTTGTCAATCTACCAATTCATGTAACACACGTGCATAACTATTATAAAAGAGGGCAGGCTAATATCGTAGATGATGATAGAGGGTGAGATAGGGACGCCTCAAGAATTTTCTCTGTATCTTCCATGTATAATTGGCTCAACGATGGAGGTATGAGATGTCAAGTCCAATCTGTTATATGGGGGGCCAAAGTTCCATTCAGAGTAAAAGTTTTTTGTTGGTTAGCTCATAGTAACGCGATCCTTTCCAAAATTAACCTGAAGAAGAGGGTTACGCAGATTGATGTGACCTGCGAGACGTGTCGTTCTTCTGAAGAAGATGTGAACCACATCCTTTTTCGATGTCCCAAAGCTCGGCTTACTTGGGAAATAGTTTGTAGGGGTTTTGGGTGTAATCGGGTTCCTAACACAACCATTGACATTTGGGCGCATTTTAGAGAGTCGTACATCAAAATAGAAGATATGAAGGCTTAGGACATAGCTTCAGCTGCCTCAATTTGGAACCTATGGCTAGAAAGAAATGATTTAATTTTTCGCAACAAAGTTTACAGATTTCCTTACTCTATGAATAACATTTTCCTTCTCATTCATGATTGAGCAGGGGCTCAGGAGCAAACTAAGAGGATCAGGAACAGTGCAGGAGAGTAGAGTGTTTCAAGCAGAGTGGAAGGACCTAATCCTTGAGTCCGTTTGTGGTTTTATGTGTTCTCATATCTGTAGTTTCTATTTCGATACTTGTCTTTGATGCTTTATTTTGTATCGCTGTTCTTACAGTCTATCTGTATTTTTAGTTTATTGTAATGCTCTGTTTCCTTAATCCTCATTAATGAAACGATGGTCTCGGCCATCTTCTTATCAAAAAAAAACTATTATAAAGGATGTCCTAAGTTCAAATCAATACTACGTCTAAATTTTATTTAAAAAACAATATTTATTAAAATGTACATCGCACCTGTAAACTACTGGTGCATTTTAAGATAAATGCTACACTTACGTTGTTTCTTACCCCAAACATACATGGGGTTTGTCTTTTAGTGATCATTGGGTCCATCCCTCACTAAAAGACAAATGGAAAAGGTCCAATCATCACTAAAAGACAAACTATGTTTGGGGTAAGAAATAATGTAAGTGTAGCATTTCTCGCATTTTAAAGCCACCATGGGAAGGGTGGTAACTTCAAACATCATATCTACTATCAAGCTTTGCTTGCTCCCAAGAAATGAGGGAATTTTCAACCAATTAAAGATGTTGGTCAATTCCCCCAAAATCAGGGAGCAGTTGTCATCGTAATTTATTCGGCTTATCTTAGCCAAAACCGGCCTAGATTCCATTTGGGTGTATCTACCATAACTAAATCATGCCCCATAAATATTCTTCCAACTCCATTAGTCAAATATTATCAACATTCTCTCCACAAAAATGCTTTCAACCATTTGATTCACCTTGTCCTGATCTAGATTGATGACTCAGGTCTTAACTTTTTCCTTAATAAAAGAATTCACATCTGATTGTTTCCACATCAAAATTAGCCATTTAATTCCCCTATCACTGCAACACTATTACCATATTAACTTCTTTTTTGCTATGTATATAACCACCATATCTTTTCAATCTTGCATGCCAGTTCCTTTTGGCACCTTTCAACTAAAATTTACAGTAAAACATTCTGCTTTGTTAAGTTTCAAAATGACAGGAAAGAACCAACCTTAAAATGATTCAGAAATCGATGAAGAGCTATAATAACTAGTATCATGCACGTGGAGAGAAATAAAAAGGGCCCAAAAAAAAAATTATAATGCACGTGCGATGCACGCGGTGGGGAATGAAAAGGGGAAAAAAATACAACACGTGCGATGCACGTGAAGGGGAATGAAAAGAACAAAAAAAAACCATAATGCATGTGCGATGCACGTGGAGGGGAATGAAAAGGAAAAAAAAAGCCAACACGTGCGCTGCACGTGTTGACAAAATGACAAAAAAAAAATGGTGACAAATGACACTAACCCTTTCTCCCATTATAATAGTAGAGATAAAAAAAAAGCAAAGAGAAAAGAAAACATACCAGAGATTGTTCGAAGAAGAATAGCCCAAATCCGAGAACGCAAGAACAAAAGAGGAAGGAGGATGAGATCATACTAGTGTGTGTGCGCGCTCTAATATTATAAAGCACGAAAACGTTCGTTTTCGTTCAAAGCAATTCCTAACCTTTTATTTGTTTGATTGATCTGACGGATTAATTAATAGTTAAATTTAAATGACTTAAAGTAAACATATATTGCACATACGATAGATAATTTGTAATTATAATCTCAAAATAAAATAAATCAATAGATAATGTCACAATAATCATAATATATGTCTTTATAAAGTCGTTAAGATTTTATTTAAACCATAGTTACATGTTTTACTAATTATATTTTTTAATTTTGATTATATTAAGTTAGTCAAGTTTTAAATTTTCTTTTTTGGTATTTTATATGAATAAGTCCGTTGGTTTATCTCTAAGCTCTAATATTATAATGGGAGAGTTGTCATTTGTAAACAACCTGTGATTTGTATACATTCAAACTCAATTAAATCTACACCACTCTAATTAGATCTAACCCTAATCTAACTAAATTTATCAATTATATCTAAAGCACACAATTAGATCTAACTCTAACCTAACTAATCCTAAACAACATATCATAATCTCACCATAACCTAATTAAACTCCAATTAATTATTTAAATAAATAAAAAACCCATCATCCTCTTCATCTCTCCCGAAACTTTCTCTCTCTCCCAAAAAAAACTCAGATCGATCGCATCTATCTATATTTTTTATAAACATGCAACGCACGTACATTATACCAATATAGTTAGCTTAGGTGTCAGTGTTTTTTAAAATTTGAATTAGTTTTGATAAAAATTAATTTTTTTAGTGTCAATAGAGATTGAACTTTTATGTATTTAATTTTTCGAATAATCTAAAATTTCAGTTTATCCTTTTATTTATTCCTTATAATTAATGTGATTTTCTTCAAATTATAATCAGTGTTGAGTTTAGAGTTTTGAATACAGGTTTTATGCTTATACATATAGTTTTTAATCAGTTTTATTGATTTGCATCATTATAATAATAATTATATGATGAAATTAAATATGGTAAATGAGGCAATTAAATATTTCAAAAATTATATTTTCTTACTTATTTGCCAAGTATGTTTTTTAAATTATAATTTACTAGTAATTTACACGTGCAATGCACGTTTTAATAATTTTTTTAAAATAAAAATAAAAATTCCGACATAAAGATGACTCGAACCTGAAACCTCTTTTATAATAATTAAGCACGTGTATTGCACGCATTAGTAGATTTACAAATAACACTAAGACATTCTCCCATTAAAATATTACTAGTAATTTCACGTGCGATGCACGTTTTGATAAAAAGTTGAAATTGAATGTGCGATACATGTAAGTTGGTAGTAATCAGCACCTGTGATGAATGCCTTAAAACTTTAAAAAAAATGGAGTTGAATGGGCACTGCACGTAATTTTTTTAATTTTTTGAAGGAAAAACCTTGAATTGTACATACGGTGATGTGTTACGAAATAGATTTGGAGTTGCACGTGCGACGTACGTATTTGCTTTGTGACAAAAAATTTAAAAATTATTTGTTTGGTGAAGGAAAAAACTTTGATTTACACGCGTGATGCACGTGTTAATAATAGAGTTAGAGTTACACGTGCAACGTATGTGTTTCGTTTGTGACAAAAAAATATTAAAAAATTATTTGTTTGGTTTCAAACTCAAAATGACAAAGTGACAAACTCTCTCATTAATAATAGTAGATTGGAGATGTAACAACGAATCCCTCCAAATCTAATCAATCATAAAATCCATCCATTCCCCGCTTAAATTCGAACCCCATATTTCCATCCAAAATTCAAAACCAATAAAAAAACACATCCATTTTTTTTGCCAAAAAAAAAAAACATAAATAATTTACATAAACAACCACAAACAACAACAGCATCTCAAACTAAAAATTACTAAACTGAACTATCCTTTTTAAATAACCTACTACTAACTTTTTGCAAAATTTTAGAATCCCCCTCAAAACAAAATGCAAAATTGCAGTTTAACCCTCCGACTCCAAAGGCTCCACAAACGCGAATTAAACATCCCCACTACGTCCGCCCATCCCCTCCTCCTCTCTGCGGCCGCACTTACCGCCGCCACTGCCCCTACCTCCACCACCTCCTCCGCTTTTACCGCGTCAGCCTCGCTTACACTCACCGCCTCCTTTCTTGCCACGTCAGCATGGGAGCACTCGTTTTCGCTTAAAGTCACCGCCTCCTTTCCCTTACTCTCCTCCGCCACCTCCACAACCGCCGCCACTTTCTCCTCCTCCTCTGCCTTCTTGTTCCGCTTCCGCTTCTCCTTCCCCTTCTTCTCTGACGTCAGCAGGTGCTCCTCGAAGGCCTCGATCGCCATGTGGATGACGTCGCGATCAACGGAGTGGTCCCACCACGACCAGAAGCTCGTGTAGTGGTCGAAGCAGCCGCAGTCGAACAGCGGACGGTGGACTCCGGCGATCCGCCTGCACCTCCGCCTCTTCTCCGCCACCGCTGACGACGAAGACGATTCGGTGAGGGAGCGGAGCATGAGGTAGGCGAGGACCTCCTTGGTTTATATTGTAGAGTTTAATTAAACGTGCGTTGCACGGGTTGGGATATGAACAAATTACACTAAGGCCTTCTCCCATTATACCAGTAGAGATTATTTTCTTTTCACCCACTTCACCATTTTCTTAGAGAAAGTTATAAAGTAAAAGTGGATGCTCTCCATCCTAATTGACATAGATGAAAAAGTCTCTTTCAACTTTTAATTTCATCTTGCCAAATATAAAAAATGAAAAACAAATGTCTTCAATTTCACACTTCCTCCCCACCAAATACCCCATCACAACATTTTCAAAAAGATTTTATAGGTAATGTGAGTAAAAATTAAAGTCACGTGATCTCCACCACACATTTTAAAGCCGTCATGATAGTAACTTCAGAGTCTCACAGCCATCTTAAAACAACTAGAAGGAGACTGGTCGTCTTGAGGCACATTAGCCAAACATCATATTTACCATCAATCCACGCTTGCCGCCAAGAAATGATGAAATTTTCAACCAATTAAAGATGTTAGTCAATTCCCCCAAAATCAGGCAGTTGTCACCTTAATTTCTTCACCTTGTCTATCTTAGCCGAAACAGGCCAAGATACCATTTGGGTGTATCTACCATAACTGATTCATGGCCTATAAATATTCCTCCACCTCCAGTAGTCAAAGATAATCGACATTCTATCCAGAAAATCCTAATTATTCCTCGTTGACAGTCTTGAGTGTCGAACAAACTCCGGTGTGATACTTTTTTGCATGTTTTCTAGTGCTTTCAATCATTCGGATACGCCATATCAAGATCTAGATTGACGGATCATGTCTTAGCTTTCTCCTCAATAAAAGAATTCACATATGATTGTTTCCACAACAAAATTAGCCATTTAATTCCCCTACCTTTGCAACATTATTACCTTATTAACTTCGTTTTCGCTATGTAGATAACCCCTATATCTTTTCAATCTTGCAAGTCGATACCTTTTGGCAATTTCAACCAAAAATTACCGTAAAATATTATGGTTTGTTAAGTTTCAAAATGAAAGGAAAAAGAAACCAACTTAAAAGGATTCATAAATCGATGAAGAGCTTTAAAAAAACAAAGAGAAAAGAAAACATATCAGAGATTGTCGAAGAAGAACAGCCCAAATCCAAGAACGCAAGGACAAAAGAGGGAGGAAGATGAGATCATACTTGTGTGTGTGTATATATATCTATATAACAAAACACAAAGAAAGCTATCAAGTGGCTCACCTTCAATTTCCCCAAAATCAAAGGTCAAGATCTAACCTCACAAAACACATTTTTTCCCTCCCCAAAATTTCAAACCCCAAAACAATTTTTTTCCCACCAAAACTAAAAAACTCATTACTTTATTACTATCTCTGTAACACCCCGAATTCCAAATACAACTGAATTCGAGAGTTCTACAGGATCTTTTCACTTCTTTCGTACAATTTTACAAGGAATTTAAAATTTTTATTTCAACAATAATTACATCAGAGTCTTTTACACCAATAAGCAGCGGAATCAATAAAATACAACAACAATGAATGTACAATTGTTACAACTTTAACATTTAAATAATCAACAACATCATCAATCATCTTTATATCTTCATGTAACTCCATTTCCTGCATATAAAACTGTGGGCGCGTCAGTTGCTTACAACTGACGAAATATTATACACGGCCATCCTCTCTATGCTGGGAACAGTATAACGATTCTTAAATACTTTAGCAAACACAAACTTGATCACAAACAAAGCTACAAAGGGACTATCCTGTTGATGTCGTGTTGTGCGATGCACTTAGTCCTTAATGCAGTTGTTTATGGCACTAATGCACACTTGTTCGGATTCTATGCATCCCATACTACATAGGTCCGAGGGCAAGCCTCTTAATCGTCTTCATTATTGTAGGGTTCAATCCCTTGCCATGACTTAATCTACTACTGTAACTACGGTGAGTATCCTAGATGATTTATGAGTACAAGCACGTGCACTGGACCCTGGAGGGGAATTCCGCGCCATGTCTTGACTCATCAAGCTTGCATTCTGCGGTAATTCAGCCTCCTCCCTGAACACGATCCTCTTGCAGTCACCAAAACATCCCACAAGCGTGACTAAAGTCCGATCATTCTGAGTTGTGCCCGTGCCATGTCTTGACTCATCAAGCATGCATTCTGCGGCTCACACACCCGCACCGTAAACTCTAGTTCTCATACCCGTGTTTTCTCTCACTTTCATTACATCTCCACTATGTATCTATCTGTAATTTCAGCAAGTGTCATAGACGTTCCATGATTACAAGCGCGTGTCCAAGACCCTGGAGGGGAACCTCGCGCCATGTCTTGACTCATCAAGCATGCGTTCTGCGATAATTCAGCCTCCTCCCTGAACACGATCCTCTTGCAGTCACCAAACATCCCACAAGCGTCGCCAAGATCCCGATCATTCTAGAGTATTGCCCACGCCATGTCTTGACTCATCAAGCATGCATTCTGTGGATCACATCCGCATCGTAGACTCGAGGCTCCCATACTTATGTTTTTCTCTTACTTCCATCACAGCTTTACAAAGTTTGTTTTAAAGAAAATCATCACAACCTAGAGCTAGCTTACCCTACCGGACTTAAATCAACAACAGAGACAGTCAGCCTACCTGGCTACTTCTCAAGAGACGCTCAACCCTCAACGGTTAGCTCTCAAATCATAAATAATACTGCCGGTCACTAGGGTCTCGCCCAGCCTCTAGATTCCAACAACTATCTCATTCTAGAGATCAACAATATTTCATAATCAATCTCCAATAATAATTCCGTTTCTTTTGTTCACAAACTCTTTCTCAAAACATTTCTTTTATAATCTCATAACATGAGAACAATTAAATCTGATTTCTTTATCAATTCCATCTTTCACAACCTTGTGTGCATTTCACAATAAAACTCAATCACATATTAATAATCATAAAATCTCATATTCAACTTATTTAACTTTCATTTGTCAAGGATCAAATCCAAACTCAAGAACCAGAAAACAGTTCGGTTCAGTCGACTGGTGGTAGTATCATTCGACTGTTCCGTGAGTACTTTGAACATCAAAAACAACAGTCAGCTCGATCCAGTCGACTGTGAAAGCAGACAGTCGACTGCTCTACGAGACTTGAAAACTTCAGTTATAACACAGTCGGTTCAGTCGACTGGCAATAGTATCAGTCGACTGTTCCGCGAATACCTTGAAAACTCAAACATCAAATTTATGACAACAGCAGTCGACTGTGAAAGTATTCAGTCGACTGTCCCGCTGATGAAAACCAACTTTTTTACACTTACCAGTCGACTGTGGAAGTGAACAGTCGACTGTCAATCACTCAAATTGCAGCATACATATAATTTTCGACCTTGTAATTGATTTGTACTTCCATATAAAAATATAGATCATTTTCAGAAATGTATTCCTTCAAAACAATTTCGTATTTGTTATCAAATTCTCAAGTTTCTCATTTTTCAATGAAATCCTTAAAATGCATCAAAAACACATACTCAATCCATTTTCCAAATAAGCTGTTTTCTTTTATCAAAATTACTTTACAAAAATCTTTATACTCGTATGAATAATATTTTGAGGTTAGAATCACATTTCTTTGCTAAATGGCACCGAAAGTCATTTCTCCAAACATTTGCATTATGTCAATTACTACTTCAATCATGCATCATACAATTTGAACTTACCAAATGGCACATATTCTTGCATGCAAATATTCTAACAATCATCATAACACATTTTGAGCCATAAATTTAACCATTCACATCTATCACAATAGTTAGAATTTAGCAACTAACAACTAGCATGTAGTATCATCATATCAATTCAATTTCAATCAAATAAATCATATCTCATCTAGCATGCATTTTCTACTTCTAAATTAGAAAGCATTTAAGAAACACCCACCTAAAATGAAGATTTGTACCAAAATGAACTCCTAGAATTAGAAGCTCCTAAGGAAAGCTCCAATTGCAACCTCCTCGAAATCCGTGCACCAAAGCTAGCCCCACACTCCATCCCCATTTCGGCAAGCATCCATCAAGAGCATCTCCATCCCCACTCCATTCGGCAACAACAAGGACAAACTCCCATCTTCTTTCATGTACGCATACTATGTATGTACATATATATACATTAGCATATGTATATAGGCAAGTGGAATGGTTATTAGGTGGGGAAATGGGCAAGGTTGGGCTGGCTTTTTGGTAGGTTTCTTTCGACATGGGCAGGAGAGAAGGAAGAGAAGAGATGAGAGAATGAGAGGCCAAGGGGGTATTTTTATAGATTTAACTAATAGGTAGTTATGGCAACCACCCCACATGTACACCACTCACCCCATGATTGAAATTTGCTTTCCCTCCCATTTTCAAAATTAAAACTTCAGAATTTTCCCTCCTCTCACAACAGCCCGGTCCCAAAATTTGTGTGCACATCGCACGTGTGCACGTGCACGTGCTTTGTGTACAAAAACAATTTATTTATTTAATCCCTTTAAAACAATTTATATATATATATGTAATAAATATATAAAATTAACTTTAAAACTATACTTTTCATGCACAATTAAAATAGAAAAAAACATTTCATGAAAATTTATTTTGAAGGAAGAACGCGCCTACAACACGTGCACCAAAACACGTGCGTCGCCCGTAAAATCTCAAAAATACAAAAATTGACTTTATGAACCGAAAAATATTTATAATCAATTGGAATGCAATAGAAAGTATATTTAATATACATATTTGATAATATACTCAAACGTACGGAAAACACGTGTATTGCACGTAGAAAATTTATTTTAATAAAGATTGTCAAAAATTAAATTTTCGTTTACAAAACAAATTCAAACATGTTTATAAAGATAAATAATTGAAGTCCACTGGAAACTTGCACGTAACGGTGGAATACCCAAAATCGACACGTGCATCGATAATACGTAAAAAGCACGTAAAAACTCAAAAATTGAAATTTTGCATTTGAGTTGTCTCAAATGGGATTTTTAAGAATAAGGGATTGCATAAATAATTGGAATTCAAAATACATATCAAAATGCGTTATGGATATAATTAGTAACAGTACAAAATGCACGTGCGTAACACCCGAGGGCAAAATTGTCATTTAAATTTTGCGGGGTGTTACAATCTCTCTATTCTCTCTTCACTTTTTCATATTTCTCTCTTTCTCTCTCTCCCTATATCTCTCTCCAATTCTTTCTTTATTTACTTAGAAATTTAGATTTTAAGATTTCATGTTTGTAAATTTTTAGAATTTTTATGGTTTTTTTTTTTCGCATATGTTATATTGAAAATAGCAAATATATCTTCTACAGTTAAATATCATCATTTTCCATACTTAAAGTTCTAAGAAATTAGATTTTACACCCCATTTATAATTATTTTTCAACATATACTAATGGAAACATGGACTTTTATTTACAACTAATTATTGTCATACTATTCAAAATTGAGCTACATAATTGTTGTTTTATTGTTTACAGGGTCATTCGTGTTTTGTATCATTTCGAAGACGTACCGTAGGAACGTGCCCACGGGAAAATCTAGTATATCTATATAATAAAACACAAAGAAAACTATCAAGTGGCTTTCCTTCAATCCCCTCCAAAATCAAAGGCTCAGATTTAATCTCATAAAACACATTCCCCCCCCCCCTAAAAAAAGTTTTCCCCCAAAACAACTTCTTTATTTATTTAGCTCTCTCTCTCTCTCTCTCTCTCTCTCTCTCTCTCTCTCTCTCTCTCTCTCTCTCTCTCTCTCTCTCTATATATATATATATATATATATATATATATGTGGGTTTTGCTCCATTGAAAACGGGTATGTTTTCAATGGATTGGAAAACACCCATATAGGCCGTCGATCAGATCTTGATCGTGATCAGCGGCTGAGATTTTAACCCGTTAAGCATCCCGCTAACGCTCTCAAAAGCGGAGGGGCATTTTCGTCACTTCACGCCAAAAAACGTTTCAGACTTAGCATTTTTTTGGCGTGAAATTTTTTTTTGTCGAAAAAAACGCCTAAGCCGTTGTTGGGCGCAACGGCCTAGGTTGTTTTTTTTAACAAAAAAACATACCTTGGCCGTTGCTCCCAACAACGGCCTAGGTATTAACTCAGTATTTTCTAAACACTTAAACACAACAACGGCGTCATCTCCCTCACTTCGTTCCAAACATTCTCTCTCTTTCGCTCGTGCTCTCGAAACCCATCTCCAAACCCTACTTCACTCTCCCAACTCCTTGCCATCGATTCCCAACTTCTTAGCCTCTTCGATCTCCGCCCAACTCGGCAAAGCTCCCTGTCTCTCTCTTCCTCTCCCGAATACAGCAAAACCCTAACTTCACATCCAAATTCCCAAATCATCTAAACCCTAGCACCAATTGTCTTCCTTTGTCTACAACATCGTGCAGCGACTTCTCACATCTTCGCCAACTCTCTATCGCTCTCTCTTTGGACCAGGTATTTTCTTAATCCCAATCTACTATAATGAACTCGTTGAATCTATTGAATTTTTTTCCAATTTTGGATTTGTCTTCTTTGGTAATATGCGTAGTAGTGTAGTCTATAATTTAGAGAGTATATAATTAGCTATTATCATGTATGTTGTGTACATTTTCTACGAAGTAGTGGTAGTTGTAGTGGTGGAACATAGGAGATGGAAAAAAACGAGATGAAAAAATTAAATTTATATGAGTAGGTCGGATTCGCCGTGTAGAAGGTAACGGAACTTGTATAGGCGATTTCCGTCTCACGATTTGTGAGATACGTCCGTTTTTCATTTCAATTCCATACAACGGATATGAAGTGATACACGGCCGTATCTTTCAAACCGAGAGTCAAAAGTAACCTCTGCAAGTTCCGGTGGCTCGTGTTTGGTGTGCCAGAGTTGACGCCCAAATTTAGGAAATAAGTTTATCATTTATGTTGTTTTTACGCGTATATAAATAAACCTTTAATCGACCTCGGAACTTGTGGAATACGTTATGAGTTGAAAATAGCTTAAACGAAGTCCAAATAAAGCGAAACTTTGCGAGTAGGTTGGTCTGGCCACTCACAAGTCATACCAACCTGTACATGCGAGTTCTGACTCGCGGTTTGCGAGATACGTCTATGTATCGCTTTCCGTTCAGTTTTCAATAGTATAAACGATACATGGTCGTATCTTTCAAACCGTTGGTCGGAACTCCCTTGTACAAGTTGCATTGGCTTGTGGGCGGGGAGCCCGACCCAACGGCCAAATTTTGAAATTTTTGTATCTCGTTTATGTTGTTTTCACGTGTATATGAAAAAACTTCAAACCACCTCGAAATTTTTTAGTTCGGTCTCAATAAAAAAATGCTTAAACAAAGTTGAAAAATTACGAAACGGTGCACGTAGGTTGGGCTAACCATTCACAACGCAACGGAACTTGTATTTGCGAGTTCCGACCCACGGTTTGCGAGATACGTCAATGTATCGCTTCCCGCTCTATTTTAATGAGTGAAGATGATACACTGGCATATATTTCAAACCGTAGGTCGGAACTCACTTCTACAAGTTGCGTTGGTTTGTGTTTGGTGTGCCCTGGTTGTCGGCGAAATTTAGGAATTTTTGCACCTCGTTTGTGTTGTTTTGATGCGTATAAGCGAACTCTTGAAATTTTTTCATCTCGTTGATTTGTGTTTGCTAATTTTCGCCGATTAATTAGTGTTATATATGCAAACTTTGTTACAGAGAAATGCCTAGAATGAGGGGAACCGGAAGGGGAAGGACATCTCACGAAGCACGGGGGGAACATTCCACAGAGAATGTGAGAACTATTAATTTGTAATGTCCATAATTTTGTATTTAGTGATATTGATATGTGACTAATAATAATAATGTTTTTTGGTTCGTGTAGGTTGGTGCTTCCTCTTCGATGACAGGACATCGTGGTCCAGGACCAATAAATCCCGGCGAACTTACCTTGCAAGATCGCCACAGATCCACGGCAGTGTGGGGTGGGACGACGCGTAGGTGTAATTTCCGCACCCACGAGACCATCAAGGTGCATGCCCGCACCCACGAGTACCTTGTAGCGGCCGGTTTCTATGGAATCAGCATGATGGGTAATGTTAAACTCGACCGAGCACTTCTCTCGGCACTGGTGGAGCGCTGGAGGCCAGAGTCGCACACGTTCCATCTACCGGTCGGTGAGATGACGGTGACGCTACAGGATATAGTGATGATATCCGGTCTTCCAATAGATGGCTTGGCCGTGACGGGCAATATTAATTTTGATAAAATAGAGATGTGCAACGAATTGCTCGGTACAGAGTTTGATGAGGCGGATGGGGACAATGTTGACATTTTCCAAGGACAGTCAATCCGGCTATCTTGGTTGAAGGAACATTTTGATGAGACGCTGACCAACGAATCGCCCGACGAGTATGTACAGTTCTACACCAGAGCCTACATTCTAACGGTGATCGGAGGGAATCTATTGCCTAACTCATCGGGCGATACGGTGCACCTCATGTACCTACGATTGCTCGCCGACCTAGGCATAGCTGGTCGGTACAGTTGGGGAAGCTGCGCGTTGGCAACGCTGTACAGGGCGTTGTGTCATGTAGCACTAGAAGGATCAGAAATGACCGGACCGATGGTTATGTTACAGATTTGGTCCTGGGAGCGACTGCACTTGGGTCGTCCCCGCATTAAGAGACCCAAGGCTGGTTGGATGGCCCAACCTGAAGATCTTGCTATGTTAGCGCCATTGGGGGTATACTGGGCTGGTACAAGGAGTTATAAAGACAACCCCAAGGGCGTAATAACGTACTACAGAGACGAGCTCGACCAACTACGTGAAGAGTTCGTGGTTTGGGCGCCGTATACACCCGAGCGTATGGGAAGACTACCGCCAAGTTGCACCACCGGGTTGCAGTTGTGGCTGACGATGGCTCCCCTCATCAACTTCGATATAGTCGAGCATCCGCGACCGGAAAGAGTCCTTCGCCAGTTTAATCTTCAACAAGATTGTCCCCCAAGCTGCACAAACCTATACGATCATGAGTTACACGCCGTACAACAAGAGGAGGGTGGCGAAGATGAAATCCCCGACTCGCCAACCATGATGCGGCGCCGAAACCCTTACCGGAAGAGGCGAGCACCACAGCACTACACGCCCGGTGCTTAGGCAATGTTTTTGGGAGGTTGTATATTATTTTTTTTGGATTTTGTGGGTATTAACCTTTTGTAACTAATTATTGGATAATTTGTTTCTTAAGTGTAAGTGTAGTTGATGTAGTTGTTATTAATTTCTGATTTTCAATTATGGTGGGTAATTTTGGTTGTCGTATATATGAATTTAGTCGGAGAATGTAAATGAGGGTAAAGTGTTTGGAATTTGGTGGTGTACAAGTTGTAGCAGCTTCAGCTGCTCAGTATAACTGAAGGTTGTTTTTTTTTTCTTCAACCTAAGCTGTTGTTGAAGGCAACGGCTTTGGTTATGCAAGGAAAGTATACAAAATTTGTTGTGCTCTCTGACTTGTTGGCTCTAAAAATAGCCAACAAGTCAGAGAGCACCCCCTTTTTATAGATACACCCTAGGCCGTTGTTGTGGACAACGGCCTAAGTTGTATGTGGAAACATTAGAAAAGTTGCCTTGCTCTCTGACTTGTTGGCTCTAAAAATAGCCAACAAGTCAGAGAGCACCCCCTTTTTATAGATACACCCTAGGCCGTTGTTGTGGACAACAGCCTAAGTTGTATGTGAAAACATTAGAAAAGTTGCCTTGCTCTCTGTCTTGTTGGCTCTAAAAATAGCCAACAAGTCAGAGAGCACCCCCTTTTAATAAATACAGCCTAGGCCGTTGTTGTGGACAACGGCCTAAGTTGTATGTGAAAAAATTAAAAAATTGGTCTTACTCTCTGTCTTGTTGGCTCTAAAAATAGCCAACAAGTCAGAGAGCACCCCCTTTTTATAGATACACCCTAGGCCGCTTATGAGCGGAGAGTAATCAGATCAAACTACTTGGCCAACAAGAACTGCATGTGACTATTTTTTTTACAATGTTTACATTGAAGACGTTCCTATAGACATTCTCCAGACATGTAGCTGGGAAGAATTCCACAAGATTGGGAAGAAGAGGTGTGATCACATGTAATAAAACAAGTTTATTATGGAAAAAACCGTCTAAGGTAAAACCCCACATGTAACTGTAAAACCCCATTAGGGTAGATCCTAAACTACATCACCACATGTACCTCCCCACATGTACCCTAAAATTGTGAAAAACACATATGTGCATTCCCACAGGTCGTTTTATCTCCAAAATCGAAAAAATCACATGTAGGAACCCACATGTAGTTTTCTCATTTATTGCACTCTTCCGGAAAAACCCTCCTAAGATACCAAAAACCCATATCCGAATATTAGATTGCTCCCAATAATTATGATGAACAAGAATAAATCAAAAATAACAAAAGATTCGATTCGCTTATGAGCGAAGAGTAATCAGATCAAACTACTTGGCCATCAAGAACTGGATCTGATTATCTTCTGTAAAAAAAAACTGTAAATAGGGACCATCATGTAATGGAAAACCATAACAGATTACCACATGTATATTTTGACCACATGTATAAACCAATGTGAAGATTATTCCAAAAAAGTTCAAAGATTACTCTAAAACACTATCACCAACTGTTGCTTCTGTGGAAATTTGGGATGTGGAATCTCGTCGTGTAGTAATTGTGTGCAGTTTTTCGAGTCACTTTAAAAGGTGGAAGTAATGGAAAAATAAACAAAGATATCTTGGCGATATACAAGTATGGATTATCTATCTTTTGTATAAATTTCCACAGAGACTGAACGCAAAGAGTCAAGAGAATATTGTAAAAATCCCACAAAAAATCATGCTTAGGCCGTTATTGGAGACAACGGCTTAAGGCAAATTTATGAAGGGGTCCTTTGTGACTTTTTGCTTTTTAAAAGTTTCAAACTAAAACCAAAGCCGTTGTTATAGACAACGGCCTAAAGTATTCAGCCTGGTTAGGGTTAGGGTTAGGGTTAGGGTTAGGGCTAGGGTTAAGGTAATCACGTATGTAATTTGTGCTAACGGGGGTTAAGGGTTAGGGTTAGGGCTAGGGGGGAGCAAGGGTTTGGTTAGGGTTATTGTAAGGTCTAGTTTATGTCAAGAAAGATATTTGCGGTAATATCTGGTTTTGGCTGGTCATTAATTAATGGTTGTTGGTATAAACAAAAATACCCCTGTCTTTGGTATATACATGTGTTGCTCATTATATAATGGTGTTGCTCATTAATTAATGGTTTTGGCTGCGGTAAAAATTATAAACAAAATATCATCTGTCTTTGGTATAGAGTTCCAGGGAGACTGTACGCAATATCATCTGTCTTTGGTATAGAGTTCAAGGAAGATTATCAATTAATGTTTTTTATTTTTTTTTACATATTTAACCACCATGATTATATATTGGTTTGAAAGGTGGTAGTAATCGGCACTTAAAAAAAATATAGTAGAAAGATATACATGTGTAGATCATCTATCTTTTGTATAAATTTCCACAGAGACTGTACATAAAGAGTAAAGAGAGCACTCCAAAAAGTCCAAATTTTTGAGTTCAAGTTAGGCCGTTGTCTGGAGCAACGGCCTTAGTTATTTATCAAAAATTAGATTGCTCTCTAACTTGTTGAGCCTTTTGTGCTCTCCAAGTCAGAGAGCACCTCCAAAAATCTCAATTTAGTGAATATAACCTAGGCCGTCGTCACCGTCGTCTGTGACAACGGCCTAAGGTATTCGGGGAAGGGTTAAGG
Source organism: Hemerocallis citrina (assembly GCA_017893485.1). Taxonomy (NCBI): domain Eukaryota; kingdom Viridiplantae; phylum Streptophyta; class Magnoliopsida; order Asparagales; family Asphodelaceae; genus Hemerocallis; species Hemerocallis citrina. Next base: position 97,900,643 of record CM030358.1, on the reverse strand, counting down.
GTTAGGGTTAGGGTTAGCACAGCCCTAACCTTAACCTTGACCTGTAAATCAATCCGGCCTATATTTTTTGGATATGTGGGTATTGTAATAGCATAATCAAATCTATATATATCATACTTAAAAAGATCACAAACGTTATGAAAATAACAGGAAAAAGGTGAACATATTCCCTTTGTAATGGAACACTAACATGTATCCTAATGTACGCAAAGAGCGAAGAGAAAATTGAAAAAACAAAAAAATGGAAGATTATCAATTATTTTTTTTAATTTTTTTTTACATATTTAACCACCATGATTATATATTGGTTTGAAAGGTGGTAGTTATCGGCACCTAAAAAAAATATAGCGGAAAGATATACATGGGTAGATCATCTATCTTTTGTATAAATTTCCACAGAGACTGTACGTAAAGAGTAAAGAGCACCCCAAAAAGTCCAAATTTTTTAGTATAACTTTGGCCGTTGTCTGGGACAACGGCCTAAACTACTTAACAAAATTTAGATTGCTCCCTGACTTGTTGAGCCTTTTGTGCTCTCCAAGTCAGAGAGCATCTCCAAAAATCCAAATTTTTTGACTATAACCTAGGCCGTTGTCTAAGGCAACGGCTTTAGTTACTTATCAAAAATTAGACCCTGACTTGTTGAGCCTTTTGTGCTCTCCAAGTCAGAGAGCATCTCCAAAAATCCAAATTTTTTGAATATAACCTAGGCCGTTGTCTAAGGCAACGGCTTTAGTTACTTATCAAAAATTAGATTGCTCCCTGACTTGTTGAGCCTTTTGTGCTCTTCAAGTCAGAGAGCATCTCCAAAAATCCAAATTTTCTGAATATAACCTAGGCCATTGTCTAGGGCAACGGTTTTAGTTGCTTATCAAAAATTAGATTGCTCTCTGACTTGTTGAGCCTTTTGTGCTCTCCAAGTCAGAGAGCATCTCCAAAAATCCCAAATTTTTGAATATAACTTTGGCCATTGTCTGGGGCAACGGCCTTAGTTACTTATCAAAAATTAGATTGCTCTCTGACTTGTTGAGCCTTTTGTGATCTCCAAGTCAGAGAGCATGTCCAAAAATCCAAATTTTTTTAATATAACCTAGGTCGTTGTCTATGGCAACGGCTTTAGTTATTTATCAAAAATTAGATTGCTCTCTGACTTGGTGAGCCTTTTGTGCTCTCCAAGTCAGAGAGCACCTCCAAAAATCCAAAATTTTTTACTATAACTTAGGCCGTTGCTATAAACAACGGCCTAAGGTTATCAACTCCTTTAAAACTTGTAATATTTAGTGAAAAACCAAATTTATTTATTAATCTAGGCCGTTGTCTTCAACAACGGCCTTTAGTTTAGAAAAAAAAAAATTACAAATACAGATACAGCCGTAGCTGATACATTTCAGTAACAAACCAACATTTACGTACCACAACAGTATTAACAAACGACACAAACAAACGATACTTATGTCTCAAGAATTACATTTACAATTACCAATCGAAGGTAATTAACCAAGTGACATGAAGAGTTTTGAATATATATCCAGCAATTTCAGTTTACAAATTACAATTCATAGTGCATCATCATATCTCGAGTCGGAACTGTCTTCTTCGGAAGGAATTACTTCTTGCCTTCATTGAAAGATTAGGTTTAGTTAGTAAGAAACTCAATTGCCACAAATAAAGTATAATAAATTTAAACAAGTGACAAGCATAAAAGTTAGGCCGTCATACCCCTCAAATAAAGTTGGACAATTTCTTGAATCATGATTCATTTGGACAATGCCGCATCTTCGGCACCTTCTCGGTTTTTTTATGCGGAGTTGCTCTCTAATCAGCCTCAATCTTTTGGCGCTAGGCCTTCTCTTTGTCGTGCACTGCTGTGTGTCACCAATGCGTGTAGGTATGTGTCCACTCCCTTGGTCATGAGGTTGTGCACTTGGATGCGGTTGTGAACTACCTCCGGCTTCGACACTATCATGTGGTTGTGAGGTATGTTCCGGTTGTTCACCTGATCTTGGTTGTAGGCGAGAAACCCTGTCAATGATCTTCTGCAAATTCTCCAACGTGTATTTGTAACTCTCATTGGAGGAACAACCGAGATCAACAATTTGTTTTGCATGGTAGCTCAACTCACAATATCGAGAAGCAAAATTCTCGGTGCTGGGTTCGGTTGGAACTGATGTGTAACTTCTTCTCATCACATCCCTTGTCCATCTTCTTTTAATATATACATCCGGGAGGGATGTGTGATGGGAGAAACGAAGTACCGCTAAAATATGCCTGCAAGGAATGGTAACAAATTCGAACAAGTGACATGCACATGTAATAATTCCACTGATTTTGGATAATTGAAGAAGGCGAGCCGGTTCTGATTCTCCACATAGTATCACATGAAAGGTTGAACTATCCGGTGTCTCAAGATCGGCAACAAATGTCACATTGTACATGAAGCTTTTTGTGACTTCATCTTGGAATTTGTAAAATATTTTCAAAGTATATGTTTTTGCCATTTGTGCCTCCAAAGCCCATTCGCTCTTCAACTTCGGTCTCTTCTCACGGTTACGATGATTTTCTTTCAATTCATCGTGTCTTTGCCTTCCCAAAAAACGGTCGAAGATGACGGCAAATTCGTGCAGGGAATACTTTTTTTTCTGTATGATGCTTTAGAGCAGAATGTGCCGACTTAACCCGTTGGCTACTCAACATGCCGGCCCAAAATGATTCTTTAGCGTAGATGGGTGCCCAACTTTCACGGATATCGAATATATCGTTCAACCATTTGTTACTCTCTAATCCATATTGCGAAATCAAAATATTCCACTTTTTTACAAATTCATGTATATATTCCGAATTGTATATTACATTCTTCAAGGACTCCCTAAACTTGTCGACATCGAAACCAAGACGAACCTCCTGGGGTAACTTATCCATAATGTGCCAAATACAAAAACGATGCTGAGTCTGGGGGAAAACTTTCTTAACTGCGGCGGCGATCCCACGATCTTGATCGGTGACAATACCAGATGGAGCACGATTCATAACCCCTAACCACTTTTCAAAAAACCATTCAAACGAAGAGGCCGTCTCATTTGGAATGAACCCACCTCCTAAGAAAGTTGATTGCCAGTGATGATTCACTCCAACAAACGGAACAAATAACATTCCGTAATGGTTCGTATTGTACGTGGCATCAAAGCAAACTACATCGCCAAATTCTTCGTAATTCATCCTACAAATACCATTTACCCACATACAATGTGACAACCGCCCTTCGGGATCGACTTGAATGTCATAAAAAAATGAAGGATCCGTCTGTTTCTGATTCGAAAAATTCAATTAGCATTGTAGAATCGTGTTCCTTTAAAGGTTCTTGCGAGTCTCTAACTAAATTTCTAACATCTTTTTCGGTGAATCCTACTTGATCATAACCACCGCTAGCACTTTCGAAGTAGAGCATTTGTCGACATGTTTGGATATTAGCTTGGTTCATTTGGTCTATAATCCTTTTGTCCGTATTTGACACGGACCTGTTACGGGGCAATAGGTGCCTTCTACCGGGTGAGGTGAATTCGTGATTGTGTTCTTCGTGAAATGAATACACCACCCACGTATTATTTGCTTCGTTCAATTTTACACAAACGCAAGCCTTGCAACCCGTTCTACTGGTTATTCCACGTCTACCATCACTATGTTGACCCGGCGACGACCCAGCTTTATTACAGAGGTATGACTTATCTACTTCCATTCCCCCCTTTAATTTATTCCCACCCTTACGCATTGCAAAACCCCCACAACGAGCATATGCAGAATAGAATTTCTCGGCCTCAACTAAAGTGGGGAATGTCATACCTAACTTTGGTTTCAAATGCTCTTCGACTATCGGCATGGAATCAGTGATTGGTTCTGCCAGGACAAAATTATCGCCGGCAGCAGAACTCTCCGTATTGTTGTTCATCTAAGGTAAAAATATATTATTGGTCAATTAATATACACATTATATACAAAATATCTTGTTAACAAACAATTGCGATATATATAATAAGTGACAAAACGTCGAAAACGACGTCATATAAATACTAATATCTATCAGTTGGGTACGGCTAATCGCACCCAAGGTAACGGAACTTCTACAAGTAAATTCCGATCCACGGTTTGCAAGATAAGGCCGTGTCTCGCTCGCATTCCCCTCACTCTTGAACTGAGGTTGTTGTTTGATATACGGTACAATTCCGCACAAACGAGATCAGTAAATTCCTATACTTTGGGAGTGGGAAGGCGCCAAAACACATGAGCCAACAAAATTTGTAGAGGTGAGTTACAGCTAACGGTTTGCCTATTACGCCGATGTATTGGTTTCACTCACGGGAATGAATTGAAAGCGATACACGGGTTAGGGTTGAAACCGTGAATCCAAACAAACTTCTACGAATTGCGTTGGCTTGTGTATGGTGAGCTCGACGTAATCGGAAAGTTCCACAAATTTTTTTTCGCTTTGTGCGCTATTACTAACATCGAATAACAACTAACAACAACTAATACTACGTCTACTTCCCCAATTAAACTAGAATTACCTACTCTATAAATCAATCCCCACATAATATAGCAATTGCACATTCAAACATTGAAGAAAAATTTCCAAACAATCAGCGTAGTTAGGACAAATTTCCAATCAATTTCCAATCAATTTACTCAAGTATGACAAATTAGTACCTTTAACAATGAGGGTGTTCGGGAGGCCGCTGCGCGCTGCTGTAGAGAAAGGAAGGGGAGTAGGGTTTGGCTAATTTATTCGGGATTAGAGTTTTAGGGTTGGGTAGATTTCGTAAGGGTTAGGGTTTTTTTGTAATTGGGATTTTGCTGTATTCGGGAGAGGAAGAGAGAGATAGGGAGCTTTGCCGAGTTGGGCGGAGATCGAGAAGGCTAAGAAATCGATGGCAAGGAGTTGGGAGAGTGAAGTAGGGTTTGGGGATGGGTTTCGAGAGCACGAGCGAAAGAGAGAGAGTGTTTGGGACGAAGTGAGGGAGATGAAGGCCTGGGTGTGTACAAGTGTTTCGAAAAACACTTGTACATACCTAGGCCGTTGTTGGGAGCAACGGCCAAGGTATGTTTTTTTGTTAAAAAAAACAACCTAGGCCGTTGCGCCCAACAACGGCTTAGGCGTTTTTTTCGACAAAAAAAAACTTCACGCCAAAAAAACGCTAAGTCTGAAACGTTTTTTGGCGTGAAGTGACGAAAATGCCCCTCCGCTTTTGAGAGCGTTAGTGGGATGCTTAACGGGTTAAAATCGCAGCCGCTGATCACGATCAAGATCTGATCGACGGCCTATATGGGTATTTTCCAACCCATTGAAAACATACCCGTTTTCAATGGAGCAAAACCCTATATATATATATATATATATATATATTGATATTGGGAGAGAGAGATTGTATGAAAATGGAAGAGGATAAGGAGGAGCAAACGGAGCCGCAAACGGAGGAGTTTCGAATAGGGTTGGGATTTTTGGGTTTGCTTTCGGCCAAAAAATGAAGTAGAGAGTAGGGAGAGATCGAGGAGAAGGAAGAACTGTATGCAGATCTGAAATTCGAAGTTTTTTCGAATAGGGTTGGGATTTTTGGGTTTGCTTTCTGCCAAAAAATGAAGTAGAGAGTAGGGAGAGATTGAGGAGAAAGAAGAACTGTATGCATATCTGAAATTCGAAGTTTGCCTTAACCCGTCCTTGGCAACGACGGGTTAAGGCAATATTTTTAAATAAAATTTAGCCTTAACCTGCCGTTGCCAACGACGGGTTAAGGCTAAATTTTATTTAAAAATATATGGGCAACGGCCCAGATCAACGTTCGCACGGGTCTGTGCACACAGACCCGTTTGCAACCGAAGAAGCCACACACACACACACACACACACACACACACACACACATATATAAGATTTTAAGCTCTAAAAAAATTGAATGTACAAGGAACTACAAAGCAGGAAATAAAGTATAAACCTCCAACAACGCCTTAGAGGGGGGGACATGTCCAAAAATGATATCGACATACAAAATAATAAGTGTTGAATTTTAACTGCGGAATAAACTCTGTAACACCCCGTAATTTCTGAATAACACATAGTGTATATATATATATATATATATATATATATATATATATATATATATATATATATATATATATATAAAAAAAAAAATAAAAGAGTATTGGTTGTTAGCCCCGTAGGATTTCCTATGGGGGTTAATATATGAAATATAGTGGAAAGGGGGCCCACAGTGTGTAACATCAGCGTGGTGCTGCTTGACATCGGTTAAGCCACGATGACATGGTAGCACCACTGCGGCCCACCGCCATTTGAAGAAGGCAGTTTCTGCTGCCTTGCTGAGGTGGCAGGTAATGGGAGGGGCCCGCCTGTGTTTCTCTCAAGAGAGAGAACAGAAGAGTAAAGGAATTTAGTCCCATATCGGGATTGCGCAAAAATTAATTAATAATAAATAACTTTGCCTATGATCAAGAGTCACCAATTCGGTTAACCATCTTTTGAGAGGCACCCTGTGGTGGGCAGTTGTACTACATAGTATTTAATTTGTCTTCTAAATTGTATAAATTGTCCGAGCTCGAGGCAGGGGTGTTACAAGTGGTATCAGAGCCGACTTTCGATACTGGGTGTGGAATAGGGCCTCAGTATGATCTGCAGTGTGAGATAGTCCCCGGAATTATCGAGGTGTGAATGAAATAGACTCTGGAATTACCTGCAATGTGGGACTAGTCTCCGGAATTATCGGAACCGAGGGCGACACTACATTGGCTAGAAAGGAGATCCTACACTGGTTGTGCATGTCTCGTGCTCAGCGAGGACGCTGATTTCTGAAGGGGGTAACACCCCATAATTTCTGAATAATACATAGTATATATATATAATAAAAGAGTATTGGCTGTTAGCCCCATAGGATTTCCTATGGGGGTTAATATGAAATAAGTGGAAAGAGGGCCCACGGTGTGAAACATCGGCATGGTGCTGCGAGACTTCGGTCAAGCCACGATGACATGGCAGCACCACTGGGGCTCGCCGCCATCTGAAGAAGGCAGTTTCTGCTACCTTGTTGAGGTGTCAGGTAGTGGGAGGGGCCCACCTATGTTTCTTTCAGGAGAGAGAACGGAAGAGTAAAGGAATTTAGTCCCATATCGGGATCACACAAAAATTAATTAATAATAAATAACTTTGCCTATGATCAAGAGTCACCAATTAGGTTAACCACTTTTTGAGAGGCAGCCTGTGGTAGGCAGTTGTACTACATAGTATCTAATTTGTCTTCTAAATTATATAAATTGTCCGAGCTTGGGGCAGGGGTGTTACAAACTCAACAACGACGACGACGAGATGCAAGAACTATAGAATCAAAACAAGAGAACAAAAAACAACCAAAAGCAACACACAAGAACACATAAGATTTTTCTAGGTTCACCCAAAACAATGGCTACTTTTTCACGCAGAGGCACTTCTGCAATTTTCACTAGAAATATGAAGATTAAGTTTACAAATCTCTCAAGAACTCACCACAAAGGTGTAGGGTTTCTCTCTATTTCCCTCTCTCTTAATGACGGGTGGTAGATCTCGATTTTCTTTTCACTTAACCCTAAAATCGTACACAATACAATATATATAGGATTCCACAACTTTAATCTCAGCTGCTCATCAATCAGCGTCGGGACGGTCGACCGCAACATCAAGTCGGTCGACCGGTTCTTTCCTTCGACTACACGAGTTCCAACAAAGAGCAGGTCGGTTGACTACGCGGTCAACCGGTCGCCTCTTCAAGTTACATAATTGAATAAGAGAGCGGGGCGGTCGACTGTGCGGTCGACCGTACATTTGCCTGGAGCACGATCGGGGGGTGCGATCAACCGCAACTCTGTAACGCCCCGAATTCCAAATAAGACCGAATTCAAGATTTCACAGGATCTTTACTTCACTTCGTATAATTTTATAAGGAAATTAAAATTTTTCAACATACATCAGAGTCCTTTACATTTTTGTTTACACAACGGAAGAATAAAATAAATACAATAATGAAATCAAATACAACTTATACAACTTTATCAATGTAAATCATCAACTGAATCACAACATCTTTATTTCTTCATGGAAAAGTCCATTACCTGCATGTTAAGCTGTGGGCACGTCAGTCACTTACAACTGACGAAAATGTCATACTCGGCTATCCTCTCTATGCCGTACATATAACGATCTCAATATTTTAATACATCACAAACTTGAATGAATATACAATAAACTTGAATGAATATAAAGTGTCGAACGTGACTACGCTAAACATGTAAGTGTATGTGATGCCTTAATGCCTAATGCACACATTTTATACTAAGATGACATTAATGCACACTTGTTCGGATTCTATGCATCCCATACTACATAGGTCTGAGGGTAAGTGCTTACGTACTCCACAATAAAGGGTTCGATCCCTCGCCATGAAAACTACCCAGTAATAAGACAAGGTTTAGATTATTCCACGAATATGGATCCCAGACCCAGAGTCCACCGTCAAACTGTTATAACAGATCCCTCATCGTGTGAATAATCTCGTAAGTGCCCCTCTAGCCCAGATATACGTATATACATTGGAGTATGGCGAATTATCTGCCTGACTATTCATGATCCTGGAGTCCACCGTCAAATCAATCATTGCCCCGGATTTAAAATAAAAGTTCGTCTCCCACGGAGCAACCACAGCCACGGAGTCCACCGCCGACTGAGTCTATAGCCACGGAGTCCACCGCCGACTATATAGAGGCAACCTACTTACGTTTGCCAAGGTTTACTACATCTTCACTTATGTGCCCAATTTATTTAGTTCAAGACATGAATATATATCCAAACCTAGAATTAGTTTTACATCCTACCGGACTTAATCAACATTTACCGAGATAGCTCCATGGCCATATCTCAAAATATATCTCAAATTTTTTTAATTCAATAGTGCCGGTACACGAGGTTTTACTAACTCTAAATCACAACTTTTTCATGTACAAGAATCAATGGGTACACATACCCTTCAATAATTATGTTTTAACTTAGATATTTTCATCTTCAACTTATTCTCAAAGTAATCATAGTCTTGTCACTATTCATGATCTCTTTATTCATTCATAATTTTTATAAGCACATAATTCCTTTCAAGAATACAACTTCATCACATGAAAATTTATCATCAAATTCAAACTCTAATAATTCTTTTCTTGAACACACTTTCATCGCTTGAAATTTTATTAACAATTTAAGTTCATTGACTGTATCTCAACAATTCTTATACCAAGTAATAGTATAATCTTTTCAAAAGAAATCATTTCACACAAGCACATTTTTCTCTTCTTCAAAAAATAAATAAATTTTATACTCTTTACTAATCAAAACTTAAGTTACAATTTACTTTCTATCTCAAATATCCATTTTTTCTAATTTGTATCTCAAATCTTCTAAAAAAATTTGCAACTCTTTTTAACAACTCTATTTCATTTATAGAAAAATTCTATTATTCTTCTCCAAATTTTATCCCCATTTAAACCCACAAAAAATTTCCCAAAAAAAAAAATCAAAGAAACATGAAATAAAAAAAAGAGTGCAGCCCACGGGTTTCAAACCCAGGTCGCGCGCCAGCTACAGTGATGCCCAAAGACCCCCACTCGCTAGCCAATAAGTCCACATGGACTCAGTGCTTCAAAGGAGCACCCGAAACCCCAAATACAATTACTCTGCGGTTGGATTTAAAACAAAAATCAAAAGGGTTTGCCGAATTTCGAACTCGTGACCCGGGATAGAGGCGTGCTACAGTGATGGTTCTAAAGAGCCTCTGCTAACTAAGAAATCCATATGCAGTTACTGATATAGAGTTATGCCAATATATTTTTGTTCAGTCTTTCTGTTATTCTATTTTCTTCACAAAAACTCGATTTTTCTCTTGATTCAATCTTTCATTAAACTATAGTTTGTTCATCTATACTGAGTTTACTTCCTCACAGTAACTCATAATTTTATAAAACATATTTTTATACAAACATCTAAATTACACAATTTATTTCTTCTCTTTTATGAATAAGCAATATATTTCTTCATTTTAAACAACTAGCAATTTCCAACAACCAAAAGAAATTATGCATATCAAATTTATTTTACAAAAATTCATTTGCTTATCAAAAAAAGAAATCTCAACAAGCGTTCATATAATCACACATCTCTTCATTCATGTATACTAGTTTATGACAATTTCATCAATTATTTCTTTTTCTCTTTATCAACTAACATGATGTTAATTAATGTACCAATCATAACATGATTTACTATTATTCACACTAAATCCAAATATAGATTTGTTCTATTTTAGCACATCAAAATTTCTATACTACTCATTCATTATTATTAGCATTCATTGTTCTACAATTAGAAAATATGAGAACACCCACCTCTAATGAAGGTTGAACAAAAGTGGAAGCACAATTCCTAGTTCCTAGCAAAACCTTCTTCTCCTAGCAAGAACTCCTCCAAGCACAAGAACACTCCTTCTCTCATTTTTTTTCTTTTTCTTAATTGATTTGCTTTTGGTGTGTGAAATGAGAAGATAAGAGGAGTATTTATAGGACATTATTAGGGTCTAAAGTGCAAAATTCTCAACCTAATAACTCCTCATTTAAACTCGTCATCCCTTCACTTTCCTAACTCCTCCCTCAAACTCCACTTCAGAATTAATTTGTGTGGAATTAACTCATTTACCCCTAAATATGTAACATCCACCCGCAGTGTGTTTGACTCCTACTCATCTCCAACGGCTCATTTGATTCAAATTTTTTTTTAAAACAAATCCAACGACACTTGTTTTTAAAAAAAAAATAAAATTAACGGCTACAAATTTAAAATACAATATATATATATTTATTGTACTCCACTCCAATCTAGTAAAAACTAAGCTTCTCTGTCTCTTTCTTTCTATCTATGCTTCTCTGTCTCTTTCTATCTATCTATCTTCCATTTCTATTGGTTCTTCATATTTTGCCAAATAAAAATTAAATTTGAGCAATGGCAAACCGTAGTAATAGGGACAGGACATACACATCTAATGAAGATGTTATTCTTTCCCAAAGTTGGGTTTCTATTACTCAGGATCCATTGACCGGTAACGATCAATCCGGTACACAGTTTTGGAATCGAGTATTTGCCACAATTGTAACTCTACTAGGCACTCCGACCGAACGAACAGCTGGCTTTCTTTCTAGTCATTTTTGTACAATTGCTAAATTTGTTTCTTTATTCATTGCGAAGTTGAGCAGTGTAACAAATAGAGCTGCAAGCGGAACAACTGAGGCGGATAAGGTATGTATAATTTATCGGATTTAATTTTTTGAATACATATATAATAATTTATAACACATGTTTATTTACTATTTTTTATAGCTATTGTCACGCCCCACTTCTCAAAAATATGGAACACGAGTACATGACATTGTCCCAGCGAATAACTAACGTCACCCATAAGCTGTTTATCCGATCAACACAACAATATAATCAATACAGAACAATTGTGCAGACAATAATAATAATCTCATGAACAAAAATACTTGGAATGAAGCAATAAAAATATTCAAATACAATAATAATAATCCAACGTCCGGAACAATAATAAAATTTGGGACATAACCCCAAAACAAAATAATCCAATCCAAAATAAGAACAAGTCTCAATACATTAAGTTTATTAAAGAATAAGCAATTTAGAAAGCAAAAATCTTCAGAATGTTTGTTCTCCAATTCCAACAGGCAATTTTTCTTCATTAGCTGTATACACTTCATCTAAAAAGAGAAGAAATTTTTTTCTTAGAGCAATTCATGAACAACAAGTAGAGAAAGCAGAGATAGTAATAATCATGGCACGATAGTAATAATTATTAACATGGTAATCAATGCAACGGTGTAACGGTGAATCAATATTCGGTAACTGTAATCAACGATTAATATCAATAATACTTAGACAATATCGGTTACAAATAGGAACAATGATGAACAATATACAATGTTGGTGACGTGTCAATCCTTGTATCTATTAATCACTTTAACTCTTAACTAATGCATGTACTACTGTGTCATATGTGAGCCGTACCACAGGTTCGATGCATGCAATCAATTTCGTTTAGACTATAGTGGTAGATTTTATAGTTCATGTACTGGGTATGATGACGATAACGGTAATAACACTGGACATGTGTAATTTTTTCTCGATGCCGATAACGGTGAAAACACTAGACATGTGTAATTTTTTACACGATGCCAATAACGGTAATAATCACTGGCCATCATCCGAGTACAGTACCTATATCATCAACTACTCTAGTCAATCCCTTAAACTCCAGCTTGTTAATTATTTATCAATGCAACAATACAATATACAATTATAAGATATGAAATGAACAATAGTATCAATAGGGGAAGCAATAGGATGATAACATGAAATAGGACAATTATAACGATGACAATAACTCATTAGGATCATGCAATGCAACATACATACATCAATTCATGTAATAATACGATATAGGAATAATTAATTCATTAAAAAGAGGAATCTAAAATTCTGGATAGCAAGCGCAATCTATACAAAAATATAGTTTCTTGCTAACTCAGCAATCGAAAGTTGAATCTGTCATAAAATCTACAAACTAGACTTTCATACGGTTCCAACACATATTTAAAGTTCAAATTCCGACAATAGTAGCTAGGTCAAACACATGGTTCTTTACAGGTTTTATGTTCAGGCAGAATTTCGACATCTTGTTGTTTTCATTTTTGAATCAGCAAAAACTCAATATTAAATTCATTAAAAAAAATTCTACACTCTTAAACATATTAAGAAACAATCTAGAAATTTCAGATTAAAATTTTATCATTTGATAAGCCTTTTTACTGTCTAAACATGAAAGGTACGATAATCTGAAAATCTGAAAGAAAAACACAGCTGTAGTAAAACAGACATAACTTTTGCTACAAAACTCAGAATTCAAAAATTCAAGATGATCTAGAAACGAGAAAGAAAAGCCTACAATTCCTATTCAGAAAGTATTTCATTTTAAGGTCGTTTACTGGTTCGAAAACAGCAGTCAATGTTCAGGTCAGCAAACATATACAATTTTTAGGGTATTTTCTTAAAAATAAATTAATTAAACATGATGGGTATCGATTCTTTAGTCAATAAATTATGTAATCAACATGATGAGTGTCAAAACATGATAAATAAAACTAGCACACGCTCATACATCAATTTATCATCAATCAATCATCAATCGATCAAACAACATACAACCTAGCAATTGTCTCTACAATAGTTTATTTGTGTAACGATTATATGAACAAGCCTATTATCAATTCTATATGCACTCATGAAAGATCCAAACTTTAGAATCAAAAGTTGCACGATATCAAGAATATTGGGGTTATCTCGTGTAATCCCTCAATAGATCCAACGAATAGATGAACAATGGATAATACGATAATAAAGATATCTACTTGCAAGAATTTCAATGAAGTTTGAATTTGATACAATTAACAATTCAAGAGGACGGTAACTTGCCTGTTAGACGGTGAAAACGAATACCAAGAATAACGGGATAAGGATCCTGAAACAACGAACCCACGAACTAGCAAATCCACAAAATAGCACGTACAAACTACGTGCAAAAGAACTCAAAGCAACACAGCAACCAAGAGACAGCAACAACAACTACATAATATTTGTCTTCAGAAATTATTCATCAAACAGAAAGGCACTTTAGAAACAAAAAAGGTTATAACTATACAGTTCAAATTTGAAACTTCTAGATGTGAGCTAAAAAGGTTATAACTATACAGTTCAATTAATATCAACAAAATGTCTAAGATGTGATGATGAGATGAAATAATTTATGAAGACCCTTTGATATCCACGAATTAATTCCTGAATTCGTCCATGATCAGCTAGTCTATATGATAATACGATATATGCTTTGAAGTATAAATAGATTTCCTATTAAATTTGGTCTTCATGGGACAAACCAATACTTGATTAAAAGCCTTAACAAACATAAAAAGAACCATGGCTATTAAAATACATTTCCTATTTTGTTTCTCCTTGAGAACGACAATTTTTTTTTTCTGTCTTGCTACATTTTTATTCTCATAATCAGTTAATATATCTATACTATTTACACAACAATGTAATATGATCTTCAAAATATTTAATTGCATTTGTATAATTCACTCTTATGAGATGAACTATACATAGATATAAATATGCCTTTTGAAATAAGAATGCAAAATATTAGTAAAATTACACAACAATTTTTTGTTGACTGGTCAATCAAGCTTGAGTATCGATCACACTATACAGTTCAAATTTTATTCAAGGTTCAGAAACAAAAAACGGTTATAACTATACAGTTCAAATTTGGAACTTCTAGATGTAAGTTAAAAAGGTTATAACTATACAATTCAAATTGTTTGTGTTGTAAGTCTAACCTGACACTGGGATCTGTGGTCTTCAGCAATCGGAAGGTTATGAGTTCCACCAAGTAAGCAAGAACTCATTGAATACTCGGTCTGAGTTCCACGAAGGGGCACTGACTCTCTGCGCATACAGAAACTGAATTAGAATCAATCAAGTAGATCAGATCAAGTAAAATTAATTAATTTTACAATGAACAATCAAAATTCAAAACAAACCAAATTCGCCCAGAATATTTGACATCACTCACATGTGTTTAGTTTCTCTGTTGCTGCAATCAGTGAATGGAAAAACAACAGCATCAGTGTGAGGGGGTCTTGGGTCTAGGTTGCTGCAGTCGGTTAATCACCTTGATAAAGGGTATGAACGGATATGAATGAGTATGAATGGATTTTAATCACCTTCTAGTAATCACCCATTATAATTAAAGTCATGCAGCATAGCATACCGAGACCATTCATAATTAAATGGGTGGCATGCAATTGTTAATTTATTAGTCTTGCATGATTGAGAGATTAACTCTTTCTTTCTTTAATTCTTTAATTAAAACTTGCATGACTGAGGTACCATTAATTGATGGGCCATTCATTTTAGTCAAATTCTGCATCTCCCTCCACTTTAAAACGTGCACGAACCACTATGGGAAAACAAAAGGACTGCATGATCTACTAATTATTCCATGCATGAGATAATAATTATTTAATTGGTTTCTTATTTCAACAAAGTTTAGATAGGATTTATATCAACAATACACTTAAATGTGTTGCCTCTAACGTGCTGACTAATTGGTTGATCATAGGTACTCAAACTCCTCGACATTAGTAATGTCATGGTCTTTGTTATATTATATTGATATATCTTTGATTGATTGATAAATAACGGTAGAGTTGGAATGTGGCTATTCAAATTTGGCATGCAAATATTAATTTATTAGTCATGCAAATTAAATTTTTTAACCCTATATGTTTTTTTAGCTTTTTATGTTGATGGGGGATGATAGTAAAAAACAGCTAAAATAGGTCTTTGCTTAATAATAGTATATATATGTTACCGCTGATTTCAGTGTGGGGGTAAACAGATAGAATTTGTGGATCCGAGGAAAACCTGAACAGCTGTCTCGGCCTTCTTGTTCCCGCCGCAACCTGCAAGGAAGTGCGAGACACCGGGGTTGATTCCGGCGACGCACCCTCCGACGCTCTTGTCAGTAATCAGATAAAGATTAAGAAAGAGCTTAAGTGGTGAAGAAGCGATTAACCTGGTCTTGGTGGTAGAGGGGTTGTATTTATAGTCGCCTTTGGAATGATTTGGGACCTGATTTCCTGCCTAACAGTTAGGAGGAAAATCCTCTTATTCTGTTTTTGGGAAGTTAGCCCCTGATTCCCTGGTGAGAGCTAATCAGGTTTATTGATTTGATTTGATCAAATCAGTGGCCTGATTCTCCTCTTGGTGGATCGGGCTTGTATCGGGTCAGGACCCATGCCCAGTTGGAGCGGATCTATTCGCGGGTGGTTGGTCCTGTGAGAAGGAGGCCCAATACCCGTTTTGGATCCATCTGTATGTGAAATTACTTTTTTACCCCCATGCTTCAGGATTCGTGCTCGATCTGGACGGTCCCGATTTAACCCCATTTTTAGCCATATCACGAGCCCCCCACTCCTAAAGACTGAGCGTGATCAGACTTTGAGGAGTAGTTCAGCTGTCTCAGTGGCTGGTGGAGTTGTATCGGAGTCCAAATGTGGGATTTTGAATCTAGAAAGGGGGTAATGAGGTAACTTTTGACGCGGTGAGCTGTTCTTGAGCTGAGTCGGGTATCTGATAGTCTTTTATCTACCTTTTTCGAAGTACTTGTTTAATTCTGCAATGTGTTTGCTAATCGTTCGGGGACTTTAGCGGTGCATTCGGGGTAATAATTGTTCGCTCCGGGGTCCGAAAGCGTGTCCCCGAATTTTCAATCATTTCCCAGAATTTTTAGCTAATTTTTCCGAATTTTTAGCGATTTTTTCGCAAATTTTAAACAAATAAAACGATTAAAATAAATAAAAAATGATTTAAATACCGATTAATGGCGTGGCTTGATCTGAGCCGTTGATCATGGGCGAGCATAAATTTCGGAAGGATCTGAGGTTGTTGTAGCTCGGCAGCGTTTTTCTCCATTTTCGAGCTCGGAAAGGCACTTGCTCGGCTGCCGACCGGAGACTAGGGGGTTCGGCGTTCCGAGCGACGTGGCGCAATCTGAGCCATCGGATGGTGGCGCGTTTTCCAAGAAAACGCTATCTTGTCTTTTAGCGCACGTGGCGCAATCTGGACCATTCATCGTCAGGAGCACGAATTTCTGAGAGATCGAACGGTCGCGGTTGATCGGTGTCTTTTTTTCTCCATTTACAAGCTCGGAAAGGCACTTGCTCGGACGCCGACCGAAGGCAGTGGTGTTCGGTAGGTCGAGCGACGTGGCGTTATCTGAGCTGTTGGATGTCGGCGCGTATCTCGAGACGGGCGCAGCTCCCAAGAAAACACTATCTTGTCTTTTAGTGCTCTCGGCGAAATTTTGGCCGTCTGATTGAGATCAGACACGAAAGTTGAGGGGAAAGTGGTTTTTTCCCGTTTACAAGCTCGGAAAGGCACTTGCTCGGACGCCGACCGAGGACCTGTGGTTTCTGGCAATCCGGGATGGTTCTGTTCTCAATGGTATTAATTGTGCTCCGGGACTTGCGCGGCGTTCCGCCTTCCCAATGTCATTAAGGATAAGTCCCTTAATTAACACGCGGCGTTTCAACTTCCGAGGGTCATAATGACTGGTTCTTGAAGGTTGGCTATAAGTACTCCACTCCCTTTGCCATTTCTGGTTTTCCCTTTGTTCTTGACGGCCCCAAAGTGGATGTCAGGAGCGAGGGGGGAACGAGGTAGTAGTGGTGACGACCGTAGTTCGGATCCGAGGGAGGATTTACTTCGGAAGGACGGGCGGTCGCCTTGTTGTCTTGTTGTTTCCCCATTCCTCACTGCTCCGAAAGGGGGTGTTAGGAGCGGGGAGCAATAAGACAGTAGGGTCGACGGCAATACTCCGGACCCGGGGTGTGGGCCTCTTCGGAAGGACGGGTGGTCGTTCTCTCACCAAGATCTTCTATTTTCTTTGGTGGCTCCGAAGCGAGCGTCGGAGTGAGCGGAGGTCTTGGCGAGAGAGTGACGATCCATGTCCGATGCCGATCTCCGGGCCATCCGAGTCCGTTTGTTGCAACTGTGAAGGCACCGCTGTCAGAGCCCTCTGACAGACTGGACTTTCCAGTTGCAACCAACCAGCTCGGAATGGTGCGCTTCATCATGAGTTGCAGCTTGGGCTTTTGGACCGTCCGAGCCTGTTGTTAGCAACTGTGAAGGCGCTGCGGTTAGAGCCCTCTGGCAAGCCGCGCCTTCCAGTTGCAAACAACTGGCTCGGAATGGTGCATTTCTCCCGATCCCTGAGTGTGGATGGGTCCCCTCTCATCTCTGTCTTCCTTCCGGGCTGATGGCTTCTGATGGACGTCAGCCCGGGGGAGTTAGAGACAAGAGGAGTGCCAATCTGTTTCTGACCGGGGCCCGTGGGTCGGTAGGATACCAGCCGAGCCACGGGACCTGGGAGGGGCTTGCCGAAGGCGGCGTCTCAAAACTGAATCAAAATTTTACTGCCTTCCTTGGACGTAGGTGAGGCATCCGAAGGTTCGATCGTCCAAGCGACGCGGCGTAATTAGAGCCGTTCGACGCTGGCGCGTATCTCGAGACGAGCGCGTTTCTCGAGAAAACACTATCTTGTCGTGTAGTGTTCTCGACGAGATCTGGGCCGTCTGATTGAGATCACGCACGAGTATTGAGGAGAAAGTGAGTTTTCTCCGTTTACGCGCTCGGAAAGGCACTTGCACGGATTCCGACCGGACCCTGTAGCCGTAATGTAAGTTTCGCTTGCAGCTCGGATTCAGATCCCCTGGTGCCGAGCTAGCTGACTTGGTGATGGAGACAGCGGTTGTAGGCCTTCGCGATGTTTCGAGAGCGGCCCAAAAGTCGCTTTGGGAGTCCAAGGGACGTCCCGTTTTCACTATAAATCTTCACCCCCCCTTAGACCAAGTCTCACTTTTCGTTTTTACTCTCTCTCCTCAGTTTTTACTTTGCTGCGAAGTTTTCTGCTCTCTGGCGGTGTTGCTGGCTGTCGCGGTAGCGTTTGTAGATTCCGGTGAACTCTCCGA
This sequence comes from Hemerocallis citrina, assembly GCA_017893485.1. Taxonomy (NCBI): domain Eukaryota; kingdom Viridiplantae; phylum Streptophyta; class Magnoliopsida; order Asparagales; family Asphodelaceae; genus Hemerocallis; species Hemerocallis citrina. The sequence continues at coordinate 97,881,912 of CM030358.1, read as the reverse complement.
CCGTACACATCACTTCAAGGTCAGTTTCTATCCCTTCTCTCTTTGAAATGGTTAAGATCACTGAGACCCCCGCCTCGGAACAAACAGTTGGCCGAGGGGATAAAGGGAAGGGTGTGGCGGAGCCGAGCGAGTAGGAGGTCGTTCGCCCGGATAGAGAAGGCGATGTGGCCGAGTGGCCTAGGGAGGTTGAGGCTCCGTCCCGGAAGGACAAGGGTGTGGTCACCATTGTGGAGACGCCGAAGACGGCGGGGGCGTTCGGTCGGCAGCCCATTGTCTTGTCGAGTGTGGGCAGCGTTCGGGACTACGCTGATGACGTCTTGGAGAAAGTGACTCAGGGTACAGCCCCACTGGTGGAGGAGAATAAGCCGAGGGAAGTTTCTGAGGTGGACCATGCTATCTCGTCGCTCACCGAGGATGACCTTCGGATGATCCGAGAGGGATTCCGGATCCCGCTAGAGTATGTCCTGCTTCTCCCTGGGCCGGGTTTTCGAGCAAACACGAGCTGTTCGCCAGACGTGTGCGTCTTCCCGGTCGATTCCCTTATCGCCGGACTCCGCTTTCCCCTCCATCCGTTCGTGGTTGAGGTCTTGGTCTTTTACGGTTTGAGTCCTGCTCAGCTGGCGCCGAACACATGGAGGCACGTTACAGCCTTCGTCCTTCGATGCCAAGAGGTTGGCGCTAAGCCGAGCATGTTCCTCTTCCGTAATCTTTATCGACCCTGCCAGCCGAGGAAAGATGAACAGAGGTTTTATCTGTCGCCCCGGCCGGGCGTGAAACTGATCGAGAATCCGGACTCGATCAAACACTGGAAGACAAAGTACTTCCTCGTCCGATCCCTGACGCCGTGGGTGATACTGGCGGTTTGGGAGACGGAGGGCCTGCCCAAGCGCACCAAGAAGGAGGTGCCACTGAATGAGGGAGAGGCCGAGGTCCGGAGGAGGCTCCTCGCTTTGCCAACCATGAGTTGGAAAGATATTACAGAGGAGGATCTGTTCCGTGGGGGTCTCAGTCCGATCGACCCTCATACGCTTCTGGTATTTATACTTATTGTTTAAAGCTCATGAAAATTTATCTAAGTTCTTTCATTCGGCTTTTGCAGAGACGATGAAGATGGACTACAGGGCCCTGATGGCGAAAGGTCGTTCGGAGCAGGAGAAGAAGAAGAGGTCGGCGGCGGAGACTCAGGAGAGCCGGCCAGCGAAGAAGCCTTCGGTCGCGAAGACCGCCGAGCAGCCGAAGGTCATGGTCCTTGACCATGCGGAGGTCCAGGTCCTCGACTCGCCCGCCCCGGATGCACCGACACCGACCCCGAAGGGGGACGCTCCTGGTCCGTCGATCGGCACGTTCGGCGTGACGGAGGTGTTGTCCCTCCAAGTTCCGCCCCTGACTGCCGAGGCGGAGAAGATCCTGACCGAGCGTCACAAACAGATCTTCGTCCCCGACTGGCAAGTCATGCAGGTCGACGGCTTCTTGGGCGATGGCAACATCTGTATGGAGGCCGTGAAGCACCTGCCGACCCCGAAGGACCGAGCGACCCTGAAGGCCGGGCAAGCAGGGGACGCCGTGATGCAGATCGCTCGGAACACTATGTCGGTAAGTTGGCCGGGCTCTTTCTCTTTGGCTTTTCTTCCCTTGAGTTCTTCTCTTTTTTTTTTGTACCAAGTATTTGGGTTCGGATTTTAATCCGTCGCTCTTTTCCAGACCCTCTGCCACTTCAACTTCCTGGTCGAGGAGATGGCGAGCAAGGAGCAGGAGAAGGAACGGGAGAGGGCGGAGCGCGTCAAGGTTATGCAGCGGCTCGATGCCGAGCAGCTCCTCTCGACGAGGAGGGCTGACGAGGTGAAGGGGTTGGAGGGGCAGCTGGCCAAGTCCATTCAGCTGTCGAAGGACACGGCGGCTAAACTTGAGGCCGCGGAGAAGGAGGTCGCCGAACTGAAGGAGGCCTTGGCCAACGCTCGGTCGGAGGCGGAGAAGGCCCAGAAGAGGGCCGAGAGGACCCAGGCCAAGCACCAGAAGAAGGTGAAGAGGGTGAAGAAGGTCGTGCAGGAGGAGGCTGCTCAGCATATGCTCCAGAACATGGAGGAAGCCTATGGTCGAGCGCTGACCCACATAGCCGCCAGGAACCCGGGCTTCGACATCTCCTCCTACCACTTTTATGACCCCGTGGAAGGGGAGGAGGGTGTGCCCGCGGGGATGCTCGGGCCTGCGGGAGAGACGGAAGTCGTCGAGGGTCCTGCGGGGTCCGAGGCCGAGGACGAGAAGGTGGACGGCTCCGAGGAGGAGAGCTGGAGCGAAGGCGAAGGCGAGGACGGTGGCGAGGACAAGACCGAGGGGTCGACGGACCCGAGCGGCAAAAAGGTCGACCCCTGACTCGGTTGTCTTCTTTTTTGTCTTTTTTCTCTTGTAAGCCTAACTGCGGACTGGCCACCGCTAGTGTAAAGCTTTCACTTTGATTTCGAAATGAAAATATTTTGTTTGGCCAAAATTTGCCCAAGTGTTGAACTTCGGATTTGTGTGTGACTAGCCGTAGATGTTTCCGAGTGTTAGGTATCGGATTTATCTCTGCTTTTCAGGTGAAGTTCGGTCCGGTCACGGAGCTCGTCTACCTTCGGAAGGAGTTGGCCAAAATGAAGCGTGAGCTCAAGGACAGCCGACAGAGGCGATTTCTTCTGCTCGGCCAGGCGGAGGAGGTGAGGGCAGTTCTACGGAGGCAGTGCCGCGAGCTGTATCAGCTGCGGAAGCACCACCAAGCCCCTTGTCCCGAAGGGGAAGTCGAACGGCTCCGCGGGGAGCTAACCGCTGCCGAGCGGAGGAATGCCGATCTTTTGGCAGAGGTCCAACACTTGGAATTGGCGGAGAGGGAACGCTCGGCGGAGGCAGTGAAGCTGGCGTCCGAGCTGGAGAAGGCATGGGCCGAGCGCAAGAGGTTAGTGGCCGACGTCGACAGGCTCAGAAGGATCGCGATAGATAGGGGGATCGAGGTCACCCACTTCCGCCGGCTCGCTGCCGATGGCACTAATGCCTCCGGCTCGTCAAGACCCTCCCGTTCGAAGAAGTCGGCGAAGGACGACGTTCTTAAAGACAGGATTATCGAACTGGAGGAAGAGATCGCGTCGCTCAAGCCTGCGCCGGAGAGGGCTAACATCCGCAGTACTTCGTGCACCCGCGAAGAAAGTGAGAGGGGGATTACGTTTTATGAGCTTGCGACACGCTCGCCTATGACCAGGCGGAGTCCGGCTGACGCGCAGAGCAGCGCGGCTGTCTCGTCGAGCGGGGCCTCGGCAGGCGCCGTGGTTAGAGCTAGCAGCGAAGGGGGGTCGCGCTTCGTTGGTTTAGGATCGAGTTCGGAGGGCAGACCTCGTCGTTCTCGCGTATCCCTAAACCGAAGCATTCCCCTTCCGAGGAGATCTTGACCTTGTTGTTTTTTACTTCCGTTGATTGTTGTAAAGTTTGATTGTAGGGTCGGTTCGGCCATCTGTAACACCATTACATCTGAATGTGAATCTTGAAAGTTTCCTTAGAACGTTTTGAAAGTGTGTTGGACTTCGGCGGCGTATTGAAATTGCGTTATTCTCTTTCCCTTCTTTTCAGCTCGTCGTGACGATCCATGGCTCGGACCCTGATCGTTCGAAAGATGATTCTGAATCCGAGGCTACCTCTGGAACGGTGGTTCTGAGCCCCAGGAGAGCCGATCTGAAGTTACGCCGAGCCGAGAGTGAGTGGGACCACCTTTCGTTGGTCCTCAGTCTCCGTGAAGCCGAGATCCAACGCTTGGAGAATAAGATCGTCGAGCTGAGCCCCACAGGAGAGGATGAAGACTCGCAGACCGCATTCAGCAACGCTCTTCGGGTCAAAAGCATTCGGCACATCCAGTCGAAGATTATTGCCGAGCGGGACGACTTGCTCTCGGAGATGCGGTACTTGCGGGCTATAATGGCGAAGCTCCGGGGGGAGGCAGAGGAGCTGCCAGCCGAGGGGGACGAACGGTCGGCCGAAGAATTCAGTGAAGATATTTCTTTTTGAACACTAAGTGTTGTAGGTCGGCATTGTATCTTGTTTGCGAACACTTTGTAACTATGGGACAGACGTGCTTTGTATTTCAGCCTGGCTGTTTGATAAAATTTCTTTTATTGTTCTGCGCCTTTATCTCGTTTGTAACTGTGTTTTCCGCGCCGAGGTCTTTTGAACCGAGCGTGTCTGTTTAGCCGAATGGGTCCGCAGGGGTACGGCGCTTTGTCGTTTAGTGGTTCTGACACGGTACGGCACGACTCCCCAGGCTGCTCTGTACCCAAGAAAGTGCTATTTTGTCGCTTAGAGCAGGTGGCGAGATCCGAGCCGTCGAACGTAAGCGCGAATCTCGAGGCGGCTCAGTTCCCAAGAAAACGTTATCTTGTCGTTTTGCGCAGGTGGCATGATCTGAGCCGTCTGATCGAGATCACGCACGAAAGTTGAGGGGAAAGTGAATTTTCTCCGTTTACGGGCTCGGAATGGCACTTGCTCGGATTCCGACCGAGGAGTAGGTCCACCCTTCTTATCCTCTCCCGTTCCGAATGCAAGCCGTGCGCTCGTCACAACGTGGGGGATTTCCGGAAAGCAATCTTTTAGGGCAGGATTTTAACCAAGTATTTGCCCCCGGTGTTGTCGCGGAGTTCGATGGCTGTGGGAGCAATTCCGAACGGCGATCTACCCCTGGTTCATCCGGAGACGAGCCGAGGAGGTAAAGTCGAGCCGAGTGTTGGACTCCGAACCATCGGTATAGTTCAACGGCTGTGGGAGCAATTCCGAATGGCGATCTACCCCTGGTTCGTCCGGAGACGAGCCGAGGAGGTAAAGTCGAGCCGAGTGTTGGACTCCGAACCATCGGTATAGTTCAACGGCTGTGGGAGCAATTCCGAACGGCGATCTACCCCTGGTTCGTCCGGAGACGAGCCGAGGAGGTAAAGTCGAGCCGAGTGTTGGACTCCGAACCATCGGTATAATAAGAGGGGAGAGAAACATGCAAATTCACAAACAAAATAGAACTTTCTTTATTTGATATTTGACGGCGAACCGTTTTACATAGTACAATTCATGGAACAGGTTACAAGTTAGAGGAGAGGAATGGTTCGACACCTCGGATTACTTAGAGAGGCGCCGGAGCGCTCTCTTGGTATTTCAGGAGGTGGTCGGCATTTCAGGTCCTCGGGAGCTCTCTGCCATCCATGTCCTCAAGTCGATATGCCCCAGGCCGAACAACTTTTGTGATCCGGTACGGCCCTTCCCAATTCGGAGCTAGCTTGCTCCTCTGACTGGGGAGGGATATGGCTAGCTTTCTCAATACCAGGTCTCCTTGTTCAAGGTTGGCGGGTCGGACCTTCTTGTTGTACGCTAGCTCGACCCTCCTTCTGTAATTCTGTTGCCGAATCGATGCCCTTTCCCTCAGTTCATCTATCAGGTCCAAGTTTCCTCTGAGGTCCCTGGCATTCTGCGCTTCGTCATAGGCTATGAGCCGAGGGGAAGGTATTCCGACCTCGAGGGGTATCACGGCCTCGGCCCCATAAGTAAGGCTGAAAAGGGACTCTCCGGTGGGCGTCCGCTTGCTTGTGCGGTAGTTCCACAACACATTAGGGAGTTGGTCGACCCACAATCCTTTGGAGCACTTGTCCAACCTCTTCTTGATTCCCGCAAGGATCTGCTTGTTAGCGTTCTCGGCCTGTCCGTTCGACTGAGGGTGTGAGACGGACGAGAAGCGCTGTTGAATGACGAGGTCGTCGCATAGGGCTCGGAATGCTGTGCCAGTGAACTGAGTTCCGTTGTCCGTCACGAGGACGCGGGGGACGCCGAATCTGCATATGATGTTCTTCCAGAAGAACTGCACCACTTTGTTCTCGGTTATCGTGGCGAGGGGCTCGGCCTCGACCCACTTCGAGAAGTAGTCGATGGCTACGACTAAAAACTTAAGCTGACCCGGAGCTGGAGGGAAAGGCCCTAGTAAGTCCATTCCCCACATCGCGAAGGGGATAGGGCTCGATAGGGAGGTGAGGTTGGCCTGAGGGAGGCGTCGGATGCTGGAGTGTCTCTGGCAGGAGCTGCACTGCCGAACATGTCGCTCGGCATCTCGAAGAAGGGTCGGCCAGAAGTACCCATAGTTCAAAGCTTTCCGGGCCAAAGACCTGAATCCGGAGTGTGCCCCTCCGATGCCCTCATGAAGCTCCTGTAGGGCATATTCGGCCTGTTCCGGAGAGAGGCACCTTAGATAAGGTCGGCCATCTATTTGAGAGAATGAGCATTTGTATAAGACGCCCTCGATCAAGACATAGCGCTCGGTCCGAGTTCTGACTCGGCGTGCTTCTTTGGGATCCGAGGGCAGAACTCCATCCCTTAAGAATTCTACCAGTGGCTTCATCCAATTGTCCTGCAGCATGACCGGCAATGACTCCACCGAGCTAGGTGTCTCGTCTTCGATGCTCGGTTTAGAGAGGACTTCAATCAGTACGGTCTGTTCGAGACCTTGTAGAGAAGACGAGGCCAACTTGGAGAGAGCGTCAGCTTGTGAGTTCTCCTCCCGGGGGACCCGTTGGATGATGGCTTCTTCGAACCGGCCCATGAGATCCCGGACTTTGGCGAGGTACTTCGCCATTCGCTCGTCCCGGGCCTCATATTCGCCCAAGACCTGGTTCACGACTAGCTGGGAATCACTGTGAATCCGAAGGCGCTGCGCCCCAGCACTTCGTGCGAGTCCGAGACCAGCTATGAGAGCCTCGTACTCTGCCTCGTTGTTCGAGGCCTTGAAGTTCATGCGGATCGCATACTGCAGGACGAAGCTGTCAGGGCCGTTCAGGATGATGCCGGCGCCGCTTCCTTCGCTGCAAGAGGACCCGTCCACGAAGACTGTCCAAATGGGGGGCCCATTCGGGACGTGGCCGACCTCAGGGATAGTGGACTCTACGATGAAGTCGGCGAGAGCCTGTGCCTTAATTGCCGTCCGAGGCTGATAGGAGATATCGTGCTGACTCAGCTCTACGGACCATTTCATCAGCCGACCCGAGGTCTCTGGCTTGTGGAGGATCTGCTTTAGGGGTTGATCGGTGAGGACAACGACCGAGTGAGATTGGAAGTAGGGCCGAAGCTTTCTTGCTGCCATGACCAGAGCGTAGGCTATCTTCTCTATCCTCGGATAGCGGAGCTCGGCGTCCCGAAGCACCTTGCTCACGTAGTAAATGGGCCTTTGGGTCCGGTCTTCTTCTCTTACCAAAACAGCGCTCAAGGTCTGCTCGGAAGCGGCTAAGTAGATGAAGAGAGGCTCGCCCGGGACCGGCTTACTGAGCAGAGGGGGGTTCACCAGATAGGCTTTCAGCTGGTCGAACGATTCTTGTTGTGCTTGGCCCCATTCAAATCCCTTAGCCCCCCGAAGTGCTTTGAAGAAGGGGAGGCACTTTTCCCCTGACTTGGAGAGGAAACGACCGATGGCCGCGAGCCGACCGGTGAGCTTCTGCACCTCCTTGACGTTCCGAGGCGGGGCCATGTCTAATATGGCCTTGATCTTCTCGGGGTTAGCTTCGATCCCTCGCTGGCTCACCATGAAGCCGAAGAATTTTCCCGAGGAGACCCCGAACGCACACTTGTTCGGGTTCAGCCGCATGTTGTACTTCCTCAACACACTGAAGGCCTCCTGGAGGTCGGTTACATGATCGGTGCCGTGGATGCTCTTGACGAGCATGTCATCCACGTACACCTCCATGTTTCGGCCGATTTGGTGCTGGAAGACCTTGTTGACGAGGCGCTGGTAGGTGGCGCCTGCATTCTTCAAACCGAACGGCATGACCCGGTAGCAGTAGAGGCCTTGATCGGTGACGAAGGAGGTCTTCGGGATGTCCGGAGGAAACATCTGGATTTGATTGTACCCCGAGAAGGCGTCCATGAAGCTGAGGAGCTCATGGCCCGTGGTGGCGTCAATAAGGGTGTCGATGTTCGGGAGAGGGAATGGATCCTTCGGACACGCCTTGTTCAGGTCAGTGAAGTCGATGCATATCCTCCACGAGCCATTGGACTTCTTGACCATTACGACATTCGACAGCCACTCGGGATAATTTACCTCCTGGATGAACTTGGCCTTCAGCAGCTTATCCACTTCCTCCTTGATTGCCTGCTGTCGCTCGGGGGCAAACTTTCGCCTCTTCTGCTGAACCGGTTTGCAGCCCGGTTCGACGCTTAGGCGGTGGACGAGCAAGTCTTCGGAGATGCCGGGCATGTCCGCGGCTGACCAAGCGAATAGGTCGCAGTTATTCCTGATGCACCTCACCAAGTCCGAGAACAGCACGGTTGGCAAGGACTTACTGACGAGGAATTTTCGGCTCGGATCCTCATCCGAGAAGAGTACTTCTTCTAACTCGTCCGCCGGCTCGGACGTTGTGCGGGCCTTCGGCTCGAGGATTTCGAGTGTCTCGAGCGAGAGCACTGGTCCCCCTGTGGAAGTCATGTAGCACTTCCGAGCTGTTTCCTGGCTCCCCCTGACTTTCCCTACTCCCGACCGAGTGGGGAACTTCATCTTCAAGTGGTATGCCGAGGGGACGGCCTCAAGGGCGGCTAGGCCGGGTCGGCCTAGGATGACATTGTATGCTGCCGGGACGTCGACTACCATGAAGTCCATCGGCTCGGTCCGGGTAGTAGGGGTGCTTCCCGCAGTAACGTCTAGGGTTATCACCCCTTCGACGGTTACCGGGACCCCCGTGAACCCGTGGAGAGTGTAACCGGCCGGCTTGAGACGGTCTCGGGACAGCTGCAGGCCTTGGAAGGCCGAGAGGAAAAGGATGTTGACCGAACTCCCGTTGTCCACCAAAATCCTCTGCACCTTGAAGTTGGCCATGCGGAGGTCGATGACGAGGGCATCGCAATGGGGGGTTCGGACTCCTTCGAGGTCGGCATCGGAGAAAGACACAGGGACGCCGAGACCCTTCGGGGGAGGGGCACTGTGGACCGAGTTGACCTCCCGGACGAAGGCCTTTCGGGAGGAATTAGAGGAGCCCCCCATTGGGCCTCCGTGGATCAGGTGCAGAACCCGTTCCTCCTCGAACTCGGGTGTCTCCTCGCGCCGCTCGGAGCGCTTGTTAGCCCCCCGAGGGGGAGGAGAGTTCCGATCTGTCCGATCGTTAGCTTTCACGAACTTGGCTAACTGCCCCCTCCGAATGAGGGCTTCAATCTCATCTCTCAGAGCCCGGCAGTCGTTCGTGTCGTGCCCGTGGTCTCGGTGGTAACGACACCACTTATCTTTGTTTCTCCTCTTCGCCTGGGTGTGCATCCTCGGGGCTGGAGGGATGATTCCCTCCTTCTCCACCTCCATGAGGATAGTAGAGACATTTGTGGTGAGGGGAGTGAACTTCTCGAACCTGGGGGGAGGGCGGTGTTGACCGCCCGTGTCCTTCTGAGCTTTCTTGGACCCTTCTTCTCCTGTCGCCTTCCTCTTCGACCCTGCGGAGGGCCCCCCGAAGCGTGGAAGGGCTTCGGCCTCCTCTGCCCGGATGTACTTCTCGCACCTCAGGAGGAGGTCCGCGAAGTCTTGCGGGGGCTTCTTGGCCAGGGATGATCGGAGGTTGGCGTTAAGGACGTTCGACTGGAACGCCACGGTGGCCACGGACTGGTCTAGGGAGGCAATCGACCTGACTTCTGCGGTGAACCTTTTCACATAGTCCCGCAGCTTTTCTTCCTTCTCCTGCCGCAGGTTCAGTAAGGAAAGACTCGTCTTTTCGGCTCGCCGGCTACTCACGAAGTGAGTGATGAACAGCGTCTCGAACTGTTCAAACGAGAAGATGGATGAGGGGGCGAGTCTAGAATACCATTCCCGAGCCGACCCCCTGAGGGTGGCAGGGAAGGTCCTGCAGAGCACTGCGTCGGAAGCTTGATGGATCAGCATCAGGGTCTTGAAGCTCTCGACGTGGTCGACCGGGTCGGATTCCCCAGAGTATGTTTCAAACTGTGGCGGTTTGAAACTCCTCGGTATATGGGCCTCCATGATCGACCTTGAGAAGGGGGGTCGGCTGGGACGGAAGGTTCCGGCTCGGGACTCTTCCTCCCTGTCCATGCGGCCGATGCGCCTCTCCACCTCATGGATACGGCGGATGAGCGCGTCGTCCCTCCGCTGGTAGTCGTATGACCCTCCGGACTCCTCTTCATAGGAAGGGGAGCGTGGATTGCGGCGCCGGTAATCCTGAGACCGGCGTGGGCTTTGTTCCCGCTGCTGGCGGCTGGGAGCCGGGGAAGGGCTCCTGGTTCGGCGCCGAGGACTGGGATCCCTGGGGGGCGTCAGAGCCCTCTGAGCATTCTGGACGTTCTGCCGAAGATTGAGGGCCTGCAGAACGGTCTCCTGAAACTGGAGGAATTCGGCCCGGCTGATAGGCACATTCCGGTCCCTCGGATGACGCCGATCCCTGGGGGAGCGGGACCTCCTCCCTCGGCGATCGGGGGACGCCGCTCGGCCTCTGCGCTCCGGGGTCCTTCTGCCGTCCCGACGACGTGGCGACCGCTCACCTCGACGCTGGCGGGAGGCTCCCTCTCGGGCCCGCCTCTCGTCAAGATGGGTACGGAGGTCGTCATCTTTCTGACGGTTCAGAAGTGTGATGCGGAGGTCGGGGTGATGTGAAGCCATCGAGTCCGAGGACCCGTTATGGACGGAGACATGACCCGGATTGAGAGGCTGCTTCTCCTTCCGACCGTTATGACCGGACGGACCATTGTTGGGCTGCTGTTTGGTAGGAGGAGGAGGAGGTGGGACCTGCTGGGTCAGCGGAGGGAGGTCGGACTGAAGGATAGGATTGACCGGAGCTTCAGTTGCTGGGTCGGTGGGGTTGCCCCCACGGTTCGACCCTCTGGATCTGTTCTTCTTCGGCGGCATGGCTGCAGAGGACGACGAAAAAGGGGCTGAGACTGTTCGTGTGGCTTTCCCACAGACGGCGCCAATCTGTTACCGCTGATTTCGGTGTGGGGGTAAACAGATAGAATTTGTGGATCCGAGGAAAACCTGAACAGCTGTCTCGGCCTTCTTGTTCCCGCCGCAACCTGCAAGGAAGTGCGAGACACCGGGGTTGATTCCGGCGACGCACCCTCCGACGCTCTTGTCAGTAATCAGATAAAGATTAAGAAAGAGCTTAAGTGGTGAAGAAGCGATTAACCTGGTCTTGGTGGTAGAGGGGTTGTATTTATAGTCGCCTTTGGAATGATTTGAGACCTGATTTCCTGCCTAACAGTTAGGAGGAAAATCCTCTTATTCTGTTTTTGGGAAGTTAGCCCCTGATTCCCTGGTGAGAGCCAATCAGGTTTATTGATTTGATTTGATCAAATCAGTGGCCTGATTCTCCTCTTGGTGGATCGGGCTTGTATCGGGTCGGGACCCATGCCCAGTTGGAGCGGATCTATTCGCGGGTGGTTGGTCCTGTGAGAAGGAGGCCCAATACCCGTTTTGGATCCATCTGTATGTGAAATTACTTTTTTACCCCCATGCTTCAGGATTCGTGCTCGATCTGGACGGTCCCGATTTAACCCCATTTTTAGCCATATATATATATATATATATATATATATATATATATATATATATATATATATATATATATATATATATATATATATAGGGTAAAAGGGATATGAGCAACTTGATCATTTAGTAAATGAGCAATTGATTATATATGGCATGCATGTGATACATTGGACAACTAACCCTTTTAAGGATTTTTCAATCACATGTATGCCACATCATCAAATGCTTATTTACTAAATGAGCAAGTTGCTGATACCCTTTTTTCACACACACACACACACACACACACACACACACACACACACACACACACATATATAATTTTTACTTTGCTTTCCGAACTCGACGAACAATTGCAGTTCGTGATACCGTCATCATTGACGTAGTTGCTGTCCGTAGAACCATTGTCGTTGTTCGTGTTACTGTCGTCTTTAAATTGATCGCAGAATCGATCAAAACCAGAGACGATAAAAAATATGTAACAATTTTAGCCAACTCTTTTTATTGAAGATGTGTGCATGCTAGATAATTTCGAAAACAAATAAATGAGTAACAACTTTAGACAACCTTTTTTATTAAAGAATGTATGCATGCTAGATAATTTCGGAAATAAATAAATGGGTAACAAATTTAACAAACTCTATTTTTATTATAGGATGTCTGCATGCTAGATGGTAAATTGAGTAATCATGCTTAGATCGCGTGTGAATGTTGTTTGAATATGGGTGTTAATTGCTGTTAATTATTTGTTGAGATTATGATATAATTATTTTGAAAATATTAATATATTTTGGCTGAATATCATGATCGGCAAAATCACGAAAATCCGTCGTCGGTTTGACCTCCATACTTGTGTTGCATGATAAGATTTGCCACGAATAGTGGATTTAATTCGACCAATATATCTTCGGATAAACATGATTATTAGTTAGATACAAGGACAGAAACGCGAATAAATAGAATGTTTTAATCAGAGGAGGGATGAGAAGAATTAGACAGAGAGACATGCATTTAAATAGGGATAGGTGAATAAAGTAAATAGGGATAGGTGAATAAAGGTAAAAATGTAATTATTAAGTCCAGTAGGAAAAAAATGAAAACAAACTAGACAAATGAAGGTCATCCGTCTTGTATATATATATTTTTTTTCATAGTTGATGTAGGTATAGTGAAGGGATCCTTTTAGCAACTTCACACCACCTTTTAAAAAATATTTTAAAAGCAAACAACAGACCAGACAGACAAAATAAATATAAAAAATAATTTCCGAACGGTTTAACATCATCCGTCCGATGCTATTTAGATTTAAAAAAATAATATATCACAAACAAAAGATGAAACTCCGTCTAGTTATTTTTAAATTAAAAAAATAGAAATAGCGAGCATCTGTAGTCGTGGGCTAAAAACCCAAAATTTGGAAAATTTTCAAAAATACGAGCTGTAGTCGTCGTCTAAATACCCAAATTTTGGGTGTACGAGGAACAGTGCGTGGCCAAATATAGTAGACGATTTGAGAATAACCAAAATATAGCTAACGATGGATTATACTTCGTCTGTTAAAAATGACGAAGGATTAAACTTTGTCTCGTAGGTTAGACGTACGAATAGGAAGCCAGACGAAGGATTATACTGCGTTGGTTCTTTAAAAAAAAAAAAATTTAAAATGACAGACGGTGTATTATTCATCGTCTGTACATAATTTGGAAAAACCAAAAAAGAGTAGGACAGATGTTATTTCACCGTCAGTTACTTTTTTTTTTTTTACCATTGTACAATTACACATATACCCCTTGCATATACATCCGATCTCCCTTGCCTTTTATTTACAACGGCTACACAACTTGAGATTCGTTTTTTCAACGACTCTTTTTTTTTTTTTTGAACCCAACGGATAGAAAAATTTTCCTTATATAAACAATCGTCCAACTACAACTAAACACAGCCATACACTTCTTCACAACTCCTCCTGCTCTCTGCTAGCTCAGTTCCTATCTCTCTCTGTTGGTTATCAATAAGGTATTCAAAACACACAATAGTCATTAATTTTCATTATTATTTCTTCCTTTCTGTATAATTTTTTAATTTTATGTTCAGTTCATTTTATGGCCAATCCCCGTCCATTTAGAGGCCGAGCATATTGTAACACCCCGCAAAATTGAAATTACAATTCTGCCCTTGGGTGTTACGCACGTATATTTTGTAATGTGTTTCACTACATATTTTGGATTCATACTATTTATACATTTTTCGTATTGATTTTAGTCAACTAAAATATAATATTTAATCTCTGGGATTTACGTGCTTTGTACGTGTTTTGATGCACGTGTTTCCACCACTACGTATAATATTTTTTTTATAGGTTTAAATTATTTATTTTTATGTATTTAAATCTATTTTATAAAACTGAAATTCATTTTCTCCTTGTTTTGATTAAAATGCATTTTTCGATTTTCTGCACGTATAATGCACGTGCTTTCTACGTGTAGTGATTTCATCATGAAATATATATAAATTAGTAAATATAATTTTGGTTATATTGTTTTCGATTATATTTAATAATTTTCATCAATAAAATTAATTTTTCGCATTTTGATATTTTACGTGCGATGCACGTGTTTCCTACGCACGTAGTAATTACGTCATAGAATGTGTAAATTAATAAATAATTTTCTCATATTGTATTTTATAATTTTTAACATTTTTCGTTGATAAAATCAATTTTCGCATTTTTATATTTTACGTGCGAGGCACGTGTTTTCGACAAACATATTTGAGCGTATTTATTTTCTAAATAAATTTCGGAGTGCGTATGACACCCCATAATTTTCACAGAGTATAAAAATATATATAGTATACATTTATATGTATTATGTAATGCAGTTGATATATGTATGTCTGTTTGTATTAAATATGGTATTGGATAGGTTGTTATGGTTTTGGATTTGTAAAATGGTGTTTAAGTAGAATATTATGTGAACGGCATTTGATGGAATGGAGGCCCACGGCTTGGAATTGTTCTGTTTGATTTTTGGCTAATGGGCTGGGCCTTTGTGGCATGTATGGATTAATAGGTAAATAGTGTGAAATTGTGGTATTGGAATAGGGGGGCCCACGTTGGGATCAAAACAGCAACTTGTGCTGGATTGATTTTGAAGTAGGCCGGTTTGAATGTGAGAAGAGGTTGGAGTTGGGAAGGAGAGAAGATGGGAGTTGGGATTTTTAAAGAGGGATTTGATTAGTAGGAGTTAATGTTTTAGAGAGTGGGGAGATGAAGAGTGAGGAGTTAGGGGAGTTATGAAATGTGAAGAGGTGAGAATTAAAAAGAGAATTAAAATGAGAAATTATTAGGTGGGAGATTTTGCAATATAGTCCCTAGCAAAATCCTATAAATAGCCACCATTTCTCTTCTCATTCTTGACACCAAAAAGCAAATCAAGCAATAGAAAATAGAAAAAAGAAAGAGAGAAAAATAAGAGAAAGAAAAGAAAAGAGAAACAAGAGAGAAAGAAGAGAGTGTAAGAAAAAGAAAGAGAGAAGAGAGCATTGTGCTTGGAGGTTCTCTTGCTTGGAGCTTTTGCTAGGAGGAGAAGAGGACTAGGAGTTGCTTGTGAAGCTAGGAACAAGAAGGAGCCATTCACTTGTAGTTTTCAACCTTCAAACAAAAGGTGGGTTCTCATGCTTTCTAATTTAGAATTATGCATGCTAGTGATATTTTTGTTTTGATGTGTAGTTAAAATTTCATGTTACATGCTATGAATGATAACAATATTGTTATGATTAAACAAATAATAGGAAAATTTTGACTAAAGAGCTAATACCATAGATCATGTTAAAATGCTTGTAAAATATTATGCATGTTAAAAGTGTATTTTTTTTGTGTATGGGAAATTTGTTGAAAAATGTTGTTTAGTTTATGCTCTAGAATCATGAAAGAATAACAAAATAAGTTATTGTCATGAATTAGTATGCATGAAGGAGGATATAATTGAGTGTATGAAAAATATTGGGAATACATTCTTTTGCAAAAATGTTTTGTGAAGAATCTTGTTATGAATAGATAAAATTTATGTTAGTGATGTTGTGATTGATGTGATTAAGTAGAAAAAAGGAAGTATACCATGCTAACTAAAGAAAGAGAATTACTTGATTGTTGTGAACCATGTTAGTATGTTTGATTAGCTTTGTGGTTACAATAGTGTTAATATATGAGAATAACTTTGATGTGAAATTTACAAATGGGAATCATGCTATCATAATAGATACGAAAGTAATCTTAATGTGACAAATACCATGTTAATGAAAGAAGACAAATTCTTGTATAAATCATGTTGGTAAATTGTAAAATTTTATGCTTGACCATATTAGATTTTATAATGAAATAAAAATGAAATTTCGTTAGTTTATAATATGTCGACATGTGTAAGTTTTATTTTTTAAAAAGAATGAGAACTATTGTGTGAAAGAGCAACTTTTATTTTCATTATAAAATATGATTTATGACAAATTGAGATTTTAAACATGGATACTAGTTTTCATTCCTTTTGTAGGATTTAGTTCTTAAAGAAAAGTCTAAGTTTTGCAAAAGATGAGAAAAAGGAATTTCTTTAAATAAGTGAAAAATAGTATTTTTAAAATAATTGGAAATTTTATTAGTTACTATCTTTTTATTAGTTGCTATCTTTTTATTAGTTACTATCATGGAAAGGATTATTTCTAAAATTGTGAAAGAATTGATCTTTTGGAATGAACACATTTTATGGAAAAAGACACACTTTGTGGATAGTTGAACAAAAGAACATTTGTGCTTTTTTAAACAGAGATTACACGTAGACTTACTGGTTAGCGTAATAAACTTGGGTTTGGTTGAGAATAGTCACGGGTTCAAAACTCCCTGGTGACGTATATTTTATTTTGGGGTTTTAAAATGATTTGGTAAATAGTTTCGAAAGTGGGTCAGTTTGGTAAAAACTTCCGTGGGAACTAGATCTGTAATTTTGATAGTGAGTAGGTCAATTTGGTAAATAGTTTCGAGAGTGGGTCAGTTGGGTAAAAACTTTCAAAAGTGTTTCATTTTGGGTAAATTTTAGTATTCATAAAACATAAATGAAGAATTTATTCTTAAAGATTGTTTTTGTGTAATTGATAAGTTTTAACGAGGATTTGAGATAGGAAGAAAAATAAATGACTACAAAAGTATTAGTAAAGAGCATGACTTTTAATTTACAAAATAATGATTTAGGGTGAATTGAAATCTCTTTATTTCTAGAAATGCAATATGGTTGAGTTATGTGACTTTTGAGATCATGAAAGATTTTGTTGTAAATCATGTTTAGTGCTAAAGATGAGACATTGAATCGTGTTAAAATGAGACATCGTATGAATTTGAAATTGTGAATGAATTATTATTTATTATGAATAACTAGATCATGAATAGTGGCAAGACTATGAAATGATTACTTTGTGGATAAGTGCTAAGACAAGATTTGTTTATTTTTGTGAAGTGAATTGAAAGATGAAATTATATAAGTTTAAGACATGATTACAAAAGGGTATGTGTACCCATGTTTCTTGTACATGAAAGATTATGATTAAGAATTAGTAAGACTTCGGTTACCGGTAGTTTTGAAAGAAAGAATTGATATGATTTTGAGATAATGCCGTCGGGCGATCTCGTATTTTGTGAATAAATCCGGTATGAGGTAAAACTGATTCTAGAGTGATAACATATTCATGTCTTGAACTAAAAATAATTAGGCACTTAAGTGAAGATGTGATAAACTTGTGCAAACGTAAATGGGTGCTTCTATATAGTCGGCGGTGGATCTCCGTGGCTATAGACCCAGTTGGTGGACTGTGGTTGCCCCATAGGAGATGGACTGTATTTTATCCGGGACTTAGGGTAGTCGACGGATGTTTACCATACTCCAAAGAATATGTATATACTGGGGCTAGAAGGGCATTTACGGGATTATCATCACGATATAATAGCCAGGGAGGCTGGGATCTGATAATATAAGCCAGGGAGGCTAGCCAGGGAGGCTGAGATCCGTATCTGTGAAATAACTCTAAAACTTGTTTTATTACTGGGTAGTCTCATGGCGAGGGATCGAACCCTTCAATGTGGAGTACGTAGGCGCTTGCCCTCGGACCTATGTAGTATGGGATGCATAGAATCCGAACAAGTGTGCATTAGTGTCATCCTAGTGTAGAATTGTGTGCATTAGGCATTAAGGCATGACATACACTTATATTTAGAATAATCACTTTTGACACTTTATTTGTTCATTCAATCTTTTTGTTGATTTGTTAAAGTATGAGATCGTTATACTATTCCCGGCATAGAGAGGATAGCCGTGTATAACATTTCGTCAGTTCTAAGTAACTGACGTGCCCACAGATTGACATGCAGGTAATGGACTATTCATGGAGTTATAAAGTGGATATGCTGTTGCTGTTTAGAAGTTAAAGATGCTGCAAATGTTTTATTGTAAATTTTATTCTTCCGCTGTGTAAAACCAAGTTGTAATTGAACTCTGATGTATTATGAATGAAAAGTTTTAAATTCCTTGTAAAATTGTACGAAGTGAAGTAAAGATCCTGTGAAATCTCGAATTTATCCTTATTTGAAATTCGGGGCGTTACACATATACCGTGTATGAGGATATTCTTTTGGCACAAAGTTGGGTTGCTATAATCCAAGATCCGTTGAACGGTAGCGATCAAACTGGCAACCAATTTTGGAATAGGATTTATCTCACATTTGAGAATCTGTTTGGGTGTACAACAGACCGAACGACTGGCTCTCTTTCTAGTAGATTTTCCACCATGTCAAAGGAAGTATCATTGTACATTGCGAAGTTGAGCGGTGTGACAAATAGAGCGGCAAGTGGTACGACGAACGCGGATAAGGTTTGTTTTGTTTTAATGTATTTAATTGCAATGATTGTGTCATTTTCTAATTATAAATTTTGATCAAGTAATTTTTGTTAACAATTATTAAACTATTATAGGTTCGTGATGCAAGGCTTGAATATATGCAGTTGGCCGGGAAGCCCTTCAAATTTGAAGAGTGCTATGAAATTTTGAAAGATCAACCAAAATTTTCTGTACGTACTACACAAGTTTTCGAGAATATCCCGAATAGTCAATATACCGAAGGTGGTAGTTCAGCACATTCCCCCACATCGGTTCAGTGGGATTCAGATATACCAATTGATTTAAATGCGCCTTCGCCTCTAACGCGACCACCCGGCAGGAAAGAAGCAAAGAAAAAAGGAAAGCGCAATGTTGAAGCCAGTGACGTTTCCGCTATAGTGGAAGAAACCCGTAATTTTAACAAATTTTATATTACCAATCAGAAAGACAGGCTTGAACTGAAACAATGAGATTTCGATTTTAGAGTGTCAAGTGAAGAAGATCGTATAATGGCCATGGATATAAGTAGCCTACCTGATCATCAACGTTATTATTTTCTAAGTCGACAATATGAAATCGCTCAAAAAAGGGGCTATCAGCCTGGTTGAAGATGTATTAAATTCCATCACTTATCTTTAATTTTAGTTATTATTGTTCGTATGTTGTTCTTTTGCTTATTATTCATGTTCTTTAATGAGAATATGGAAATATTGGTTAGCATTAAATTTGTTATCAAATTAATTCTTGTGAAATGAAGATAATCCAATCACTTTCGAACTTAATTAAACATTGTTCTTAGAAATTAAAAACAACGGATATACATTCATAATCAAAATGTATAAAATATTACATTACGAAAAATCAAGTTGCAACATTAATGAAAAAGAACATAACCAAAATTCACCAAGTAATCCATTGCTCTACAGTACATCTTCACTTAATCTTCATCATCTTCATCTTCCCCATAGGCGTTCCAAATGTGCTCAACTAAATCAAGACGAAGTGCATGATGTATTTGTTTGTCATGAAGCTGCACAGTCTGTGCCGTTCGTGCTGCACGCTCAGTTGGGTTAGACCTATCAGGTATGACAAATGACGAGTTCGAATCATGGTCGTACACATAGTCATTGATCCCTGCTTCCCTTTCATCTTCAACAATCATATTATGTAATATGATACACGTTTTCATGATGTATGATAGGCTGTCCGCATTCCAAAGTCTGGCTGGTCCTTTCACTATAGCAAATCGTGCTTGTAACACCCCGAAGGCTCGCTCAACATCCTTTCGTGCAGCCTCTTGCATCTGTGCAAATTTCTTCTTTTTTGGTGTATCTGGTGCTGAGTAAGTCTTACGATAGTCGCAAATGGAGGGTATATACCATCAGCTAAATAGTACCCCATATTGTATGCATGATTATTTATTACAAATTCAGCAGGTGGTGCACAACCATCGAGGATGTTGTTGAACAGTGGAGAATGGTTAAGCACGTTCAGATCGTTATTACACCCCGACATTCCAAAAAAAGAATGCCAAAACCATAGATCGTAGGATGCAACTGCTTCGAGGACAATAGTTGGTTCACGTACGTGACCCGTGTATTGACCATGCCAGGCTGCCGAACAATTTTTCCATGGCCAATGCATGCAGTCAATACTTCCCAACATCTCGGGAAATCCCCTCGCTGAATTTTCCGCCAATAGTCTTTCCACGTCATTTACTGTTGGATGTCTCATGTATTCTGGACCAAATACATTAACAATTGCAACACAAAATCGTCGCAATGTCTTCAATACCGTACATTCGCCAATACGAACATACTCGTCAATTGCATCGGTCGATGATCCATAAGCTAAACAACGGATTGCGGCAGTAATTTTTTGATGCGGTGATAAGCCAAATGTTTTGGTTGCATCTTGTCGTTTAATAAAATAAGTATCAAAACTTACAGTTGCTTGGAGTATTCGGCAAAATAAATGCCGGCGCATACGGAAACGACGTCGAAATAGACTATCGCCGTAGATAGGATTATTGGCAAAGTAATCTCTGTGAAGCCGTCTATCACCATCTTCTCTTTCCCGACGAATATAGCGGCGGTGGTGTGTTTCTCGATTTTCCTGAACAGCTAACGACAGCACAGTCATGCATTGATTAATAATCCTCGCTACCATGTCATTCTCTTCGTCGGATGACGATGAATCCATAGCGTTACTTGAAGAAGCCATTTCCAGAAGATTTGGGTTGTTTTTTGGTATACTGGTTTCTCAATCAGAAAGGGGGACGATGGGTTTAAATACAATTAGAATTAATGATCACCATTTGGACTTTTGTTACACAATGGACACAAACAAAAGTGCAAATAATGACAGGATGTGACTAAACAGTTGTCACATCCATTCCATTTTTACCAAATGTCTAAAAAGCCCATATTATCTTCCTAAACAAACTAACTTAAACACCATTTACTGTAAATTCTTAATACACAATTAATAGCCAAAGACAAATTATATCTAATCACTATAGTCATGTTGAGTTTCAGGGACATATTCCTGTGATTGGTTAGATGATCCGAAATGAATATTACTGTAGTCATAATTCCAATGCCTCCCTCCCCGAATTGACTGTGAAGGCCGTTCTCCAGATATTGATCTCCGACGATCGACAACTTGTGTTGGAATAGACGACCTTAATACCGTGTCGGTTAGAATGAGCCGTCGTAATTGTGCTTCCGTATTAGTCAATAGAGCATTCTCTTGGTACAATTCCTCCTGTTGATATATATATATAGTAAATTAATGGAAGTATATTGGTGCATGCATTTTGAAAGTTGGAAAGTAAACTTACATAAGTCTTGGACCCACGTGGTTCTACATAAACTGATTCTCGCAGACAACTTCTTCTAACTGTACCCCCAGAAAACAGTGGAATTTCCACTATACAATCCCCGTAGTCAACTGGCTGCTCTTGAACTGGTTGTGATACGTACTCAGAAGGCGCCCAAAATGGCGGAGCAGGGAAGGGTAACTGTGCATCTGGATCAGTAACGCTAGCTGGTCAGATGAAATCAATATTGGATGCATGTGATACTTTCTTCATTATAGGACCTATTGATACTTTGGACCAATACTTATCATATATTTTTTGGCTTACTGGTTGGACCAATTGTGTAGCGTCAATCGGTGGGCATATATCATTTACAGGTATTCTTTTCATAACAACTGGTGGTTGTCTTGGTATTGCTATAATTCCCGTCAATTGACGGTAACACCGATCACCAAGATACCATACACCCTACAGAATATTTTTGAAGATGTATAAATAAAATTGAACAATACAAGAATCAATAGAAAATTAGCGACATTGGATAGATTGACAAGTATAAACTAATACCTGATTCCAATACTGGAGAATCACTCGGTGATGGGACATGATATTAGCAAACGTAACATCATTCTCAGCTTCATAGGAAGACCCCAAATATGGTTGCCATATAATTGATGCAGGAGTTCTCATCTCTAATTGGTACCGAGCTATAGATACATTGTATCTAACTTGATCCATTCTGCGGGTGTCAATTTCACTTTTGTTCCAACGTGTTATTCTTGGCCTTTTATCAGCGGCCTGGACATCGTTGTCAACATTTTCCGTATTTACAGTGATTGGAACACAACAATGTGTATATTCATATGCCCAGTACTGAAAATATAAAGATGTATTAATATCGAATATGTAAATAATAAATCAAGTTTTTCCAATAAATAATAAAATTACTTGTAATACTTGCCATGGACCGTGGAATGATTTAACCTTCTCCCTGGAACAAGCATCTAGAGACATGTACAACAGTGCCACAGCTTGACCACTGTAACACCTCAGATTTTAAAATACCGGAAATATTCGTTTTTATATTTTGTAGGGGTGAGAATTATTTTAAAGCTATATTTTATTATTATTTTTATATTGATATTGGTATGGATATTGGTGGTTGATTGGTGTTATTGATATATTGGGAGCTACGAGTTGAGATTTTATGTGAATAAATATTGTTGACCTTATTTTATAATTTTGAAGGATTATTATGAGGTGATTTTAATGTATCTTTGTATTATTGGTATTATTAAAGTAGAGAGTAGGAGGTTAGTGTAATATTTTGGGATTGGAGGGCTTAAGTGAAAATGGGCCTTATTATTATTCTTATTATCATTATATTTTATAAACCCCCCCCCCCCCCCCCCCCCCCATTTCCTTCTTCCTTCCTTTCTTTTTCCTTCTCGTCCATTCCTCCCGACCTAAAGCAGCGATCGAAACCCAATCGGCCGATCCTTCCCCTCCTCCATTCCACTCGGATTCTTCCCCAAATCCAAATTAAATTGAGGGGTATGCTAATTGAGGGGTTCTCTACATCGTGGGAGTGTCAGATTTTCGAAAGGATTTCGAAAAGGTAAACCCTAAATTATTTAGTGTATAAAATTAAGTGTAGGTAGTTTTATTGAGTAGAAATATTATTGTAGGGAGGTTTGGAATTGTTAGGAGTAGTAGAGGTGAGGTATATTTTATTTAGCCTCATTTATATTTTAAACTTTTGAATGCACAAATGGTATAGATACTTGTGTTGAATATAATCCGGGCATAGCTTTAGTATTAAGCTTGACTAAACATAAATTCGATTTATGTAAAGGGTCATTTAGTACAGAGGGATGATTTTGCTTGAGGGCTTTAGCTACTACTAAAATTAATAGTCATTCAAGAAATGATTTTGCATGAGGACTTTAGCTACTGATAGAATGCCATGGAATTTCCATTTGATCCAGATCTGTGTGGCCAATATATACTAGATTTAGAGCTTTAAAATATAACTACTTGTGATTAAATGGTAGGGTTCTCGTGTTATAATTATAAGGTGCATGCCAGCGAGATTAAGGTGAGAATTTGTTGGGTTCGGAGGTGTAATTGAGTTCTATTATTATTATTAACCATAAATTTAGAAATTAGGGAGAAGAGATTAAAGAAATTAGGAGATAGGAAATTTTCTTATTAGAAAGCCTTCGATCATTATGTGAGTTCTTGTATCGGGGTTCGAATTTGAAATCCGTTGATGTAGCTCACGTACATATGTCATTTGTGACGCGTGGGTGAAGACGGATTCAAATTTGGAGGTCCGTAGGTCGAGTTTTGAGCTTTAAACTAATCGGTTCTATAATTTTTCAATTAGGAGGAAAAAGTCGAACTTCGACTGGCTACAGGACGGACGTGGGACATCGTTTGCTCGAGCCGTCAGGTGAGTACGTTGTGTTTATGAATGTTTTATATTGTGGCCAAATTTCGTGGCCTTTTGATATGTTTTGTGGGTGTTATGCCAAAAAATGAATTTTCGTTGAAAATACGAATTTTTAAGGATCCAAAATGGGTTTTTGAGACATGTGATGAAATTAACTATTTTAAGTATATAAAACCTATATTATGGGTTAATGTGACATGTTGAAGTATAAAAACTAAATATATTAAATTACTTATGCGTATTTTACCCCGTGCATGTTTTGTGCATGTTTTTGGGGTATATAGGCCGATATATGCAATCGGGTATATGCGGAGCCTGGTGTATGGGCTAGCATGTCATGGATGGATGCTATAAGATGTAATTAGACGAATTTAGTGATTGTGATCATGTTTTGAAGATCTGTGTAATTATAGTACACGTTTGTGCATGTTTTGGGGCATATAAGCCCTTATAAGTGATTTTACTTATATGAAACAGGATGTATGAGCTAGTATGCTATAATTAGATATTATAAGACTTAATTAGAGGAAATAAGTGGTTTTGGCCCCTTATGATGGGAAACCCGCATGTGTGATGTTTATTTGTAATATATATAGAGATGATTATGATGTGTGATGCAATAATTGACGAAATTAAATAAGTGGGTGCATGTTTACATTTTAATTATGTTTGAAATGAATTAATGGGCAATGATGTGACATGTTGGTTTATATGATAAATGACTTGGTGTATGTTTATATGGGATTTAATGAAGTAGCGAATAGCATGGTATTCATAATGGGTGATGTTATGGTAAATTAAATAACATGATGGTTTCTATGTTAAATGACATGGGGTATGCATATATATATGATATAACGAGATGATGATCAATATCGTGGACATCAGATGTGCATCAAATGCAAAATAAAAGGTGAGATAGTAAGTGTTAATAAAATGTGTTATTATTCACGTGATTAAAGTCAAGGTTGTGGCAATTATTGAATTCGTAAGTGAAATGCGTGTGTTGATAAAGTAAAATGAAAAGATGAAATGATTAATGCTAATAACAGATGATTTTGTTGACCAGTACCTACAGCAATCCTGGGGGTTTGGGCTAGACCTCCTAATACCCAAGGACCGGCTTGGGATGCGGTGTTTTTCCCTCCTGGCTTCGGCTGGGAGGAAGTACCCAGTTTATCTGGGGTGCGGTGTTTTTCGCCCAAGCTATCGGCTTGAGGCCCGGTTTCCCTCGATGACAGCTGTCGCGAGGAAGTACCCAGTTTACCTGGGGTGCGGTGTTTTTCCCTCCTGGCTATCGGTTGGGAGGAAGTACCCAGTTTACCTGGGGTGCGGTGTTTTTCCCTCGATGACAGACGTCGCGAGGAAGTACCCAGTTTACCTGGGGTGCGGTGTTTTTCCCTCGATGACAGACGTCGCGAGGAAGTACCCAGTTTATCTGGGGTGCGGTGTTCCCTCGCTGGCATAGGCTGGGAGGAAGACGTAGCCTCGGACGAGTAAGACTCTGTGTGAGCATCGGTCCGCGTGTTTTACTGGGCTGTCGGCTTTCAGTATATTGGGATACTGTGGCTCACTGGTCGACAAACTAATAAAAATAACTAAGTGTAAATAAATGTAAGAGTAAAGAAAGTGAATTGTGGTAGTAAAGAAAGGGAAAAGGAATTGTGATTGTGAAAGAAAGTGGTTGTGAATGAAATGAATATTAAGAGATACGAGTTATGAGTTGTGTATGAAAAGAAATGATAATTTCAGTATGTGATTAATTTAAAATGAAAGTAAAAGAGGCATGTGTTTATGAGCAGTATAAAGTAATTGTATTACGTATGGGATCATTAAAGTAAATACAGATTGATATGAGTTTGTATACCTTGGAATTGTGTCAAGGAACTACCTGCCCGCAATTTCTGTGGAAATTGTGGGAACTACCTGCCTTGGCATAATTCGCAGGGTGAGTGGATTTAATAGTGGTAATGATTGATGAAAATGAGAAATAAAGTAAAGTGAAGTTGATAAGTGATTGAAGTGATTAATAACCAAGCTATCGGCTTGAGATGTGATGTGGTATTACCCAAACTGTGTGTTTGGGGTGCGGTGATTATTACCCAAGCTATCGGCTATGGGGTGTGATATGTTGTGGCCCCAGATTGTGTTTGGGGATTAAGTGAAAATGATAATAAGATTTATTGTTTATAAGAATGAGAAATTACTAAAGTGATATAATAAGATGTGAATGAGCTATAAAACATGGTTCTGATGCAATGAGTAAGTATTCTGATTAATGAGGTGTTAATGATGTGATGAAATGTGAGTAAATCGCATGGACAATGAGATGTGGTAATTATGTCATAAGATATGAAGGAAGGTGGTAGTATGAGAATAGATGCATATATTTATGATGTGATACTTTTATAACATAATAAAATAAATACCCGTATTATGAGATTGGGTATGAAAATGGTTATTAAAGAAAGTATGATGTGATATGAGTTTGTGTACCTTGGAAGTGTGTCGGGGAACTACTCGCCTGCTATTTCCGTGGAAATGGTGGGAACTACCTGCCTCGGCACAACTTCCAGGATGAATGTGTGTGTTGATGACATAATATAAGTAAAACGAAACGCATGGTTAAATAGAGTTGGAGGAATGATGTAATAACATCATGTAGTTATATTAATATAAATAGTGAAATGCTGATATGACGATAAGTGTGGAAAGATGAATCGAAGTATTATGCGAATGTAAGGTAAATATATATATATATATATATATATATACGAGGTTGATGTGAAGTGTATTATGAAATGTGGGAAATTATGGATAATTAAATAGTGAATGCAGGTTTGGCAGAGAAATTGATGTCATTGTAGTGACGATGTTGTGGTATTCAAGATTCAGGTTGCCTTATTTTAATTTGGCATTCGTAAGTTTAATTTATTTTCTTTATACTATTCTAATTTGTTATTTGATTAATAACTATACTCACACCAGAAATGGCTAACCCCTTAGTGTTTGGGGGGTTAGGGGAGTCTGAGGACTACCCTAGGTCCCCCACTGTTGCAGGTTCTCATCAGTGCAGAGGTGAGACGTGGAGTAGTAGTATAACTTTTTATTTTAAAAATTTGTATTATTTAGTTATAGGAATAGTGAAATTTATGATTTAAATTGTATTATGAGAGTATAAGCCTGTATATGACGATGATAAGTATAGTGTGAGGTGGTGTGGTATGTTGGTGACCCGTACCCATCTCGTCGTGGAGTACCAGGCTCTGGGGTAAGTTTTACAATGATTTTTCTAAGATTTTACCTCGTTTTTCAAAGGAATTCATAGTTTTTAATTGATATTTGATAATCCGTTATGAGTTTGGCCCTCAGAGCATTATATTATATTGCCTGTGTGTATCTGCTCATTTTGGCCTGGGGAGCCCATGAAAATATTATGTGGTTTGTGAGCTACGGAATTTTGAGCAGAATTCCGTAAGCTTTTTGTGTTTCGGGGCAAAATTTACAAGGGAGACTCTGTCAAAATTTTTCCTAAAATATAACTTTCTTAGTTCATGATCAAAGTGATATAGAAATTGAAAGAATTGTAATTGGAGACTTAGCTTGGAGAAAAAAAAAAAAAAATTGGGGTGTTACAGACCACCCCAATCAAATGTCCCAACTTTAGTCAAATCTTCAAGAGCTGCAAGCCATCCACATCTAATTAATGAAACACCATTGGCAAAAAGAAATTCGCCCAAGAAGTAAACAAAAAAGACCCTTGCGACTCTCCCAGCAACATTGTTGTCTGTTTTTGCCTCCTCAATCACACTGCTCTGGAAATATTTTCTTCAAAAACGAAGTGCATATTCCCTGAGACTTCCAATCATCTTCTTATTTCAGGAAAGAAGCGGGATTGTACAATTTCAAATGGATATTTCTCATCCAGACACGGTGGTTGGTCGCCGATCCCAATAGATATTCCCGTTAACATTGCCCAATCTAACGGGGTAAATCCTAACTCGCCACATGGAAGATGAAATGTGTGGGTAGTGTCCTACCACCTCTCAACCAAAGACTCGGTAATCTTCTGGGATGATTTTTCTGTATCAATTGTAAAAAATCTTTGCCAACCAGTATTATCTATTATTTGTTTTACAACGGAGATAAGATAGCATATTTTGTAAGCTAATTGGACCCTTCCAACTACCCCTAAAGTTACAGAATTTTCAGCAACAATCTTACATATATGAAATTCATTGTCGAATACCTGTGTCCACATTGTTGGAACAGAACTAGATACATCCTTTGTTTTAAGTCTGCCAATAAAACATCGGATCGACATTTTACAATACTTGAGCTTCGAGAATTGAATGATATAGAATGAATGATATCTATCTTCGTGAAGCCGAAACAAAAACACAACTTGGAGATATATTGATTTGTGTTGCAATGTTTGGTTTACTTAAGCTTCATCCGCTCTCCTCCAATTTATAGAAACTTATACAAGGGTATAATAGTCACAAAAGAGTAGTATGGCAGGCAACATGATTTTGCTTTTGATTTTTTTTTAAAACTTTAACGCAAGTGCCCCAATACACACACCCATGTGAAGCAATTTGACAAAGCTTCAATCACGACGTAATTAACGGACGAGTGAATATACATCGACCCACTAATTAAAAAAAAAAATTGTTAAAAATAACCACCGACGGTAAATTATTAACCGCTCAATGAAATTAACGGTGTATTACTTCCCGTCTATCTATTTTTTTTTAAAAAAAAATTTAATTAAGCAAGGAACGGACCATAATAGCCCGTGCGTAAAGATTAACGGTGTATATTGTCCCGTGCGATGAAATTTAAAAATAAAAAAAAATTCAACGAACGGGTTGTTTTTTACCGTCTGATGCAATTGACGGTGCATTTTTCCCCGTCCGTGGGTATTTTAAAAAAAAAAATTTTTTTAAGGGACGAACAATAATGAACCGTGCGATCAAATTAACGGTATATAATGTACCGTCGGTGACTTTTTTTTTTAAAAAAAAATTTGTCAAGGGACGAGCTATTTTGAACCGTGCAATGTAATTGACGATGTAATATTTTCCGTCTGTGGATTTTTTAAATAATAAAAAATAAAAAAGGAAACGGACAACCAAATACATCCCGTCGTATGAGATTAACGGGGATTTATATCCCGTCTTTGAATTTGTTTTTTAAAAAAGTATACGAACGGCATATTATAAAGCGTCGCGGGAGATTGATGAATATTAATCTTCCGTCCTTTAAAGAAAAACAAACGGCAGATCAAAAATAGCATTGAATGACTGCAGCAAGATTCTTTTTTTCCTATTTCTAAATTGCTATATATCCAAAATTTGGCAAGAACAACTACAGATGCACTTAGGCAGAGGAAGAACATCCCTCATATTAATTTGTTTAAAGAACTTTAAAAAAAACAATAGCAGCGCACCTTTTTCAGTGCTAAATCCTAATCACTAAATATAGAAAACACCTTCTAAATATATTTTGTTCATACCAGCCCAGCATATCAATAATTATCAGCAACACAGATCCAATCTGTAATTACATGTTTCTATTTTATTGCCAAATCCAAAAAATACAGAAAACCAAATCAATCAACCTGATCAAATTAAAACGTATTTTTGCTACCAACAAAAATTATGAATGAAAAACACAACAGGCCGATTTAAAAAAAAGTAGCGAATAACAATTATCTAAAGAATAATAAATAAAAAATACTGATATATAAAGTAAATAAATGTAGCAGCTTGTTCGAGGCCAGCAGCAAAATTGAGAAATTTGAGAGGCACGGAGAACTGCAGATGAAATTTTGTTGTCGCCAACCTTCAATGCAAAGTTATCGCCATCTAACACACAGCGCCTTTGCTCTGCAAATTGGCTTTTTTCTCATTTTAAATTCCAACACATAAAATTAACAGAGAATTCCAAATTTAGATATAAACAAATTGATTTGGGGATAAAAGAAAATATATTTAAAAAAATATGAAATTGAAGGGAAAAGAAATCGATGAATTTGACATTGGCTGCTGCTTAATGCTATATGTGGGAGACTCGTGGGCCGGCTGCCGCTTTATTTATAAGGAAGCTGGGAAGGGGGATGAAACCCTAGCCCTTCTTTTTGGGTGAGATAAAAAGACGGAAATACCCTTCTATTTTTAAAGAGTTGATCCATGTCGTTTAGTTTCAGTTTTTGCGGACAGGGTGATAATGTGATATAGTGGTTGATAGTTTTTGGTGGATGCGGGTGCCCGGTCGGGTAAATGTTTTCTCAGGCCCGATTAAGATAATTAACAGGCTGGCATTTAGAAAGCCCAGTATGACTGTTTTAGGAAGGCCCAGTACAACTATCATCGTCTTACATTTTTCTTTTCTTCTAATTATTATTTTTTGTTAAAGTGGAAGCCAGGCTCAATGTGTGGTCGGGCAAAATGCTTTTCCGAGGTGGTAGATTAACCCTCATTAATTAGGTGCTATCCGCGATGCCTCTTTATTGGATATCGTTCTATTACCTCCCTTCCTGGGTTATAAAAAGAATTGATCAAATTAGAAGCAACTTTTTCTGGTCATGATCTAAATCCTTTAAACCAGGATCCCACCTGTGCCATTGGAAATTGATGTGCACTGCCAAATCGGAATGAGGGCTTGGTGTTATGGATCTCAGAAGCCATAACATCGCACTTTTAGGTAAATGGTTATGGCATCTCCACAGTCGTGACAACTTACCCTGGATTCAGTGTATCAAGGACTATCGCTCTCGCTCCCCATTTTGGTGGGAGTTCCCTGCGACGGTGAATCGTCTAGCCTCTCCCTTTTGGAAAAGTGTCTGGAAGGCATCAGCCGCTTTTTATTGCAGTATCTCTCGTATATGTGCAGACGGATCTAGAGCGAAATTTTTGGATAGATCTTTGGTTTGGTAATATCAAACTTGCTTCTAGGTATCCCTCTTTATTTTATCTGGCGGCCAATCCGTCTGCAACAGTTGCAGAGTCTTTTATGATGATCGACGACATGTGTCAGTGGTTCATTCCCTTTCTGACTGACCTCTCCCCATCTCTCTCCGAGACTTTCAATGATCTGCTCTCTTACCTCA
Source organism: Hemerocallis citrina (assembly GCA_017893485.1). NCBI lineage: Eukaryota > Viridiplantae > Streptophyta > Magnoliopsida > Asparagales > Asphodelaceae > Hemerocallis > Hemerocallis citrina. The sequence continues at coordinate 97,851,098 of CM030358.1, read as the reverse complement.
ATAATGTTGAATGGAGGCCTAGTGAGGGTATTGCTTGGCGCTGGAATTCTTCTGGTTCTTTTTCTGTTAAATCCTTTTACAGTTTTCTTAACACTAGAGGTGTACAATCTCCGGTTGCTCATTTTATTTGAGAATCTGTCGCTCCCCTTAAGGTTAAAACCAATACGTGGCTGGCGTATCATGGTAAACTGCTCACTGTTGAAGTGCTTAACAGGAGGAATCTTACGTGGGGGCAACTTTGCACCCTATGCGGCCAACACTCGGAAGATTTTAACCATCTATTTATTCAATGCCCTTTCAGCCTTCCTTTATGGAAGATTTGTGCACTAGCGTGGAACACGGGATCCCCCCCCCCCCCCCACTTTAATTGACGTTTGGTCCGTTTTTCCATCGGACGCTAGATTCTCCAATGCATGGATGCTCTCTGTTCATATTATCATATGGATTATTTGGAAAGAAAGGAACAAGAGAGTGTTCGAACACCGATGCTCTCCCTCTCGCGCATTGATTGACGCCTTCCTTTTCTTGTTTAATCTCTGGAGCGTAGGCCGGAGTTACAAGGGTAGACCGCCGCTTGATTATCAGAGATTACTTGACTCTGTTCGTTGTCTCCATAACTTGCAGGCTTTACCTCCCTAGCTTTCCTATCTTAAGAGTCTCCTGCTTATTATTATTCCCTCAGCACTATTTTTATGAGCTTATTACTACTAATTGCATTATTGCAGTGCATTTATTTTATACGCTTTTATTTTTCCCCAGCCCTACTCATCTTCCTTCTTCACTATTTTTATACGCTTTTATTTTCCAGCACTGTGTCCCTTCAGTGCGTTTTTCTCTATGTTTTTTATCATCAACAATTTTGCTCGAATGCTTATTTTCTGAGAATGCTTTACTCTTTACTTTCACTGGCTTTAAACGTGTTCTCACCCATTCTCCTTCGCAGGTATGATTCCCTTTTGACGGATCCTTAGCTGTTGGTTGCGAAGATGCTCTGGTTCGATCTTTTGTTTCTTCTGAATTTTGGTTTGTTTAGCGGTTTATCTTCTCCCCCGCTTTTCTTTACACATTTTGGTTGTCTTTCGGTTTGGACTATGTCTGCTTGGGCATGCTGGGGATCTTCTCTGTACCCTTCGGGGCTTATAATATTATGCTTCTTTGTATTCCACTTTTGCGGCTTTGTGTGTTTCACCCAGTGATTAACTTATGATAGCTTGCGTTTTTTCCTGTGTACTTTTGCTTAGATCCTGTATTGGATCCTTGTTGTTACCCCAGGCCTTTTGGTGCTTATTTCTGCACTTGCTCGATTGGTTGTCTGTGACGAGGTTCGAATGGTTGTATTCATGGGTTGGTGTTTAAATGTTTCATTGGCTGCTTTTATGGCGTGGTTCTGCTGCTTGATCCTTGACTGTATATATAGCGTGGTAGTTCTCTGTTGCACTTGTATGGCTTGAGGCATTTGTGCCTGTGTGCAAATCCATGCAAGTGCGTTATTCTGGTGCCATCGCTGTCCCCTGGCAGTTTTGCACCCCGTTGGTCAGGTGGTTCTGAGGCCTTGCGGTTCCATTGACGATCCTCTGGGCTTCAAAGTCGCGTATTCATCCTAGCCCCATCCTGCTCGGTTCGGTCGTCCTTCCCTGCGGCTCGTCATGCGATGGACTGCAATGTTTGTTGGATTCACTGCCCTGCATGCTCTCTACTTCGCTCGCCGCAACTTGGGCGCCCCGTGGCAACCCCCAGCAGTGCCCCTTCCCTTAGCCTGAAGTGGTTTCTTGTTTTTTGTCTCCTTGGTCAATTTTCTATTTCCACTCGTTTGTAATTATGAGTCTGTTGAGGGGTTTACTTCTTGTAAGCTTAGTCCTGTTTATTACTTTTGATTTATTCATATATATTCATTTTGGTGTGGCTGGAGTCGAGAGACTCTATCCGGTTTCATCAAAAAAAAATATTATTTTTTGGTTAACCAAAATTTATATTAATTACTTTATTTTTAGGCGACTCAAAATGTTTTGATATGTACATCAAAGCATTTTGAGGTTTATGTCTAACACTTAGAGGACAATACACATGCTATGAGGATCCAGTTTTTAGCAGAGGGATTTCAAACTCGTCGATGATGAAGTTACTGAAAGCACAGCGAGTGATCCTATTTCGATTGACATTATGCAACTAATATGTGGTATTTCTGTTAACAGAGTACATCGTATATATATAGGAAATGTAATATTTGTAATGACTGTATAAATAAGGTAATGTTTGTAATGATTGTACCGTGTCTAAACAAACGTTGGAAGAGTTCCAAATTATTTGTAGACTACAATCAAGGATGTTGATGTTCTAGCTCTTACCGTCCGAGGAGGCAGCTAGAAGAGTTCAACGGTCTCTTTTGTTAGTTTTTTTGTAATTGGTTGTTTTATTTCATAGTTTAGAAGCAAATATGTATTGCAGAACTACTTGAGTCATTAATATGGAATTTGTCTAATCCGCTAGTGTCACTTTATCAGACCTAAATAAATGAATCCCATTATAAACCCTTAAAATTGATGAAATAAAATATCAGTTAATTAAATTAATACAGTGGTAGTTGTATACTCCTAAGTTATGTTGATTGACGAGTCAAGTTTAATTTTAATTCAACAAATGTCTATTAAGATTGTCGCATCAAACATCACGAATACTTACAAGTCCTTATCAATTCAAGTATTTTGGTATTGTTCTTTTTCCACTCTTATAAGCGATTCACCTTTTTTTCCATAATTTTTAGCATTTTTTTTAAAAAACCTTTTATAAGCAATTTTTCCCAAAATTGCTTATAAGCCTAAACGGCTTCTAGTAGCCTCTTTCAAATTCTTATAAGCTTTCTATCACTTAAAAAGTCTATATTACCCCAAAGTATAAATAGAGAAATTATATAGTAAGGACAAAAATATGTAAAAGTAGAGAAAAGGCTCTTATAAGAGGTGAAAAAAGAACAGAAATAAGATGTTATTTTTATATAAAAAGAACACATCAAAAAGAGGGTCTTACTGTAAACCTAACCTCTTATAAGAGGCAAAAAAAGAACAATACCTTACTGTCCACTTGTAAAGTTGATTAGTACAAAGTGGAAGAAAAAAAATGATTACTGTTGCTGCGGTCATTTTCTTAAAGTATGGGAACAATAGATGATGTGAGTTCGTTGGATTTAAGAAAACCGCAATGATTCCGACATTCGTTTGTGATTTGAAAGAACCCTGGGTTAATTCGGTCTTTGATGGTGCTTTGTCCACGTGTAAAATCAAGTTTGAAACACCGACAGTGTTCCTGGTGACAGACCTTCCAATGCTTAATTTAAAAAACAACTATAGAGTGGAGAGGATTCTGTAGGGAAAGAGTCGTTACCCCTCATCGTCTAGCCCATGCAGTGTTTATAGGTCCTTTGAGAAGGATCCGTTACCCCCCCCCCCCCCCCCCCCGCTCTTAGCGCGGTAACCAATCCCCTTAATCTCGGGTCTAGGATTAGTTACTCCCTTGAGTTATGGGGGTAAAGTTACGGCATAACCAACGGAGCGCCTGGAGTGGCAAGCAGTTTGTCTAGATGCATGAATGGGCTTGCGAAAGGCCTGGGGAGCTTTCTGGATTGGGCCAGTTGGGAGGTTGGCGTTGGGCCTTGTCACGCCCCTCTTCCCACTATACGAAAATACAGGCACGCAAATGAGGCCCAGCGAATGATATACATCATCCATAAGCTGTACAATTATAAGCTCAACAAGATCTTTATAACACATTCACGCAGGCAAATATAATAATCACATGAGCTAAAAATAGAATAACCATCATTTGGATAATACATCAACATCGGGTCCAGATGCCCGGGAGTACAAGGTGCCATAATTAAAATAATATGATGAGCAGTTCGCTATAACAACTAGATAAAATAGCGACTGAAAGAAAAACAACATGAAGTAGTAAGGTAGTAGCAACGATCGTCTAGAGAGTCTGCTCGTCGGGTCCAGCAGTACCTGTATAATTATTAACTCAAAGAAAAATAGAAAAGTTCCCGTTAGAGCAAGTTTCGAGCAGCAAGTAGCAACAAGCAGAAAAAGGGATAATATTACAAGATATAACATGGAATAAACAAGAAGTAGAAGTACAAATACAATATGGAAGTAAACAAGGAACTGGGACAATATGATCATGTAAGTAATAACTGTAACTAGTGTATTCTAGACTTCAAGGTATAAGCAATTGATAACCTAGGCTCAGTTAATCGATAATCATGTAATCAAGGATCGAGAGTCATGTAATCAAGAGTCATGTAATCAAGAATCAGGAGTCATGTAATGAAGAGTCATGTAATCAAGAATCATGCTTAGTAAAGATTTCAAGTTTATCTATTTTATTAACTTATCTAATGCACACAATCCTGTGTCCCATACCACAAGTTCGGTGCATATCAATCATGTGACGTTTAGACTTAAGTAGTGAATTCTATAGGATTATGTACTCGGGTCTTCCAGTGATAGTATCAAGGCATGTAATCATGAATCATATAATCGAGAATTATGTAATCAAGAATTGTGTAATCAAGAATCAATAATCAAGAATCACTATTTCGGGAAACACGGGCTCCCTTCCGAGTATACTCCCCTATATTGTCCATTACTAAGTCGTACCCTTATAACCCCGGCCTGTTATTCTTTTATAATTAGTTATGAACATGCAGTTGGTACGACTAGTGGAACTGTGTAATCAAGACAGTTAATCTAGAAAAATACCAAGGGCAGTAATCATGGTATGAGATATAACGGGTACATGTATCGAGAGTAGTTATTATAAATTATCAAATAGTATAAAATACATGCTATCAACCTATTATATCTATGCAAGTTATTATTACAAGAACAATATAATACACTTAGTTAATTAAATATGAAAAGTAACGGGTTTATATGCAAAAATGTATAGATAAATTTTTAGACAACTTGACATATGTGCATTCAAATCAACTTTTCCGTTGTTACAGAAAAGCAAATCCGATTCTGTCAGAGATTCTAGAAAGTAGACTCTCTTTCGGTTCCAACGCATATTCACACGATACATTCTAAAGACAGTAGCTATGCATACAAATTCATTCTTCGCTGGTTTCGATGTTTCGCGCGCATTCTGGAAATTCGGAGTCACAATACTAAAACTGCGATATCTCACAATCTATACATCGGATTGAGAAACTGTAGGATGTTTCGGATATCTACACTCAAAGGGCTACGATTTTCATGTAGAAAGTTTTTCGATCCAGTGTCGGAAACATGGTCAAATTCTCAGTACGAGAGACCGGTTAGTGATCCCGTGCAGGTTCAGAAATTCACAATATGACAGTACTAAAATCGCGATATCTCACAATCTATACATCCGATTGAGAAACCGTCAGAAAATCTTCAATCCAGTATTGGGAACATGGTCGAATTCTCAGTGCAAGGTCAAGAAATTTTAGAGATAGTAAGGTTGAATATTCGATATTCGATAACACGATTCGAAATGTGTTAACGGTTCACTCTTGAGTTGATATAGCATGGAACCAGTGACTAGAATGGAGTTTGACAATAAAATATGATGATAACTAGACTACTTGTCATGAGTCCAAAGAAAATGCTTGTACGAGAACAAAAATAGTGTACAAGGTACTTACCTTATAACGTGACGATTTCGGTGGTGGTGTTAACCACGGAAAGAATAAGCAACGTCGGCAACGGACGGCGGCACAATGAAGGTAAGAATGGCGGCAAGACGATAGCTAGCAAGCAACGGTAGCAACGGTGAGCGACGACAACAACAAGGTGGCGCGGCGTCGGGTTGTTTTTCGGGATTCACGAGATCGTAGAAGCGGAGTCGTTGGCTCGAAGGTGGAAGGTAAAGTGGAGCTTGGGTGTTGCTTGAGCTCTCGGGTGTGGAGAAGGCAGAGGAAGAGAAGAATGGAAAATGAAGAATGGGATGTAGATAAGAGAAGAGAAAGAGGTGGGAGGTTCTGCATGTGTGTGTGTGTGTGTATATAGAAAGGAAGGGATAGGAGTGTGGTGCATGTGTATGATTAGGGGTGTAGAAAAATCAAACATATGTGTGGAAAAATGAGGAGTTAGGCGTAGAATGAGAAAATGAGGGGGAGAATTTTGGTGTATGCAGAAGTGGAGTAGTAGGAAGGGAGAAAATGAAGCGTAGGGAGGAAGAAAATAATGTGTAGGAGAACAGAGTTAGGTTAGCTGTTGGATTAGGATTAGGATTAGGATTAATCAAGGTTAAAGTTTGTATTTAAACTCCGATCGAAAAATCAAAAAATTATAGAATTAATCAGAAAAATATTCTGGCTTTAGATAAAGAGTCCAAAAAAAAAAACTTCTGAAAATTGAAGTACAAAAATTCACGTAATAAAATACGGACAACTGGAACAGGGAGTTACAGGCCTAGTTTGGTGCTTTGCGATTCATGCAAGGATCATCGGTGGAGATTGCTCATGGTTTTTCCCACATTATGAGCCCCCCACTGTCGAAAATGCGTCGTCGAATATTTGCGAGGAGTAGATAATTTGTGGGAAAAAGCATGGGCATGATACTCGCGCCAGACTGTTGGGTCGTCGCTCTAGAAGGAAAACCGGAACGGTGTTCGGCATGAGACTGTACCATGGACTTAGTAGGTACCGCATTTGGTAGGAAGCTTGGGGTTGTTTTGAGTCGAGATGCTGAGACATTCCCAGGTGAGGCTTCCTGTCCACTCGGCCTTCTGTCAAATCAGGTTTTACAGAGCTCGAGGAGTCAACACGTGAGAGTGGTCATTCAAAGGTTTGTCAATCACGAAATTCGAAGGGGCGGCACGTGCCGATGGTTTGAGAACCAGCCGCCTCCTATAAATTTGGTCTCCCCCCTTCAGCGCTATCAGGGACTATTTTCTGAGTTCCTTTGCTCGATACCAAAACCCAAGATATGTCAGTTGCGGGGACCGGTAGTTCATCTTCTTCCGGAAGCAGGTTCTTTCGGGAGTGGATCGACCACCCATTCGTTAAGCCGGTCTACTTCGAGGGGAGGCAGTCCTAAACTAGAGGTAGACATCATCGGAATTTCCGATTCCGAAGGGGAGGACCGTAGCCGGGTCGGACGGGAGGCCAAGTTTGGTGGTGCCGAGGGTAATTTAGTGAATAAGGTCCGGGAGCTACTCGCGATGTCAGAAGGTGGAGGCGACCGAGGGAGCGGGGACCAGTTAGCGGAAGTTAGGGGGAGATCTGTGGGCATTCTCGATGGGACAGTCTCGGAAGTTGAGGTCCCATTGGTCGTTCCTCTTGTGCAGGCGAAGTTCGTCTGAATGTACCCTGAGGACTTGAAGGGTGAGCCCGGCTTCGATGTTCTACCTTCGTCCGGTAGGCCAATATTCGATGTTGATACGGTGAAAAGCGCCTTAGCTCGGAGTGAACTGAAGTCGCTTCGGATGGTTTAATGCATCCCTTCTCAGTTCGAACTAATGCTCCCAGATTTCGGTCTCGGACAGATTGCCAATCTTCCAAGGCCGTTGTGCATAATGAACGTCGACATGTTCCATTCCAGTCTGTGTCTCCCCTTCCACCCCTTTATAAAGGAGGTGCTGAATTGGACTGGTTTAAGCCCCAAAGTCAAAAATTATTTTGGGGAAAATCATTCTTTATTATTAGATATTATTTGTGAATTTTATGGATTTTTCTGATATTTATTGGATCTATTTGCAAATATTACAAAAAGATGGACTTTTGTGCAAAATTGCCACTTGGAGTGAAAACTCCAGATTTTTGAATTTTTGGACTGGGTATGATGCCTAGTCCACTCATAGGTAAAGAGTTTGCTTTTTGTTTTAACAAATTTGGTTTATTTTGCAAGTTTTGATATTAAAAAAATGATCTTTTTGCAAATTTGCCATTTCGAGGGGTAAAAGTGCAAATTCATTTTTCTGAGTTTTAAAGGTATATTTAAAAGGAGTATTTTTGCAAATCTATTCAAAACCTTAAAATACCCGATTTCCGGCCTATTTAAGAGTGGGTGCAGCCGTTTCTTGCTGTGCTACACAACGATTTTTATTATTGCTATTTTCTTGGAGTTTTCAAGCGATGATCTTGGATTTCTTGCGAATGAGGGATTTTTATTTCTTTATCATCTTCGTTTGATCTCTTCAACAAGGTGAGTGGTATATGTTTTGTTTTGTAGTGTTCTTTGAATATTGTATGCGATGTTTGATCTATTAGAAAGCATGTTAGGGATTGGTATGAATATATATATATATATATATATATACATATATATATATTGGATTGGATGAGTAGATGAGTTAAAATTTTGATCTTTTATGAAAACGTAGTTATTTATGATTAAAATTACATGTGGGTGATTTGAGATTGTTAGAGAACCTAATAGAAATCATGAGTAGGTTGTTTTCCCTCACATATTGTAGAACCCCGTATTTTCAAATATTATTTTAAATATTTGAAAATGAATTTAAATGATTTTCTGGAGATTTAATAAATATTTTCTAAAAGATTTATCTTTTTACACGTGCAAAACACGTGCAAATAATTTTGATGTAAATATACAATTTTATATTTTTAATAAGTTCTCATACTTATTATGGAGTATATTCTAAATTTTGGGATTTTTCTGAATAAAGAAACTATTTTTACAAATATCTCGAAAGAGAGGGGCTTTTATGTAAAAAGTCGTTTGGATCTTAAATAAACTATGAAAATTCGTTTTTACTGATATTTTGGTTTCTCATGGTTAGAATTTAAATTTAAATATATTTAGATTTTATTTAAAGTCGATTTGGTGAAGATTTAGTCAAAAAGGGTGTTTTTGTAAATAAGGAATTCATGTAGAATTTTGTGCAAATGTTGTTCTGGAAAGTAAAAGTCAAATATTTTGATTGGAAAATATAATATGTATTATTATATATTATTTCGGATTTTTCTGGATTTTTATGAATATTTTATGATGTAATTGCAAATATTACAAAAGGGAGGGCTTTTGTGCAAAATTGCCACCCTGAGTTGTAAATCCGAATTTTTCTTGTTTACTGGACTGCTCTGGGTTGTTGGACAACTCAGTGATAAAATATTTGATTTGGTTTTGATTTAGTTAATCTATTTTAACTAAGGAAAGGTTATATGAGTAAAGTTATATTTTTGGGAGGACTATTTTGCAAATACATTTCTAAAATCCTAAATCTTATTTCCGACCTGTATAAAAGAGAGTGTGCAGCCATCATTCGCTGCACAACTCCAGATTTATTATATTATTATTTTCTTGGTGATCAAGAGGAGAATTTTTGGATCTCGCAAAAAGGAAAGCTTTTCGTTGGATCTTTTCAATTAAAAGGTGAGTGATATTGTTTTATTTTGAATTGTTTTGTATGTAATATGAACTTTGTTTTGTGGTTTGATTTAAGTGAACGATTGTTTGATTGTTGTTTGGCATGTATGTTTATTTAGTACCTTGCATGAAAACGATGCAATGGTTGTTGTTTGTATCATGTATGTAAAATCTAAGAATGTTGAGTAAATCTTGGTTCATAAAATTGTATTGCTAGAAATGCATGTTTATGATTTGAGTATGGTTATTATCAGATGGAGGAACATCTGGATCTTGTGTATACAAATCAGATTTGGTTTTGAGTTGTGGAAGATATTGAGTATTGAGAAATCCTAATGGAAGAATTAGGAGTTGAGAACATGAGAATTGAGTTTTGAGACATTGGTTGATTGGAGGAAATGTATCCAAACTGAGGATACTTTGAGATTGTTGTTTTATTTGAGTACAAATTATTTTAGTGAACAATGATTGCTTTTGGAAAATCCTAATTTTGATTATCATATACAACCAAAACTAGGCAGTCTGTAGGCCGACAGTCGACTGGTACGACCCAGCTGCTGTGTCTTTAGTTTTCTTGAAAATTCGTTCTGGACAGTCGACTCGGACCTTTTACAGTCGACTGGTGTCCCCAGATTACTTTTAAAGATACTGAAGCTTTCTCTCTGGTAAGTCGACCTACGACTTTTACGTCGACTTACAACACATGGGATATTTTCTTAAAGAAATGTTGGAATTTTCTCTGGACAGTCGACCTATAGTATTAACAGACGACTTATACTATACTTAGACTTATTTTCCGAAAGTTACTGGATTTCTCTCTGGACAGTCGACTGGTGAGTTTTGCAGTCGACTGTAGACACTTAGATCTTACTTCTTAAAGATGTTCGTTTTCACTCTGGACAGTCGACTGGTGAACTTTTGCAGTCGACTGGTACTGATACTTTTCTAAGGCGTTTTGATGTTCTTTAAAAGACTAACTCTTAAAATGTTTTGGATCTATAACCTACTCTTATAAATATTATTCTTCTATAGAACATACGCTTTCAATATATATTATGGTTGGATTTGGATTATGGAATTTATTAAAGACTTGGGTTTTGTGGAGTGGAGAGATTTCCCCTTGATCGTTTGACGATGGATTAGTGAGTTTTGGTTCTGTTTGAGATTTATTGAGATAGGCCTGAGGGGTCTTGGTTAGTTGTTGTTTTGAGTTATTTAGATGTTCGCGTGATGAAGGTCCACGGGCCTATTCCCGGATAGGTAGGGAGATGATTCTCCGGATAGGCAGGGTGCATTTGTATGTACCGGGTGTATCTGCATATTTCGTGGGGTACACGGCAGGGAGGTAATTCTCCGGATAAGCAGGGAGATAATTCTCCGGATAGGCGGAGTGCATTTGTATGTACCGGGTGTATCTGCACATTCGTGGGGTACACGGCAGGGAGGTAATTCTCCGGATAGGCAGGGAGGTAATTCTCCGGATAGGCAGGGAGATGATTCTCCGGATAGGCAGGGTGCATTTGTATGTACCGGGTGTATCTGCACATTTCGTGGGGTACACGACAGGGAGGTAATTCTTCGGATAAGCAGGGAGATGATTCTCCGGATAGGCAGGGTGCATTTGTATGTACCGGGTGTATCTGCACATTTCGTGGGGTACACGGCAGGGAGGTAATTCCCGGATAGGCAGGGAGATGATTCTCCGGATAGGCAGGGTGCATTTGTATGTACCGGGTGTATCTGCACATTTCGTGGGGTACACGGCAGGGAGGTAATTCTCCGGATAGGCAGGGAGATGATTCTCCGGATAGGCAGGGTGCATTTGTATGTACCGGGTGTATCTGCACATTTCGTGGGGTACACGGCAGGGAGATAATTCTCCGGATGTTGTTTAGACAGGGTACATTTGTATGTACCGGATGTATTCTTAGTTTTATGCTTGTGTTTTTCCAGTTTTCCTACACTTGACACTTAGGCTAACTTCACTTGTTGTTTTCATTTCATGATGTTTTCAAGCTTTACATCTTTTGTTATTTCTCATTCATTTATCCTTGTTGTTAATACATGCTGTTGATGACTTTATGTTTAATGATTAAATTATGTTGTTTTGTTTTTATATCACTCACACCATTTATGGCTGACCCCTTTAGTTTGGGGGTTAGGGATCATAGGGATCATCTCTAGCCTCATGTGTTACAGGTTGTTGCCTAGAGTCGGGAGGCTTGGATGCTTGAGTTAGTTTTGAGATAAACTGATGTAATAGAACTTTGTGTAAATTTGTATAAAAAGAAGTATTGTGAAAAGAAAGTTGTAATTCAAGGTATTTGTAATTCCGCTGTATTTGAAAAAGATTGTTGTAATAAAAATTTGGAATAAAATTATTTATGTTTTTGAGCTATGTGTACTATTACATTGAAGTTGATGCTGGGATTGTGCCACGTATTTTCTAAGTTATTATATTAGAAATTTGGGGCGCTACACATACTTGCTGTTTTGACTTGTTGAGAAGTGTTGTATGATGATATAGCATAAAATAGATAAAAAGATTCCTTGTGGATAAATGCATGAGCTCTATTTGGGAATTTTTCGTTGAGTAGAAACTTGATTAATAATTGTTATAATTGCTCATATGCATGGACAAATTATCGTGAATGACTGTGGATGAGTTTAATGGCTATTGAATCTAAGAATCAAGTCTTGGAGTTTTGAGAAGGGGGTTTAGAATTGGATCTATTCATTATGACCAATTTGGGGATTTCGTGATTTTGTGAAGTTTTGAAAAGTTTTCCATTGTATATGATTGGTTTTAGTACTGAGATTAAATCTAAACATTTCACTATTTCTAATTGATGAGTTTTGAAGTTTTCTTGGTGCACAAACATGTGTACACATATCTCATTCATTGTTTTCGAAGAAATTGGGTTTTTATGTGTTTGATGGAATTTTGATTGGATTTCAATAGTTTTGGTTCCGAGATAGTTCTAAACATCTTACCACTCTTATTGATGAGTTTTTGAAGCCTAAACTGATGCTAAAATTCGTATTTAAACATATATGTATAGAAGATGTTGTTTTGAAATTTATGGAAAACTCCTATTTCGAGATATTGATATGATTTGATGTGTTTTAATAACTCTTATATGTTATACAAGTTACAATTAATCATCTAACGAAATTAGTCTTCAAATTTGTGATTTTACAAAGTGGAATCGTGTATCGGTTTAAAACATGCACAAACCCAAAACTGCAGTCTGTAGGTGTGACAGTCGACTGGTAAGTTTCGACAGTCGACCATCGCGAACCTGGATGCATTGTTTTCTTTGAGTTTTGGATTTTCGATCGGGACAGTCGACTGACCCTTTTTCACAGTCGACTGCCACTGCTCTGATTTATGTTTTCTTAAAGCTTTGGATTTTACGCGGGACAGTCGACTGGCTATAGTATGCAGTCGACTGTCACTGCTCTGATTGATGGATTTCTTGAGTTTGGATTTCACGTGGGACAGTCGACCGACCACCCTATGAAGTCGACTGCTACTGCTCTAACTGATGTTTGCTTGAGTTTTCTTATGCTTCTTTTGAACGATTATTTCTTCAATATTATATTGTTTTAAAAGATGTTTTGCTACAGATTAAAAATGTTTTACAGAGATTTATATTGGAGCTTTAAATGTATTCTTTTGACCTTATTTGAGTTATATGTGTTTTCAAATGAATTGATGTTTTGTGATATTCTATAACTTAAAAATATGATTTTCAGTTATTTAATAGATTTAATATTTATTTGGATTCTGGAATTTTAAATAAGATTTGGAATTTTGTTGATTTAAGAAGTTTCTTCATATAATCGTTTTGACGATGGATTTGCGAGTTTTATTGAAAGTTTTGGTCTTGATGGATGAGTTGTGATTTCTCTAGGAGTTGAATGGAAGTCCTGTGAACCGGCAGATGAGATTTGTGGATTTAGACCTGTGGGGTCTTGGGTTTGTTTTGTAAAATTAAGTCCGGCAGGATACATTAACTCTAAAATGGGAGAATTTGTGTTTCTAATAATAATCAACTTAAGGACATGCACTAGTAGAGATGTGATGGAACTTGGAAAATGTAAGCATATGCTCTGGTATTGTTAGTCCAACGGATGCTTTCCAGGACTGTGTGTCGTTCTGTCTCGAGAGAACATTTGTATGTTCGCGTGTCGAGGGTCTGCAGGCCTATTTACGGAGCATGCAGGGTACATTCGTATGTCGAGGGTTGGCAGGCCTATTCACGGAATGTACCTTCTGTATCTGCACATCGACAGCCTTGCAAGCCTATTCGTGGGGTACACGGTTGGGAGGTGATTTTCCAGTTGTTGAGCTATTCTTACATGATGCTTGCACGTCGAGGGCTGTGGTGCCTATTCGCGGAGTATTCTGGATATTGTTTCAATCACCGGAGTAGGATTAGTTGCATAACGATGGATCAAACCCTATAAAGTGGAGAACGATAAGGGCTTACACCGGACCTATGTATTGTGAGATGCATAGAATCTGACAAGTATGCACTAGAGAGTCAACATATAGCATTGATGTTTTTCTTGATTTGGTTTTATGCATGTTGTTTCCTGTTTTCCTACACTTGACACTTAGTCTAGTTTCACTTGATATTTTCATGTCTTACTATTTACTATTTCATATTCCTTGATGTTTTCGTGTTTTATTTATTGTTATTTCTTATTTTATTTATTCATGGTGTTAATACATATTGCTTATGACTCCATGCCTTATGATTTATTTATGTTGTTTTCTTTTAATGTCACTCACACCGTTATGGCTGACTCATGTAATTTTGGGGGTTAGGGTTATCTCTAGCCTCATGTTTTACAGGTAGGTGCTTATAGCTTGGGATTTGAATGCTTGTGCTAGAAAGAGAATAAAGCTTATGTAAATTGTAAAAGAAAGTGTTGTAAAGAAATATTGTAATTCAAGGTGTTTTGTATTCCGTTGTGTTTTGTAAACAAGTGATGTAATAAAAATTTGAAATAAAAATTATCTGTGTTTTGGCTATGTTTACTATTGCAATTGAAGTTGATGATGGGAATTGTGCAACGTATTTCTAAGATATCATATTAGAAATTCGGGGCGCTACAGGATCCCCCGTCACCTCATGATCTCAGCCCGACGGAAAGCGCCGAGTTTCAGAGACTCTTTGGAGAAGGCTCTAGTGTCGATTGACAACAGGTAACGAAGAGGAGGCTGTCCAATGCTGGATTAAGTTACATTGGCTGGGGTAGGTTCTTTTACCCTCGGCTTGTAATATTGGGCTTGTAATATTGGTACTTTGCTTTGTCTGATGTTTGTTTCTCTTCGCAGGCCTTGGCATGACGGTTGCCTTGCTGTCAGAACCTGGGGAGGCGACGAAGGTTGACCGCAAGGGCAAGCAGAAGATCGAAGTGTCCGCTTCGAAGCACTTGCCGAAGAGACCTAAGGCTTTGAAGGGTCGTGATCTGTAGGGGGCTCCGAGGGGGCAGCTAGTCGACAGGTTGTTGAAGGTTGGTGATGAGACAGTGGGGCGTCCCATAACGGATCGGCCCGTGGGGGAGCTGGGCTCTGCCATGGAACTGGAGATGGCTCGGGAGATAGTGGAGAACCATCCATGTCCGAGAGATCATGAGGCCTACGCCTAAGAGACCACTACTTCGTGTTTCCTTCGTTTCTCTTAGGGGGTGTACAGGCGAGTATTTTTTGCGTCCTGTTTGGTCGGCGTGATTATTCGTCGCTGATACTCTAAATTTTTCTGCAGGTTGTTCTCTATGGTGCAGAAATGAAGAGGGGATATGAACATTTGCTCGACCTAGCGGTTCGGAAGGTGGACCATTACAGGGAGAGCCGCGAAGAAGTGCGCAAACGTGTCGAGGCTTTGGAGGATAGGGTAAAGGGCTTGGAAGAGCGAACAGAGGATGACCCGAATGAGGAATGGTCTGCCTACAGGGCGTTGTTGAGTGTGTAACCCCTGTTTTCATTAATACGTATTTTTAAAAGTATTTTGCGTATTTAAATCCTCAGTATCTTATGATTATTTTTCCTTAATTGATTTTATTATTTTAACTATTTTTATGAACCCAATAGTTTGTCTATATATTAAAAACCCAAGTTTGTATTTTGATTTTACTATTTAATTAATATGAGCCCGGGTTGTATTTTAATTTTATTATTGGTTAATAATAAACCCAATTGTTTATTTTAAGCCCAAATTCGTAATTGATTTTATTAAGTTAATCCAAAGCCCAATTGTTTAACTATTATTTAAAGCCCAATTTCGTGTTTGATTTTATTAAATTAATTTGAGCCCAAAAAATCTAGCCCAACAACTTAATTGTTTCATTTAAATATTTTGAACCATTTTAAAGCCCAAGCCCAAATCCACTAAACCAGATCTCATATTATTGTACAGACTCCCTACCCGTATACAATATTTTTCTCTCCCCCACTCTTCTGTCCCGTACTCTAACTTCTCCCCCACTTTACCTGCACATTTCCCCACTCCTCGTAACTACCCCCACTTCTCACCCCCATTATCTTACTATTATATTAATACCCTCTTCCCCGTTCTCCATCTCTCTTCTCTGTTTCTCAACCAAACAAAACAAAAACAGAACAAACCCAAACTCCTCTCTCTTCCACTTCATCTTCTTCACTTCCCGCTCTCATCCCTAACCTCCCATCTCATCTCGTCGCTCCCCTGCACCATCTCTACACCATCCCGCATCGCCTTCCGCCTCGACCTCCGAGAACTCCTCCGGTGCTCCCGTCTCCAGTCACAGCCTGTGCGCGCCCTGTCCCCGCTCACTGTCCTGTCCCCGCCGCCGCCTGAGCCGCAACCCCATCAAAGCCACCAACGTCGTCTTCCTCCATTCCTCCGCTCGGCCTTCCCCCAGTCACGAGCGCTTCCCGCTGCTCATCACCTGAGCGCCTCAACCACAGTCGAGCCTCCCCCGAGCCGTCGAGCCATCGCCGTTACTGCCGAAGTGCCCTGCCCTACCTTACTTCTCATCCTCGACTTCCTCGCATCGCTTCTGCCAGTCGTTCACCTGAGCCCTCGCTCTGCCATCGCGCCGTTCAGTCGCCACCCGTCGCTGCTCCTCTCCTCGTCTCTTCCATCGCGCGCTCCCTTCTCCCACTCGCTCTCGCTCTGTGTTCGTCGCAGAAGAGAACGAAGAAGAAGAAAGGAGGGATTGGCGGGATTTGATCTCGATCGTAGGATTGCGCCAGGATTCGTGCTCTCTGATCGCCATTCCGTGTTCGCCTACAGCGAATCCTAGATCGATGTCCGCTGTTTGGATCGAATCCGGTGCGAGGGCGCAATCCTATTCGCTGGATCTGGTGTTCGCTGTTTTGCCGCGCCGGATCGAGCTCGTCGTTTACTGTTATGGAGCGATCCGATGTGGGGAGAAATTCACTCTACGGTCAATTTTTGCACGTGCTTCACACGTGCTTTTGGGGGACTTCGCCCGGGATTTTTCAATCCCTTTTCCTTCAAAAATCGGATCTATTCGTCATCAATTAAGGCAAGTATCCCTTGTACAATTTTAATTGTTCTAGTACAAGCATCCCTTGAAAAATACTACAAATAGTTAGAATTATGACTCCTCCTTGACTATCGTTGTTGATCAATATCAATCCTCCAAAATTTTATAATTCTAAGAGTCACAAAAATTTCATTGTATTAAATTATAATTGCTTGGACTCTTTTACCCTTTGAACACATGAACACATGAGATTAAGGGGCCCTAAATTTGTAGACACATGGTATATCTTGTACTTGATGATCTAGCAACCATTTTAACTTGAAAAATAATCATTACTTGCTGTTTTGATAACCAATATCATGTATTTATATCACACAATAACTTAGACGCCTAATAACAAATTTTCATGGAATCTATACTAGTAAGTTATTCCCACATGTTGCTGTCCTGAATCTTCTTTTACTGTTTCGACCCATTTAATATTAGAATCTGAACCCGAGACTTGAATAGAAGATGTAGCCCTGGATGTCTAGATGTCGTTAGACTCCGAGATTTTTGAATTTGGAGTTACGGTCTAGGAGTTATTGTAGTTTTACTGCAGCTTTGTCGGTAGGCACAGTTTCGCAAAAACTGCTGCACACATTTACTTTGCGAATTAATTTAGCTATGTAAACAACAAGCGTTGAACATGAAATTTTATATGTAGTTGCTGGACACCCTATAGGATATCCCCAATTTTTTTCTTAGAATTAATTTACAATATTTCACATATGTATGCTTGCTTGATAAGAATTAATAAAAGTAACAAGGCGGGGTTATGGGAAAGACCATAATAGTGGACAATATAGGTAAGTGTACTCGGAAGGGGGCCCATGTTTCCCAATTACTTGGTTCATGAACTTGTTGTATCTTGATCGATTCATGGAGTCAGTTACTTGGCTCATGAACTTGTTTGATTCATGAACCCATTGTGCGATTCTTGAACTTGTTAGTGGATTTGCGAACTTGCTTTCGTGAACTTGTTATTTAATTTCCGATTCATGAACCATGGCTTGCTTGATACCTGAAACCTGAGTACGCCGCCCTATAAACTCCATTACTAGGTCTAAACGAAATTGTTTTAACTGTAGCAACCATGTAGTAAAAAGATGGATGCATGTCGTGCTACCTAGATAGTAATAACTATAAGACTTGAACATGAAACTTGAACATGACACATGTTACTTGATACTTGATGATATGATACATGAAACATGATATATGAGACTTGAAACCTGAAACTTGAACTTGATAACTTATTACTTGATATTTGACAACTTGTTACTTGAGACTTGACACTTGAATATAATATTTGACACTAGACTTGGCACTTGTTACATGATACCAGACTTGAGACTTGTCACTTGATGTTAGATACCCCTACAGGTTCACTTGTCATGTGTTTTACCATTAGCAGTTGTTATCCAACTTGTTCACTAAGAGATCCCTCTTGCTAGCTAGTTCTTAGTCTTCCACTACTTGTTATATCCCTGTTACATTCTTGATTCCTGTTCTTCATACCTGTACTCGTTTTTACTATTTGTGGCCCTAACTTGCACTAAGGGCATTTTCTCTTGTTTTTCCATGTTTTCCTTTTATATTTATTAAGCAGACTTTGGAGATGAGTTGCTTGCTGGAATTAGCGAGCAGACATTTTTAGGCTTCGCTTGGAGCAATAACTTGTTTAAATAATTGCTTTCCTTAAGGTATTTATTTCTTCTGCTGTATAAGACTTGTTTCCGAGTTTACACTTGATCCAGACATTGGAACTATTTGAATATTATTATTTGTTTAAATGCTTTTCTGTTTCTTAATAAATTATTCATGCATGCTTGGTTATATATAAATATGGTTATATTCTTGTTATGATGCGGAGTCGATCCTACAGCTTATGGATGATGCAAAAATCATTCGCTGGGCTTCGTCACGCGCTCGTATTCTATGTTTTTGGGAAGCAGGGCGTGACAGAGTGAGAAGGATGCGCCAGAGTGCCAATTGACCCAGGCGCGATCAGAATTGGTGGGCGCCGCGGAGGAGATCATTGGGGGCGAGGAGTGCAGCTTTAGACAAGCCGTTGAACGTATCTGGCAGAAGTACCCGCATCTCGAAAATGGTTCTCTCGAGTATGATATGGAATTCGTCACTTCTCCTGCAACTCCTCGCTCGATTCCTTCTGACCTGGGGGTCAGTGTCGGCCATGTTCTCGGGATTTCGATGGCGTCGGCAATGAACGTACTTCGGGGCTTTCGCCAGGGGTTTTACCCACCACTTCGGCCGAGCTTCCTCCGGAGTTGGTATCATACGCCGGGTCCATCCTCGAGGGTACTTGGGGAGAGCCCCCCTTTCCCTAGCTTTTTACGCTTTGTTGTATTTTTTCGAATGCGGACTGGCCACCGCTCTTTGTATCTGATTATTTATTGTGGAATTATAAAGATTTATGGTATAGTTTCGTCGTGGACTCCACTAAACTTTTGATGGCCTTTCGGGGTTGGATCGACCTTTCCAACCAAATCCGTAGGAGAGCGAAACCTGTGGAATTCGAAGGGTCTTTCTAGAGAGGAATTCAAGGGCCAAGGGACCCACGTGTTCCATGCTTGCCCCACAAGTGCACAGTGTTCAATGTCTCCTTTGTGCTTATATATTGTTTTCTTCTACCGATTACTTCTTCACTTTTTTCCCCGCTTTAGCCGAGTTCGTTCTTCCTTTGACCATGGTTTTCGATTGCTTCGAGTTCGAGTTTAGATTGCTTCGAGTTCTGGATTTGTCCATGCTTTTTTTAACATTAGAATTGTTTATTTGTGTTTTGGAGATGGAATGAATTTGTGGAATGTACGGTAGGATCTTGAAATGTGTGAGTTGTGATATGGTCAATGACTTTGTTGACCAACTTCACTGTACATTTGATGTGACACAATCTTCAATATCTTGTATATATTTTAATGTATTTTACTGTTTGATGTGATACAATCTTTACTATATTACAAACTTTACTTCACTGTGTGATGTGATGTGACTACCTTCACTCTATGGTGTGAATTAAGTGAGTTTGGGGGTTGTGTATACTGCGGGTATTGATGATTATTTTTTTTCTTTTTAGAGGTAGCTTAGGGTTTGATTTAAGGTGTGGTCTTGGTGATGAATTGATGCACAAAGTGGATTTCATTGTGTTCATTTGAATTGTTTCTTACACTGGGGAACTTTGATATTTGTGCAATATGGTAGAAATTTGTATTTATTGCCGGATGTAAAAATGAATATGGAGATTGCATTACAAGATTTAGAAGAATGTTGAAACAAATGTATTGAGTTAGGTGCTTGACGATGAAATTCCAATACATTTAGGATGTGTTTGGTTAGAGAGAGTTGCAAATTGAAATTCAAATCTTCCAACTTTTTGATTCAGTTGATATGCTAAGTTTGGTTACCATACATTTACATGCAACTTACAGATATCATCTATTTTTGTAACACCCCGAATTCCAAATAAGACTGAATTCGAAGTTTCATAGGATCTTTACACTTCACTTCGTACAATTTTACAAGGAATTAAAAACTTTATTTACAACAATAATTACCGCAGCGAAATTATAAATTACAACATGATACATGAATTAAACAACAACTTGAACATTTCTTTAAGTAGCATTCACTCTTTAGTCTTATCAATCACTTTATCCTGCATAGAAACTGTGGGCACGTCAGTTGCATACAACTGACACTTTGATATAATACATCAATTTCTCTTACTTAGAGAACACACACTTGTCACAAAACAAAGCTAAGGGGACTATCCTATTGATGTCATGTGTGAATGTGCACTTAGTCCTTAATGCAGTTATTTATATTAGATGACACTAATGCTCACTTGTTCGGATTCTATGCATCACATACTACATAGGTCTGAGGGCAAGCCCTTAATCGTTCTTCATCTTGTAAGGTTGATTCCTCGCTATGATTTAAACTACTACGGTAAGTATCCTATATGTTCTATGAGTTACGAGCACATGCCCAGACAGCCTGGAGAAGAATCCCACGTCGTGACATGACGTATCATGCAGAGCCTATGGACAATTCGCCTCCGTCATGGAACGATGGAACTACGTAGTTACTAAACACCCCACAAGCATCGCCACGGTCCCGATAATTCCAGAGATGTATCCACGTCATGACATGACGCATCAAGCGGGCAACCTATGAATACTCTCACACCGTAAATCCGAGGCCCTCATACTTGTATTTTTCTCTTACTTTCATCACATCTCCACTATGTGTCTAATCCATAGATAATAGAAATCATGAATAAAAATTAATACTCTTGAATTAGTGTTACCTCTACATCGGTCTTAAACATCAATTATTAACCATGACCTAATCTTGTCTTTATTTATCTCATTTCTCAATCAAAATTTCATTCATGCCGATGTGAGGACTTAGCTAAAACTCTAGTCTCAATTATCTTTTCACGTACATTAAAATGAGAGTATTCATATTCACAAATTTCATATTTCATCATATTTCTTCTTATTTCATTTTCCATACATATTTGCATTGATTTTAATCAACAATCTCATATTTTGTTTTACTCAATATTTCCAAGGAAAAAATCTCATTTTATAACTCTACACGAAATTTCTCTTTATTCCAAAAATATTGGTGTCTTTGATTATCAAGAAAAGTCATAGTCTAAAAACGTATTAGTTCTTCTCCTCAAAATTACTTCTAATTCTCATTATAATTGGTCTAAGATTATAGAAACAATTTTTATGAAGTGTAGGCATTTTTAGAATAATTCTAATATTTTTCTCAACTTTTTTTTATACATTACAATTCCTTAAAAAATATCAAAATATCAAAAGAAAGCAAAAACAATTCAAAATGGCCAGAGGCCAGATCAAACCCAGCACCAAACCCCCGCTCGGTGAACAGTAACACACCCAAACCGCACCCAAGGACCAATTGGACTGAGTGACTAACCTGTCATATAGAGAACTTAATATATACTTAAGTTTGACTTTCGGGTTTTGAGTAAAAATCATATTTTAGAAAAAAAAAGAGTCTCTTGAGAGACTCGAACTCAAGACCAAGTGCTCCGCCGAGCTACAGTAATGCTCCCAAAATGCACCCACTGACCAGTAGGTCTGAGTGATTAACCGGTATAGGAAAAGATTAAAACGTTTTTGTATAAACTGTCTGAAACTAGTTCTTCTTTAGCAAACTCGATTTTTCTCATTTTATTTGTACTTATAAAATCTAGATTTTTCCAGATTTTTTTTGTTAAACAGTAACTTATACTTTCTTAGAATATATAAAACTCATTTAAACACATAATAAACTATTTTTATTTAGTTCATTGAAAAAAAGTAGATCATGAATACATTTTCGACATGGACACATTTCTTTTTAGAATAATCTTTTATAAAAAAATTCCCCTTTCGTTCATAATGAGTTCATACAATTTTTCGTTCTTTAACAAAGATCAAGCTCTTTAAATTAGTCTTATTCTTACAAAACTAATTATTTTCTTATGCTTCAAGAGACAATATGGATGATAAATCTAGTGACTACAATATTACTTACATATGGCAATTAAAAAAACACACTTTTACCACAATTCAATCTATCCCATAATCCATGATTACTAGTTTAAATTCCATAATTTTTTCATAGGCACAATTCTTCACATATTGCATTCTACAACTCATTCATAAGCAATTTTTCATAAAATCATAATTCATCAATCCTAGCATGCAAATATATTAACCAAACATCATAACAAGTCTTAATTAACACATCTCATTTCATTTTTACTATTTTTTCATGTAAATAAGCTAGAGTTTCCTCTCCTACTAGTTTTTTCAAACAAGTACAAGCAAATTTTTCCTATTGTTTCTAGCATATTCACAATTTAAATTCCTAGCATGGTATCTAAGTTAGAAGCTTGAGAAATTGCCCACCTTTTTGAAGAAACAAAAAGAAAACTCCTAGGAAGCTCCTTGAACGCACGAACGGTTCCCTTCTCCTCCTAGTTTTGTGCCACCAAAATGAGCCTAATGAGCCTTCTCCTTGCTAGATGAAACCCGAGCTCCTTCTTACTCCTCTCGATGTAGGCCGGCCTCCACTAGTGTAAGAACACACCACACAATCTCTCAATCTTTTTACTCACCCTACTCTCAATCTTTTTACTCACAGTTTGTTTCTTTTCTTCTCTTTCTCTTATGAATAATCTAGTGCAATTCATGAAGAAGGTGGCGGGGGGGATTTATACACTTTTCAATCACAAATGGAGGGCTAAGATTAGTTTGGATGAGTTTATATAAGAGGCTAGGATGTATTAGGGAGTTAGAACAACTACCCATGACCACATAACTACTCACCACTCACTCTCCCTCTCTTCCACTCCATGCACAATCCGGCCTGCCCCTTCTATTGCACTCCACATGCTTGTGCAAAGCACGTGTCACACAATGCACACTACAAATTTGTTTGTACACTAAATTGTTAATTTAATTAGCCATTTGATCAAGTATACACTACAAGTTGTATTAATTCTTATTAAAAAATAACTAATGGATATTTAAATAGGCTAGAAAACCATGGGCTCTCTAATTAAATCAATTAATTAATTAAGTGGGCTAGATTTAGACTATTAGGCCTAGAGATTAAAATAGGCTTTAAATTAAAAAGAGAAGAATGTTTATTCATGATATAAGAAATACTTTTAAAACTAGAATACACATATCAAATTTGCACGTGCAAAACACGTGAGAAATAAAAGAAAAATTTTACGTTGATAAATTGAAAATTTCAGGATGTTACAATTTTGGTGTTTGGCATTTCCAAAGTTAAGAAAAATTAGATAAGAATGAGGTTTCAAAAACTAGACTTTTTGAGTGAGATAAGTACAATTATTTTAACTCCAAAAGTGCTTGTCCCAAATAGGTCAAAGTTTGGATAACTTGACTTTTGTAAACTAATGTGAGGTAAGGTGCAAGATCTTTCCTTTTTTTGTTATTGCAATTTTGGTAGATTAGGGATAGTTACATCTAGGGCTTTGAATTTGTCTAGGAAAGTTGTATTTTTTGTATTTTGTGTGTGGAATTATATTCAGGAAACTTTGTGACGGAGGGGAATGATCCAGGCCACATCGTCTCCACCAAAATTGGGGGGAAAATGGTGAACCAAAACATGTAAAAATTTCAATATTGAGTTGTTTTTTTCCCGCAACATGTTATTTCATTATAATTTTGGGATTTTGACATGATTTTTGATGCAGAAGATTAGCTACATGGTCGAGCAGATCGTTGGAACAGACTCCTTCGACATTGTGTTTCGGGTATAATTATTGTTACAATTTGAAATTTTGTGTTTTTTTTTGTTGCAAATGCATGATTGCTTTGCTTTTGCTTTTAGGCAAAATGTCTGGAAACGGGGGAGACGATTGCGACAAATAGGGTGTTGGATGATAAGCAGTACAAGAACCATGAGTTGCAGTTGATGCGGTCGATGGATCATCCGAATGTGATTGCGTTGAAGCACTGCTTCTTTTCAACGACAAGTAGACATTCTCTATTTCTGAATTTGGTAAGAGTGTATATTTCGAAAACAATTTACTGTGTTTTGAAGCATTGTAGTAATGTGGGTCAGCAATGCTGCTTCTCTATGTGAAGCTTTACATGTATCATGTCTATTTGTGTTATCTTTTCATACTTGAGCTTAATGGTTTTTAGGAGATTGCGTGGGTAATGGTTGTTTGTGTTTTTCTTGCAGATATTTAGAGGGTTGACTTACATCCATACGGTTATGGGCATTTTTCGTAGAGATGTGAAACTACAAAATCGATCAGTATATTTTTTAATGTCTTATTTTCTTAAGTTTGGTAATGTTTAGCTTGAAAATTGTCTCAACTTTATAATACTCAGCAACCAAAACAACAAAGTAAAAAAAAAGTGCAGACATTTTGATCATTACTTCAAGGATCTTGTGAGCTTCAAAAGCCGCCACCTACATAAAGATCTTCACTTCCCGTAGAGGTTTCACTATTGGTAGAAACCCTAACCCTAATATGAATCTTTCTCTTATTTATCATCATTTGATTTGATTATTTACTGTTATATTTGATATATCGATTATGGTGTGGTTTAGTAAATGATGCGTTTAATCTTATGGGTCCTATGAGATTTCACCTGAAGTTTAGATATTTTTAAATGGGTTTTGACTATGTGGGATGCATTGTATGGATATTTTATAATTACATTTTTAAGCAAACTGTTTTTAAAAATGTTTTTATATGTATCATCTTTACTCTAATATGTGATATAATGCATGACTTTATGATGTATAACATGTTTTTTGAATGTTAATGCTGTTCTAATATACCTTTTAACATAAATTAGTTAAATTTGTAACATCTTTTAGTAAAGTATGTGCAATTTGCACATGGTATATTCTAGTGTCAAGTTAAAAAAGAAAGGCATAGTTTGAGAATTTGAACAGTGTGATTTTCCATTAACAGTTAACATCACATTAAAAAACCTCTCTAAAATCGATTAATATAATTTTGGGTTTTTAATATGTATACCCCTAAATAATATGATAATATCATATATATCCCTCACAAATGTGTATTTTGCATATATGCCCCTAACAATTTGGACTTTATTTCATATTTACCCCTATGTTAAATATCACTAAGTTAACCATGATTTTACTCTTACGAGGCAAATATAAATTAAATTAAAAGATCAAATTAGACAATCAAATGAGAAAATATTTAAGAGTTTTAAGAAAAATAAATGAGGAAGCTTAGAATCTATCATTAAAAAATAAGATTGATGGCAAATTTGGAGAAGTGATGTGAGGAAGAATATGTAGTTGTCAAAGATGCACGGTTAGTTTATCCATTTTTTGAAAAAAATAAAGAAAATTTGAGAATAGTTAACGAGCCTCGATTGGATTAATAATTGCCCAGATTTACAAGGATGAAAAAGATAAATTTTGAATAGCAGAGAAGAAAATATTTCATTTATTTTTCATCAAGTCCATTAAAAAGAGAAAAAAAAATGAAAATTCTCCTTCGTTTCGGGTTTTTTTTAACTAGAGGGGTAATTAAGAGTTGTGGAATATACTGTTGGAGACAAATCTGAAAATACATATTTATGAAGGCATACATGATAGTCATGTATTTGTTAGAGGCTTACATGTTAAAAACCCTATAATTTTCCCAAAAAGGAGGCATAGTTTGGGAAAGAGTAATGCAGCACCTACAACATTTTCTACAACATTTTTCTTTCCAACCTTAGGTGGCACCCGAGCTCGTATTAGGTCCTATTGGGTCGGGTCCTCCACTACCCGGATCCGGACCGAATACATCACAAGTCCAAAAATTGGACCCGACCCGGACTTGCAAGAACCGAGTCCGGATCCGGGTCCTAGTTAAAAAAAATTACCCGTCTGGTCTAGCAGTAGAGGATAAATATTTGCACTTAAACATTTTTGCACCCGATACCCTACGATTCTAACAATTTATGCACTTAAGTATATGAATTAATATTACATTTACATATCTAGCTTCAACAATTAGTTTATATGTATATTCCTATAACTCTATTATTCAAATTCTATATGTTTGAGGGTATTTTTTAATGGGTCCGGGTCCGGGTCCGGGTCCGGATAGGTTCTATTTTGAGCGGATCCGGACCCGAAAGTGCATCGGGTCTTACTTTTGGACCCGGACCCGGACCCGGACCTGCATAGATCGGATTGGTTCCGGTCCAATACCGAGTCCGGGTCGGGTTCGGATATCGGGTAAATGTGATAGTGCTAGGTGGCACAGTACTGATGGAGATTTCTAACCCCTACCCAAATTCCCTTACATTGTTCCACAGGCACATCTTAAACTACAACTCTCTTCCCCATTCATTTCCCCTTCTCCAAGCCAGAGTTCCAGACGGCCCAGACCCTTTATTAAACCCCAGTTTTATTGTTTCTAAAACCCTATAATAAAAAAATAAACCAGAAAAAAAAATTGGAACACATAGCCGCAGTTGAAGAAAAGCTAGTTAATGATAGATTAAGGAAGAAACTCGAAGAAGTGAATGCAGAAGCGCAGAGCCAGCTCCAACCCATCCAAGACCATGTCAATTTCACTCTTCAGGTTTCATCTATTGATTCTCTTCCACCTTTTACTTCATAAAAGAGTCTCCTTTGTTGGTGTTTGTTCCAAAGTTTCGAGCTTTATGCAGGATCTTGCTAAATTGTTAACTCCCATGCTGTAAATTTTCTGAATAATTATTGGGTTATTAAATTGTCGAGGAGAGAAAGAAATATCATTTGGGATTTGAAGAGCAATGAATGAATGTTAACCTAATGTTTCGCCTTACTATTAACTTAGATAACCTGCAGTCAGGGCCGGCCCTGAGTTTACGGGGCCCGAGGCGCGACATGGGGCTCCTATATATATATATATATATATTTAATAAGTTGTTAAATGAAAATTTTGAAAATTTTGTTGCCACAATTTTTTGAAACCGATATATATAAAAAGAAATAGATGGAGATTTAGGGATTTGAGAAAAAAAATCCGAACTAAAATAAGCTGGTCAAAGTACTAATTTTAAAAGCAAAAGCCTAAAAAAATAAATTTGGGGCCCTAGAAAACATTACGTCCAAAATACGTATACGTAAATAAAGCGGAAAAAAATTGGGGGTCTTAAAATTGCGAAAAATTCGGAAGCCCGAGGCCACTGCCTCCCTGGCCTCCCTTGCAGGGCCTGCAGTCTAGAATGATTCCGCAGTAATCTATCCAAATTTTGATCATAGTACAACATCTAAAAAAATCATAAAAGTTAAAACTTGTGCATTTTCTGTTGGTTAATGCACTCGAGTTTCCTAGTTTCGTTCCGCTGTGATTCAGGTAAATAGTTGTTTTCGCTATTTAGATATGTTTCAGACACTTACAGAAGGCTCATCTTCTGTAGTATTAACGACTAGCATATGCTTTTGCTGTTGCCTTGATCTCATTTTAGTTTAGGTATGAGTTCTAACTTAGCCAACCTCTTTGTAATTGACAGACTCGTTGGTCTCTGTTGTTTATGCCTAAATTATCACACTAATCTTTGTTTTATTTTCAAATGAATACCTTTAACTGTTTATATATGCGCTCATTTTTTTGAAACTTGTCATACAACTCTCATTTGGTATTTCAAGTATGTAAAACTATGCTGCATTACATCCTTTGTCTAAAGACTATAGACAATAGGATTGTAAGTGTTGAGAGGTGTTCAGGTGAAACTGCCTAGAATTGGTGGTTAAATATAGGTTGTATCTATATATTATATAGACTAGGTATGTGACATCCTATTAGAAGTTCAAGTTTGATATGATTATAATACATTTGATATGCTTTTTTAATGGAAATGATCCCCTGTTCAATTTGGTAATTGCAGAAAGCCTACTTCAAATGTGCATACGAGTGCTTTGATAGGAGTCGGAAGCAGGGGGGTATAAATAACTGTGTGGAGCACTGTAGTGTGCCTGTACTCAATGCCAATAACCTTGTTGAGACTGAAATGGCCAAATTCCAGGTACTCCCGCTTTCTCTGCTGTTTATGTTTATCCATTTATATACTTAGTTACTTGACATATTGTTTTGTTGGATATTTTGTTTTTTTGTTGAAGTGTGCAAAACATGTTATTTAAATGTGTTTAGAACTTAGAAGTAGTGGATCATGTTACAATAATTTAATCTTAGTTGTGAATATTCGGAATCTCGATGCTATTGTGTTTGCCTTTATGGACAATATGGATGCATAAGAAGTAGCTTAGTAGAGTTCTTTACTGTTTAATGCGACTATGTGTTTCTTGTTCCTCGATTTATTTTAAATGTAGATTTGTTTTTAGTGTATGTTGTTTGTTTTTTGTATTCTAATTGAAATCTTAAGAAGACGAGGAAATCATAGTGCAAAAAATCGGGTGGATTAACCACGGACTATGGCAGACATCATCATCGAACCCTTCTTATTTAGTTATGTAGGAGGTATATAGAATTATTATGTGAGAGCACTGATTAATTTGTTTTTCTAATTGATTTATTCTTTTTTTATATATATAGTTAGATGTCAAATTCATGATATATAGTTGATCAGAGCCATGTAATTTTGAGGAAGTTAATATAATCATTATGTTGTGAATCTTGTGATTGATATAAGCCATGTAATTTTGCTCCTGAACTATTAAGCAAGTTAATTTTGTTTCTTGTGGTTCGGACTTGGTCACTTGAATTCTTAATCAAGAAAATTCTAGTAGAAGTTGCTTAATTTGTAGGAACTTTTATGTGGCATTCCTATTAGTCTTTGACCAGAATCGAAGTAATCACCAATGTTCCAGTAGCAATAGATCCCCACGCCTCACTCGACCCACCGTGTGTTCTGATGGTTGTGTGCATGATCAGATGCTATCATTGGTGCATCTAATGACCTAAACATAAACCATTCTAGAATCCTAAAAAAATATAGGATAAATTGCATACCCCCCCCCCCCTCCTAAATTATGAATTGTGGTCAACTTTCTTTAAAAACCCTAAATTTTGATGTGAAATGTCCAAAATATCCTTTCTTAAGATTTTTTAAATAAAAAATGACTTCCTTAAGAATTATAAATAAATAAATATATATATCACACACTTGAGCTCCCCTCCTGCCAAACCTTGCCGGAAAACCAAAAACCTCATCGGAAAGCTTCAGATTCACCTCCTCGTCCCTGCCTCCACCGCACCTCTCCTCCCTTCTTCATTCTTGTCTCCACTTCACCTCCTCATCCCTCTCCTTTGAGTACTCATCCATGCTCCACCTCCACCTAACCCCAAACCTGCCCCCCGCTCCCGCCCCTCATCTTAGTTCCACCTCACCTCCACCTAACCCCTAACTCCAAACAAGAGTATAATTTTAATTAAAAATAAGTAAAACAAACCAAACCAGTCATAATCGAACACATGTACAAATTGACTAATCTGGGAAAAAATTCTCGATTAAATCCAGGAAAAAACCCATACTAGATGAATCTTTAGGATTCGTGCTCGGCGTCGACCTCGAACAGAACAACACCGTCCCCAACGCCGACATGCTCGAAACAATCCCGCCGACGTTAGCCGCATTCAAGGCGGCTGAAGCAGATGAAGCGGATGAGCTGACGTCATCGACACCATCGGGCGTGGCTTTGGCTGCCAAGGGAGGGAATCGGAGCCGGGAGGATAGCGGAAGACGCCAAGACGGTGAAGAAGAGGGTGCAGAGCTCGTAGAAAACCCTGGAGATTTGGATTTGGATTTGTTTATTTTGTGAGATTTGGAATTTCTTTTATAAAAAAAGCTTAAGGAAGGGTATTTTGGTCATTTTCCATCATTATTTAGGGTATTTTCAAAGTTGACCGCAAATGATACATTAAGGGGTTTATTGTGTTGACCAATACATTGGGTTTTTTTTGCGTTGACGGTATATATCAGGGGGGGTTTTCTGCAGTTGACTCAAAAATATTTATGTACATACAATTCGAAAGCCCCTAGTGCCCCACTTTCTGATTCAGATTCCTAAAACTATTATCACTAGTAATAATGTCCATGGGTGTTACTCAAATTTTATCCAGGTCACTCTCCAGAAACAGGTCATGAGAACTTACACCTAGGAAGTAACAAAATTTCAGTTTAGATGCTTATGATTAAGCTCTGCCACGGCCTTTTGTATGGTGTTCGCCAAGCTAGCTTCGAAACTCAATCAGTGATGCCATTTGTCTAGCTAGCTTATTTAATCGGACTTGATATAACTCTCCTTGATATGTTCATGTAACTTTATCTCTTTTGGGGCCAATCTCACATCTTTTGTATTTCATTCCCCAAGCAACCTTCCAAACTCGATCAGTGATATCATTTGTCTATGGGGCTTATTTAATTGGACTTGACATAACTATCAGACTTAACCAGAGCACAGGTGAGAAATGGAGTTGCCACTGAGCTAATTGTAGCTCAGTTGGTTAAGGGGCGGGGTTGGGAAATGGGAGGTCTCTAATTTGAGGGCAGGCAACCACATTTGTTAGAAGTAAAAATATAAATTCTTGGTGATTTTATGTAAGCATCTACATCTACATGGTTGACACTGTTTTGTGCACAAACCCTCAATTTGTTGTGGGTAGCACTTTTACTAGACCATTTCCACCTTAACCTTAGTCTCAATGATTGCCTTCAATTATGATTTAAAGGGCACTTGTGACCTAGGAACTGATCAAAGTCAAGGGTGCTGGGTGTTAGGATTACGAGAGATTATAACAATAGAAATTAGGGTTAATATCCTAGACTAAGGTGCTTGAGATATTTACCCTAGGTATCAAAATTGGAATACCTAGACTACTATCACAAGCCAGTATTTATAAGATAAATACTGGTTTGGGTACTGGGTTCTCAACCCACTCAACCCGCGTTCCGATATCCATACAATTAGTACGTGTAACACACGTGTTACCCATAGAATAATATTACACATAATATTATTCATATAGTGAAAATATACCTATATATCCAATAATCTCCTCTTATATTCTCAATATATAAATGTACTGGATTATCTCATCAGTTCAACATGAAGCTGACTGTCTGATAGCAGTCTTAAAATAGAAGAAATGCATCACTCAATGTACAGTTCATAAGGACTAAATCAATTATAAATCCGAATAGTTCAAAAAGACTAAACCAAAATAATTAAATAGTTCCTAAACCATATCACAACAGAATAGTTCACAATGACTAAACCAACTGGAATAATCTGTCATAGTTTCAAAATCAATCAAATCAAATAAACTTCATGAACAAAATAAGAGTTTTAAGCTCAATGAATACAAGAGTCTTAAACTCAACATAAGTTTTACAGAGCAAGTGATTAATTTATTCTCGAGAGAAATAAACTGAAACTCTATCCTTGCACACTGTTTTATGTTTACTCCATTTTGAGCAAATCATTATGTGAAAACTATGTTGACAAATTTAAATCCTCCATTTTTGCTAGCTTATTGAAAACAAGAATATCAAGAGACACATATCTGAAAATTTCAACGAATTTCACAAAGTATATAGTTCCACAAAAGAACTTAGTACAATTCATAACTAGCTTAGCAAAAATGTAATGCAAGCATCACAATCAAGTTTCTTTAATTAGATAAAGAACAAGAACTATTATAGTTTCTACACAAGAACTATACTATGTTTCATAATGGAATGATAAAACAGTCAAATCAATTATGGTTAATTCTGAATCATCAAAATTGGAATGAAACAAGAATCCATAAAAGAGATATATCATCAAAATTGGAATGATATAACGACATTCTAAACATCGGAAACACATCGACAAGTTTTCATGTTTCGTATTGGAATAATATGATTATTCTAAGTAAATTCTCTAGATAAATAATATCATCAAAATTGGAATGACACTATATATTTGTGGAATTTATGTGGAATCATCAAAATTATCTAAAACATATCAACTGCCTAAAATTGATGCTTAAGTTTGAACTACTCTATGACTCCAATTGGATTCTAAATTTCATAACAATTAGGATGTTAGAGCTTTGACTCAATTGCTTTTAACTCCATTTCCCCCACAGTTTTGATAATTAGATCACTTTCAAGTCTCTTAGCAAGAGCATTAGCCATATTTTATTTCAATTGCACTTTATTTTTGAGAAAGTTCAATTAGGCTTATTTCAGCCTTAATATACTCCTCTTACTATTATAGAATGAGTTATGAGCTACAGTACATTATAGTTTGATAGTCGCACAACAGAATTAGAGAGTTATCTAAACTTCTTAATGGATAACTAACAACAATTTCTTCAATCCACTCAGCCTTTTCCCCTGCAGAGGATAATACATAGAGGTCTGATTTTATGGATGATAGCACATTGCCTGTTTGCCTTTGAATTTCTATAACATTTCTGTTCTTCCTAGTATAAACACATATCCACTAGTTATCGACTTTCACTAAATTCTGAGCATCATAATGCATCAGATCATTCATTCATTCGAAGAATGATTAGAGTAGCACAAAGCAAACTCTTGAGTACCACTCAGGTATCTCATTAGCCTCTTAAGAGCACTCAAATGTGTATGGGATTATTAGTGAATCTGCAGATCATACCTACCTCAAAGGCTATGTCTATTCTAGTGCAGATCTTTGTATACATGAGACTTTCAATTCCTTTAGAATGATCTACCTGTCTCATAGTTGCACCATCATTAGGTGTCAAACTTTTATTATGATCATAAGGTGTTTCAAAACACACTTTCAATCACTTGCCAACTGAAACTTAGATATCCCGGCCTATCCCCACTTTTAAACTCATTTTGATGAGTTTGACTAAGAGTTATCCCTTGCCAACCGAAACTCACCCTTATACCTATGGTGTCCACTAGCATTGGTATCGGGTCGGGTCAGGTCCTTCACTATCCGGACCCGGACCCGGTCCCCTACGGGTCCAAAAATTGGGCCCGACCCGGATCGGTGAGAACCGGTTCCGGTTCCGGGTTCGAATCCTATTAAAATATTCCTACCCATTCGGGTAGGAGCGGGAGTGTGAGCGGCGAGCGGAGGCGGCGAGTAGAGGATTTAGAATAGAGAAGAGAAGAAAAATGCATGAGTTGAGTTTGGAAGAGGAAGATTTAGAATTGAGGAGAAGGGGGGAGGGATGAGGACATAATATTTATTTTTATGTTGATTTTTTGGATTTTTTTTAAACGGATCCAGGTCGGGTCTCTTTTGAGCAGACCCGGACCCGGACCCGGACCCGATAGGCCGGGTTGGTTTCGGTCCAATGCCGGGTCCGGGTTGGATTCGGATTTCGGGTATTTATACCAATGCTAGTGTCCACAATACCTAGGTTTTTCATGTTGAATTCTTTGGATAGCACAATTTTAACTTCATTTGTAATAGAGAGGTCACTTTTAAGAACAAACATGTCAACAGAACAAGTAAATAATAGCTACTATATTTGACACACCACAAAGTTGAAGGCACTGATCTGAATTATTTGATTCATATACTAGGCTCTTTCAGAAATTTGTCAAATTATTTATTCGTCGGCTATACATGTTTTAAGAACATACAATGATTTTACTAAATTGTAAATCTTGTTCACTAAACATATTAGTTCAAAACTCTTCAGTACAAAACATCAAGTACAAAACTTTTAGTACAAAACTGTTTAAATATCCTTTATGAATAACAAAATTTTCAATGGATGTAAGGGTGCGAATAATACTTATTATAGCAATATGACAAACATGTGAGTAGATATCAAATAAATCTATCCCATTTTTCTCAGTCAATCTGTTAGCTACTAAAATGCATTAAGAATACTACTGAACAATCAAAATTAAGTTTCTCCTACAAAAACCCCACTTACTATAGTTTTAGCCCATTTCAGCAGAGCAACTAATTTAAAGTATTATTGTATGACACAAATTCATCTCATTGTCTACTACAGACTCTTCTTGGCTCATTTGCCATTGAAGTTTTAAGTGTCAGTAAGGCTGGTTCTTGATTCCAACTGTGAATCATTGACCGTGTCTGTAGGACTAGATCATTTCATATATTTATCTTTGATGAACACAACCTCAAAGAACTCTGCAAGTTTAGATTCATCTAACAAAAATTAGATAAATCTAACATCTATCCACAGAATTACATTCTGCACTTTCTAAACACACAAATATTTGTTGTAGGTCCTACTTTAGGCCTTCTAGGGTCATGTACTCTAACAAATGTATCACAACACAAATTTTCACTTTAACAAAATTATTTGTGTTTTCATACCATGATCTACAAGGTGTATTCAATTTAGAGTGTAGTAACACATCAAAGATGATTAACAATACAACATCACTCATAATTACACAAGACAAACAACAGTCAATAATATAGAATTCAATATTTCACTAAGTTTTTTATTCTAACTTTTATCAATATCGTTTAACTGTTGTAAGTAGAGTGCAGTAGAGATTATGCCAAATGCAAACTTCTCTTAAATTGTTAAAACATATTTACTGCCTCTATCAAATCTAAACCCTTGATTTTTAGTATTTAACTATAATTTTTTAATTCATTAAGAATAACAAGTGCTTCATTCTTCATATATACGACAGACTTATATTAATCATCTACAAAAGCGATTAAATACTTCTGACCAACAATTATCTCACATAGTCACAAAGCTACTGAGATCACAAGTATCAGAATGTATTGATTCAAAAGGTTGTGAACTCGTAGAGACCATACAAAATGATTTTCTAGTGATCAAAATCTGAATTCAAACTTCACATTTGTCATATTTAATGAAGTGTCATTTAGTAGAGTTATGAGTTTTAACAAGAACGAACAATTTAATATACAGTTATCAAATCCTAGCCAATTATGATATGTTCAGGAACTGTACACAATTAGAACTATTATTATTAATTGTCTCATTTGTTAAACTCAACTTATACATGCGATTGACAATATATGCACATTATAAGAGTTAATACAAAATTACTCTATCTCATTTTTCACAAAACTATTTGCTTTCTCTAGTGATTCTAACAATGTCCACTTGTTCAAACACACTGAGCGAAGAGTTTTTTTCTTTATTCGTTCATCATCATCTTCATGACGCTAAATGAGATAATGACTAACATGCTATAATTCAACTTTGCACACAGTACAATGAACGAGTAAGAATAAAACGTAACTAACGGAATCAGATCCTACATTAAGAGATGCTCTCTCCTAAGTTACGGACATTTGTTATACATCTTATACATCAATCTTTATTAGAAAAGCAAACATACAATCTCACATAAAGTGCAAACAATGTGTCACCCAATAAATCTATACACATAGTATGACGAGGCATACTAAACAATTTAAAACATGCTAGTTTCAAAGTGAATAATTATGATCTAAAACTCTCACACATGTGATCAAACGTACACAACGTTAACACATCTATCACATGAAAATACTATAAGATTAGAGTAGATCATACCGACACTTCAAGTTAGAAGTGTTTTCCAAATTCGATGAAGAAGCCTGCGTAGTGCAGATTTATCATACTGTGATGCAAATCCATCGTCTCCAATACACACTTGTAAGTAACTTTGAAGTTCCGACATTCATCAAATTGTTAAAGATTAGCCAATTAAACAAATTATTAGCACTATCTAATTCGCAACAATTTAATTGGAGATTCAATTTTATAGTCAAAGCCTATAATTTATCAAAATAAACATTTGATCCTTAGCACGTAGCCAAAGCAGCTATTCAAATTTGTATTTAATTAAACAATGCATAATACGGTTTTGAACTTTAGCATTTAGCAACAAAATTCAAACAAATAATTAAATAACAATTTAAATTTGGTGAAGAACTTATCTTTAATTTAGATCTGAATTGGAAGTACACTGCCGTAGATTCAGTCTTCTCCCTAAACATGGAATACAGAACAATACCCAATGGATTGTCTCCACTGGTTAGATCCAGAACTGATTCCTTTTGACTGGATCTGAATCTGATCCAACAGTCCAAACACCAAACAGCAAATCTCCAACCAATAGAGCAACTGTTGGACTGGATCTGAATCTGGATCTGCTCCAACAGTCCAAACACCAAACAACAATCTCCAACCAATAGAGCAGCTATTGGACTGGATCTGAATCTGGATATGCTCCAACCACCCGAACACCAAACACCAAAACCGTCCAATCAAAAAATTGGATCTGAGTTCTAAGGCAGCCACAAGGATCCCTTCCTTGACCCGAACACGAAACACCATATTCAACCAATAGAAGCGGCGGTGGCGTGTGGCGGCGTTGTCGACAGCCCGAAACCCAGATCTTCGTTCAGATCTGATCGATCCAGATGGTTTCGCTCGCGATCGGAGGTGGGTTTCGCTCGCGATCCACGATGGGTGTTCGGGAAAAAGGAGAGGGAGAATGGGGGGCTCGCTCGCGGTGGAGGCGACGCCCATCGACAGCTCGAAACCCAGATGCTTTGGGTTTGTGATCAGCGACGGTGGCTCCCAGCCACGTCGGAGAAGAAGAACACGACGACACCGACGATGGCGGCGGCGGCTGCAGTCGAAGATGGCGACGTCATCCGACGAGATCAGTCCAATGATCTCTCTTAATCTCAATTAGATTATAAATATCTCAAGATTGTTAGAGATTATAACAATAGAAATTAGGGTTAATATCATAGACTAAGGTGCTTGAGATATTTACCCTAGGTATCAAAATTGGAATACCTAGACTACTATCACAAGCCAGTGTTTATAAGATAAATACTGGTTTGGGTACTGGGTTCTCAACCCACTCAACCCGCGTTCCGATATCCATACAATTAGTACATGTAACACACGTGTTACCCATAGAATAATATTACACATAATATTATTCATATAGTGAGAATATACCTATATATCCAACACTGGGCACTAATAATCAAGTTCAATGGTGATTTGTGCTACCCAGAGCACAACAAAAAACCGTTGTGCTACCCAGAGCACAACAAAAAGGCTTTAGTTGCAATTAAACCCTTGTTGTTTTTTTATGAATTTAGTCATGACTAATAACTTACCAGACAGTCATCCACTTTCCGCTTGATCAACAAAGCTTGTAGAATGTGAGTTTTTTCCGAAATAGTTAATACAGAATGTCCATACCCATATATAATAGTCATCAAATTAATATATGGTAAGATGAACATTTAGCATCAATATTTTTATATATGTGGACCTAGATTATTTGCTTGTGTCGCAGGAGAGGATGAACCGTTCTTTCATGGTATGCCAGGACAAGTTTGAGTCAGCCAAACTCCAACAAATCAAAACTGCAGCCATGAATGACTTAGAGTCGTGTGTCAATCAAGCTATTGAAGAGAATGTCCGAGTCCTTCCTCTTATTGCAAAGAGTTTGAAGGCATCTCTCTCAATGGAATGAGCTACTTTCAAGCAGAGCAATTTACATGTCTCAGGAATGTAAAAGGGAGGTGGACTGAAGTGACCATAAGATTCAAAACAATCTGTAACCTTTTTACTCTTTTTTGGGGTTCAGTATTTGAGATTAGTTTATCATCGCCCATTTCTAGAATGGAGATTGTTGTACTGTAAACTATTTTCAACTGCGAGCAGAATGTCACCCAAGATGATGTTCTCTTTTGAAGTTTCCAATGCTTGAGGATGATGGCCAAACCTGTGCAAAGTTAGAAAACAGGTGAATTTAGCTTTAGTTGCTACTGTTTACCTAATATGTACATTGAACGTGCCTGCAAATTTAGAAAGCAATAGGAGGTTAGTCCAGATTGGGGTTTGACACTCATGGTTTCAACTCATATGAAGAACACTATTGTTATATCTCTACTACAATAATACAGCAACTCAAGATTTGTTGGATTGTATAATTTATAAGCAACCAAACCTAATCTAATTTTGTTGCAATTATAAGAATACCATCGAAGTTTAATTTTATTTACGACATAATTATTTACGGACGTGCTGTTCATATTAGATAAATGTTGGTGCCAATAAGGATAATTTGTGAAGAGGATATACTTAATTAAAATAAGAGCATGCACGTGCAGAGTACTAGTAGGAGTGAAGCTACATTCATCTTGCCCTAAGGAGTGGGCAAACAAGAGCAAATAAATCAAAGCCGAGCAAATAAATCAAAACCTGCTTCTGAAAATATCCCGGGAATGTACAAATGTGACAATCTGAAGAATAAAGAGAACAGTACACATTTTGAGAGAGAATTGAAATATTTGGTTGAAATATCCTAACAATCTCAAGTATACAGAGAAGAGTCATACAATTTCAGTTTCAACACCACAGAGAGAATGGATTAACATCCACAGCGTATTCAGAATGGAAATATCCTAAGAGACAAATCTCAACAGTACAGAGACGGTTAAACAATTTTAGCAAGCTTCAAAATCATAAGAGTGAATTAACATCTACTACTAAATATATAGCATCCACACATTATTCAAAATCGATATATCATAACAGACAATCTCATGACCACAGAGAGCAGTAACCCAATTTTCACCAAGTTTCAACATCACTATCAAACTTGGCAAACAAGAAGCAATTCATCCAGTAGTTTTTCAGAAAAAAGAAAGAAAAAGCATTAAAGTATTAAATTTGATTTATGGACTACATAAAGACTCCATCGCCATTAGGAACCCGACGAGGTTGCTGTTCCGGGATCTGTTTTGTTGCTCATCTCTTCAAACTTCTCGATTGCAACCTGCAGCTCGTCTGTACCCCCAACTGCCTTCATGGTATAAAAATATACACCTAGGACAAATGATGACAGTCCACCGGCAACAACAAAGTTCTTAGTCTTAGGTGAAAGGTTGCTGAATCTTGAGAAAAACGCCATTTTTGCAGTACCTAAACAGAAAAGAAGGAATTCAGATACTGGAGAACATCAGCAGATATAATCTGATATGCTACTGAGCTACATCAAAGCTGCAGAATTTTTTCCCATGCTTATTTAATTACAATGCCAGAGACAGCCATTAGCACGTGCCTGCAAAAAACTACAGTTGCAAATTGCAGTTCTTAAAGCTGAGGAAATTCTAATTACTCTCATTCTAGCGGATGAAATTATATAGAGGCACGCATTTGTTATTGCTTGAGAGAGCACAGATGTGGAAAAGATTCTAAACTACACCGTGTCAGATATTTCAATTCACGAGACACACTATGTCCATCTGACTCATAATAATGCTAAATTGAGCTCGTAGTGTACGTAAGTATTACTACTGAGAACAACAAAAAACTTGTTACCGGTTATTATTGGTAAAAGTCAGCGATCTAAATTATATGGAACTTTTGGACTTTCGGTAATCATCATTTCCAATGTGTCAACCGTCGCAGGCACAGACTTCTCTGTTTTTTGAAGGTTAGCTATAGTATTGTCAGTATGCAATGCCCATGACGTTATCCAAAAAGAAAGGAAACGAATATAGTATGTTACTATAACCCACTTGGTTAGCGAGCTGCATAATTGAATAATGTCCGGAAGGATTGTTAAATGGTTTGAGAAGTGTGAGAAGTAAACGAGCTTTAGAGAGAAGGAAAAGAGAAAGATGAAGGAAAGGATGAGGACGATAAGTCTAAACAGGTGGAAGAGCAAAGTCAACATGATCAGAAGTCCTCCAAGAATAACACTAGCAGGGCCGGCCCTGAGTTCCCGGGGCCTGAGGCGAACTCCCGAAATGTGCCCCCCCATACAAAAAAAAAAAAAAAACATGTATGCAAAAAATTTCCACATTGTTGAAAGCAAAATATATAAATTTGTTTTAAATCACCCGAATTTAAAGTTTCAAAATCAATTCAAGTTTTCAAGCCTAAACCCAAATAATTTTTTTAAAAAAAAATTTAAAAGCTCAAATAATTATTTTGGGGCTCCTAATAACAGTAATTTTTTACGCGCAAAATACGTGCATATATTTACAAGGGAATTACAAATTTGGGGTCCCTAAAATCGCAAAAACGCCGGGGGCCTGAGTCGGCCGCCTCACTTGCCTCAAAGGTGGGGCCGGCCCTACACTAGAGATGTACGAAACCAAAATGGCACAAGCTGCAACTAAAGTCCTTGAGGTTCCAGCAGCTATAATTCAACCATGTTAAACAAAATATAAAAGAGCATCTCTCTTAAGTTACACTATCAGCTGCACATTTACAACTCAACATAATGATATGAATAACAATTACCTTGGTAGTATATTCAGGGTAGAGCATTAACACAATACAAGGTCACTGCAATAATTGAAATTAACAAGACACAATAACTTTGTATGCCACTCAGGGCCGACCCTGAGTTCCCGAGGGCCCAAGGCGAAAAGCCCAAATAATTATTTTTTGGGGCCCCTAATTAAATATAATTTTTTACGCGCAAAATACGTACCTATATTTACAAGGGCAATACGAATTTGGTAGGCCCCTAAAATTGCAAAAAAAAAATCGGGGGCATGAGGCAGCAGCCTCACCGGACTGAAAGTGGGGAGAGAAGATAAAAACAAGATACATTCGAATGATTTGCAGTACTAGGCCACTTTTTGAAACTATTTGCGATTTTGGGCAACTTCCCAAACTATTAGCATTTTTGGCTAACCAGTGCCACGTCAGCATCGGCCGCTATTGGGTATAGCGGCCTCTTCATAGCGACCAACACAATGTACTCCAACACTTGACAGATTATAGAGGGTATTGTATAATTGCAAACCACTTGGTGTAACTGAGGTTAATATTGTCAATAGCGGCCTTGTCTAACTAAGGTCGCTATTCCCAATAGCGACCTCAGGTGAGACTAAAAGCAATTGGGCCAACCTGTGGTTGTTATTGCGAATAGCGACCTTGGTTATACGAGGCCGCTATTGACAATAGCGACCTCAGTTACATCAAGTCGTGTCCATTATACAATAAGCTGATAAGTGTGGAAGGTCGCTATGAAGAAGCCGCTATTCCCAATAGCGGCCGCTGCTGACGTGGTACTGACTAGCCAAAAGTGCTAATAGTTTGTGAACTGGCCTAAAAACGCAAATAGTTTCAAAAAGTGGCCTAGTACCGCAAAAAATTCGATACATTCCCCCTTCTCTCTTATTATTATTATTATTATTTTAATGACGTTACAATATTATTACAAGTATTATAATTATAGGCTAGCAGTTAGTTTTTTAATCAACGTATTGGAATTTTCTGGTATAAAGCAAGTAAATAATCCCATTTTAGGTGCAAAACTGCTACAACTTTAATCTAGTACTAATTTCCTAGCAAAATACTAACTAATCTTAGCTCTAACAAAGTTTAGGGTTTTGAGTTAGAT
This sequence comes from Hemerocallis citrina, assembly GCA_017893485.1. Lineage (NCBI taxonomy): Eukaryota > Viridiplantae > Streptophyta > Magnoliopsida > Asparagales > Asphodelaceae > Hemerocallis > Hemerocallis citrina. The sequence goes on along the minus strand of CM030358.1, from coordinate 97,809,292 downwards.
TTTCACACATGCTGTTTCAAAACCCTAAACCTCATAAAATTGAACCAAAATCAGAAAGAAAGAAAAAATTGAACTATAAAAACGGGGATCAATTACAAATAATAATAAACATCGAAATTGATGGATTTAAGGAGTAAAGTACCTTTAGAAAAAAGAGGCGTCTCTCTCTCTCTCTGAATTGGAATGACAAAATTTTGCATTCAGATCCTAAAGGCTAAAGTAGAAAGAAAAGAAGAGGGTGGAAACTCGGGTCGGGTTCAACTCGGATTCCGACCCGAACGTACGTAGCCCAAACAGAAAATGGGCGCGGCCCATCACCCATAAACCGACAGCAAACATCGCTGGAAATTACGGACATACCCCCAATTTGTAGGGTTTTACATTTACCCCTATTTTCTTTATGAACACACCGTCGTCGCATTTCCGAAATTTCCACACCTTTCGCACTACTCCTAATCGGTAATCGATTTTATCTCCCTTTTTTTTTCTTTTCTTTTTGAAGTAGTTGTTATTATGCATCTAATTCCTACAAATTTCCACGAAAAGTTGCGATTTTTTTGGGTTTTTTAAAAAATTTATTTCGTGAGGGAATCGGAGATTGAGGAATAACCCTAAATGGATGGAACTGGAAATATGAGAAATGAAATGGTTTTATTTGTAAAATTGTAGGAATGGAGAGCAACGGCGAAGGGGGTAGTAATGTGGGAGTGAGTGAGATAGGATGGTATGTACTTGGAGAGAATCAGGAGCATGTGGGCCCCTACTCATTCTCTGAATTGCAAGGTACAGTATGTTTAGTAGTAGTAGTAGTAGTTGTTGTTGTTGTTGCCCGTTTGGATGACTTGTTGTTTTTTGAGCTATTTCGAGGATTTGAGGCATTATGGTTCGTGGGTAGTGAAATAGTGCAGATATTTGGTTCTAGTTTATGTTATTATTGTTGCCCGTTTAGATAACTTGTTGATTTTCGAGTAATTTATGCGGATTTTGATGCAGCATAGTTCGTGGTTTGTGTAAATGTGACGTATGTTGAGTTGTTGTTGTTATTGTTGTTGCGCATTTTGACAACTCCGCCCCCCCCCCCCCCCCCCCCCCCCCCCTCTTATAGCATTCGAGCCATTTTTGTGAATTTTGAGGCAGTATATTTCATGATTTGTATAATGATGCAGATATTTGGTTGTAGTTATTGTTATAATTATTGCCCGTTTCAACAACTTGACCTTGACAATGTACTTTTTCTTTTTACTTTTTTGATTACATGCAGATAATTTAACGAATTTTGAGGCAGTACAATTTATGATTTGTAGAATGGTGCAAATATTTGGCTGTAATTGTTGTTATAATTGTTGCCCATTTTGATAATTAGTCATTTTCTCCAAGTAATTTGCACTTTTTTGGGTAACATTCGAGCAATTTACATGAATTTTGAGGCAGTATAACATGAATTTTGAGGCAGTATAATACATGACTCGTGCAACTATGCACATATTTGGTTGTTGTTGTTGTTATTATCAATTTAATTGTTTGCCCATTTTGATAACTTGTCATTTTTCAAGCAATCTGCATTTGTTTGGTAACATTCAAGCAAGTTACATGAATTTTGAGGTAGTATAATTCATGATTTGTGGAATGATGCAGATATTTGATTGAGTCATCGTTATTATTATTGCTGGTTTCGATAACTCGTCATTTTTTCGAACAATTTACATTCTTTTTTATAACAATCAAGCAATTTACGTTAATTTTGAGGCAGTTTGTTTTATGATTTGTACAATGATGCAGATACTCGGTTGTAGTTATTGTAATTATTATTGCCCATTTTGATAACTTGTCATTGTTGGGCACTTTATACAAATATTTGGGCAGTATATATCACAGTTTGTGCAATGAAGTAGATAGTATGTTGATTGTGTGGTTAGGGAGAAAAAAGTGGATTATTCTTAGTTAAATAGCATTTTGCGTGATAGCAACTAGCAAATGGTTGGAATAGGGCTTTTTTTAAAGTCAACTAATAATTAAGACAATTTTCTTGTTATTCTGCTAATTGTTAATTGTTGTTAGTTTTATGAGCATGGACTTAGCGTGAACTGTTATTTTCTTAGTCCTTTGTTAGTACTAGTTTCTTTACTGTTGATGATTGAATTGGCCACTGCCTTGTAGATTTTGTAGGTGCAACTTAGTGGTTATTGATTTCCACTAGTGATCGGTAGTTTGATTTCAGGGAAACCCATTCGAATAGTCTTCTTATGAGGTATTGAACAATCTACTGAGCTGTGTTTGCTTCAACTGGGCAGAACATTTCGGCAATGGGTACATCACGGGGAGCACATTTATGTGGGCCGAAGGGAGGAGCGAGTGGATGGCGTTGTCTTCGATACCTGATTTATATTCAGGAATGCCCATCCAGAAACTTGATAATCCGATAACAGGTGAAAATATGTTCTTATCTGTTTTGGAACTCAGTGATGTTACCTTACCTTACCTTTGTTTCCAAATAGCTTAAACTTTGAGCTTAGTGCTCTGCAGATTTGCCGATTGAAGATGATGACTTTGCGAAATGGCAGAAGGAGGTTAAAGAAGCAGAGGCTTTAGCAGAGGCAGAGGCTGAAAAAGATGGCACTGATGGTGAGCTTGGAGGTGCTCATGAAGGATCCGGAGTGGATCTTGAAGATAGGCCATCAACTCCACCAGATGGTGAAGAAGAATTCACTGACGATGATGGAACTACTTATAAGTGGGATCGTGGTCTTAGGGCATGGGTTCCTCAGGTATGTTTGTGGACGCACATGTATTTCAAAATTTATTTTGCAATGCCTTTTCTTCTGGACAATTAAACATGTTTCACTTGTTTGTTTAATGTCTCTTATATATTTTTATCGATTAATTCTGCAAGTTGACTGTAATATAAGTTTGAAGAAAGATTTAATATGTCCTCCTCTATTACAATCTTTGCATTATCTGTCATTTGAAATTCTTAGTAGTAGATATTTCCTCTTCAAGCTTTAGGTACCTTCATTCTTGTGTATTTGTTGTATTGGGCATTTAAGGAGCAAGCTTTTGGTGAATGTGCTTATCTAAATGTTGATAAAGTGGATTACTTTTTTACTATTTTGTAAGTTTAAATTATTTATTGGCCATGCCTTACCTTTATTAACTACTAGTAATTTACACGTGCAATGCACGTCTTTATAAATATATATTTTTAAAAAATAAATTCCGATCTTGTCTGGCATCGAATCTAAGACCTCATTTATATTAGTTATGCATTTGCATTGCACATGTTTGTTTGGTTACAATGCACGTGTTTTTTTTGTTACAAATGGAGTTTGTTTGGTGGCAAACTCTCTCATTAAAATAGTAGAGATTACTTCACATATTGATTCATACATCTTTATCTTCGTTAGTGAAGAGGAAGGGATCTCAATTCTCCTGGACCTCCTGTTTCTTGTGAGTTTAAAGTATAATTAGAGCAAGAAAATCTGGGAGAATTGAGATCCCTTCCTCTTCTCTCCTTCCGTTTGTTTTATTTCAGCTGCTGTGGCACACACATGCACCACCTAAGACGGTTTACTCAGATCGTAACTAGTGTTAATATTTATGTTTAGCTCAACCGATATGCTTTTTTTCCCCTTTACGATGGCATCAAGACCTCATTTCCAAGCTGTGGATTCTGTAAGGTTTCCTCAGGCCATTGCAATCAAAGAACTCCATGGAGCAATATAATCCCTCTCATCTGTATGGCAGTAGGTTTAGGTTTTTGGATCACTTTGGTGAGCATTTGTGCATACTATATTTGACAAGCTGATTAGTTTTCTACTTAGCTTGTACATTTAACTGGAAATGATATATGACAATAGGTTTAGGTTTTGGGATCACTTTTAATGAGCATTTTTCCACTGTCTATACTAATTTCAACTAGCTGATTAGTGTTCTAAATAGCCTGTACATTTAACTGAAAATGGTATATGCCTAAACTTGACTAGTTTACGGAGTATGCGTTGTAGTACATTGTCAGCCATGGTAACTCCTAGAATATCCAAATGTATGTAACAAGTAGATCCATAGGAACGAAAAGTCTAGCTACATTCAAGAGACAATGTGGGCTGAAAATTGAAATGTTGACATTCTTTGTTTATTATCCCTTAACTTATGTTCTTTCTTGTAATAGATAGCTAATGCCTCCATGGTTCCTTCTGCCAAAAGTTCTATTTCCTTTATATTAATAGCTCTTACCGATTGCTTAAAGTCGATTCTGATCTAAGCTTTCAAATCTTTTTTTTATTTAAGGACATCAAATCAGTTAAAAAGGACGAGTATGGACTTGATGAGATGACATTTGCAGTTGCAGAAGAGGTATTTCCAGTTCTCACTTCTGTTGATACAGCTGCAGAGGAAGAAAATACTGCACCTACTGATAAAGTAGAAACAAAACCTGATAAGAAGCGGAAGCCTCTCGAAAAATCAACTGAAAAGAAGGTATTTTTAATTGAATTGTTCGGTCAATTAAGATTCAGTGTCCAAATATTAGATTTTGACAATTACACTGTATGAGTGTGTCTATGGTATTATTATCAGTTCTCTTTGGGTTCCTTTGAAAGAGGATTATTTGTAGTTTGCAAATTCTTGGGATAAGTCTGAAGCTAGGTTATATATGCTCCTTAAAGATGCGTACTTTTGAAATAATACTTGACAGGAAGCCAATAAACCTCCAGATAGTTGGTTTGATTTAAAGGTCAATACACATGTCTACATCAATGGTTTGCCTGAGGATGTTACGGTTGAGGAGGTAAGGGGAGTTTGAAAATAATTCTTCCTAATGCCATCTATTTATTTGTTATTTCCACAAGTTTATAAAGCTTTGGTTTGCAAGTATGGAATTTATTAAAAATTGTATCAGATGTTGCCTTGGATGATACTATTTTTTTTTTTTTTGCAGATTGTCGAAGTATTTTCCAAATGTGGCTTAATAAAGGAGGTAATGGAAACCCCCATGTTTTTTTTTGTGTTTTAAAGTTATTGCAACTTGCATTTGATAGTTGCTAAGATGAACAAGTATCTATTCATCTTAAGACATTATGAACAGAAAGTTAGTCCATATGGATCTATTTTATAGTTTGTACTTTATTTGCATACTTGGACATTATAATTCCTAATCAATGTACGTGAAGTTTGGAAATAGCTAAACTAGGTTCTTTTTTAGGTGTGCCTGTGGTGATAGTTGGTGGGTTTTGCATTTAGAAGTTGAAGGGTAGTAAACTTTTAAAAATCCCGGGCTGGTCAATTTCTAGAAACAATTGTTCTCCATTCATTGTCTTTTCAAATAGTACCCTGCCTCTGAAGTTAGAGGGAAAGATATGAGAGAATTAGACAGCCAATTCACCAAAATCTTGACTAATGGGTTCTATGATGAACAATGTGTATGTTGGCAATCTCTCTCGCATGGGCCTTATAGTAAACTAAATATTAAAAAAGGCTCTGGCTGATCTATTTGTAGAGATACTGTTCTCCCTATATAGTCTGTTTTAATTGTGTCCCTGCCTCTGAGGTTAGTGGGATAGAAATGAAAGAGTTAGATAACCCCTTAACCAAAATATTGTGTAATGGGTTGTAGGGTGAACAATGTATTTTTGGGAATCCTGCGCACATGGACCTTAAAAGGTGGACATTATTTGTGGTTCTCGTTATTGTTAGTAACTTATTTCTATAATTGTATTAAGTTCATTTCCACTTTCTTTGTACTTTATATTTTATTTTCTCTCTTTTTCCCGATTTTGTTCCCACCATCCTACATTTTTTTTTCCAGTTCATTAACTAATGCATTGTAGACAAAATGAGGGTATTTTGGCACATTGTGAGTCTTTTTCTGTGAGGCTTAGTTACAGTCTAAAATTCATTGAAGTTTTTATTTGAATTTTTTTTTTTTTGGACGCGTCTATTAGGATTTCCTCCCCTTCTCTTTCTTCTTCCTATTTCAACTGGTTTTTTAATTTTTTTTTAATAATTTCTTTAATTTTTATTTCAGTTATTTAACAGTTATGGTTGTAATATTGTGGTTAAAACTTTTCCCTTCCCTCGAGATTTCAAGTTTTTTTTCTTTCTTGTCTTTATATCTGAAATTAAATTTCGGCTATAACAATATTAGTGTTGCCTTGCAATCCTAGTCATCTACTGCTTGCAATTGCCTGTTGCCAGGACCTCATTCAAATAATGTTGAGTTAGTTCTTGAACAGGAAGGGAAAATTGTATGTCCAGCTGTGGAAGTATATGGACGTGTTAACAAATAACAACGTTCTCTTCATAATTTCTGTACTCTTACTTATGCACAAGTTTTGATTGTTAGGGGTAACTAAATCGAAGCTGAATTCCTGATCTGTCTTTGTTCTTTTTTGCTGTGAAACTTCAGCCAAAGACTGTTGTATGCACTGAAAGATTAGATGTAAAATTCATGTGAAATTTTGTACCATTGGAACAATTTCATTTAGTTATGAATGATCTCTTGTATGGACCATCAGATCCTGATTATTGTTTTCGGGACTGATAATATTTCTGGATGTAAAACTGTCATTATTTTGGAAACAAAACTCAAGAATCTCATTTCTAACTGCGTTGATAGATTATGATGTGGTTTAATTCTTGTTTCTGTAATGGATGCTCATGGATTTACGGTTACCATATGTAGGATCCTGAGACAAAAAAACCCCGAGTGAAGATTTATATTGATAAAGAAACTGGTAGGGTAAAAGGGGATGCACTTGTGTCATACTTGAAGGTATTTTTATAAGTTTGCATTCCTCAGATTTAAGTAATTCTATCAAATTTAACGAACAATTTGGCATTCTGTCTTACAACTCTTGCATTATAACTCTTGCTGTTCGTTATATAGGAACCGTCTGTTGCTTTGGCCTCGCAAATTCTAGATGGAATGCCATTCCGACCTGGTGGGAAGATTCCTATGTCTGTAAGCCCAGCTAAGTTTGAGCAAAAAGGTAAACGCTTTGTTCTAACTATTCTTTTGTGGAAATGGTTCTAGTGTAAGGGAGAAGCCTCATGTGTGTATTCTGTACAGGGGATAAATTCATAGCTAAGCAACAAGATAAGAGAAAGAAGAAGAAACTGAAGAGGGTTGAGGACAAGATTCTTGGATGGGGTATGTCCTAATCAACATTTTACACTAAAAGCTCATGGGCAAATCACCCTCCTGTTAGTTATATACATGTTCACTATTTGCATCATTTCCATGATCACGCTACTTTTCTAATTGGTGAGATATGTTTGTATAATGACTGCATGAAAGTTTTTAATATATTTTAAAAAAATTTGTATTGTTTGCATTTGTGTCACATACTAGCTATGAAACCGAAACATTTTGTATTTTCACATAAGAGTAGTAAGAAACAAGTTCATTGTGTTGTCAATGGGCAGAGTTGAATAATCTGTTGACTGCTAGTACTGTTGGCATCGTGTCCGTGTTTTTTATTTATATTTTATAATCAAGTAAATATTCTTCTACCTTGGTTATCAAGCACGACAAGTTTTCTGCACCTCTTTGATTGAATGAATGGGATATTTGTTGTTGTTGTTGTTGTCCTAGATGCCTATCTCGATCTAGTGCATCAGTTAAGGTACTTGGACATCTGAAATTTAGAATGCTACTTCTATACTTCTCAGGTCAATAACTATATTATGTATTATATTTTATATATAATTCACTTTATTGACTAGACAATAGTTATATTTTATTGATTAGTTTCTGTCCTTTATCGTGTGTAAGAATGTCCTTACTTCTTACCATCATGCAATGCCTGTGTCAGTGCTCCAAATGGGCATCACTAAAATAGCATCACTTTTGAGTTGGTCTTATGAAATATTATTGTTCTTTGATCTCAACTAATGTATCTAGGTGGCCATGATGATGCCAAGGTGTTGATTCCAACGACCGTTATTTTACGTCATATGTTCACTCCTGCTGAGTTGAGGGTAAGCATAAGTGTATAATGTACATGCACATTAAAGAGTTTATATCATAATTGTTAATGAGTGGGTTTGGTGTGGTTTTCAGGCAGATGAGAGTTTACGACCAGAGCTAGAGGCAGATGTTAAGGAGGAATGCGTGAAGCTTGGTCCAGTTGAATCTGTTAAGGTGAATTTATCATGACATCCAAGTCAATTGTTGTATTAAGTTTAACTGGAAACTTAAATCATTGTCATATTTTTGTTACTGAATAATTTAAGAATATTTTGGGATAATGTTTCTAACGTAAGTCCTGCTATGTCAAAGTAGATATGAAAGAAACTACTTCATTGGTTCAATATGATCAGTTTTCTTTGTCACTATTGAACCATTCTATGACACCTGTTACTTAAATTTCATATCAAATAACAAGGGTGAAAGACCATGCAATTGCATTATCTATGAGCATGCTTGGTCAGTCTATTCCTTAACACACAAGTCATGGTGTGTTAAATTTTAGTTACTTCTTTCTTTCTATAATGAAGCTTTGCTTATATTTGGCACTTTATATAATTTAAACAAATAAATTTTTTGATGGAAAAAAGTGAGCTTCATAGTTTTTGTTTGAATAATTGCAATTGGTTTGACTTGCTAAAATCGTTTTCATGAGTATAAATTTCCCCTTTTTTGGTATTTCTGCATGAAAGTAATTGATAAGTTGGTAGTGGTTCTCAGTGTAGAGAGACAAAGTAAATGATATCAAGTTACCAACATATATTGGGTCAAGTCTGTCGAGAGATTTCTTAGTAAATGGTATAGTTATATTTCTTAGTGATGCGTGGTGTAGTTGATGATTTTTACAATAGACTAAACTTTTTAGAGAAGTCGTCAGCATTTATTTATTTATTTATTTCATTATACAGTGCAGGAAAGCACTGCTGAATTAAGCTGCAATATATGATTAATTTATTTGAGAAATTTACAATATATTGAGTACTAGTATAAAATGTGAAAGCTTGGATGATTCAAGATGGTAAGTCGTGTTCAATTTAGCATAGAGTTGCCAAAAAAAAGTGGGCCGTTCTTGCTTGCATAAAGCATGTTTACAACCTGTGTGCTATATCATGCATTAAATATGTGCACAAGCCTAAAAGCTGATACCATAAACTCTGTTTTGGTCTTACTATTGGTTTAGGGTTGGGGTTACACAAACACTTCTGTAGGTATCTCTTTCAGCAAATAAATTGTTCTTATAACATTGTTGCATTTTTCGTTTAGTGCACCTATGTATACAATGTTTCTTATGTTTTGCTCAGGTGTGTGAAAATCATCCGCAAGGTGTCATCTTGGTGAGGTTCAAGGATCGTAGAGATGGTGCGAAGTGCATTGAGCTCATGAATGGAAGATGGTACATATTTTTTGTGCTTTGAATTTTTGTGCATTGAGCTCATCCGCAAGGTGTCATCTTGTTTCTTATGTTTCTATTTGTTTGTTGCTGAATTTATAATACTGCGTCAGCGTTACAGATGATTCCACCATATGTGATGATTAATATAAATTAATAAATATGTTATTTCCACCTGATATTGGAACACTGGAAGTTGTCCGGCTAGTTGACTTGGTTTATAAGAAAACATGATAAGGACAGATTCAATGAGCTATAGGACAGATTCGAGAAGCATAACTCACTAAACCTATCAGCTTTGAAGCTATTAGTGACTGATTTACTGACTAGATTCCATGAACAGTACTGGTATTAATTTATTTAGTTTACCTGGAAGAGCTCACTGAATCATATGTAAAAAATCAAAAATAAAAACAAATTCTAGCCTGTGCTACACCTACATGTGTTTGCTGCTTTCCCTACATGTGTTTGCTGCTTTCCATGTTCAATATTGATAACACACCGATATAGTACGTCTTTGCTTGATATGTATATGTAGAAGGGAGAAAACGTGTTTTCATGGATGGGGAAGTTAGGGACTAGTAGGGAGAAAACGTGTTTTCATGGATGGGGAAGTTAGGGACTAGTAGGGGATATTCACGCATTCTTTGAGGGAGGAATTTGTTGAAATCAATGGGCTTTGTTGCTTTCCGTAATGAACATAAAGTTAATATGAAAACACACCCATACAGTATTTCTTTGCTTGTAGAAAGGAAAGGTGTTTTCAGGGACAGGGGAAAAGGGAGGGATATGCAGAGCCTTATAATAGTGTCTTATCTTTTCATTCGGTGAAGATACTCTATCTAAATAAGCAATTAGCCTCATATTATTATTCAATGAAGGAAAAAACTAATAGCACTTCTTCAAGAGAAAAATCAATAATCCAATGTTAGTATAAATTCCATATTTTTTTGGTGTCGGATTAAAATTCCTACTTCAAGATAGTAATCTTTTATTCTATGTCTCTTAATAAAAAAAAATCAAAACTATCATGAAAGTAAGGCTTCAACTCTGAAAAAGTTTTATCCTTCCAATTCATGTTAGTTTGTGTGCATTGTTGAGTCTTAACTTGAAATCAATGCGGTAAACATGTATTTTATATACATAGTTAGCTATATAATCTACACAGTGCATGAAAGAGTTGTTATTGGATGAGACCCGAGAAGAATTATCATCATTCTCTTATGCCAAATGGGATATATTTATCCCCAAGTTATAAATTTTATTTATACTAGTGGTTACAACTTAAAATTTTCCATTGAGTACTGCTATTTATTGCTCCTAATATAAATTTCTACTTCCACCTTTGTTTTAATTTTGTGACCCTATCTTGATTCAATTTCAATATAATAGTTTCCTTTTTATTATGCTTTTTTTTTTGCTTTTTTGAAATAAGGCTGTAGCCACACACACGGACACAACTAAACTTTACCCCTTGAATGTATTAATTGGGTCTTTTTTGGGGTGCAAGTGGGATTTGAACTCCCGACCTCTTGCTCACCAGCATAGATTACTAGACACTTGCTTTCATTATGCTGTTTAGATAACTAAACTTGAAGCCATCAGCAAGAAAACTTTTCATGCATGTTGTTCTTTGAACCACTTAATGAATGTTTTTTACTCCATCTATTTGCGTGCGCACTCCTGCTGATACTAACCGAGAGGACAGAGGAGTGTTATGTGCAATTGCATATAGCATACATCTATGCACCCTGTGCCCACTCACATCACAAATTTAAGGTGGTTTTCTGGATTATACTGAAAATTATTGTGGAATAGAGTTTCACAACGTAATTGCGTATGCATAAATCATTCACCATTGTACCTTATACCTCCCACCCTCATAAGCTCAATGTGGTTTCTGAATTGTACTGAAAATTAATACCCAAAACAGTTTCACAGAGGATGAATGCACTTACATTATTAGTATCATGTGCATCACTTGGCATAGGTGAGAGCAGCCATAGAACCCTTCCTTTTGTGAACTTGAAATAAATTCACACTGTGGGCAAACCTTTTTGACCCTTGGGCACTCAAATCTAGTTAAAAGCGTTGAACAGCATGTACATTAATTCTTTTTTTTGATATCATTAACGCTTGCTTGAGTTTTCTTTTTCTTCACTTGGTTAAAATTTGTTGCTCCATAAACGACTCTATTGCATGATATATACTGGAAATATTTTTTTTCAGTAGATATGTAAGAGTAGCTTTTGATTAAAAGGGTATTAGGATGCTCGGATACTCATTTGGGATAGAAAATGTATTACATAGCGGAAGACAAAAAAATTGTGAAAGACATGATATCCAGTAATTCGAGGCAAAGGACATGTGGACAGCTAATCTTTAGTTGCATTCAAGATAGAAACTAATAATGGTTCCATAATCTATACAAATTGAAGAGTTTTTTTGCACAGAGGTCACTAATAAAATTTGAAATTGTGGATTACTCCTGCACAAATCATTATTTGCGTATACACCACTAATAATGTGGGATTCATTTTTAAATAGTATTCTCCTAATTTTCCATTAAAACAAGTAGAATCTTTGGTGTCTCAATACTTGTAAAATATTTTAACTGTTATACCTGTTTCCTTCCTGTATCTCCGCCAATGTTTTTTTTCTCGTTCGCCCCATATTCAAACCACCAAACTATTATCATATCTGCCTCCATCCACCATTTCTCCGTCTCCATACATTGTTATAGTGGAATTTGTGTAAATAAAGATCATAAATGGAAGAAGATGAGAGAAATCTTTTATAAAGTCAGGGATATTTTAGTAAGCCATTCAGATTAGAGAACTAACAATTAAACTAAGGAAAACTAATTTAGTGACTTTCTTGAAATGAAACCCACATTACCGGTGGTGTATATATTAATCTGTAAGTTAGTAATCCGCAATTTTAAATTTTACTAGTGACCTATGCATACAAAACCCAATTATAAAATATGAGAAGCTTCATAATCATAAACAGAAGTTATAACTTTTATTCTTATCTTTTTATAGGTTTGGAGGCAAACAGATACATGCCAGTGAAGATGATGGTTCTGTGAATCATGCGCTCATTCGTGATTATGATGCTGATGCTGCAAGACTCGAGGAATTTGGTGCGGAGCTTGAAGCAGACTAATACTATTCCTGTTCGAAAGAGCAGTGGAGGAAACCCAATATGTTTTCTGTATGTGCTTCAATCCCAGCTCAAAGTTTCAACATTCACTAGTTTGTAGAGCTCTCCTTGTGCATGATATATATAACTCACAGAAACAGTGCAGTACCAGCTGTTAACTGTACAAATTACATACTTAAATTTTGTTGTTAGTTGCTACTTGCTGGTTTGTCTGTACGAGTCGTTGAAAAATAGTCGGGAAATATGTGATATGCTGTGAAATTGTGCTTAAAATTCAATGTTGATAGCTGTTGCTCTGAGATAATTTACCGAGAGAGGAGAGAGAGGATGCTCTAAAGTTGATTTGGTCTTTAGCAAACCTGGAACAAGGGTTGCCAATTTTAGATTTTCTTGCAGTACCAAAGGTTTTTTGGATAGTACTGTATGATATGTTGGCAAACTCTACTTATATCCACTTGTATTTATTTCTCTATGGATTTATGCAAACTGAAGACTGTAACATTAGAATAACGAAACAAAATTTGACTAGAGAAGTTGTGACCAAAGCATATCTGATTGTACAAGTTATGATTCGTAGCACTTGTTTGCTTGCTTGTTTTACAACACATGATAGCAATGAAAATTGTATCTTACGACTAAAACATGAAACATAACACAGCTTCAAAATATTTCCAATGGCAATGCAAATCGTGAGCATAAACTACAAGAAGAGTACATCCGGAGTAAACTAATGGTTAAATCTACATCAGTGTTCTATTTTAAGAAAAAATATAGATGTCTGATTTGAGGGTATATTGAGATGAAGAATGGTTGAGTACTTGAGTGTTGAAATACAATCCTTATTTCCTTATCACGTTTGTTACTACAAGTGCCGAGTGAGTGGCGCTGTGCTCGCGCTCAGGACGGTGAATAATGGGAAGGAGCAAGAGAGACGAGGTTCTTGGTTCTTGTCTGGGGTAACAAGAGTGGTGACTTTATTCAAAAATCGGTCTAAAATATGAATGAATTATGAGGGTAAAATGAAAAGTAGGAATTAGACTATTTAAGGAGTCTGAGAGAAGGGGGAATGGATAGCACTCGGTTCATTGCAAAAAAAATGTCTTACCGTTGCACTATTTTTATGAGTTGTCAACTAAATAAAATGGTTAACAGTTCAAAATGACACTGCAAATTTTTGAGTTACGACTACACAGTATTATTTGTAAAAATTAAACATTTCGCACTACAAAATATATATATATATATAGGAGTATTTAACTTGCCTTGTCAAATGTTTGTTTTTGAAACAGAAGGGTGTTTTTTTTTCTTCTTAAAAATATTTATTTCATTTATTTTTTAAAATGTCAACTGAAAAAATGGGAGACAAAGAACGAACGGAAGGAAAATTAATTAATTAGTTAATTGGAACAAAATTTCAATCCAAATATTGGGTGAAAAAGTGGGTGGCGCGAACCACAACCCCAAAAAACAATCTCTCCAGTTTCCCTCAAACCGAACCCAACCTCGTACCGTTCACTGGCCCACCACTATCAAAACTTCACACCGCTGCGGGGCCCACTCTTCTCAAGAGATGTGCAAAAGTGGGCCGAGTCACAATCGGTCCATAATTCATTTCCCCCTCCAACTCTTTCGCCTTTCTCTCCCAAAACTCGAAACCCTAAAAACCCTTAACTTTTTTTCCCCCCAAATTCCCACTTCCGATCCCCTCGATCAAAACCCTAGCTCGATCTCCTCGTTCTAATCCCCGATTCGCTCTCTTGATCGGCCTACGAATCGCACTGATTGATGCCCTACTTTGCCTGAGGCGTCCCGATCGAATTTGAAGTCCCGGGTTGTAAAAATTTGGAATTTTGCTTATTTTCTGGTAATTTTTGGGGTTTCCTGGAGTGTAATTTGGTAGATTTGAAGTGAGTCGGTGATTTATTGATTTTTCACATGTTTAATTGTAGTCAATATTGTGTGATTATATTACTACTCTAAATACTTTGATTTTGTGAGAAATATAGGGTTTTACTGTAATTGTTAAGGGATTTGAGATAACACTTTATAAGGGCTAATCGGGAAAGGACAATAATTTGAGGAAATTTGCAATTTAATCACAATGTAGTGAGGGAATGGCACCAATTCGCAATCATGTGGACAGATGTAGTAGCTTGCTACTTCGAATGACAAACATGAAATACGAAGATTCAGATGGAATTACATTGTCTGACAATTTGGTCTGCTTGGTGCTATATGTTGTAGGAATGAATATGGGTGGGATTTGGGTCGGTTACAACAAGATCCACTTGCTGATCCAGTAAGATTCTATAGGATAGATTTGGGGATGCAGACCCAGTAAGCATGTGTAGGGAGGGTTTTTTAAGGAACTTACGTGATCAACTAAATCTTTATTAGGATTCAGGCTATAAAAAAAAAATTCTTTTGGACCGGGTTATCGGGTTGCATTGCAACCCCAATCCTTTGAAAGATCTATTGGTCAAAAGCAAGTTGTTTTTATCTTATTCGTCTTAAAAGAAGCTTGTAGGAACCATATAAAGTGTAATGTAACAGTTGGGTTGGGCTACTTTCAGTTTCAGTAGTATCAAGGATGCAAATACTATCATCTAGAATTTAACGGCGAGTCATCCATACAAATTCAAACTATTTGATATGATGTAGATTACAAAAATTTACTTTTATGAGCTTTTTCCATGCATCTCAAGTAATTTATGGACTCATTCTAAACATCCATTTTTGCAGTAAGTTTCATGATGCATGGATAAAATAATTCTATCTACTTTTTATGTTGTAAGTCGCCATTTGTGGACACTATTCTCAAATAAATATATGGCTAATTCAGTATGTGATTGTTTCTTAAATCATTGTTACTATGGTTACTATCTAGCTCAACTTACAATGTGATATACAAATTGCCTGAATCTCTACAATAAATATGGATGTTCTTATTTTGATTTATGTATGGTGCTCACACAAGCTGAACCATTTTCTTTCTATCTATGAGTAGAGTGTTAGCAACTAATAGAATGTTATGAATTTTGCATGGTGTTTATTACAGAGGAAGTTCATAGTTGTTGTATTATTAATTGGAAAATGTTTTTTTCCCTTTGCCAGGGGATGGCAGATGATTCTTCTCTGGTAACAACAAATCTTGGCGATGCCGAAATTGATGAACAAAAGGGAATTGAGATGAATAAAACAGCAACTGAAAATGTATTGGCAGAGGGTTCTTCTGTTGGAACATCAAACATCAGTGATGCTGATCTTGATGAAGGAAAGGAGGTAGAGATGAATGGGATAGCAACTGTAAATTTTGGAGCCACTCAGGTGTGTATATTTTTTTGGAGCGTATAGATTTTTATGTCTTTTATGTGCATCTCTTCGAAAAAAATTATAGATTTTTCTTTTTTCCTTCAGGAGAAGCCAAATGAACTATCTACAAAGTGCCAACAAAATGATGACAAGGAAGTAATTATCCTTGATGACGATGATGATAATGCTAACATTGATGGAAAGGAAATGAAGAATGAACTGAGTGGGATTCCCAACATAAATGGAGCGAATGAGAAAATGCCTCTGGTTGGGATGGTGTTTACATCATGTGAAGAACTTACCAGTTACTTTAAGCAATATGCCCTACACGTAGGGTTCGGCGTAGCTGTTAAGAAGTCATCATATACTAAAAAAGGAGTTTGTCGGCGGTTGATACTTGTGTGTTCAAAGGGGGGAAGGGGAAGATCAGATGCTATGTATCAAGCTAGACGGACTGCGAAAACTAATTGCGATGTGATGATCTCTGCAAAATTATGGGGTGATGGGTTGTTGCATATAGTGGAAGCTAAACTCGTACACAATCACCCAGTCAATCCATCAACAGCAAGATTCATGAGATGCTACAAAAGAATGACCAATGCAGAGCAACCTAGTGGACATAATAACAGTAATAGTAGTAGCAGTAGTAGTAACAATAATATGCAGTTACTGGGAAAGGAATGTGGAGATGCTATTGAAATAGGGCGGCTGAAACTTGCAGAAGGAGATAGTGAATCCATTTATCAATTTTTTGCCTCCATGCAGAATAAAAACCCCAACTTCTTTTACTTAGTAGATGTGGATGAGCAAGGGCGTTTAAGCAATCTGTTTTGGGCTGATGCGAGGTCCAGGGCTCTATTCAAGTACTTTGGTGATGTTGTTACATTTGATACAACTTACTTGACTGATAAATTTGATCTACCACTTGTTTCGTTTGTTGGGATGAATCATCATGGACAGTTAGTTTTGTTGGGTTGTGGTTTGATTTCGGATGAAACCGTCGAGACATATACTTGGTTGTTCAATGCATGGCTAACTTCCATGCTCGGATGTCTTCCAAATTCTATTATAACTGACCAGTGTATGGCCATCCAAGATGCAGTGATGAAGGTGTTTCCAGGAGTTAGACATCGTTTATGCTTATATCATATACTGAAAAAGGTTCCGGACAAAATGAGAGGGTTTGCAGAATTCAAAGCAATTAGGAAGGCACTGAAGAAGGTTGCATATGACTCTTTAAGAGTGGAAGATTTTGAAGAAAATTGGAAGAAATTGATAGAGGAGTATGCGCTTGATGCTAATGAGTGGCTCAAAAAATTATATGAGGATAGGCATTCCTGGGCCCCTGTATTCCTCAAAAATGACACCACAATGTGGGCTGGAATGTCGGTCTCCCAGCGCGGTGAGAGTGTAAGCACCTTTTTTGATGGGTGTGTGTATCCGAGAACTTCTGTTAAGCAGTTCTTTAGCAAATTCGAGGCAAGCTTGCAAAGCAAATTCAAGAAGGAAGTTCATGCAGATTCAGAGTCTTTTCAAAAGACACCACTCATAATATCAAAGTTTTACATGGAAGAACAATTGTCAAAGGTGTACACCCTGAACATGTTCAAAAAGTTCCAGGATGAGCTAAAAGCCACAATGTATTGCCATGTGAATGAAATTAAGGCTGATGGATCATTGTTTACCTTTGAGATCAGAGAATGTTCATATATTGAAGATGGTAAAAAAACAGAGAGCAAGGATCACATGGTCTGGTACAATGCAGATGAGACTTTGGTGCAATGCATCTGTGGGTTTTATAGTTTCCACGGTATTCTATGTAGACATGCACTGTCTGTGTTTAAGTTGCAACAGGTTTTTGAGATTCCACCTCACTACATTCATAATCGCTGGAAAAAAGATTTCAAGCAACTGCATGCTTTTGATCGATATTCAAGTGAAACAGTACCTAGTAATCTGAATCGTTATGATTATTTGTCTATGAGATTCCTTCAGCTTGCGGAAACAGGGTTCATTTCTGAAGATAGATACCAGCTCTCACTGAAGTTAATAAGAAATCTAGAGAAGTCTCTTCTTGATGATACATCTGACTGTATAGACAGGCAATCTAAGTTTCTCTGTTTCGAAAATCATTCAAATCAAAATGTTCAAAATCTTTTGGTATCCCAGTTAGGGTTCTCTGAAGGTAACATAAACCCCAATCCAATGCCTGTTAAGAGGAGGGGTCGCCCTCCCAAAAAGAGTAGAGAGTCTAATGTAGAGCCTTTGGTCCAGATTAATAAGGAACAGGTAATTAGTGATGGACTTCTCTTTTGGTATCCTATATTTACTATAATTGTCTTAAGTTAAATGATTTTTCATGGACAGGATTTTCTAAGATCTTCTTTGATAGTTAATGAAGACAACGTTCTTCAAGCTGCCTCTACTGTATCTCATCTTGATGCACATCTAGGACATGGTGGCATTGATCTAATGGTTTTGTTCTTATTTACCTTTTTTGCTAATTCTTATATCGAACAGTCTATAACTGCACTGTTTACATCTACAGGTATCTGATTCTTTGACTTGTTTTGAAATTCTATGTTTTAGGAAGACTTAAATCCAAATGACTTGTCATTTGGCACAGACTTCGGCTTACATATTAACCAGCAACATCATTTGAGTAATCAAACAAGGCTACAACCAAACAGTTTGTTGCAGGTTCGTATTGTTGACACAATTCTTTATGTTTGTTTAAGTTCCTTCTCATATGACTTTTTGTGCATGGCAATTTTATTTGTATAACTATTTGTATAACAATGTGAGATTCATTTCCCGAAAACAACCTGCATGAGCTGGGGGACAAAAATGTTTTAAACTCCCATCCAAAATGGAAGGTTGTACAACTCTTAAAATAACACCTAATTCAAATCCAAGAAATTTTTTAAACCCAACAAATAAATGAAACCCTGAGTCTTCCTAGTATATTTATACATTTATTTTTTTAAAAATTGTTCATACACATTTGTTCTATGATATCCTACTCTTGGAGAGAATAAAAAATTTGATCTAATCCTTACGGTTTAGAGTTATCGCCATGTATACATTGTTTGTGTGGCCTCACATGTGGGTTGCATCTACTTTTCTTAGTCGTATACTCTTTTAAAATTTGATGACAATTATTATATGTTCAGAAGGAGACTCAACTAACTCAAACCCCAATAAAAGAAAACTGCTCAATCAAAACCCTCCAAAGCTCTCGATATGCAGGGGGGGAGATGGAGGGGTGTTGTCTTAAACCTACCTGAAACCTAATGGAAGGTTGTGGAACTTTTTAAAACCCACCTAACCGAATTCCAAAAACCCTGAAACTGATGTACAACTGAACCCACTGAGTAATTGTAGTATATTTATCCATTTATTTTAAAACTCTGGCCATGCTCTCCCTTGCTTGTAGTTGTTTCGATGCAATCCTTGTTTTTACCACTGTTTCAATATTCCTCTTATTTCTAAATTCTACCATCCAATCAATGTGTTCAGGGTCAGTATGAACAACAAACAATAGGAAATCAAACAGGCATGCAGTGGATGATTTATCAGCAGATGTTACAGGTCTTTGTTTATTCTTTCACTTTAGCATCAATTACTTTAAGCTATTCTATGTTTCAAATAAAGTTGATATTGTTCTTGTTGGTTAAGTATTTGGTTAATTTTATAATTTATAGGACGAGCAGATACCAAAGGTGCCTTCTGTTCGGAGAACTGGGTAGAAAGGTCAAGCTTTGAATATAATGGACGCATTCCTCTTGTATGTTTTCAAAACCTTCACCACATGCAGTGTTGTATAGTATGTGAAGCGTTCTAGCTGTAAAATCACAATTATATGTCACAAAACTATGAATGAGAAGAATATGATTAAAAGAATATATTTTTTGCAGGCGGCTTGATCCAAAAGCTGCTTCTTTTGGATAAAGATTTTGAAAGATGAACTTAATCCGGAGATGAGACCTTCCATGTATTCATAGTGGCAAAGTTTCTGAAATATTGTCGAGGAGGTTTCAGATTTCATATAATCAGTGATAGCAAAGCGCCGAACGGAGTTAAAAGATCCCATTGTATCAGGAGATGCAAATTTCCATGTAAATTGATAAGGTGGAAAGAGTTTCATGTAACATGTTTGTAACAAGGTCAAATTCAATTCAAGCTATATTTTGGGCTATTTTTTCTTCTTTGTTGACGAGGAAATATTTAACATGTGTGCATAGAATAAAGTTATAAATTGTACTGCTCCTCTCTCATAATATTTTTCCGGTACGAAGCCACTTTTTGAAACTATTTTTCAAAGTACTTTCCTGTGTGAACTAGTTGATGTTACATCAGCAACTGCGCTATTTCCATTAGCAGC
The DNA here is from genome assembly GCA_017893485.1 of Hemerocallis citrina. Lineage (NCBI taxonomy): Eukaryota > Viridiplantae > Streptophyta > Magnoliopsida > Asparagales > Asphodelaceae > Hemerocallis > Hemerocallis citrina. Next base: position 97,789,078 of record CM030358.1, on the reverse strand, counting down.
TTATGTCTTTTGATGATCATTAATGAGAATAACGGTCACTTGGGGGGACAAGAACCTTCTCTCAAAGATTTGAGAATGTGTATCATTCTGATTTTTTTTGTTTAATAATATAATCGGAACATCGGCTTAAGTATAAATTTTTTTTTCCCCAAAGAGTAAGCTAAAGTTGTTGTTCCCATCAGCAGCATATTCATAATTTTTTTCCTCCTACAGACCAATAGCTCTGTTGAATGTTGAATGACCAAATGTTTCAATATGATTGAGACAATATTGCTATTTCTATCAGTGGCTATATATAGTTCATATATATTGTAGCCACTATTCAAAAAAAATTCATAATTTTTTTTAACAAGTGACCATTATTTTCATTAGCAATCTTCGGAATGGAGAAGCCGTTGATGATATTAGCGGCAGCTGCTAATGTGGCATCGATTGACTCACTCACGGAAATAATTTGGGAAGTGTTCTAGTTTGGGAAATAGTTTCAAAGGGTGGCTTAGGATGGGAAAAAATTCCTCTCTCTCTCTCTCTTTTTATGTCACTATTATGAATTATCAGTTGACAGAGCCACAAAATGTCATTGTTATGTTGGGTATATGGTGATAGGGTTGTTTTAACTGATTGTCGTTGAGGTCAAACCAATTGGAATGCAAAGCAACTGGTAAATACAGATTTATGTTTCTTTTGCTAAGTCTCGCTACATTGAGATGTTTGAGAAGTGCGTCATTGATCATATTCAGTGTAAGATACTAGCTTATCAAACATCTTCAAATGCACATGAGAAATCTATAAATTTTATTATTTTTGTTTCGTCTGTCATAACTGTTTCCTTTTTCCCTTTTTTTAAAGAAGTAATCGCACTTGTGGGGGAAATTAAAATTATATTTATTTTTTTTAAAAAAAGGTATTTTTTTTTCCCAAACTGTCCAACTTTTTGAAAGTTTTTCCCAAACTGCCATACTTTTTTTAAAAATTTCCAAACTACCTCACTCGTTTTCTGAAAAAGCGAGTGTGGTTAAAACCTCATCGCTTTTTCAAAAAGCGAGTGTGAGGCTTTTGATTTTCGAAAGCCTCGATTCACTTTCTGAAAAACTGATCGGGTTTTAACCAAACTCGCTTTTGACCAAACTCGGGTTCTCAAAAAGTGAGTGGGTTATTTTGATAAATACTTTCGAAAGTATGTCAGTTTGGCAAATACTTTCAAAAAGTGGGTCATTTTGGTAACATGTTCAATTTATCAGGATAGTTTGAACAAAATCTTCAAATTAGGGTTTAAGAATGCTCCCCCTTTCTCCAACTTCAAACCATTGAATGACATTAACTTGATTTAAATTATTTACTATTCAAATTGCAAATTCACTCCATTCATCTGAAACAAATTAAAACCAAAAAATGAGATGATATGAATTTCTTTCCAATTCATCAACTAGTTACAAAATGGATGGATAAAAGTACCATGCTAATTAGATATTTTGGTTTAGAACATCTGTAGTCATCTGCTAAATATGCATAATATGCATATTTTGTCAGAAAAAGCGCTGTAGTCGTCTGCTAAATATGCATATTTTGCTATAGTAGATTGCTATAAATGAGAGCGGATATGAGAATTATGTATAATTTAAAGGACGCAACTTCGAGTTTCGTCGCTCGAAAAAATATTATTTTTAAATCATCAGACGCATCACATTGCGTCCGACAACTTTTAAAAAAAAACATTTAATAAAAGAAACTCAACCAGGGATTCTCCTAGATGCAACTTGCCAACGGAGGGGCTCACTTTTTTTTTAATAAAAAAAACTTAAATAACGTTTTTAATTAATAAAAAATCATAAAAAAATTCTTAAAAATCGTGCGACGCAAAGTAAAGTTCCGTCTGAATTTTTTATATATTAAATTGGTAAAAAATACCAATTGACGACTGCAGCGAATTGGCCAAATGCTATATGCATTTATGCATATATGCATTTTTTAACAATGACGACTGTGGATGCTCTATGAGCATAAAAATTGATAACTCAAAGCTGAATGTGTAGCCCTCAAAAAACTCACAAACCACATTTTTAGCTTATCAATCAATAACATTAACTACTACTACTACGACATACAGCAAACTACTGCATATAAGGGCGAAACGCGATGAGTACTAAAATTGAGCTCAACTGAACTTCATTACAGATCAATAACAAAACAAGATGGAAACTTTAGCTAAAAAAGACATGAAAGTTGAGATTTTTAGGGTTAGGGTTTTATGGAGAGATGGACATTTTGGGAATAACAAATTCGGAGCGAATTCTCTTTGGGGGATGGGAGGATGGGTACATAGAGGGCTGACGGCAGAGGTACTCGTCCGCCATTGACGGAGAGATCAGAGAAATTAGGAATTGGATTGAAGAGGAAGAGAAAGGAGGAGCTTTCTTAAATCATAATTTGAAGATTTTGTTCAAACCATCGTGATAAATTGAACTTGTTACCAAAATGATCCACTTTTGAAAGTATTTACCAAGCTGACCCCACTTTCGAAAGTATTTACCAAAACAACCTACTTGCTTTTTGTGTAATCTTGTTTTGATTATACCGATTTTCAGTTCTTTCTTTCTCTCAATGTATTCTTATATTTCAATTTCCGTATAAATTCTTTCCAATGTATTTAAATCCCTTTGAATCTCTTATTGAAACCCAAATATATATTCCAAACTAGAATCTGGTCTCTTCCCTTTTTATTTATTATATTAATTGAAGCCCAAATTAAGCCCATCTCTTATTGGATTTTAACCCAACCCAGTACCCATCTATATTGTACAGAATCAATCATGTATACCCACCCGTATACAAATCTCTTCATATTCCCCCACTTTGCACGTTCCCCTAACTACATTCCTACTATCTCTAACTACCCCTTATTTATTTTATTATTTTAATATAACACTCCCCCCACTCTCTCCCCGTTTACTCTCTCTCTTCCTCTCTGTTTTTCCCCCAACAGAAACCAAAGCAGAACCCAAACCGAACGAAGCACCCCCTTCGTCTCTCTCCGTCTTCAACCTCGCTCCCCCACTCCATCTTCCTCATCGACCTCGCCTTCCATCACTACCGTGTACATCCCCTGTCACCGAAGCCTCTCCCTGTACTCCTGTCGAATCATCCTCCACACTTGAGCCTCGTCAACCCAAACATTACCGCTTGTCTCCTACCTCCGGCTCATCGCTCAACTCCTGCAACTCCTGCTCACCCTCGTCATCGTCATCCCCTCAAAGCCCCACCACAACAACGCTCACCCACTCTGAGAACCCATTGAAGCTTCGTCTACACCATCTTCGCTCCGCCATCGTCACCACCTCGGCGAAGCCTCCGCCATCGTCTTCCTCCTCTTGAACCCAACAGCACCCTCCGCCATCGCTGCCAGAGCTCGAACCTCCATCTCGTCCACTCGATTGCCGAGCTCCTCGTCTCGTTTTCAACCTCGCCGCCAACAACAGCCTTCCCCATCATCTTCTTCGACTGCTCCATCTCCTCCACCGCCAGAGCCGTCAATTGTCGCACCTCCAGTGCACCGCTGTAGTCGCCAACCCCCAAAGCTCCCTCTCCTCTGTTTCTCCGAAAAACATAGCATTGCAGCTCCTCTCGCCGTCGCTCGCCGTCTACCTTGGGGGTTTGTGTCGCTTCCTGACCAGTCGCCGTCGCTCCGCCCCCGCCGCAGTGCCGCACAGTTGCCCCGCCGCCGTACCGTGCCATCGCCACCAGTTATCCTGCTCTTTCCTTCTCTCTCTGTCGGATTGGGGAAGAAGATCACTGAGTGGTTGAATTGGCTGTTTGGTGTTCGGGGAGAAGGGATCCGAAATGGCTGTTTGTTGTTTTGCCTGGGGGATCCGATCAGTGGCTGCTCCTGTTGTTCTGTGTTTTGGCTTATTGGATCTGGTTTTGCTGTCCGCTATTTTGGGCCAAATCCGGTGTAGGGTTTCCTTCTTACTGAGTGACTGATTTCTTTGCTTGCAATTTATTCTTCGCACGAGTTCGCACGTGCTTTTTGGGAGTTTTCGCCCGGGATTCTGATCCCGTTATTCTATTTAATTATATCTGCAATAACAGGCAAGTCCACTTGAACTCTTTTAATTTTCTAGTTCAAGCTTATTGACCTCCTGCAAGTAGTTCATTTTCAATTATCTTAAAATTTGCCTCGTGTCCTTTCCGTTAGGATTATCGAGGGTTTACACGAGCCAACCCAACGTACTCTTGACATCGTATCATTATCCATTGACTCAAACCCAAGCCTATATACACACTTGACATGAATAAAATGACTAGAAATTGCATATGAGAAAAGTATATTGTGATCGAATACATTGATTGATTGAGATCTTGTGACTTGAACAATGACATGATAAATTGACTTGTACACCGTAAAATCCATTCTAATTTCTGTACATTAGTGTAATACATTTCATGATACAATGGTATGTTAATTATCGACTTTGATGAACATATATGTGATGGCATTTTATAAATTCCTGCTGCCTATTCTGTTTTGCACAGAGGTTTCGACCCTGTTACCATAAGAATTAACACAAACTTACTGAATATAAATTGTATCCCTAAGTGTCTAGTTGCTGATAACATCCTGGAACTTCGAATTCTGAATTGTAGTCTATGAGTTATCGCTGTTTTAGTGTGACTGTGTTGACTGTTTTCATATTTGCTACTTCATGTTATTATTGTGCAATGCATCATATTGCTACATTATTATCATCCCCTTGACATTCTTATAACCACTTGCATGTACATGAGTGACTTAATAATAAAATACTAAACAAGTCGGGGATAATAAGCATTGACTTAACAGTGGATAGTCTCAGAAAATGTACTCGGTAAGGCCTATCGTGATATCGTATTGACATGGAAGGAGAAGTATTGATTGTGAATGATTGATTATAAATTGAAAATTGTAAATGATTGTTATTGACACCGAGTACACGCTCTATAGATCCCACCACAAAGTCTAAAACGTACACTATTTTGCGTGCACTGAACCTGTGGTATGGGACGCAGTAGTACGTGCACTAGATAGGAGAAACAACATGCTAATAGACTTAAGTTGATATGTATATACTTGATTATGACCATTGTTTATTAATCTCATTATTGTCTTTGCAATTTGATCTTGATTCATATTCCTTCATGTACCTTATTCCTTTACTCTCTGCTTTTCATTACTTGCTGTCCGTACTTGCTCTAAGGACAAATTATTCTTTCTTTTTAGATGAACAAGTACAGGTGCACAAGGAGAATTTCCAGAAGGCATTGATGAGCAGTTCTTCTATGATTGGAGCAGGAGCCTCTCGAGTTATTTGGTAAGTTCTTATATTCCAGATTTGGTTATTGAATTTCTTTCTCGTTTATGTGATTATGTTTTCTGCGTGGTTGTGATTCATTTTTTATATTGTTGAGTTAAGACTTGTACAGCTTATGGATGATATGAGTTGGCGTACTTATATGATTTACTGGGCCTCAGTTACGTGCCTGTGTTCCCGTATTCTGGAAAGCGGAGCGTGACATTTTGAGAAAGCGAGTTTGGTTAAAATCCAATCGCTTTTTCAGAAAGCGAGTCTAGACTTTCGAAAATCAAAAGCCTCACACTCGCTTTCACAATCGCTTTTAACCATACTCGCTTTTTCAGAAAGCGAGTGAGGCAGTTTGGAAATTTTTAAAAAAAGTAGGGCAATTTGGGAAAAACTTTCAAAAAGTGGGACAGTTTGGGAAAAAAATCCAAAAAAAAGCTCAGCCCATTTGGGCATAGAAATTTTATGAAATAACATTAATGTCTTCGGATCTCCTGACAACCTGTACCCCAACACGATCCCCATCGAAAATTGTAAGATCGTGTAGGAGATCTAATGATTTCTTCATTTTCTTTTTTTGATGAAACAGATAGCGCCTTACGGCTCCAGCCTCGAAAAAATATATTGCGGTAAACAAAGTAGCGTACAAAGACCCATTTTACAAGAAGTAAAACAAGGGAAAATTACAAACAGTCGACAAACAAACAGTCCGAAAGAGCAGAATGCAAATAACGAAGAAGACGAATAAGACCAAACTACAAGCACCACTATCAGACTGCACACTCGAGGCCAGGCAAAACCTAGCAGCACAGCCCCCGCTCAAGTGAGCTAAAAAGAGAAGTTCCAACAACACATCCTCCCACCATCACGCTGGCAGAGGAGCAGCCCGCCGAACACAAACGCCAAGCCTGATCGCGACCGTGGAGAGGGGGGCCTATCAAACATGCAGTGCCACGGAGGGAAAGCAGGCCGGCATACATGGCCGCGAAGGGGGGAGCCGAGAGAGCCAAAACCAAAGAATCAGCACTCAAGAAAGAGCACGCACCTCCCCAAGCAGCACCCACGAGTGAGACAACACAAAAATGCCAGACAAAAAACACGATCAGCACAGGGCCAAGCCCATAATGCCTGCTATCTCAAAGAAAGGTGGGAAGAAACAAAGCACGACCGTGGCAATACACCCGCACTCACTGCAGTGTAAAAACGCAAGAGGGAACGAACGAAAGAAAAGTGAGAGCCCCAAATAACGAACTATAACTCAGCCCAGAATGAGCAAACTCACCGGCAACAACACAATCCACAAAATAGCTAAACTGATGAGAAGAACAATTATAGACAGGAGATAGATAAACTCAAAAATTAAAGTGTAACTCCTGTTTCCCGTATCTGCATTTTTCTACTGTCTTTTTCATTCCTTGTATTCTCGTATTCAAATGGTGATCCTGTATTTTGTTTCCGTTCGAATAAAATCACTATTTTGTTTCGACTCAATTTTTGGTCCTTTCATCTAATTCAATTGTGTGTGCTCTTTGTGTCCTTCTTCATGAAGAATGAGCTACTCTATGTCAATCATCTCTTTTTCCCCATTTTAAAACAATTTAACCAATTTTCCAGCTGGATCCCTCTCGAAACGGATACTCTAAAACCCAAAACTCAAAACCCTCACTATTTAAACCTAACCCTAACCCTAACCCTAACCCTCATTACTGTGTAAACCTAAATCCCCCACCGCTCTCTCCTTCTTCTTCCTCTGCTCTTTTCGCATGCCCAGAACCCAATTCCCTCTATCCACCGCCACCACCCTCGCATCGCCTCCCTCACCATCGCCTTCGACCCCGTACCCCCACAACACCAATCCTCCGCCATCACCCCCATCGTCCACCGTCGTCTCCTCCTCGAACCCAACTCCTCCATTTCCCAAACTCCCGTCGTCTTCAACCTCTACCCATCGCCATTACCTCGCCAGTCTCCTCTCGTCTCGCTAGTCATCGCCTCATCTCCCCCTCATTACCACGACCTCCGTCCATGCCGCTAACACCCCCGAACCTCTCCTCCGCTCGCATCCTCTATTTCAAACCCACGAACAGAGCTGCGCGCTGCATCGCTTCTCGACGTCGCGCCGCTGATTCCGCTGCCGTCGTCCTCCCCGTCGTCGCGAGCCTCGCGTCGCACACCGGACGCTGCTCGCCGCTGCCGGCTGCCGTCACTGCACCTCCTCTCTCTCTCTCGCTCTTTGTTTCGACGAAGAAGAAAGAGGCCGTTGGGCGGGATCGAATCTCAGCCCTTAGATTGTGCCAAGATTCGTGCCACTCAGCCTGATCTGATCGTTGTTCCCTGTTCACCCACAGCAGATCCGAAGACGCCGTTCCGTGTTTGGACAGATCCACTGCATTGGAGCGATCTGATTCGCTGGTTTCAGTGTTTTGCTGTTTTGCCGCGCTAGATCCAAGTTTGTTGTCCGCTGTTTTGGCCGATCTGGTGTGGAGAAAATTTGCTATGGTTGATTTTCGCACGTGCTTCACACGCGCTTTTAGGAGACTTCGCCCGGGAATTTTCGATCCTGATTTCTTCAACTAACGGGTCTATTCATCGTCAATCAAGGCAAGTATTTTTCTTGTACACATTTTTGTTCTAGTACAAGCTGTAGCGCCCCGAATTTCTAATATAATATCTTAGAAAATACGTGGCACAATCCCAGCATCAACTTCAATGTAATAGTACACATAGCTCAGAAACACAAATAATTTTATTTCCAAACTTTTATTACATCAATCTTTTTCAAACACAGCGGACATACAAACACCTTGAATTACAACCTTCTTTTTACAACACATCTTTTTACAATTGTTTTACACGGAGCTCTATTACATCAGTTTAACTCAAAACTATCTCAAGTATCCAATCTCCAAACTCTAAGCAACAACCTACAACACATGAGGCTAGAGATGACCCTAACCCCCAAAACTAAAGGGGTCAGCCATAAATGGTGTGAGTGACATAAAACAACAAACAACATAAATAAACGATAAGCATGGATTCTTAAACAACATGTACTGAACGAGAGAAACATATACTAAACATGTATTGTGAAGTAAGAAATGACAGGAAAATATGAAAACTGCAAGTGTAGCTTAACTAAGTGGTAGTAGCAGAAAACAGGAAAACACATGCATAAAACCAAGTCAAGAAAACACAATTTCTATATAAGGACTCTCTAATGCGTACTTGTCGGAGTCTATGCATCCCATTCTACATAGGTCCGGTGCAAGCCCTTAACGTCCCCATATAATAGGGTTCAATAGAAGAAAAAGGTACAAGTAGTTATTGATCAAACTATTCAACACCACAGTTCGGATACCCGGCTATCAATCACTCTCCATACCACAGATCGGATACCTGGTTATCAGTCACTCTCAACACCGCAGATCGGATACCCGGTAATCAATCACTCTCAGTGATTCTCAACACCGCAGAGTATACCCAACCCCGGAGATCAATGACTCTCAACACCGCAGAATATACCCGACTATCAATCACTCTCAATACCATAGATCGGATACCCGATTATCAGTCACTCTCAACACCGCAGATCGGATACCCGGTTATCAATCACTCTCGGTGATTCTCAACACCGCAGAGTATACCCAACCCCGGAGATCAATGACTCTCAATACCGCATAATATACCCGACTATCAATCACTCTCAATACCACAGATCAGATACCCGGTTATCAGTCACTCTCAACACCGCAGATCGGATACCCGGTTATCAATCACTCTCGGTGATTCTCAACACCGCAGAGTATACCCAACCCCGGAGATCAATGACTCTCAACACCGCAGAATATACCCGACTATCAATCACTCTCAATACCACAGATCAGATACCCGATTATCAGTCACTCTCAACACCACAGATCGGATACCCGGTTATCAATCACTCTCAGTGATTCTCAACACCGCAGAGTATACCCAACCCCGGAGATCAATGACTCTCAACACCGCAGAATATACCCGACTATCAATCACTCTCAATACCACAGATCGGATACCCGGTTATCAGTCACTCTCAACACCGCAGATCGGATACCCGGTTATCAATCACTCTCAGTGATTCTCAACACCGCAGAGTATACCCAACCCCGGAGATCAATGACTCTCAACACCGCAGAATATACCCGACTATCAATCACTCTCAATACCACAGATCGGATACCCGGTTATCAGTCACTCTCAACACTGCAGATCGGATACCCGGTTATCAATCACTCTCGGTGATTCTCAACACCGCAGAATATATCCAATCCCGGAGATCAATGACTCTCAACACCGCAGAATATACCCGACCCCAAAGGTCAATAACTTGAAAGAACATTCATAGATATAAGAATACATCAGTACCAATCGACTAATACAGAAGTAAGTCGACTATCCAGAAGAGAAGATTCCATGATTTTAAGAAAATAAACTAAGTGTTATAAGTTGATTTATAAAAGTCATAAGTCGACTTACCAGAGTGTTTTAAGTTGACTTATAGAAGTCATAAGTCGACTTACCAGAGAATATAAGTTGACTTATAAAAGTCATAAGTCGACTTACCAGAGAAAATAAGTTGACTTATAAAAGTCATAAGTCGACTTACCAGAGAATATAAGTTGACTTATAAAAGTCATAAGTCGACTTACCAGAGAAAATAAGTCGACTTAAAAGTCATAAGTCGACTTTCCAGAGAGAAACTCCAGAAATCTTTAAGAAAATATTCTAAGGGTTATAAGTCGACTTGCAAAAGTCATAAGTCGACTTACCAGAGAGGAATCTTCGATAACTTTAAAAAAATAAATTATAAGTGTGTCAGTCGACTGAAAAGGGTCTAAGTCGACTGTCCAGAATGGATTTTCAAGGAAACTAAAGATCATAGCAGCCGGGTCGTACCAGTCGACTGAAAGGTCATGCCAGTCGACTGTCGGCCTACAGACTGCATAGTTTTGGTTGTGCACAATCAACCGATACATAGATTTACTTTACAAAACAAAATCTCTAAAAAGTATATTTTTGATGTGATCAAATACAACTTATAGAATATACAAAGATCCATATAAACCAATCAAAAACCACTTGAATTGATAAAAATAACTTTTTGATGAACTTCTTCAAAATAAAACATAAATTGTGCATATAATCAAAATAGGGTTTTCTTAAAATAATTTACTGATCGCTGAAATAGTACGTATTCAGATCCAAACCATCTGATTATCAAAACTCAATAAAAATCCCAATTTGGGTGTATTTCCTCAATCTCAACTAAATTCTAAATTCTCCAATTTTCATGTCAAGATCTCTTGATTCATAACTCTTCCATTCAATTATCTCAAAAATCTGAATTTCTACCACAACTCATAACCAAAATCCGATTTGTAATCACCAGATCCCATTGTTCATCCATCCAATCCCTTATTGTCATAATCATACTCAAATCCTAAACATGCTTTCAAGCAATAAGAAATTTATCAACCAAGATCTACTAAACGTTCATAGATTTCACCTACATAATACAACGACAACCATTGCATCGTTCTCATACAAAATACACTAAATAAACAAACATGTCAAACAAAACAATCGTTCACATAAATCAAACCACAAAAACAAAGTTCATTTCACTCACCTTAGAAATGAAGAGATCCAACAAGAAAGCCTCTCTTTTTGCGAGATCCAAATTCCTCCTCTTGATCCTCCCAAAATCACAAAAAATAATGTTGTGCAACGAATGACGGCTGCACACCCACTTATATAGGCCGAAAATAATGATTTAAGGTTTTAGAAACGCACTTGCAAAATAGTCCTTCCAAGATATAACTTTACACATATATAGTTCTATTCTTGGAAACTCAATAAAACTATCTAAATTAGGATTTAAAAAGTAAAATATACTCATTAATCTCAACCAGTACTATTCAAAACGTCCAGAAAATATATTTTGCGTTTTAACCCCTAAAAATGACAAATTTGCAAAAAGGTCCTTCTTTTCTCAAAATTTGCAAATAGATCCAATTAATTTCAGAAAATCTGGAAAAATACTAAATAAATCCCAAATATTAAATAATGATTTTCCATCAAGAAAATTTGACTTTGAACTTCTCAAGAAACTATTTGCACGTTGATGCTGTTTATTTCTGAGAAACGTGTGGAAGCACCAGGTGTGAGTTCGAACTCAATTTGTATTGAAGGAGATTGCCGCTCGTCTGCCGACCTTCAGTTGACCTTCTGGGACCTACGATGAGCTCGGAAAGATGTTGAAGGTTGGGCTCGGATCGGAAGGGTCGGATCCGAGGTCTTGTGTACCTGCAGACGGTCCTGAAACACCGGGGTTTGTCCCGGTGGCGGACCCTCCGACGCTCTAGTCAGTCTCTGTGAGAGAGTAGCAATAACTAGGTATATTTAAGTGGCAAAAGATTGATTACCTCAAAAAGGTGGGTGTGGGTCTAGTATTTATAGAGAATCCCAACCGGGTTTGGTTCCACTTGGGGGCCGGGTTTGGATCCGAAAGCCCATGGGCCTGACGTGGCAGAAGGCCCAGGGGGTTTAGGGCGGACGTGGCGATACCAGGAGTGGTATAGGGCTGACGTGGCGAAACCCTTGGCGGTATTTGGAGCTGACGTGGCCCATCGTGAGCCCTCTGTGCCTCTGGGGGGAATCGGAGGGCCTAGGCTGCGCCAGGTCATCCTTCTGCCCCGCCAGAGAGGGGGGACGGCCTGAGGGACTGCTCCGGATCGGACTCCGGGGGATACTGAGGCTCGTCAGTACGAGGAGGCCGGCACTGTGAGGGCAAACACGAGGTTCGGCGCCGACCCTGAAGTGGTCCGGAGCCGAACCAGGTTGTTATTTTTGCTTTTCTGAGTAGGAATTGTATTGGGCCCTGGTTGGGCCTCAGGCCATTTTTACACTGTCACACAAGCCCCCCACTCCTGCTGCAGGGGGTGCGGGAGCTAGCCGTGGAGGAGTGCTCATGGTTGTAGAAATGGGATGGTGAGTCACTGGATCTTCGTGAGAAGACTACCCTGGTGCCAGACCCGACCTCGAGCCGGTCGAGGGATTATGGGCCAACAAGGGGGGTGGCGAGCCGTTGGCCTTCCTGAGAAGACCACCCTGGTGCCAGACCTGACCTCGAGCTTGGCGAGGGATTACGGGAAGGCAAGGGCGATGGCGGGCCGTGAAGCCTTCCTGAGAAGACTCCCCTGGTGCCGGATCCGACCTCGAGCTGGTCGAGGGATTATGGGCCAACAAGGGGGGTGGCGAGCCGTTGGCCTTCCTGAGAAGACCACCCTGGTGCCAGACCTGACCTCGAGCTTGGCGAGGGATTACTGGAAGGCAAGGGCGATGGCGAGCCGTGAAGCCTTCCTGAGAAGACTCCCCTGGTGCCGGACCCGACCTCGAGCTGATTCGAGGGATTATGGGCCAACAAGGGGGGTGGCGAGCCGTTGGCCTTCCTGAGAAGACCACCCTGGTGTCAGACCTGACCTCGAGCTTGGCGAGGGATTACTGGAAGGCAAGGGCGATGGCGAGCCGTGAAGCCTTCCTGAGAAGACTCCCCTGGTGCCGGACCCGACCTCGAGCTGATCGAGGGATTATGGGCCAACAAGGGGGGTGGCGAGCCGTTGGCCTTCCTGAGAAGACCTCCCTGGTGCCAGACCTGACCTCGAGCTTGGCGAGGGATTACTGGAAGGCAAGGGCGATGGCGAGCCGTGAAGCCTTCCTGAGAAGACTACCCTGGTGCTAGACCTCACCTCGAGCTGGTCGAGGGATTACGGGCCAACAAGGGGGGTGGAGAGCCGTTGGCCTTCCTGAGAAGACCACCCTGGTGCCAGACCTGACCTCGAGCTTGGCGAGGGATTACTGGAAGGCAAGGGCGATGGCGAGCCGTGAAAGCTTCCTGAGAAGACTACCCTGGTGCTAGGCCTGACCTCGAGCTGGTCGAGGGATTTCGGGCTAACAAGGGGGATGGCAATCGGTTGGCGCCCCAGAGTGATTGAGCGGGGATATCCCACCATTCCTGTGGAGCATTGAAGGCTCTCCGAGAACGGTGTGATGGTCCAATTTCCTAGGGGCATCTAATGGCGCCGCCTAATAAATGTAGATGGCGCATGGTTTTCCGTTGATTGACCTTCCCTGCGCCTCAACGGTTAGTCCCTGGGGGAGGTTATAAATACCTCTCCCCTCCATTGTAGGTATGATCAAAACAGGGGTGGCCCATTGGCTCTCAGAGGTGTCTGCTTCGGCGGACGCCTGTCTTTTTCTAATATTTTCGACCCTAGCAGCGTCGGAGAGGTGGCTACTCTGCCGCCCGGATCTTCTCTTGGATCTGATGGACCTTGATATGGTAGCCAGATCTACGGGAGATCAGGGCGAGAGGGGTGATGGCCGAGATCCGTGCTGTTGGAAGAGGAGCTTCGGTTTAGTGGTGGTTTTGCCGTCTGGATCCCTTTTCGGGTCAGACTGCCCTGTCATGGAGGTTTGGCCCGGGAGAGATCCAGACGAAAAGACGCACCCACCGTATACCGGCCTTGGGGCTGAAGGGCCTCGGATGGGGGGACCACCTCCCGTCGGGGGTCGGTCAGTCCGTCTTGATAGGGCTGTAGGCGATGGCGGTTTCTGTTCCACCCTCGAAAAGTTCGGGGTTTCGGCTGCCGAGGCTGTAAGTCCCGGGCTGCTCGAGGGTGAGAGGGGAACTGGTCGAACGCTGGAGCCCAGGGCGTCTGTCATATGATGGCGCCTTAAACCTAGTAAAAAATGTTTTCTCCGTCGTGTATCCCACCCGACCCGACCCCAGAGTTAGGCCGTCAGTCTGGTGTCTGATGACGTCCCCCGCACAGGTTTCGAGGACTCGGCGCGATTTTCCAGGCGGCAGTTGTGCGTCAATCAGTGAACAGTAATCGCGGAAGTCGAGGAGCCGTTCTTCCCTTATATAAGTATTCCCCCTTTTCCCTTTCGCCCACTTCAATCTTGCTGCTTTTTTCTTCAAAAAATCTCCCAACCCTTCAGCGATCGTTCTTGCAGTTTGCCGTACTCGGCTCGCCCTCCCGAAGCGGTCCCAGGTTAGTTTGGTAAGTTTGTTTTATCTTTAGGCACAGATGGATAGGGCTCAGTCCGGTTCGTCGGCGTCGTTGTCCAGGGGGGAAGTAAAGCCTGACTCTCCGTCGACGTCGTGGGAAGAGCCCATGTTCGAGGAGGGGTCGGTGCCCGTTGTGGGCCATACTGGCTCGGTTTCTTTGGAGGACTCAGTAGGTGAGGGGGAAGCGGTACACAAGTCGAGGCCGTCGCGTTCCCGACGTCCCTTTGTGGTGGAGAGTAGCGGGTCGGAGGGAGCCGGCGAGGGTTCGGACGGCATTCGCGTGCTGGAGCTGTCTTCCGATGAGGAGAGGGGCGAGGGTAATATAGTGAGGAGATCCACCGCTCAGGGTCGAGGACCGTCGGAGCGAGTTAAGAAGGAGAAGAGGGCCCCAGGAAAACCGGGGTCGAGGACCGGCGGTTCGAGCAAGGCGCCTGTTTTCCGTAATTTGATGACGGGTTCGCCCGTTCAGCCGAAGCATTTCCGTCAGTATCCCGACGACCTTTCTGACCAGGAGCTCTTCGGAGTGCAACCCTCTTCGCCGAGCCGGGGGAGGGTGATGATGGACGCGATCTCGACCGTTTTGGAGGGCGGGGATTTAGAGGTTCTACAGCTGGCATATCATATAGGGCCTGGTCACGAACTGCTGATGCCGAGCCCTACTCTGCGTCCCACCGATCACTTATCAGCTTGGTACTGTGTCTTCCCAGTGGACGCTTTTATCTCTGGCCTGAGGTTGCCAATCCACCCGTTCATTAGGGACGTGTTGAACTGGGCCTCCCTGGCGCCCATGCAGTACGGGCCGAACTCTTGGAAGCAGATTATCTGCTTTATGCTGATGTGCGAGGAACAGCAAGTACCCCTGCGGCTGAACGTGTTCCGTGCAATGTTGATGGTCAATCCGTCGGCCGAGGGTGTATACTATATCTCTCCCCGGAGTGGGGGGAAGGTCGTTCGCCACCACCCAGATTCCATCAAGGGATGGAAGGAGAAGTATTTGGTGATCCGGAGTGAAGAGCCATGGGACATTCCTACTCGATGGAACCACTCCAAGCCGAGCCACCCACCGCCGAGACAGGGGGATCTGTCGGCAGATGAATGGGGGTTCGTCGAGCGCCTCCGCCAGTCACCTAGTATTGATTGGACGGAGGTGACGGAGACCACTCTGGCGAGCGCTGGACTGAGCCCAGCTGTTATGCGTATGTAGTTGTTCCTTTCCTCTGGGTCCTTTCTTGCTTTCTTGCTCATTGCTCTTAATGGTTTTTTCTGCAGATATGGATGAGGCATCGATCCAAGCAAGGCGGCTTGCCATGAAGAAGGAAAACGCCGAGAAGAAGAAGGCGGAGGCGGCGAAGAGGCCGAGGGAGCTGCCCCTTGTTATCTCGGAAGTCCCACTCGAGCCGAGGACCAAGAGGGGTCGCTCCGAGACGAGCAAGGGCGTGGCTTCTTCGAAGGGTCAGGGCCGAGCGGGGGCCCCTGTTCTCGACAAGGGGAAAGGTCCCTGGGTCGAGGCCGAGGAAGAGGATCCGGTGGTGGAGCTGTTGCGGCAGCGGTGGGCTCCTGACTGGTCGGTTCTGATGGGGGACCGCCTGACAGAGGAGGCCCAAGCCGTCGAAGTGGTGGAAAAGCTGGCGACCCCTCGCGATCGCAAGGCGATGGAGGGTGAGCCCGTAGAGGCGGCGTTCGCCCGCCTGGCACAGGCCACTGTGCAGGTAAGTCTGTCGACTCTGTCCCTCCTTGTTGATTTATGTGCCGAGGCCTCATCTTTGTCTGCCGTTGGTTGTAGGCTTGTATACAGGGGGCCAACATCAAGAACCTGTACGAGGCGTCCCTGGCTCAAGAGCGAGCTCGAGCGGAAAAGAGCGAGCTGGAGATGAAGGAGATGCGAATCGAACTCGAGGGTTCGCATAAGAGAGAGCAGCAGCTGGAGCTCCAGCTCAAGGCCAAGGATGTGGAGTGGGAGAAGAAGATGGCCTCCCTGAAGACGAAGTTCACCAAGGAGGCGAAGGAGGTGCTGCATACGGGCCAGCAGATGGTGATCGCGGCCCAGGACAAGAGCTATAAGAGGGCCCTCAGCCACGTGAGGCACTTCTTCCCGGCCCTCGATTTGTCCAATTTTGAGTATGATATGGAGATCGAGGGGACGTCGAAGACTCCGGGTGAAGAAGGGCCCGCCGTCGACCCATCGGCCGACGCTCCCGTGGATCCGTCCGTCGGCGCGGAGGTGGGTCAATGAGTTGTGTAATTTTTGTCTTTCTTTTTCTCTCCCTCGATTGTGTTTGCCTCCCGCGGACTGGCCACCGCATTTTTTGTAAGAAACACCTGGATTTATAGTGGCAAGAAAAGTTTTTTGACCGGCCGGTTGTTTTGACCTCGGACATTTCTGAATCTTCTTGAGAATGTGTGTTGAGTTGGTTGGTTATCTTGTAGGTCGCGGCTCTCCTCCCTGAAGGGGACTCCCGTAGTTTCTATGTGGCGCGACTCCGGAGTAAGGTTAAGGTCCTGGAAGCCGCGCTGGCTCGTCATCGAAGGGGGGCTCGGGACACTGATGAAGCCTGTAACTTTTATCGGAATAAGTCCGCCGTCTTGAGTGCGGAGGCGCGCCGGTTGAGAAGAGCGATGTGGGATCGGGAGCTCGGCGGTACGGACCTTAGACGAGCCGGGCTAAGTACCTTGGTGCCGAGGTCCTCTCCTGGGGGATTACCTCGCGACGTCTTTGTGGAGAAGGAGATGGAGATGCCTCGTTACAAGGCGATGTTGGGTGCCTCGTTCTCTTCCTCCTTGGGTCGACAGGCGGAGGGGGTTCCCTCTGCGTTGCTGCTGTTGCAGTGGGCGCGACCGGATGACGCCCAGAGTTCGGTGGCTGGACTGTCGATTGTGGCTGAGGCTAAGGAATATCACAACGAGGGGAGGGGCCCCTAGTTGCTTGGTCGAAGTACTCTTTGTCCCTCGTTGGGCCCGAGGGGCCCTGATCTACCTGATTTGAGAAGAGTGGAGCGGTCTTGTAACGGTCTTTGTTTTTCTTTCGTTTTATTTTTTCTCTTTGGAACGAAAAATAAAGGGGTATGAAAGAAGAATCTTTTTCCCTTCTCGCTCCGGCCAGCGATGTGGTACGAAATGTCGGAGGCAAGGTCTGGCTCCATCGTTCCGCGAGGGATCGAAGTGGGGCCTTAGGAAGGACCTTCGGTCCGGACTCGTATTGAGATTATCGAGACATTTGGGGTTCGGATAAAAAGGGATATTTTTAGTGTAAGGTAGGGAGGGCCGCTAAGGCAGCCCTTTACAAACGAGGGTTTACACCAAAAAAAAAAAACAGATTTACATTTAGCCGGGCCATAGTCTACGCTCGTCCGGCGTCGAGGGGGAACACACCTCCACCGACGGTGGTCATGTAGCATGATCGCGCTGCTTCTTGGCTGCCTCGGACGATGCCGACTCCTTGAGGGGTGGGGAACTTGAGCTTCAGATGGTAAGCCGAAGGCACCGCTTGTAGGGAGCATAGTCCAGGCCGGCCAAGTATGGCGTTGTAGGCCGCCTTGACGTTGACCACCATGAAGTCCATGGATTCGGTCCTCTTGACAGGAGTCGACCCGGCGGTAACGTCGAGGGTAACAATCCCTTCTATTACGACAGGGACGCCTGAGAACCCGTGCAGGGTGTACCCAGCTGGCTTGAGTTTTCCTCGGGGTAACCTGAGATTTTCGAAGGCTTCGAGGAAAAGAATATTCACCGAGCTACCGTTATCGACGAGGATCCTGCGAACCTCACAATTAGCCATGTGGAGGTTGATGACGAGAGCATCGCAGTGGGGCAAGCGAACACCTTCAAGGTCTTCCCCTGAGAAGGAGACCGGCCTTGATTGTAGTTTGGGCGAGGGGTTGTCTTTGACAGCGTTCACCTCTCGAAGGAAGGCTTTTTTGGAAGTGTTTGATTCACCTCCCATCGGCCCTCCGTGGACACAGTGCAAGATGAAAGGGATATCCGCGGCTCCCTCGGAGTCGGGGTCCCGACTCTGGGACTGGTTTGGAGCAGGGTTCGGAGGCGATTGCCTCCGGTTCCTAGCATCTCGCCGATCCCATGGGCCTTCTCGGGTAAACTCTCGGAGGTATCCTCTGGAAATGAGTTCTTCAATTTCGTCTTTCAGGGCTCGGCATTGGTCGGTTTCGTGCCCGTGATCTCTGTGGAAGCGACAGTAAAAGCGCTGGTCTCGATTCTTGTTGTTATTAGATCGGGGGGGTAGTCGGACAATGCCCTTGTCTTCGATTTCCAAGAGGATGGCGGAGATGTTATGCGTCAGGGGAGTGTACCTCTCGAAGCGGGGGACTGGCGGGACCTTCTTTATGGCCCCCGGGTCCCTTGGAGCTTTCTTTGGTGGTTCGACTTCCTCGGTCTTCCGCTTTCCTTTCCCGGTGGCATCCCTGGCATCTTCGGGATTAAGGGCCTCTTCTGCCCTAATGTATTTCTCGACCCTATTAAGGAGGTCGGGAAAGTCGACGGGGGGTCTCTTGGCCAGAGAGGCCTTCAGCTGTCCGGGGCGGACGTTGTGTCGGAATGCCGCTGAAGCGACGCCTGGGTCGAGGGAGGAGACCGACCTTGCCTCAGCGGTAAATCTCCGGACGAACACTCTGAGTGATTCCCCCTCTATCTGTTTGAGCCCAAGTAATGAGGCGCTGGTCCTTTCGGCCTTCCGGCTAGTGACAAAATGGGCAAGAAAATTGCCCTCGAGTTGGTCGAAGGAGTAAATGGAGCCGGGGGCGAGTTTCGAGAACCACTCGCGAGCTGGACCCCGAAGGGTGGCGGGGAAGGCTCGGCAGAGCAGGGGATCCGAGGCGCTGTGAATCATCATGAGGGTTTTGAAACCCTCCATGTGATCAGCAGGATCTCCCTCGCCGTCGTAGGTCTCGAATTGAGGGGGTCGGAAATTCCGGGGTATTTCCACTTGGAGGATGGGGGCGGAGAAGGATGGACGGACAGGTCTGTACCCCTGAGCCATTCTTTGGCCGCCGTCCCCTATGTGATCGAGGCGGACCTCCATTTCTTGTAGGCGTCTTAGGAGTACGTCATCGTCTTCCGACTGGATCGTTGAAGGGCGGGACGCGCTGGCTTCGGCGTCCGACCCCGTTTGGGAATGGAGGGTTTCTTCCCTGGGGGCCCGTCGGAGGGCTCCCAGCATTTCTTTTCGGAAGTCTTGGAATTCCTTATGAGTGACGGGGGTTCTTTCGGCCCGGTTTGGTTGGTCCGAGGGTTGTCTTCCGACTCGGCTGAGCGCGGGTCTGCGCACCTCGGGCGGTGGCCTCGGGCGGTTCGGGACCGGGTTGGAAGCGGCCCTTCCCCTGCTGCGGGTAATCTTGCGGTTGAGGATTATTCCCCGGAGGTCGGGCTGGGCTGGCCGGCCGACGCTCCTTTGGGACTCCCGAGAGGGAGCCTTGTGTTTCGACGGGCGTGGCCTGGCTTTATCGGTGGGTGGGGGCGAGTCCCGTTGGTTGACGGAGGAAGCAGCCCCCTTGCCTTTGGAGGCCATGAGGATTCGGCTGTCGATGGCCTTTGAGGGTCTGGGTCGGATCGGCTTCTGGAGCAGCTGTTCCCACAGACGGCGCCAACCTGATGCTGTTTATTTCTGAGAAACGTGTGGAAGCACCAGGTGTGAGTTCGAACTCAATTTGTATTGAAGGAGATTGCCGCTCGTCTGCCGACCTTCAGTTGACCTTCTGGGACCTACGATGAGCTCGGAAAGATGTTGAAGGTTGGGCTCGGATCGGAAGGGTCGGATCCGAGGTCTTGTGTACCTGCAGACGGTCCTGAAACACCGGGGTTTGTCCCGGTGGCGGACCCTCCGACGCTCTAGTCAGTCTCTGTGAGAGAGTAGCAATAACTAGGTATATTTAAGTGGCAAAAGATTGATTACCTCAAAAAGGTGGGTGTGGGTCTAGTATTTATAGAGAATCCCAACCGGGTTTGGTTCCACTTGGGGGCCGGATTTGGATCCGAAAGCCCATGGGCCTGACGTGGCAGAAGGCCCAGGGGGTTTAGGGCGGACGTGGCGATACCAGGAGTGGTATAGGGCTGACGTGGCGAAACCCTTGGCGGTATTTGGAGCTGACGTGGCCCATCGTGAGCCCTCTGTGCCTCTGGGGGGAATCAGAGGGCCTAGGCTGGCCAGGTCATCCTTCTGCCCCGCCAGAGAGGGGGGATGGCCTGAGGGACTGCTCCGGATCGGACTCCGGGGGATACTGAGGCTCGTCAGTACGAGGAGGCCGGCACTGTGAGGGCAAACACGAGGTTCGGCGCCGACCCTGAAGTGGTCCGGAGCCGAACCAGGTTGTTATTTTTGCTTTTCTGAGTAGGAATTGTATTGGGCCCTGGTTGGGCCTCAGGCCATTTTTACACTGTCACACACGTGTTTTGCACGTGTAAAAGATAAATCTTTAGAAAATATTTATTAAATCTCCAGAAAATCATTTTAATTCATTTTCAAATATTTAAAATAATATTTGAAAATACGGGGTTCTACACAAGCATTCCTTGAAAATACTACAAATAGTTAGAAATTGTGACTCCTTCTTGACTGTCGTTGTTGATCAAATATTAAACCTCCGTATATTCATAATCCTAAGAGTCACAATAATTTCATTGTATTATATTACAACTACTTGGACTCATCTTATTCTCTGAACACATGGACACATGAAATTAAGGAGCCCTAGATTTGTAGACATATGTTATATCTTGTATTTGATGAACTTGCACCCATTTGGCTTGAAAAACAATTATTACTTGCTGTTTTGATAACCATTACCCTGTATTTATATCACACATTAACCTAGATGCTTAATAACAAAATTTCATGTAACCTATACTAGTAAGATATTTCCACATGTTGTTGTCCTGAATCTTGTTATGCTGTTTTGACCCCTTTAACATCAGAATCTGAACCCGAGCCCAAAATAGAAAATGTAGCTCTAGATGTCTAGATTTCGATAGCCCCCAGAATTTTCAAATTCCGAGATGCGGTCTAGGAGTTATTGCAAAATTGCTGCACATCTTCAGTTTGCGAATTAATCTAACTATGTCGGTAGACGCAGATTCGCAAAACTGCTGCACATCTTCGGTTTGCGAATTAATCTAACTATGTTAACAGTAAGAGTTTGACTTGAAATTTTATATACGGTTGCTAGACACCCTAGGGAACCTTCCCAAATTTTCTTAGAATTAATTAACAACATTTCAGCATTGTTTCACATGTATAAACTCAAATACACAAATTCTGCATGGACACATTAGCTATGTAGTTCACTGTTTTGACACATGTTCCCACAACTTTCTTGTACCTTAATTATATGCGTTGGAACCGGGTAGGAGTCTAGTTTCTATATCTTCTGAAGGATTCACTTTTGCTATTTCGTAGCAACGGGAATCACAGTTTTGGTACAGCAACGTCGTGCTGTCCAGATTTGGGATTTTCGTTGTTCGTGTTATTCTTATTCATGTCGACCCTCGAATATGCCATATAAATATCTTAAACTTGTCCCATGTCCATGATTATGATTTCTTTACTTGTTTTCACACACTTGCATGCTTGCTTGATAAATAATAGTAATAAATTACAAGTCGGGATTTAAGGGAAAGACCATAGTAGTGGGCAATATAGGTAAGTGTACTTGGAAGGGGGCCCGTGTTTCCCAGTACTCGGTTCATGAACTTGTTGCACCTTGATGTATTCATGGAGCCAGTTACTTGGCTCATGAACTTGTTGTATTCATAAACCCACTGTGTGGTTTTTGAACTTGTTAGTATTCACGGACTCGCTTCGTGAACTTGTTATTTATTTTCGTATTCATGAACCGTGCTTGCTTGATACTTGATGCCTGAGTACGCCACCCTATAAAATCCATTACTAGGTCTAAATGAAATTGTATTGACTGTAGCAACCATGTAGTAAAAGAATGGATGCATGAAGTGCTACCTAGATAGTAATCACCACTAGACTTGAACATGAAACTTGAACTTGATACATGTTACTTGATACTTGACAGCTTGTTACTTGAGACTTGGTACTTGAATATAATACTTGACACTGACAACTTGATACTTGTACTTGACAACTTGACACTAAACTTGAGACTTGTCACCTGACACTTGCCCTTGATGCCTGTGACTTGAGGTTAGATACCCCTACACGTTCACTAGTCACTTGATCTACTATTAGTACTTGTTACCCAACCTGATCTCTTGAGTTGTCCTTCTTTCTAGTTAGCTCTTGATTCCCACTACTTGTTGCACCCCTATTATATTCTTGATTCTAAATCTTGTTTCACTTTACTTGTACTCGTTTTTACTATTGTGACCCTAGCTTGCACTAATGACATTTTCTGTTGTTTTCTCTATTTTTTCCCCTTTTTATATTTATTAAGCAGATTTTGGTGATGAGCTACCTGCTGGAATTGGTGAGCAAAGGTTCTAGCCTTCAAGTGAAGAAAGAACTTGATTAGAATATTTGTTTTTCTTGAATTATTATTCTTCTGTTTAAGAACTTGTATCGGGCTGATGTTCCCGAGTTTTAACTTGATCCAGACTTAAAACTATTTTGGATATTATTATTGTGTTTCAGTTGTTTCTGTTGCTAATAAATTATTCATGCATGCTTGGTTATATATATCTCTCTTATTATATTCTTGTTGTGATGCTGAGTCGATCCTACAGCTTATGAATGATGTTAAGATCATTCGCTGGGCTTCGTCACGCACTCGTATTCTGTGTTTTGGGAAGCGGGGCGTGACATAAAGCATGGAAAATAACGCATTGCATACTGGGGGATACCAAGCCCAAATCGAGACAAACAACCTCGAAAGTTCACCCAAGAGAATGAATCAAAGGGGATCAGCCCACGGTCAAGCCCTGGTCCACCAAACAGGGAGAGCTCCCCAAAGTACATCAACCATAAGCAGCCGGGAACCCCCAAACCACCACCCACAAACCAGACGACCCACAACACCGCAAACCAACGAAACAAGACCGAGCATTGAGGCCAAAGGCACGGTCCACCATGACGAGCCGGGCCACCAAAATAAGGCCAATAAAATATCAACCCGCCCAATAACCAGCTGGCACAAACCAAACCAAAGATGAAACCAAACAGGAGAACAGAACAACTTCAATAACATAACAACATAGACATAAAAATGTCCTATACAAGCCCAAGAATAGACTGGGAGAAGGCCAAAAACAACACAAAGACCCTCCTGAGAAGGCCCTGCCAAGGAGTACCACCGAGCGCAACGAGAGGAGGCTACAAGACTATACAAAAAACTTACCGCACTGTCAGAAAACAGCAAAAACAGGGAGGAAAGCAAGAACACAAACCGAGTCTAAAGACCCGCTTCAAAACAGCAGGCCTTCCCAGAGAAAGCCCTCCGGCCCAAACCGCTATCTCAAATCTGCAAAGCAGAGGGAACATCAATTAATAAATAGGAACTCAAGAAAATTACGATTAAGAACTATAAAAACAAAAAAAACTAAACGCCTCGTCGAGGTGATTTAAATGCAACGCTGCCACTTTATCCAAAGTTAAACTGGAGGGCCAAAATTTGGAATAAAATAAGAAATCATCGATAATGTAATCGATCGTAGAAGTGGACTGCTTGAAAATACGTTTGTTCCATTCAGCCCAAATAACCCAAATAATCGCCATAATAGAAAGAACCCACGATTTACGAAATTCTTTCCTAGGGGATTGAAACATCCAGCAAGAAGAGAATTCGGAGGGGAAGCCCGACACTTGTCAGGCGATGACCGCTATCGTTCAAAGAGGTTGAATAAAAGCACACTTAAGGAAGAGATGATCGGCGTCCTCATGGTGGGCTGAGCAAAAAACACACAACTGACCAACCGCCAGATTCATCTTGTTAAGAACATCTACAGCCAGAAGCTTATTATGCAACGCTAGCCAAGTGAGAATTTTAGATTTGAGAGGAGCACATGTGCTCCAAACATGCTTAGCACTCGGGGAGACAATCCCCCCGAAATTCAGAAAATTGTAGAAGGATTTCACCGAGTAGTTACCAGCGCTGGTCCATCTCCATTTGAAGTCTTCAAACGGGAGCCAGGAATAAAGGTTGATACCATCAAACAACTCTTGAAGCTCAGTCTGAAGAGGCGGGGGAAGAATGTCCGAGAAAGGAATATACTAGAACTTTTGGTTATTGATAATAATAACATAATCAGCCACCATGGCAGAGGGGTTGGTCGCCTTCTGGTAGAGCTTAGGGAACGCAAGAGTGAGTTTGATGTTCCCAAACCATAAATATAGCCAGAATCTAGTCTTGGCGCCATTAGTGCACTGATGAACTAACCCACATTGAAATGGGCTGGTTACTTTCCAGACCCCCCTCCAGAATGAAGAGGATTTACGAGGGAGAGAAGTGGGAAAATCTATTATATTGGAACGGAGAAAACAATTGGAAGAGATCATACGCACCCAAGGAGCTGCTCCTTTTTTAGAAATCTCCATAGCCATTTGCCTAAGAGGGCCAAATTTTGGTGTCTGAGATTAAGAACACTCAAACCCCCAGCTGCCTTAGAAGCGCAGATTAGCTTTCAGTTGCAAAGGCGAGTGCCAACTTTATACGAATCCGAACCAGACCAGAAGAAATTCCTTCTGATACGATCAATTCTCTTAATAACCCACTTTGGTAGGTAATAGAAAGACATCATATATAGAGGGATGGAGGAGAGAACAGAGTTAACGAGGATGAGTCTTCCCCCGCGAGATAGGTGTTTACTAGACCACCGGTTGAGTCTCGATTCAACCTTTTCAGTCATCGGCAACCAATCAGCTTAATGAAGCTTCCTTCATCTCAAGGGGATAGCGTGATAAGTGATAGGAAAGGAGGCTGGGACACAATTAAAGAATTGTGCAATTTCCGTTTGCCGATTTTGGGATCCTCCAAGCCAGAGAACAGAAGACTTTTGAAAATTAATAGCCAATCCTAAAGCACTTTCAAAGACATAGAGAAGTAACTTCAGGTTACGAAGAGTGCATCCGTTTGTTTCGGAAAGATAATGGTATCATCCGCGTATTGGAGGTTCACTACACCACGGAAACTACGAGAACTACCAAGGCCTTCAATAACACCAGCATCCCACACATTACGAAGCAGCTTACTGAACACATTCGCAACACGAGCGAAAAGCAGGGAGGAAATAAGATCACCCTGCCAAAGACCTCGCTTACACTTGAACTTGTGTCCTTCCATCCCATTGATAATAATGGACGATGTGCCAGTAAAAAGACTAGATTTGATCCAAGCGATCCATTTCGGACCAAAACCACGGTAAAAAAGAGTTTCAAAAAGAAATTCCCAGTTTATGTTATCGTAAGCTTCTTGAAAGTCTAATTTTACAGGATGCCTTCCGAATTCGATTTATGGCAGTCCGAAATGATTTCTTGGGCCGAAGCCACACTATCAAGGATAAAGCGGTCTTTAATGAATCCAGATTGCATGGGATCAATTAAAGGAGAGATAATGGCACTGAGACGAAAAGAGAGCACTTTCATGATGATCTTGAAGGTTGAGTTAAGGAGACTAATTGGCCTAAAGTTAGAGACCAAGTTGGCACCCAAAAATTTGGGGATTAGGATGATGTGCGCATAATTGATCCTATCGAAGGAAAAATTCCCTTGATGAAGATCAGAGAACATTTTAAAGAGATCATCTTTGAGACAATCCCAAAATTTTTGGAAAAAAAAGGCTGGAAAGCCATCCGGGCTTGGGGCAGAATCGCTTTTCAAAGAGAATACCGCCCTCTTGATTTCTTCTAAAGAGAAAGAAGCTTCCAAGCTGGACAGATCGTGCGACTGCTGACCATACAGTTACTGCCAGTCTAGATGGATAGAACGATGTTTAGTAGACCCTAACGGATCTTTAAAGAACCGAAGGAAAGAAGCATGAATTTCGGGGGCCGAAGATAATTCATTGTCATTATCAAGGATAGAAGATATCTGATTGCATCGCTGCCGATGCAACACAAAGTTGTGGAAGAAAGCGGTGTTACCGTCACCCTCCTTAAGCCAACGAAACTTGGCTTGCTGAGCCCATTTAATGTGATCGTTATGGAGTAACTCTGCATAGCTTCTTCTGCAAGAAGCACGCTCGGAACGAAGGGAGTCAGAGATTGGGCCAATCTCTTCCATACGATCAATGGATTCGTTGGTTGACAGGAAAACATTTTTAAGAAAGTTATCATTGGCATATCTTTCTTTATGTCATATTTTTCTACATTATTTAATGGCATGAAGCTTAATCAGAATGCTGTCTAATCCTGACGAACCCGTAATAGAAGAAAGACATTCTGTGATGAGGTTGACGGAGGTTTAGTCTTGCAGCCAAAGTTTTTCGAAGCGGAACTTGAAAGATCTGGAGAAGTTATAGTTAGAAGATAAAGATATAGGAACGTGGTCTGACAAAGGATTGGGCAAAGCCGAGACGAAAGAGTTGTGGAAGAAATTGATCCAGTCCAAGAAAACCAGAAATCGATCAAGCTTAGCCAAGGTCGGAGGGGACCTCATATTTGACCAAGTGAATGATCTACCATTGAGGGGCAGCTCAGTCAATTGGAGGGTGCGAATGCAATCATTAAAGCGGGACGAGTCTAAAGAGAAAGAGGAAGCACTGGATCTATCGGAAGAGAATCTGGTGACATTAAAATCACCACAAAAAAGCCAGAAACCATTGATGCAGTGTTGAAAGGAATTAAATTCGTTCCAGAAAGCTTCACGTCGATCTGCAGTAGACGGACCGTAAACTGACACCACTATGAGAATACGATCGAATTCAAACTAGTGAAGATGAACCACCAGAAAGAAAGTTAAACGACTAGCCGAAATGAGAGAGAAACTGGCTTCTTTGAATCCAAATAGGATACCTCCCCTAGTGCCTATAGAATCAAGAGTAATCCAATGGGAGATTAAAGAACCGCCTGTCGAACGTAAGAGGGAAGTCAAGGGGGATTCAAGTTTTGATTTTTGATTAGAGATCAAATCACAATGGGAGGAATAAATAAGTTGAAACAATGCCTGTTGCTTCGATGCACACCTAAGCCCACGTATGTTCCAAGAGATGCTAATCATTAAACACATTGGCCTCAAAAGCTCTTGAAATTTTGCGACCGTGAATAACATCAAAATTCACAAAGTTATCCGAATCAACTAGGAACCCCATCTTCCTAGTCATGTCAAGCATCTCTATATTGGAAAGTGAGTCAAAGTGCACTTGATATCAGGAACCCAAATGCTCCTTACCTGAAGAAAAAGGAGAAGGGGGAGAAGAATCGATCTTGCGGAAATAAGTCGCAAGAGGGGACTAAGAATCTGCCATAAGATTCAATTCTCTACTGGCTCGAATACGAGCACTAGAACAGATGACAGAGTAAAGTTTCGGTTTAATAACTTTTTTTATTTTTTATTTTTTTCCTTTTGTTATGATGCTAATAGAACAATGGCTCTCAGGGCAAGGCCCTACAATGGATCCCACCGACGCCACTAAGGAATCAGCGGAACCAAGAGCTAGATAGGACCTACGGTCAGCAGGGTCAAAATAGTGGACCGCAAGGGACGAGAAATTATTGTTAGTTCTTCTACAACTAATGGAGAGAGAAGGCACCGCCATCGGCTCAAGAGGAGACCAACTAGTAAGGAAAGGGTGATTAAAAATAACGATACAGGATTCGAGGATGAAACCATTCAAGGAAATCGAAATAGGAGTAATTTTCAAAAAGACAGTTGAAGTACTCCAAACCAAAAGCAGCTAGGAATTGATAAACAACAGAAATAGGTGGAAAGAATACATGCTTTTGAGAGAGAGAGTGATCCATCTCTACCAACTCGTCCCCTAAAAGATCATCTTTATCAACCCAAGCATCGGCCTTTAGAGTTGGAGAGGAAGCAGCTTTAGTAGGCAAGGAGGAGGAGGAGGGACCTGAAGAGTGGATGCAATGAACAGCACTAATGAATTTCTCCCAATTTGAAGAATATTGCGGATTCGCGTCCCAGACAGGCCACTTCTCGGTAGCATCAATAGGATTTTTCTTAATAGGAAGAGGGAGGGAGTGCACCGAAGGGTCAGCGGTCGCAGGATCCGCAATGGCAAGCTACACAGGGGGCTTTAAGGACGTCTCAGTCGTAACCCCCTGATGAGAAGGGATGGATTTCCCCGCAGCCAAATCTGGATTAATCCAAACCAAATTGGGAGCTTTAGACGGAGAGATTTTGGGTTTGGAAGGTGTGATAACCGGTCTGCGCTGGAACGGAAGATTTTTTTGGGTTGATCTTTGTGAGACCTCCTCCACTTAGACAATGGAGTGGTAGACTGAGAAGAGGTACCGACAGAGAAGGAGCTGGGCAAAGCCGAGGCTTTCCTAGGGGGATTGGAAACAGCCAGGGTCGAGGGTGCAGTGACGGGAGAGTCACGGCTATGTCTTAATAAGAGACCGAGACAAGAAACGAAGATTTATGGTCTCTTAAAGAGAACAAATCAATCCTTTCTTTCACCGCCGGGCAAAAGAAATCAGCATCGACTTGAAGACACCCTGACGCCAACATAGTAGAGGAGGAGATGTGTTGAAGCTCACCAACACATTTAGTGAAATCTAAAACGACACGGTGTGATACACAGAACGGAGGAAGGCCCAGCAGAGTAACTTTAACAGCAGAGGGAATCAAGGGGGGAGGGGGGATACCATGATTGATCCATTTACGAATGGATAAGTGGATTGCTCCGACAGAAAGAGTATTGCTGGCAACTAGATCCTCCAGGATTTTCATGGAAGGACAATTAATAACCACTTCACCATTGGAGCAACAATCGAATGCCCACACCCAGTCTTGCACGTTACAAAAATTGCTAAGGAAAGCATTTAAAGTAGTGTTGGAGACCGAACCTTCCTTGAAAGAAATAGCACCGTATTGCTCAAAGAACCTCAATTTGTCGGAAAATTCAGAATCAGGGATGAACACCAAATTGACCTGAGACTTGGAAGTCATCGAGGAGGGAGCAGGATCCACATGAGGGACTGCAGGAACTGCAGCAGGGATGCGCTGCGAGACGGGAGGAGTAAGGAGGAGTGGGGAAGAGGCGGTGAACTTAGGGTGCTTAGCCTTCGGGGCTTGAAGATCCGCTAGCTTTGATTGAAGAGAGGGAAAATCAAGCGTGGCGATGACTTGGTCAGAGATGGGCACTCCCACCAACAAACCCAAAATTTGTTGTAAAGAGAACCATCGATTTCAGGAATGACCAGACTTCAAGCAAAACAGACATTTCATGTTGTCAGTGCAAAATGCCCTAATATTCCCCAACTTGGAGACAGCGGAAACAACTCAGAGGTTAGGGATGAGAGAACGGCAACGATAGTTTGGAATGCTTAGTGATGGAGGAAAGGAAAGGGCGGGAATAGGAAGGTGGTCGACACCCTAGAAGTTTCTTTTGGGCGGGCTTAACAGAGAAAGAGGGCAGCGAAGAGAGGTTGGGCTGAGATGGCCCACCAGCACCAGACGAAAAAGAGGAATTAATCGGAAAATTATATTCCGAATGAAGCTCTTTTTTTTTTCTTTTTTACCACATCGATCCATGAAGAGTTCATGGCAGTCCAAGGCCCAGAAACAGGCCTAGAAAAGAGGGAAAAGAGAAAGAAAAGAGGACTAGAAAAGACAAAAAAATTGCTCCTGTAGCGATCCAGCCGAAGCACAAAAAAGCACCAAAAACACCCTCTCAAAATAAGAGGAAAAGGATCAAAATTTGATCGAGCTCTAAGGCTACCGCAAACCAGGAGATAAAGTTAGATAAAGAATGTTAGGTTAAACAAAGTTGAACGTCCACAATAAGAACGTTAGGAAAAACAAAGCTGAGATCCTGGCCAAAAGAAACGTAGCCAGCACTCAGCGATGAGAGCAACCGAGCACTCCGATAGGCCCACAAAAGAAAAACAACAAAACAATTGCTATGCAACCACCGCAAACACCACCAGAATGCAATAAAAGTAGTAAAAAGGTACTCACAGAGAGAGGCGGGAGGATTTTGAAGAGATGGCAAAACGATGCCCCTAGGGCCCAGAAGAGAGCGCAGAACCCCTTGCCAGATAGCAGAGCCAATCAAGAGCTAAGGCAGGAGAAGGGACAACACCGAAAGGCACTCAATCCGGGGGATCCTCACTACAGCCGACAACCGGTGAGGAAACACACTTGAGGGCAGACTCCACAGGAGATGGGGAAGCGGCCAACAGAGAGAGCGGGAGCCCAGGCAACTGGGGGGAAAGCGGCAAAAGGGAAGTCGGAGAAGGAAGGGGGACGACTTCGGAAACAGGGAGACGAAAAACTGTTGTACTGGGTCGAAAGAGGAGAGCGAGCCTAAAACAATTAAAGAAGGGAGGAGGGACGTCGGAAGAGGGGATCGGCCGGATCTGGGGGAGTAAAGACGGAGGAAGGGCTCTATTTTTTATAATAGCTTTGATTTTTGTCTTTGATATTTTTAATTATTTTATTTCATTTCAAAGATTTCTTCATTTTCACATGATTTCTATGCCCAAGATTTGTTCATTTTCATATTCCGCCTAAGGTAGCGAAATTGGTAGTGGGTGTAGCATTCCTCTTTTCGTTTATATGCATGCCAGGAAAACAGGGCTCAAGTCGGATATTAGGGACTACTAAAATTATGGCATTTGATATTTTGGGTGTATAATTGGACATGAGGATTATACTCCAAAAACAAAGTAGAAAAAATGAAGGATTATTATTTTGTATTGTAGCAGCTAGCGATATTTGCCTAACTCGTCTAAGTTGCATGGGGTTGGTTTCACACAGGCCTCACAATTTCACGGGAACTTACCGATCAATATAGCACTTGAGAAGTGCTGAATAGTCAGTCATCCAAGAATCAAGATTGCATCACAATTGCTTGGCAAAAATTTGATCCAAATGTGTCGCAAACTGGAAGGAAATCGGGTAAGTGATATTTCCTTCAGTTTCGTTGAAACTTCCCTCTTCACTATTTGTAATACACTTTCTAGTGTACTTCTATACTACAAGAGAGCAAAGCAATGTTGAAGTCCACATTCTTCTATCTCGTAGTTAATGAAAATGGAGTACATTAGCATTGTCCTGTCAGGCTCTAAGTTACTATGATATTCATTCACATGATGGACTCTGAAGAAAAGGTCATCATTACATCTACGTTCCTTTCCGTGATCCACCAAGGGTTTAGCGTCCAGCTTTAGCTTTTGTTTAAACGATTCAAGATAAGGAGGAATCATCAAAAAGGTAGGTGCAGACTTGATACAGAATCAGCAGCAAAACACTTGTTGGGCTCTAGATTCAAGTCAACCTCATCACCACTTATTACTTGACAAATAATCAAAAGCTATAAGAATGTATAGTTGATATCTGAGCCAAATTTCAAGTTCTACAAACAAACGGCTCATCAAAATAATATAATTCATTAATTTATTACAAGCACAAAGGAATAGAATATCACTTTATTCTACAAAGGTAAAGTATTTATGGGGATCTCCAAGTCTTTCCCCTTCGGCGCTTTTCATATAAAAATAAGCTTCCAACCAACGGGGGATATCGAGGATACGCGGGCTGCTTTAAATCAGTAAAAATAAAAATAAAATAAAAAACCAATATATACTACAAATTATGACTGCAAGAAACTCGCATATTTGGAACCAAGGAAAAGCCTCTGAATACAAAGCAGTGCATTCTTCGTCACTTCAGAGTTGTCATTATTCATGAGCTTCATCACCCGCTCCTTTGCTTTGAGATCCGAAACAACAATTCGGCCACCAGGGTGGTACTGCATGAATTGAGACAGATCATAGCAAGCAACGGCCAGTGCAGTCGGATCGTTCGATGTATCAAGGATTGTGACGAGGACACGCAATATCTGCAATTGTATATACCGACAGTATCAATGATCTGATGAAATTTAAACACCCAATTAAGTAAAACTTATGTTGACTCTTAAATTGGCAAACCTTACAGCATATCCATATGTCCTAGTCCTAGGACCTACAAGTATAGTGTGCCCAAATAGAACTCAAAACTTCTCAAACAAGTCGAAAGAAATTTACTCCAGGAAGCTTTTCAAGAATTGTAGAGCTTTCCAATTTATCAGAAAGCCATGAGTCCATGTGTAAGTCAGCTTATTCCAAACAAAGTTAACATCTCAGCCAAGGTAAAACAATGTCTATTCTTCTATTGCTTAATACAACATTGGTGAAAAAATCAAAATTTTCTAACAACACGATTTAAAAATCATAGTGATTTCAGTAATCACTAATTGAGATATATTTCTTGTTTAATATATAGTATATAGGGCAGCATTTTTCCCATGATATTTAGAAAATCAAGTAACTAAGCATTCATATAACGATAGAATCACTAATTGAGATAACCCCCACCACAGAATCAGGGTCGGCCCAACACTTATTGCGGCCTAAAGTGAACTCCAAAATGAGGCCTTTTAAAAGCTTATAATAATATTTTGTTAAAATTAATATATTTTTATTTAAATGTTATCTTTCGGGCTTTTTGAGATGCAAAATCATTTACTATATTATTGTAATCAATTTCATTTAACGTTTCTTTTTCAATTGATAATAAAGCCAATCTATTTAATCTTTGTTGAGACATTGTTGATCTTAAATAAGATTTTATTAATTCTAGTTTTGAAAAACTTCTTTCCGCCAAAGCAACAGTTACAGGAATCGTTAATATTATTCTATAAGCAATATATGCATTTGGAAAAGAATCAAGTCTTTTAATATAATTAAGTATGTCAATTGGTGTATCATTTTTCACTTGTATAATTTCTCTTAAAATTTTCAGTTCTAAAAACAAATCTAACTCATCAATATGTGAGTTGTCGTTATGTTTTAATGATCGTTCAAGGTTAAGACAATCTTCTTTTAAAATTTCAATTTCCAATGACCTTAATTTCTCAATACTAAATAGAAAACCAAAAATATCTTGATATATTTTAAATTGTTCAAATCTACTTTGGAATGAAGTAATTGCTTGATCTATTATGTACAAGAAGTAGTCAGTTTTAAATGATTCTTCAGGAATTTTAAAACTTCATTGTCCACAATCTCATCAAATTGTTTCTTTCTACGAATAACACGTTTTTCACGAAACTTGGATTCTATATCCATTTCAATAGCAATTTCTTTAGCAGAAATTATAGCATTTTCAAATCCATCTTCCCTATATTTTTCAAAAAAAAAGAAATAAGACCTTTCAATTGTTCTATAGCAACACCCATCCGCATATCCTTTGATTGAAAATTTTTACTAACTGAATTTACCGCGAACAATATCTCATACCAAATAGTCATGCCTAACAAAAACTCAAAATTTTCAAGCTCATAAGTCACTAAACATTCAGCTTCACTTTTTATTTTAGGTTCATCATTAACTTCGCCTAATTTCAATAAAGCATCTCTTATTTGTGAAGTTTGAAATCTTAAAGCTTTTACACTTTCAACACGACTTTCCCAACGTGTTTGTGACAATGATTTAAGAGTTAGGCTAGGGATATGATCTAGTAGAATTTTCCATCGTTTAGTAGAATAAAATAGTGTATATATACATTGCAACACTCCAAAAAAAGGTGTAGCTTTAGAACAACAATTAGCCATATCACAAAGTACCAAATTTAAACTATGACAACCATATGGACTATAAAATGATCTAGGATTAATGTCTAAAAACTTCTTTTGAACACCTTGATGTTTTCCTTTCATATTAGACCCATTGTCATAACCTTGTCCTCTCAAGTTATTAATATCAAGTCCAACAGTATTTATTTCATTAATAATAGCATCAAAAAGACCTTTTCCATCTGTATCATCGACTTTTAAAAATTCTAAAAAATATTCAAAGATTTGTACTGTGGTTGAAGAAATATCCACACATCGTAATACAATAGACATTTGTTCTTGATGACTTATATCAGGAGTACAATCAAGTATGATTGAAAAATTTTGTGTTCAAAATTTTTGTTAAAATTTTAGTTTTAATTTCATTTGCTAGCAAATTTATTAATTCATTTTGTATTCTATGTCCAAGATAATGATTATGAATTTCATTATCTTTAATTCGACGAATGTGTTCTTGCATTATAGAATTATGCAATCATTTCAATTAGGCATAAAAAATTTACATTATTTTCTTGGTATATCTTTTCGTTTGTCCCACGAAAGGCCAAGTTATTTTTTCCAAGAGTTTTAACAACTGCGATAATTCTAAATAATACATTCCTCCAATGCTCCCTATCTCTATTTATTATTTCTTGAATATGTTTGTCAATTGTTTTATTTTTTAACAATCTCATTTCTAAATCAATCCATTAACTCATATTAGTAATATGCTCATTACTTATCTCATGATTATTCAACTTGGAACTAATATTTCTCCAATCCCTACTACCTTCACTTGCTAATTTACTTGTACTAGAAAGAGCATTAAATAATTTACAAAAAAACAAAATACTTTATCCAAATCATGGGAAAATACCAACCATCTTCTTTCAACTTTTGAATGTAAAGTGATGAAGAAAAATGTCTTGCAAATTCATCCTTAGGAAAATCTATATCGGTAACTTTAATAGAACCATTTTCTACTAATACATCTCTCACACTTGGATCAATATTTGTCCATTGACTTGGATCAAATATATTTTTAGTAGTGGATTCTTCTAATATTTCTTCTCTATCTTCACTATGAGTATGAGAATCAATACAAATTATACAATTGCTCATTAACCAATACTACTTCTCTATTTTCATTTTCATTTGTGTCTACATTGTTATCTTGTTCATTAACTAATATTTTTTCTCTATTTTCATTTTCATTTGTATTGGTAACTTGTTCATTAACTAACACTTCTCTATTTTCATTTGTGTCTACATTGTTAACTTGTTCATTAACTAATTCTTCCTCTCTATTTTCAGTTTCATTTGTGTATACATTGTTAAGTTGTTCATTCAATGAGCAACCACCTATATTTTCAAATTTACCTTTTTTGTTTGTTTTAACAAATTTATTTAAAGCCCCTTTCTATGATTCAATTATAGCTTCAACTCTTCTCTCTTTTTTTAGTTTTGAATAACCTGATTCAAAATTTTCGAGTTTGACATTTATATATAATATATTTAAAAATAAAAACAAAGAAAATTAAGACTAAATTAAGAGACTATAGAATTCAAATAAAAGAGAAGAGATTAGAACAATAAAACCTAGCGGGAGAAGTGAGAACGAGGCGGGGACTGTGGGGAGGCGCTGGCGAGGGCAGTCGCCAGTCGAGGCCTCGAGGGTGGCTCGACGAGGAGACGATGGCGGTGAGTCGGTGACGATGGCAAGGGGAAGGCGCAGGCGACAATGGAGGGAAGGCCGACAAGGGAACTCGGTGGTTCGGTGGTGAGGCTCGACGACAAGGAAGAAGATGACACGAACAGCGTCACAGCAGTCATGATGGAGGGGGGTTGCACGTGAAGAGAGTCAGAGTGAGAGGGCGAGCATCGGGGAGAGAGAAGGGAGAGGAAGTCGGGAGAGAGAAAGGCCTTTCTGGGAAACCAAAGAGGCAATTGGAAAACGGGAATTCTGGGAAACCAAAGAGGCACTAAGGTATGTGAGGAGGTGGGAGGCCTTTATTCTTTAGATTTTAAAAAAAAAAATTGGAGGCCTAAAGCCCTAGCTTTGGTAGCTTTGGGCTTGGGGCGGCCCTGCACAGAATTTAAATACAATATGCATAAATGTTTTAGAATCCCCGTACAGATGTAAATGAATTTGATCATTCGATAAGGGTTAGATATGTATTACAATATTTGTAATTTCCTCAAGTGTAAACGATAATGAATATGAATGTAGATCCATAGATCCATACATCTCGATCGGAAAAGAATCAATAGAAAAAGAAAGAATCGGAATTGATCGGCATCTTTCTCGAAACATATTTGGATATACAATGTCACATCAGTAATGATCATGATGTTACTGAATACAATAGGAAGTATTTACTTCCTACGATGTTCTATACATTGAGATACATACATATTTAGTATATGTGTAGTACAAGGATACTCAAATTCTTATTTATTAAAATTCAATTCCTCATTTTATCCTTCATCATCTAACTTCTTGCATATACACCATATTTACCGTGTCTTTGTATGTACTGCTACTAATCCATCTTAACTTCTCATTTCAGCTAAACATTATCTAATCGCGTCTTTAATATCATAACATGGAAACCTATAAAGAAAAAGAACGGTTGGTCATGTAGTTGTCTTCAGAAAAGAAAAATGGAAAGAAAAAAAATCCCTTTGATTTATGGAAAATTCTATAATCACATAGCTGCTCTAGAAGCATTCACTTGAAGCACCCTGCACCGTCTCTATGGACAATACTGCCTACAATCATCATTTAATCATAATCAAAACATGTCGAAGCATATGGGAAAAATCACAAGGAAGAATGCTATCGGTCAAAAACATAGAAACACCCATGTTAAAGTGGGCACCCGTATCATGAAACACTCCTAGCGGTGACCACATAGATGTGTTATACTTGTGTTGGACACAACAAGATCACCTCATCAACACTCCAAGGGGAGTTGTCTTCAGTCATGTGCCCTCAATTTGTGCATAATTTTAGTGGAAGCCATTCTTTGAACCATCGCAAATAAATGCTAAAAGCCTTTTCGCTTGTGTACTTCAACTTCTATATCAAAGGCTATCTTAAGTGGACTGGAAAAAGGATGTAAACAGATGTAGAATTAGTGGCTATTTAGAGCTGGACAACTATTATCCGAACCGACAAATCCGAAACAATCCAATCTGAACCGACCGGTTTTTGACCGAACCAATTGGTGGTTTGGGTTGGCTCGGTTCTTGATCTTCAATAACCAACTGGATCGGTTCGGTTGTTGGATGAGGCTTTCTAATAACCGAGGAAACCGAACCAACCATACCTCTATGTATTAGTCCATAAAAAATCTAGTTCACCTTTAATTTCTTGAATATGCAAACAATCATTTCTCATTTCATTGGAGATACAAACAGTCTCCTTTAATTTCTTTAAAACAAACCGAGCAGTTGTTCTACCTATGTTTTGATTCTCCATAATCCTGTGTTATGTTGTTAAGAAATGCTTGATTTACAGTGTGGCCCAACTTAATAGAATCATGAAGTTGATGTAACATTTAGTAGTTACTTTAATCAAGTCAAGCATAAATTGTTTTTTAAATCTTTTTTATTGTACCTGAAATTCAATTAGCTATGGTTATTGAAGTTTTTTTTATGAGAATAAACTAAGATTACAGAAGTATGCAGATGAAAAAGCAGTGTATCTCACTCATTTAAACGTCATCATCTCAAACAATTAGTGTAAAATTCATTAGCAACTTGTGGTTTTATGAATCTTCATTTTAAATTCATCTCTAAACAACAAATAGCAGGTTGTTTCTTAAGTTTGATTGAAGTTGATCTTTTAAATTTCAACGAAATTGTGAATGATGTTGGAGGTGAAAAGTAGCACGCCAACCCGACCATCCAATTCAATCTAAACCGAACTTAACTTAATCGGCTTGGATGGAAACCGATCCAATTAAGGCTCGGATTGGTTGGCGGTCATGAGAAAATTAAATAACCGATCTTCTTTGGATCAGTGGTGGATGGTCCATATTAGGTCGAATACCGACCGATGCCCACCCCTAGCTATTACAAATACTACATCTCTACATCTCTGCCACATGAAGAAGCCCAAAAAAATTTTTGCCTGAATAGCCATCCAATAGACGCCTAATCCTGATTATGGCATTATAATTTTCCATGTAATTAGAATTTCATTATGTGAAGTTGAACACATTGAACAACATAGGAAGTTCAACAATACGCCTATTCTTTATAAGCATCATAAATATGTGGGAAACATTAATTTGTAAGCCTTTTTTTTTGGCTAGGAATACTTATAAAAACTAGAAAAATGTGATGGTCATTGGATGCAGGTTTGTGAGTTACAATGGAGGATAAATGGGCGTGATGAAAATTATTCTATGGTAAAACAAAATAAAATTCCATCAAAACCACCCTAGAGTCTCACACATTTTGCACAAAGCCCATACTATGAGACCAACATCCTTTGATTTAGGGCTCCATATTCAAGGACACCCCAACAAAGAACCTGTGGGAATATTCAGAGCTACCAAATAAGAGCTCTCCCCTTGTGTATTTAGAAGCCCTTAAAAATAAAATATATCAAAAACAGGGACTGGAGACGCAATATGTGTGAACTATTATTTTGTAAGCTTTATGAAAGACTGAGAAATATGGGGATTTGCATGTGTGTGCCGTTGTGCTCAAACAACCCTGTATGTACATGTGTGCGCTCTCTTTTTATTTATGCATTCATGTACATGTGTGTATATATGCCAGATCTTGTGTCCTCTTTTCCTACTACTAAGGAACAGTAACATCTACCTCATTGTCTCCGTCCATGCATCTTAGCCCAAGACCAACAAAAGCTGAGAGTATATCAGTCGTCGTGTCATTATGAAGAGTGTTAACATTAAATACGTTGCTCATCAATTTAAAATTTCAGCAGTGCCGCAATATGCAAAAGAACCTCAGAAAAGGCCAATTGGCAGGTAGGTAAACAATTATCAATTT
Organism: Hemerocallis citrina; assembly: GCA_017893485.1. Taxonomy (NCBI): domain Eukaryota; kingdom Viridiplantae; phylum Streptophyta; class Magnoliopsida; order Asparagales; family Asphodelaceae; genus Hemerocallis; species Hemerocallis citrina. Next base: position 97,749,923 of record CM030358.1, on the reverse strand, counting down.
ATCATACAACAGTAGTTCACAATCATCCAACTGAGAAAGACCCTGCCACAAGGCTAAAACTTCAAAGTTGTAGAAGGGTTAAGGAAATTGCCCTTGTATTCTAACACACCTCCGCACGTCAAGCACCCTTTTTTTTGTTTTAATGGGCCAAAAAAAGAGATAAATACCCAACAAATTGTGGGCCGAGACGTGGATATGCGCAAAGAGATAACAATTCTTTTTTTTTCTTTTTTTGATTTTGAAATAAATAAACGCACCCGGCACAATTTGAACCATGTGAAAGACACTAGGCTAAAACTTCGAAGTTGGTGAAGGGTTAAAAGAATTGCACTAGTATTCTAACACCAACAAAGAGGCAGCACGCCATAATTACTATAAACTACGAAATACACAATGCAAAGAGGTAAGATTATAAGATCACTTTACCAAACAGATGCTTCTAACCAAACATATAATATTTCCAGAAGAAACATAAAAAAGAAGTAGCATTTCTAAACCTTACCTGGAAATCATTTTCTTCAAAATTTGTAATATTCTCACGCCAAAATCCTGGATCCTTGTGCATAGGAGACCAGTCTAAATGACCCAGAAGGACTTCCTGCTTATACTTATCGAAGGAACTCAATCTTTTAATGTTATCTTTAAGCCCTTCTTCAAGTTGGTTCAATGCTTCCAACAAATCCTACATGCCAATTGCCAAAAGAACAACAACAACAAAAATTTGAGCAACACTAACCAAGTGTAAAAAAGCGAGGGAAAAAAAGGTAAGGAAGCAAATGTTTGTAGTGGCAAAGGAAAACTTTTCAAGTGAATGTGAATGGCCTTAATATCTCAAGCGTCCACCAGATATGTTTAGTTAATGCGAATAAAAGTTTCAAGTACAAAATATATTGCAGACATTAGACAGCAGCCATAATTTTGTTCAGAAAAAATAAATTGAAACTATATTTGGTATTAGATTGCAATCTACAGTTCGACTTCTAATCCCATAACGAATGATAATTGTGAATGAAATAAGGTCTGGTGCATTGGTGCATTGGTGCATGGGCAAAAGATGAATATGCTCACAATAAACACAAAATGGATACTCATAAGGACCCAGTAAGGATCAACAGTTCATGACCCTACCAAGTTAAGATTGTTTATTCAACAGTATGACTTCAAAACTTACCTCATCACTCCAGGCCTGAGCTTTCAAGCTCTGGACAATTTGTGGTAATCCAAGATCAACCATCTGAGCACCAAAGGCAACCTTGGGAAGCAGATTCCTGAAGGTCAATATAACAACCCTTACAACCTACAAAAAATCAACGCAATTAGCACGTCTTTAACAGGGAACACAGGAAAGCCTCAGTTGTAATATTGTGTATATTCCACCTTCTCTTTAGTAGAACCTTTGACGACCTCCACAAGTCTTGGAAGCACCCTAGTAGTGGCAAGGTAATCCACTGCTGCATCATAATATGACAAGAGCCAAACACAGAGGCATGTCTCATAAAGTAGCTGCAAAATACCACATGGTTTTAATTTTCTGCATATAAAGAAGTAAAGCATGAGGTACTAAATATACACGGCCAATGTAGATACCTAAGAAAACCTGATTAACATAAGAAAAGGAAATAACCAGATAGCATGTGTCATCCTATCTATTAGTTACAGACTTCCAATAATTAATGATAAGACAAGGTAAGCATTGGAGTAAAATTGTTCAAATAATGACACGAGCTCCAGAAAAATACTTTAATTATTCAAAGATATCACTTCTTCTAGATAATACTATATTCTGCCTTACTGAAGCTATTTAGTGCGGTCTTGTTTCCCAGAAACTGAGGCAGGTGGTTCACAGCTTAGAGATCATGCTAACATAAGATACAAGACTAGAAGATATATGATCAAACGACCATCAAATTCCAGCAGGCAGTAAAACTGAGATAGTACTTCAACATACTGATTATGCGAGATAGAGAACGAAGAAAATTGACTGACAATGAAATACTAAGTTTCCAACTTAAAACAAGCCAAAAACTCTTTGGTAGTCAGGATCATAACACTTCAAAAATTTACACTTCTACTTGATGAAGGCTACACACAACATACTCAAAACGTTTTTCTTGTACCCAAGCTTTAAAAAGTTATCTGTAAGAAAATTTGCCTGGCGGGAAAAGGATTTCAACTGACAAGTGTAAATCACCACCAGTACAAGCTATTTAGTGCGCTCTTGTTTTTTTCTCAGAAACTAAGGCACATGGTTCAAAGCTTAGAGATCATGCTAACATAAGATACGAGACTAGAAGATATATGATCAAACGGCCAGTCAAACTCCACAAGGCAGTGTTGAGTCTAATGCAGAAACAACTCAATAACGAGATGTAAACAAAGAAACCAATCAAAGAAACAAAAGCAAACAAAAGCCAACAACACACAAACACACGAGATTTTTTGAGATTCACCCAATGCAATGGCTAGTTGGCTACTTTCCCGAGCAGAGGCACTCCTCCCTCCGATTTCCACTAGCGATTTCCACTAGATATAATGAAGAGAAACAGGTTTACAATCACTCAAGAACACCAAGGTGTTGGGTTTATCTTCTCCTCCTCCTGCTCTCAAGAACGGCTCCTAGATCTCTCTCTATTGGAGTAAGTCTCACTCACAATCCTAATAATCGTACACCATGCATATATATAAGATTACAGTAGACTAGATATCAACAGTCGATCAGCGTCGTCGTGGTCAACTGTAAGAAGCGGCGGTCGTCTGCAATTCATCCCGAACATAACTGAGAGTTTGAGCAGTCGAGTCGACTGCCAGGCAGTCAAGTCGACTGCTCCTTGAATCTGCCTGCAGCATTTGACGGTCGACTGCAAAACTGTCAATTCAATCCTGCTGCTGTTGCTTCTTCTTCTTGCTTGCTTGCTGTTGTTGCTGCACTTCTCGCTGCTTCTACAAACCATGTTCTCGTGTATTGGATCCACCAATCCCAACAGGCAGCAACACTAAGATATAAGATAGTACTAACAACGAAATACTAAGTCAAGTTTTAAACTTAAAACAAGCCAAAACCCTTTGGCAGTCAGGATCATAACATTTCAAGAATTTACACTTTACTTGTGGACTAGGATGAAGGGTACACACAACAAGATCACAACATACTAAAATGTTTTTTTTTTGTACCCAAGCTTTACAAAGTTATCTGTAAGAACATATGCCTGGCAGAGAGAGGATTTTAACTGACACATGTAATAACCAGTTATCTTGACTAGTGCAATTATGCAGCTCTACTTGGCATGATCTCTGTCTCTACAAAATCCATAAGAACCTTTATCAAGCAAGCAAATGTAAGAAGTAGCAGTCTATTACATTTTAAAAAAACAAAACCAAAACAATTGTGAATATTTTCTAAAAAGATCTATCCAGATATTTGACATAAGATGACTGCAAAATTAGCCATTAGAATACTTAATGGAAAACGGTTAGATGCCAAAGAATAAAATGTTTTTATTATAAATAAAAAAAGGGAACATTTAGGTCAATATAAAATTAGGCACTGAAGTTGTTGACCATATATATGGTGTCCATCTTAAGATTTCTAACTATTACAGTTCCGTTATATAAAATCTACCTGGATAGACTGTTGAGTGGATGCAGGAGAAATCAAAGGAATTAGCAATTTCACACCATCTGCTTGAACAAATGAATATCGAACATGGGATTCCCTTAGCAAAGTGGCCAGACAATTGACAGCTATAGGGACAGAACGACTGGGACGCGAGGGACTCTTCAGCTGCACATAAAATATGCTTACAATTAAGGCATGCATATTATATCCATTGCACTAAATCAGAGATTAACGGAACTTGCATTACATGCTCTAAAACTAAAAATTTTAAGTGGCACTTGTAGTTTATCCTCAAAATAGTTGATACTAAACACATGTATGTCAACCAGCTAGGAGATGAAGCTCGTAAAAGCAGGCAAAACAGTATATAATAGGCAAATCAATTGCCAAGAATACACAATAAAGTTTTCCCTCTGTATAATGTGTTCTCCTTTTTTATCAGAAGAGCTATTATAATAAAAAGTGGTTTCAAGATGATGGAGATCAGCCGAACAAACAGCAAGGTCAGCCATCAGCTCATGTTATTCAAAAATAAGAAAATTTAGTAATAATAATAATAATAATAAAGGGCAAATTAAGGTACATGGAGGACAAAAACAGAAATTTTTACAATGCTCAAAAAACAAATAGGTATCATCAAACTGGTTTTTCAAATATTAAAGATCCTAATTGAAGTGGAATTTCATCGGCATATCCTACGGAAGCAATACTATGTGCTAACAGTACAACAGATCTTCGTAGAATATATGAGGCATTTATTAAAGCTAGGTTCTGAACCTTTCAGTGTTATCAAAATAGAAATTTGGTGTTATTTTCTACTGGACTGTGTTTATGTAATGTTTCATAGAGAGAAATGCAAAACATTATCAAAAACCTTGTGTTTGTTTCCCTTTTAACAAAAAGTAACCATTATTTTTTAATCTATGCAGCTCTACAGTGTAGGTAGGTCCTGGAGCAGCTAACTCTGTATGTATGCAAGCACTGTTTCTGCACATGGCTTTCACATTGAGGAGGAACTTGGAACTGGGTCGACTATAAAAGATAAGTTAGGCCTCAACATAGAAGGAGATAGATGGAGTCCACAGTTAGTTATGCCATTATCTACCAATTCTAAGATAGTTTAGGTTATGCTAGACTAGGATTTGCAATCATATCTAATGTGTAACTGTAAAATTCACTAAAATGTCACATGAAGGCAAGATTAGTAATAAATTCATATTTACTTCAAGATGCGGTGGGGGATAGTTTGCATTTTGCAAGTCATGTATTGTAGAAACACTAACCTGTGAACAAAGCCATTCAACCAAACCATTCAGCACATCATCAATAGATGTAAATGTGCTCTTAAAATGTGCAGCATCTCCATTTGAAACACCACCATCGTGAACCTTGGGTTGAACACTAAAAGATAAAATTATATCCAATATTTGGTTAACTGGAATGTCACTGGTTATCATAATAACAATGATTTCTCACCTCACTAAACGAGTCAATATTTTACAGCTCTTTTCTTGTATAAACCAATTTCCTTTCCAAAGCAATCTGAAAAAGAAAAGGAATATGAATCAGCCTACCAAAAGAATACAGATAATATAAATTTATTTGCATACAGACTCGTTGATTAAATACTAAAGTTAGAGCACTAAAAATAACTCACAACCTATAATACAGAACAAGAAACACTAAAGAACTTGGAGCACAAAAAGACTGAAAATAAGTCACAACCTATAATACAGAACAAGAAGGTGTTAGCTGAGGAAGTATCTATAGATGCAGTTTCACATGTTACCTATGGAGACAACAGAGATAACACATTGGAAAAAATAGAGGAACTAACCAAAACTCCATAAATGCCTTTACCAATACACACCACTAAGTTTACACATGATCAGGAACACAGGTAACTAAAACAACTTGAACAAAAGCGGTGAAGATTCTGCAGGAAATGATGGGAGAAAAAAATCTCGAAGAATCAAGTTAGATCTTTATATAATCCGTTGGGCCATGGCACATAGCTGAGTGGTATTAGTATTAAATAATAGAGGAAAATGTGTGCATGTCGACTTTTCTGTTTTACTCCTTAAACTTCAATTTTACATGATACCGTACTTCTAATATCTTTCATCTAAAGCGCCTTCATTAAAGGGCTTTTTTTCAAATTTGAAGGTCAGTTCTGCCCTCTGACTACTCATATTGATATGGGATTGTTTATCTCGGACTACTATTTTCAATTCTTAATATTGTTTCAAATTCCAATATTAGTAGTAATATGACGATACTGAAAATGATTTTATAAATTTTGGTTTTAAGTATTAGTGTTAACATCAGCATGATCTTGTTTAGATCTCATAATTCTAATTTATCACTTACAAATCTAGAAGATTACAAATGACCAAAATGAAACAATTCTCAACAAATAAGATCTGTTAAAAACAAAAGACAATTGAAGAGGTATGAAAAGTATAAAACATGAATTGATGCTGTTGTCACTTGTCAGTGACGGATTACTAAATTAGCAAAAGTCAAACCCACAACTTCAAAGTTACAATCTCATGAACACATAAGTTACGAGCAGTACTCATAATGAGGTACGTTTTGAAGGGATTTATAGTTTCTTCATTGTTTTTTTTCGTGTTCGCGTGCGTATTTGACATTTGGCCACGCCCATCTAGACAACCACAGGTGAGAAACTGATCTTGGTCACCCATAAATGGTAGGGCTGCAAGGAATTTAACTATATAGGCTTGGCCCATAATAAAGTAGTAATTTTTAAAAATAAGTAAATATCGGGTATATTAATACATACAGTTTCCACAAAAACTTACTTTAAGAAAGGCTCATGAGTGTCTGTACTTGACAATGATCTATCATGAAACAGCCTAGCACGTTTGGGATTTGCTGCCAGTGGAAAATGGTGTCAAATATGTTGATATAAGAAATTAGCAATTATTTGGTTGTGAAAATAATTTTACCTGTAAGCATATCATCGATGAGAGCAAGGACATATTCCACAGTTTCTTCTTTGGAAATGTCATGCAAAATATTCACAAAAACCCGAACATAAGCAGGCCCCTCCTGCAAGAATCTCATGTATAAGAAATAAAAATATAAACCAGATACCAGCAACCATAAGTCTATACTGTAACATTTTTTTTCCTAACTTAATACAAGGGGATAACTATTGGGTATGGACCATTTTTTATAAATTTCTCCCTTCCCTGTTATGGTATGTTTTAGGTGAATGCTAATGGGCTAGGGTTTTATCAATGCTGACGGGTTAGGGATTTATCAATTAAATGTAGTGTGTATGTGTGTGGGTGTGGGTGTGTGGAGAGGTGTGTGTGTATGTGTGGGTGTGTGTGAGAGAGAGAGAGATAAAGAGAGCATTTACACATATCCACTTGTCTTGCCTTTGATTTGAATGTTAGGATTTCCTACACAATATACTGCAGTCTTAGGATGGAAAAAAGAGACTGAAGGAATAGATAAGAATGTCATTTTTGCATCAAATACTAACTGAGACATAAGCATGCTGTACTGTGTACTAACATAAGCAAATATTTGAATAGTGCAGTATACTACAGAAGAAGAAATAGAATCTTAGGATGAGATGAGAAACAACTAGAGGCATGATAAAGTTGCAACTAGAAGCAGCTACAAGACCCTGGGACCTCATTATATAGACCCAAAAAAAAAATTGAAGGAAGATTAGTGCATTTTACATCATCAAGCAAGGCAGCTCGCTGGCTTTCAGATTTGTGGTCATAGCGCCTTAAAAGCTGCAGGCATGTCCCTGTGATGAGCTTTGTAGTCATATAAGTCTCCCATGGTATATCCCGCCTGAGAACCTTGAGATTTATATCAGAAAATCAATGAAATGAAAGAGATCCCCTTCAATTGTAACATGTAACTCAATATCATTGATAGTGTGCAAAACAGCGTAGCTACAGGCCATTAAGCTTCAAAAGACACAAATATTTGTATTCAAGCCATTATAATAAACTTGTTAATAAACTAAGAAATGCATATTGCAATATAATCATAATACATAAATTGTACTAGTTGTGTATCATTATGAGAGAAGCAAGTGCAGTCCATGTAAGGTCCATAAGCAATAAACAAGTGGACTCGATATCCTCGAGTCCACCAGTTCAAAAATATAACAGTCGGTTTTACCATAAGCAATTTCCTAAAAACTCGGTCTCTCCCAGGGCTCATTCCCTTTTTTCCAAATCGTTTAATATACTTATAAAGATACCTCCTTTTAGCTGTTTTTAACCATGCGTACTCACCGGTCAGCATAGCAGAAGTTTCACCTAAACTCAAAAGTTGTAGACTCACTTCATGGGTTATTCAAAGGGTGACCTGTTCAGGAGACGGTAAATAGACTTCATTATGGATGGAACATTGATCACAAAAAGAAGCCTAATTTCCAATCCATTTCACCTAACTTCATCCACAATGCATATCATTTGGCTCTTAATTTTGTTTCACGAAAAGGCATGCTAGCTTTGGTTATCCTACCTCTATCTCAAACTTAAAGTCATCTTAGTAATTAAGAAAAAATAGATAAGAGATGAGTTTAGATAACTCTAGGTTTCTCACCTTTTGTAGTGAGATAATTATAGTTATCTTAACTCCTAATAAATGAGTCCCAAACATGTCGAAGTTAGTATAACTATAGTTTTCTAAAGTTATGAGAGATAATTCTAGTTATCCTAACTTAACTTCGTTCCCAAACATAGCTAAAGACTACAGGGCACACTCTATTCTCCATAATTTTGCATTACAAAATCGAACGGATTCAGATCATTGAAGGTAACAAGTACAACAACCACATCGATTTCATTTGTTGTTCGTTAAATTTACTATTTTCCTCTTCTTCTAGACTTTCGACCCTGGTATGCAATAATTAAAAGGGCAACTACAGATCCATAGTTTCTCGATCATTAATTTCAGTATCAAATAAAAGAGAGGACTGAGATTTATTAACTTTTAACAGCCATTATGGAATTTTGTCATCCACATCTCTCGTAAATCAATATGCTCAATCAATGATCACCAATCATCACTAACCTTGTCCACCAAAGTTAAGTACTCCACTAATTTGTGTGACTTTAATTATAATCCAACCATTAAAAACTTTTTTTATTAAAAAAAAATTCCCCAATTAATTACGCTACAACTAAAATTACAAAAATAACAACATTTCAAGAAACCCTGTAAATATTCACAAAAATATCTCAACTTCCACAATCAGAATCAATCTCCAACCTGTTCTGTTGTTAGCTCCGCTCGATCCAGCGCCATTGAATCTTTCTATAAAGAAAACAACAGTAATTAGGGCAAAATGGAATCTTTCGCCATCAAAACTTAGAATTTTAAACAAAATACATTGATTGAGAAATTCGGATAAGTAAATGAACTGATATAATTCGGGACCGAATAAATGAAAATTTGGGTTAAAATCTCACCGGATAGGGATCGGGATCGGGATCGGGATCGGAGACAAACCATAGAGGAAAGAAGAAGGGGAAGAAGCACACCTCGGGTTTCTAAGATGGGTATATTTGTAGAAAGGACCTTGGCTTATTGTAGATTTGCAACTATTAAAGACTGCATGGGTGTTGCGAGTTTTGCCATGCAATTCGGGAACATTGTGGTGTCAGATTTGTATATTTTTGCGTAAATTGCAAAGAACCTCCTATACTATGATCTATTTTTAGAGTACTCCCTTACTCTTCCAAAATGTGTTACACAACATTGCTACTTTTTTTTTTTAATCTCTCTTTTTTTTGTTTCTTTTCCCATGCTTTGATAATTTTTCTGCAATGATGCGGTTTGTTTCTGGGAGACGTGTGGATGCACCAGGTGTGAGTTCTTACTCGATTTGTATTTGAGGGAGGAAGCTCCTAATCAGACGACCCTCGGCTGGCCAAACGGTACTGGTGACAGGCTGGAGTGAGGCGAGGCTGGATGCTCGGCTCGGATCAGGGGGCTCGGATCCGAGGTCTCGTGTACCTGCAGACGGTCTAGGAACACCGGGGTTGGTTCCGGTGGCAGACCCTTCGACGATCTAGTTAGTCTCTGAGAGAGAATAGCTGTAACTAGGGTTTTGTGGAAGAAAGATTCATTACCTGCAGACATGGGGGAGGGTCTGGTATTTATAGGGGAAGCCAATCGGGTCCAGACCCGTTTGGGGCTGGGTCCGGACCCGGTTATCCGAGTGGCTGAAGCGGTGGAAAGCCGGGCGGTATAGGGCTGACGTGGCAGACGCCGGAGCGGTTTCCGGGCTGACGTGGCGGAGCTCTGGGCGGTTTTCCGGTGCTGATGTGGCAGATCTGAAGGATCAGAAAGAGCGCGTATCCTGAGGGGATCCAGTGGCCCATGATGGGCCACGTTATTCCTTACCCATATCACAAGCCCCACGCTCCTGTAGGGCTGGGTGATCCAGCCGTGTAGGAGTGACTCTTTGCCTCTGGGGGAAGAGCAGATGTTGGGGTAAGAAGTAGGATCAGTTGTTTCCCGAAGAGGCCACAGGTCTCAAACAAAAAACCTGCCACAAAGAGGTTTGCTGGAAATTGTCACAAGTGTGGTAAGCTGGGGCACAAAATCTCTGACTGCCGCAGTAAGGATAACAATCGTGCTGAAACTGTATGGACAAAAGGGAATGACAAATCACATGCGCACATTGCTGAGAGCATGTCCACTGGTCTCTCTGACTTGGACCTATGTGCTGTTGTATTGGAGGTCAATCTGGTGGGGAGCAATCCGCGTGAGTGGTGGTATGCTACAGGGGCCACCAAGCACATCTACTCAGACAAAAATATGTTCACTTCATACCAGAAGTGCAACAAGAATGAATAGTTATTCATGGGGAATTCTTCCACCTCCAAGATTGAAAAAACAGGAAAGATAGTGCTGAAGATGACATCCGGTAAGGAACTAACACTAAACAATATATCGCACATTCTGGATATTCGAAAGAACCTGGTCTCGGGATCTTTTCTAAGCAATAATGGATTTAAGGTCATTCTTGTATCTGATAATTTTGTATTTTCAAAGAATGAGATGTACTTGGGAAAAGGGTATGTTAAGGATGGACTGTTCAAATTCAATGTAATGACGGTCATCCCAAAATCTGTTGTTCCTGTTGTTCCCAAAATTAATGAAATTAATCATGTTGCTTATGTTGTCGAATCTTCTTCTGTTTGGCATAAAAGACTAGACCGTGTTAATTTTAATTCTCTGCGTCGTTTAATTAACATGAATTTACTACCAAAATTTAAGATAGACAACTGCGACAAATGTGAAGTTGCACTGAGGCCAAACTAACTAAAACTCCATCTTGTTCTGTAGAAAGAAATACTAAAACTCTAGGTCCAATTCACACGGATTTGTGTGATTTAAAATACGTTCAGACTAGAGGCGGTAAAAAATATTTTGTGACGTTCAAAGACGATTGCACACAATACTGCTATGTATACTTGTTACATAGCAAAAATGAGACTGATGTGGCTAAAAATGAAGGTTTAATCGAGACCGTCCAAATTGGGCACGAATCCTGAAGCCCAGGGGTAAAACGGTAATTTCACTTGCTAACAGATCTGAAGCGGGAACTGGCTCTCCTCCCCAAAGAACCATTAACCCGCGAACGGATCCACCTAAACTGGGTGCGGGTTTCAACCCGCAACAAACCCGGTCCAGCAGGATAGAATTAGGGTTTCTGATTAATATTAATCAGAAGGCCCTAATTCATATCTATCCTTTCGCTGGGGATTAGGGATTACATTCCTTATCTATACACGGGAATTACATGCCTAATCTGTTCCCTAAGATGCCTATAAATACCCCCCATCCATCTCCATTAAGAGGTAATCAATCTTTCTCCAGTTCTTGCGCTCTTTCATAATCTCTCTGATTACTGACTTGAGCGTCGGAGGGTGCGTCGCCGGGAACAACCCCGGTGCCTCGCACTTTTTGCAGGTGTACGGCGGGAGCGACGATCAAACCCCGACGGAACAGGTATACAGGTTTACTATTCAGTTTCCCTAAGAATCCACAAATACTATCTGTTTGCCCCCACACCAAATTTAGCGGCAACAGATTGGCGCCGTCTGTGGGAAACTAACGAATAGAAACCTCTCCTCTTCCCGGTGAACAGATCTTCTCCAGCCATGCCTCCTAGGAAAGTCAGATCAAGAGGGTCTAACAGAGGACCCAACCCCGATCAGCAGCAAGAAGTTCCCATCCAGCCTACCCAACAGCAAGGGCAACTTCCTCCTCCAGCGGAAGACCCGCTCCAACAGGACCTTCCTCCTCCAAATCAGCCGCCTCCAAAGGGTCCTAACCCTCAAAAACAGCCTCTTCACCAAGAACACGTCTCCATCCACAATGCCTCTACGGACTCTATGGCCTCCCATCATCCCCGAGCCTCTGGTCGCCATAATACCGCCCTCAACCGCCAGAAAGATGATGACCTCCGCCGCCATCTGGATGAAAAGCGGGCCCGAGAGGGAACCTCCCGCCAACACCGTCCGGACGAGCGGTCCCCTCGCCACCGGAAATATAGAAGGTCACCTAACCGAAGGGGTCGGAAAGAATCCCTCGAGCACTACCGAAGAAGGCCGCACTCCCCTGCAGGTCGGCAACAGCCCAGGAACAATGAGGCACCCATCACACGTGCCGAGTTCCAGCAGTTCCAAGCGACCGTCCTACAAGCTCTCAATCTCCGTCCCAACACCAACGCGCCCAAGATTCCATCTCCTCCCCCAGTCCGCAGCCCTCGTCGACGGTCCCCATCTCCTCGTCCTGCTCCTACCAACTCCCGGTGTACCCCAAGTCCTCGTCGCTCCCGAAGTTACAATCGCCGTAGCCCTCGCTCTCCCTCATACGAAGACGAGTCTAGAGGCTCGGCTGATTACCGTCAGAGGGATGACACCATGTACCGCCATCTTCATGAAGTGGAGAGGCGTCTGGGTCAGATAGACCGAGAAGAAGAGCTTAGGGGGAGGACCCTACGTCCTAGCCGACCCCCTTTCTCCTGAACCATAGTGGATGCACCAGTGTCGTTCGGCTTCAAACCTCCCCAATTTGAGACTTACACCGGGGAGACCGATCCTGTTGATCACATCGAAAGCTTTAAGACCTTGGTGCTCCTCCATCAAGCTTCCGATGCCCTCCTCTGCAAAACCTTCCCTGCAACTCTCAAGGGCCCAGCTCGAGAATGGTACTCTCGCCTTGCCCCCTCCTCAATATTCTCCTTCGAGCAGTTCGAAACCTTTTTCGTCACCCATTTCGTAAGCAGCCGCAGAGCAGAGAAGACCAGCATCTCCTTATTGCACCTCCACCAGAAGAAGGGGGAGAAATTGAGAGACTATGTGAAGAGGTTCACAGCTGAAGCCAGGTCCATAGCATCCCTCGACCAGTCGGTCGCTGCGGCAGCATTTCAATCTAACGTCCTCAACTCGAACCTCCGCTCCTCCCTCGCCAAGAAGCCTCCACAGAACTTTTCTGACCTCCTCCTTCGCAGTGAAAAGTACATCCGGGCCGAAGAGGCCGAACAACAACCCAACTGGGAGGGGTCTTCCTCTGGGTTTAAGAGAAAGGGAACAGAAGAGGAAGGAGCCAAGAAGCTCCAGAAGGATAATGCCGGCCAGCGCCGACCTCCCCCCATATTCGAGAAGTTCACTCCCCTCACCACTAACGTCTCAACTATTCTGATGGAAGTCGAAAAGGAAGGGATCATACCTCCTGCTCCGAGGACGAACACCCCCGCCAAAAAAAGAGATAAAGAGAAATGGTGCCGTTATCACTGGGACCACGGGCATGACACCAACGACTGTCACGCCTTGAAGAACGAGATAAAAGCCCTTATCCAGAGAGGGCAGCTGGCCAGGTTTGTAAGGAAGGACCGAGCCGAACTTCCTCCCCCACCTCGGGGGGCTAACAAGCGTTCGGAACGAGAAGAGATGCCCGACTTCGAGGAAGAGCGAGTCCTCCACCTCATTCATGGGGGCCCAATGGGGGGCTCCTCAAACTCCTCTCGAAAGGCATTTATAAGAGAAGTCAACTCGGTCCGAACCACCCCCCCTCCCAAAGGCCTCAGAGTGCCTGTCACATTCTCAGACGAAGATCTTGAAGGAGTTCGCACCCCACATTGTGACGCACTCGTCATTAGCCTCCACATGGCGAATTTTAAAGTGGAGAGGATACTAGTGGATAATGGCAGCTCCGTAAACATCCTCTTCCTCGCCGCTTTCAAAGGCTTAAAGCTCTCCCGAGACAAACTCAAGCCCACCGGCTACACAATCCATGGGTTCACGGGAGTGCCAGTGACTATTGAAGGGGTAATTACCCTCGACGTAACCGCTGGCAAAACTCCTACTACCCGAACGGAGTCGATGGACTTCATGATCGTAGATGTCCCAGCAGCCTACAATGTCATTTTGGGTCGGCTCGGCCTGGCCGCCCTTGAAGCCGTCCCTTCTGCCTATCATCTCAAAATGAAATTTCCCACTCGGGCCGAAGTAGGGGAAGTGAGGGGCAATCAAGAGCAGGCCCGCAAGTGCTATATGACCTCTACCCTCGGACCCGTCCTCTCCTTAGAAACTCTGGAAATCCCTCAAGATGTTGCTCGACCAACGTCCGAGCCGGTGGACGAATTGGAGGAAGTGCTCTTCTCTGAGCAGGAGCCAGCCCGCAAGTTCTTTGTTAGCAAGACCCTCTCGTCCGCCCTATACTCAGACATTGTACAATGCATCCGAAAGAACCAAGACCTCTTTGCTTGGTCAGCTGCAGATATGCCCGGTATCTCCGAAGAGTTCTTAGTCCACCGCCTGAGCATTGATCTGGGGTCCAAACCGGTTCAGCAGAAGAGGCTCAAGTTCGCCCCCGAGCGTCAGCTCGCTATTAAAGAGGAGGTAGACAAGCTCTTGAAGGCCCGGTTCATACAGGAGGTGAACTATCCTGAGTGGTTGTCGAATGTAGTGATGGTGAAGAAGTCCAATGGGACTTGGAGGATTTGCATTGATTTTACCGACCTCAACAAGGCTTGCCCTAAGGATCCATTCCCTCTTCCGAGCATTGACACCCTGATCGATGCAACCTCGGGACATGAGCTCCTCAGCTTCATGGATGCCTTTTTAGGCTACAATCAGATCCGGATGTTCCCCCCGGATATCCTGAAGACGTCGTTTGTGACCGACCAAGGCCTCTATTGCTACAGAGTCATGTTGTTCGGCCTTAAGAATGCAGGTGCAACATACCAACGCCTCGTCAACAAGGTTTTCCAGGCCCAGATCGGCCGGAACATGGAGGTGTACGTTGACGACATGCTTGTGAAAAGCGTCCGAGGCATTGATCATGTGACCGACCTCCAAGAGGCGTTTGACGTTTTGAGAAAGCACAATATAAGACTCAACCCGACCAAGTGTGCGTTCGGTGTCTCATCAGGGAAGTTCCTCGGCTTCATGGTTAGCCAACGAGGAATTGAAGCAAACCCGGAGAAAATCAAGGCCATATTAGACATGGCCCCTCCTAGAAATGTTAAAGAAGTTCAGAGATTAACTGGCCGCCTCCCCGCCATAGGGCGCTTTCTCTCAAAGTCCGGGGAAAAATGCCTCCCCTTCTTCAAGGCCCTCAGGGGGGCTAAAGGATTCGAATGGGGGCAGCAGCAGCAGCAGGAGTCCTTCGACCAGCTCAAGGCTTACCTCGTCAATCCCCCTCTTCTCAGCAAACCGATCCCTGGTGAACCCCTCTACCTCTACCTGGCAGCCTCCGAGCAGACCCTCAGTGCAGTTTTAGTGAGGGAAGAAGACCGGGCTCAGAAGCCCATTTACTACGTCAGCAAAGTGCTTCGGGACGCCGAGCTCCGATACCCGAAGATAGAAAAGATGGCTTATGCCCTGGTAATGGCCGCGAGAAAGCTTTGCCCGTACTTTCAATCTCATTCGGTGGTCGTTCTTACCGACCAGCCGCTGAAGCAGGTTCTTCACAAGCCCGAGACTTCGGGCCGCCTTATGAAATGGTCTATCGAGCTCAGCCAGCACGATATAACTTATCAGCCTCGGACCGCGATCAAGGCTCAGGTGCTAGCCGAATTCATAGTTGAGAGTATTATCCCCGAATCCAGCCAAACAGTGAAGGGACCACCCGTCTGGTCGGTTTATGTTGGCGGATCCTCTTGCAATGAGGGAAGCAGGGCAGGGGTCATCCTGGCAGGCCCAGATGACTTTATCCTCCAGTACTCCCTCCGTATAAACTTCAAAGCCTCGAACAACGAAGCTAAATACGAGGCGCTCATAGCCGGCCTTGGAATGGCCCGAAATGCAGGGGCGCAATGCCTCCGAATCTTTAACGACTCCCAGCTAGTCGTCAATCAGGTCCTCGGCGAATATGAAGCACGTGATGACAGGATGGTTAAATACTTAGCCAAAGTCAAGAGCCTCATGGCGCTGTTTGAAGAGGCCCTCATCCAAAGGATCCCCCGAGAAGAAAATGCTTAGGCCGACGCCCTATCCAAATTAGCCTCCTCTTCCCTTCAAGGCCTCGAGCAGACCGTATTGATAGAAGTCCTCCTGAAGCCGAGCATAGAGGGCGAAACACTGGACTCCGTAGAAACACTTCCTGTCCTCCTCGAAGATAATTGGATGAAACCCCTCGTCGAATTCCTAAGGGACGGACTCCTCCCCGAGGATCCCAAAGAAGCGCGAAGGGTTAGAACCCGAGCCGAGCATTACACACTAATCGGAGGCATCCTATATAAACGCTCCTTCACCCAGGTGGACGGTCGGCCCTACATGAGGTGCCTCTCCCCCGGACAAGCCGACTATGCCCTGCAAGAACTTCATGAGGGCATCGGCGGGGCCCATTCTGGCTCCAGAGCCCTAGCGCGCAAAGTGTTGAACTACGGGTATTTCTGGCCCACTCTCCTACGGGACGCCGAACGACACGTTCGGCAATGCAGCTCCTGTCAGAAGTACTCCGACATCCGACGCCTTCCACAAGCACCACGCGCTTCCCTATCAAGTCCGATCCCCTTCGCAATGTGGGGGATGGATTTACTAGGGCCATTTCCGCCAGCCCCTGGACAACTCAAGTTCCTAGTCGTGGCAGTTGACTATTTCTCGAAATGGATAGAGGCCGAACCCCTGGCCACGATCACCGAAAACAAGGTCGTTCAATTCTTCTGGAGGAGCGTGATCTGTCGATTCGGCGTCCCCATGGTCCTAATTACGGACAACGGAACGCAATTCACGGGGGCTGCCTTCCGAGCTTTATGAGAAGACCTCGCCATACAACACCGGTTCTCCTCAGTCTCTCATCCTCAGTCAAATGGTCAGGCCGAAAATGCCAACCGACAGATCCTTTCAGGCATTAAGAAGAGGTTAGACAAGTGTTCCAAAGGCTTGTGGATCGATCAGCTGCCCAACGTGCTCTGGAATTTCCGCACCACGAAGCGGACCCCAACAGGCGAGATCCCATTCAATCTCACCTAGAAGTCGGGTTACCCTCTCCTCGTCTAATAGCTTATGAAGAATAGCAGAACGCTAGGGAGCTCAGAGCAAGTCTAGATCTGATAGACGAAATCCGAGAGAGAGCCGCCATACGCCAGCAAACTTACCGAAGAAGGATCGAGCAAGCGTACAACAAAAGAGTCCGCCCAACGAACCTCGAAGAAGGGGACCTGGTCCTCCGAAAGTTGGCCATTTCATTCCCTGGTCAGAAAAGCAAATTGGCCCCGAACTGGGAGGGACCTTACAAGATTTCTAAAGTAATCTGCCCCGACACATACAAGCTAGAAGACCTCGAAGGCAGGGAGATCCCCAGGACTTGGAATGCCGACCATCTCTTAAAATACCAAGAGAGAACAACGCCTCTTTAAGTAATTCGAGATGTCGAACCGTTCCTTTCCTGTTACTTGTAGTGATTTTCTTTCATTTTTTCCTTGTAATAACGGCTAGCAACTTTAGAAGCAGCCGATCATTGGATATTAATAAATAAAGTTTTTTCATATTTTTGCTATTGTTTACATCTCTCTGTTTTTAACTCTTCAATCTAACGATGGTTCGGAGTCCAAAACTCGGCTCGACTTTACTTCCTCGGTTCGCCCATAGGCTAACCAGGAGTAGATCGCCGTTTGGAATTGCTCCCACAGCCGTTGAACTACACCGATGGTTCGGAGTCCAACACTTGGCTCGATCCTACTTCGCAAGTTCACTTCTAAGCGAGCTAGAAGTAGTTCGCCATTCGGAATTGCTCCCACAGCCGTTGAACTAATCTAACGATGGTTCGGAGTCCAAAACTCGGCTCAACTTTACTTCCTCGGTTCGCCCATAGGCTAACCAGGAGTAGATCGCCGTTCGGAATTGCTCCCACAGCCGTTGAACTACACCGATGGTTCGGAGTCCAACACTTGGTTCGATTCTACTTCGCAAGTACGCTCCTAAGCGAGCTAGAAGTAGTTCGCCATTCGGAATTGCTCCCACAACCGTTGAGCTAATCTAACGATGGTTCGAAGTCCAACACTCGGCTCGACTTTACTTCCCCAGCTCACCCATAGGCGAGCCAGAAGTAGATCGCCGTTCGGAATTGCTCCCACAGCCGTTGAATGGTTCGGAGTCCAACACTCGGCTCGACTTTACTTCCCCGGCTCACCCATAGGCGAGCCAGAAGTAGATCGTCGTTCGGAATTGCTCCCACAGCCGTTGAATGGTTCGGAGTCCAACACTTGGCTCGATTCTACTTCGCAAGTTCGCTTCTAAGCGAGCTAGAAGTAGTTCGCCATTCGGAATTGCTCCCACAACCGTTGAACTAACCTAACGATGGTCGGGGTCCTATGGCTCGACTTCACTTCACCGGCTCGTCCTCAAGCGGGCCGAAGGTAGATGTCCTTTCCGAACTGCCCCCACGACCATCGAGCCGAGCGGACGAGGTACCGACCCTCGTATATGGCAAAAAAACCTTCCGAGGCGAAACCACCGTCAGATCGTCTCAAAATGTGTGCTAGAGTGTGATGAACGGATCTGATTAAGCCACGTGTCCACAAAACGATAAGATAGCGTTTTCTTGGGGCTTGCGCCTCTCTCCTCGAGATCCGCACCCTAATAATGATCAGCCGTCGAGATCAAGCCACGTGGCCCGGCCTCGGAACATTTGCAATTCTGCCGGGCCACTGAGTCGAACCGGTACGAAATAAGTAGAAGTCAGGACCACGGCTCGCTAACTACCCCCATGAACGTCGAGCCGAGCGGACGAGGCACCGACCCTCGTATATGGCGAAAAAACCTTCCGAGGCAAAACCACCGTCGGATCGTCTCAAAATACGTGCTAGGGTATGATGAACGGACCCAACAATGCCACGTGTCCGCAAAACGACAAGATAGCGTTTTCTTGGGAACCGGACCCGCCTCGAGATTCGTGCAACCATCCAACGGCTGTGATCGCCTCGCTTCGCTTAGCTCCAAACGCCGAACGACAGGCAACCAGAACCAACCTTGGGCAAAAGTCACTCCGGTCACCGAGCGGGTGTCCAGCCGACCCGTGCCGAGCGAGTGTCCAGCCGAGCCTCGAAAGAAAGTTTGAGTTAAGGTTTAGGGGACCTTCCCCTCGGTTCTGGACTTTGGTCATCACCTCATCCACCGTGATCTCCCCTGACCCTGACACCCACATCGGAGCCGTCAGAGTCAGGAGAAGATCATGGTGGAAGAGCGACCACCCATCCTCCCGAAGCGACCTCCCCCTCGGTTCCGAACTTCGGTCACCACCTCTTCTACCGTGATCTCCCCCGATCCTGACCCCCACATCCGAGCCGTCAGAATCGGGAGAAGATCACGGTTGAAGAACGGCGACCCATCCTCCCGAAGAACCTTTCCCTCGGGTCCGGACTACGGTCGCCAACTCTTCTGCCTTGTCCTCTCCCGGCCCTGACACCCACATCGTAGTCGTCAGGAACGGGAAAAGAACAAGGCAGAAGGGTGACCACCCCTCCGAACCTCTCGTGGTGAGAATTTTTCACAAGGCTGGCATCCGCCCAAGGGCAGACACCATCGATGCCACTAGAGTTCAAGACTGCAATGACTGAAACTACAGGGGGGGTGTGGTACTTATAGCCGTCCCCCAAGAGGCTGTCATTATGACCCTCGGGAGTCCAACCGTCACGCCTAGGGAGCTGAAGCGCCGCGTATTTATTAAAGGGCCCCACTCTTAACGCCCTTGGGAAGGTGGAACACCCCCACGGATCCCGGAGCGCCATTTAATGCTGTTAGGGAACTGGTCCCATCTTTTCAGCACGACGCACGAAACAGCCACACCTCAGCTGCGGCACCGAGTCGCACAAGCCGCACCTGAAGGCGATGAGCGAGATTCAGAACTGCGGCTAAAGCGTGAGTTTCGAGGCCAAGATGCTTGACGAAGCAAACACTCGCCTCGCGGTTCAGTTCGAGCCTACCCTAGCTAGCGCAATTACAGCACAACAAGAAACCAGCAAAGGACAGTTCGGATAAATCAACTCCGATTTTATTAATATAACTTGGATAAATTTACAAAACGATTACAACAAAAGACAGTCCGGAAGCCCAAAGACGCGACACGACCCGTTCACTGCCTCCGCAGAAGGGGGACGCTCCGGTTCAGCGATACCATGGGTCGGCGCTTCTTGACCTCCGAGCTCGTCTCTAGACCAACGAATCGAGACGCCCCCTCGCCGCTGACCCTGACAGTCGCTCCAACCGAAGCACCACTTGAAGACACCGCTACCCCGCTTTGGGCGTCAGCTGCCGTCCTACCTATAATGGGGGTTCGGCTCGCGGCTTGATAGAACGTAATCCCTCGCTCAATCTCTTCGCGAGTGCATGAGGTGCTCCGGACGTTAGCCTCACCGGCTGAGGTTTGAGCCGAGCAACCTCTTCCTCCAGTTCGACGATCCGGTCCTTCAACGTGTCGTCCTTTACAATCACTTTGAATCGAGGAAGTTTCGCCGAACCAGGATACTCAGCGCTGTCAGATATAACGCGGCGCAAATGGGTCACCCCGATGCTCTTATCGACCGTCACCCTTTGCAGCTGTTCTACCTTCCTTGCAAAGTCATCTCGTTCGGCCGAAACTCGGACCAACTCTTCCTCCTTCGCAGATAGTTCGGCCTCGACTATCCGCAGATGGTGCAGTTCGACCAACACCTCACTGTACCTAATCTCTAAGTTGTGAAGTATTCTCCTCGCCAGATGAACCTCGCCCTCGAGACGATCCTCCCGGGACCGCTGAAACAACTCTGCTCGGTGCCGATCCGCCGAGGTGATAAGAGTCTGCTCGGCAATCTGAAATGAAAAAGGGACAACATTGAAGTACTATATGGCCGAACCAAACACTTAGACAGAAATCCAAAATCAAGACAGAAATCTAAAATCAAAACACAACTTTTCATTCATCAAAAGCGGTGGCCAGTCCGCAAAAGGCATTACACTGTTTGAAAGAAAACAAAACAAAAACTACAAGAATTTGCGAGGGAATCAGGGGTCCACCTGCATCGCCGCTTCGACCACGGGCGCGTCGCCAGGTGGCCCCTCGACCTGAGCGTTCGCCACAGGAGGGTCGGCCTCCTCCTCCTCGTCTTCGCCTTCGAGCTCGTCGCCTTCGGCTCCCTCCTCCTCACCGCCTGAGGGCGACCCGGGCCACAGTCTGTAGCCGACCCGCTCGAAGCCGGGGACACGATCCTGAACATGGTCGAGTGCCCTCTGATAGGACCTCTCCATGTTCTCGGCCATGTGTTTCTTCGCCTCAGCTTCGGCTTCGGCCTCGACCTCGGCCCTGATCTTCACGGCCAGTGCCTCCTTCTCCGCCTTCAGGTCGGCCAGGGACTTCACCGACGCGGCCAATTCCTCGGCAGCCTTCGTAGCCTTGGCAGACTCCGCATCGAGCCGCCCCATGACCCTTTCCAGGTCGGCTTCAAGATCAGCGACCCGGCCTTCCAATGCCTCGGCTCGCCTCTGCTCGGCCTCGAGTTCCCGAACCGCCTTGACCTTCGCCGCCCTGTCTTTGTCGCTGGCGGCTCTCAGCTCCTTCTCCTGCTCGGCGAACGTCTCGAGCAGATGGCCGAAATGGCAAGTAGCCTGCAGAAGACAAAGGTAAGCGCAATGTGCAACCTGAGCAGTAAACTTAAAGAAATTCGCAAAGAGAAACTTACCGACACGAGCGACCGAGCCACTTCGTAGGTGTCGTCGCCGACCGTCCCCGCCTTCAGTGCGGCCCTGTCCTTCGGGGTCGCCAAGTGCTTGACGACCTGCACAGACATCTGCGAGTTGCCGAGGAATCCGTCGTGATTCTTCACCCGCCAGTTCGGCACAAACAACTGCTTGTGCTGCTCGGTCAGGATCTCCTCGGCCGCTTTGGTCAGCGGCGGAGCCTCGAGCGACAAAGCCGCATTGACATCAAAGGCCCCCTCAATCTGGACCGGGGCCACAGGGACCGAAGGCTCCTCGGCAACGACCACCTCCGAAGGCGCCTCAGTAGTCGGAGGAGGCGGGGTGGTAGTCGCAGCGACCGTGGGCTGCGGAGTCGGCGAGGCAGCTGCGGCCGCCCTTTTCCTCTTCCTGCCCCCGGCCAACTTGGACCTATCGGCCATCATAGCATTGAAATCAATCTTCATCGCTTCTGCATCAGACAACAAAAAACGAGTCAGTAAGACGAACTAAAGACTTGAAAGAAAAATGAAAATAAATGAGATGTCAGGAGCATACTCGGGTTGATGGGGCTAAGGCCGGACCCGAACAGCACCTCCTCCGTCAACTCCCTCTAACTCAGCAAGGGAAGGGCCATGATCTTCCTCACCACCTCCTCCTCGGCCTCAGACAGTACAGGGTCGGCTCTCGCAAATTTCGGCACCTCCGGTTTCCACCGGGTCGGAATGTGCCGTATCGGCTCCCCCCTTAATATAAAATACTTCTCTTTCCAACCCTTAATCGAGTCCGGGTTTTCTATGATCCTAACACCCTTCCTCGGCCCCAAGTAGTACCGATGCTCTGTCTTGTGCATCCGGTTTATCCGATACAGGCCTCGGAAGACCGTTAGGTCCGGCTCGACTTCGACTTTGCGACACTGAAGCAAGAAGGCATTCACGTGACGCCAGGTGTTCGGCATAAATTGGGTCGGCGCAAGGCAGAACCAGCCGAGGATCTGGAGAATGAAAGGATGCAATGGAAAGCGTAGTCCGGCATTCAGGGAGTCGAAGTCGAACATGCACATGTCCGACGATGACAGCTTGGAATTCGCTCGCATCCCGGGGCCGGGAATCATCAACTTGTACTCCGGAGGGATGGCGAATTCCTTTCTGATCCGAAGGAGATCCCTCTCGGATAGCATCGAAGTAATCTCGTCGGCCTCGGTAGGAAGGGCCGGGTTGGGTTCTTCGAGGACTTTCGACTTTCCGTAGACCGCTTTCTCCAAAAGGTCGCCCTCGTACTGCCTGACCCCCGAATGCCCGGACAGAACAAAGGGATATCGTCCCATCTCGGGGGCTTGCTTCGGGTTTTCCACAATCACCTCAACCATGGGAGATTGGGTCGCCACCCTCCTCTTCTTCTTCTCCTGCCTCGCCTCGGTAGCTGACGGTTCGGCGACCTGCTTTCCCTTCCTTCGGACCTCCGCCCTTCTCCTCTCCTCGGCGCCATCATCGCCCAAAGACGAGGCCCCACTCCCCGAGTTCACTCTTGACATCTCTAGAAAAAAGCTAAGGCTAAGTAGACTGACCTTTGAAGTGACGTTCACGATCGGAATGTGCTCGCCGAAAATTGCATGGCCCACGCGACAGCTAACATCACCACCTTGGAGCAAGAGTCGCCGCTAGCAGAGAACTTAGAGAACAAAAGTGAAATCTTGGAGTGAAAAGTAAGAAATGAGCTTGGGGGGGGAGGAGTGAAAACTTATAACCCCAAGGGATAGTGGGCCTTCTTGGGAACCTCAAAGGCCCACTAAGAAGCCAAAGCGCCAAGCAAAAAGTTGTGACGTTTCGAAAGGCAAAAACCTCGAATCACTCATGTCTATGACTCTGTCACCGGTCTGCCAAGCCGAGCTATCGGACAGCCTGGCTAAGCAACCGAGCTACTGAGTCCCTTCAAAACATCAAACTCCATACCTCGGCCAACGCCGCTTAGACTCCGAGCCGAGATGACGAGGAACCGACCCTCGTATATGGAGAAAAATCCTTCCTAGGCAAAGTCACCATCGGATCTCTCCAAAATTCACGTCAGAATTCGATGAACGGTTCAGATCGCGCCACGCCCACAAAATGAAAAGATAACGTTTTCTCGTGATCTGAACCCCATCCTCGTGATGCACACCATGATGGACGGATCAGATCCGGCCACGTGTACCTTCCGAACTGCCTACCATCGGCCTGCTCAACCGAGCTACCGAATAGCTTAGTCGAGCAGCCGAGCCACTGGGCTCGAAAAAGTGGTACCAGTAAGAGACGCAACCTTCAAGTACCCAACTCAGCGCCTCGTCCAACGTCGCTTAGACTCCGAGCCGAGATGACGAGGAACCGACCCTCGTATATGGAGAAAAATCCTTCCGAGGCAAAGTCACCATCGGATCTCTCCAAAATTCGCTTCAGAATTCGATGAACGGTTCAGATCGCGCCACGTCCACAAAATGACAAGATAACGTTTTCTCGTGATCCAAACCCCATCCTTGTGATGCGCACCATGATGGACGGATCAGATCCGGCCACGTGTACCTTCCGAACTGTCTGCCATCGGGCTGCTCAACTGAGCTACCAAACAGCTTAGTCGAGCAGCCGAGCCACTGGGCTCGAAAAAATGGAACCATCAAGAGACGCTTCCTTCAAAGTATCCAATACAGCACCTCGGCCAACGTCGCATAGACTCCGAGCCGAGATGACGAGGAACCGACCCTCGTATATGGCAAAAAAATATGCTGACCCATATTGGCTGTTGGATCTTGTAAAAAAGCGCGCTCGTCATGATGGACGGCCCAGATGCCGCCACGTCCACTAAACGACAAGATAGCATTTTATAGGGATCCACGCTGAGATGGACGGCCCAGATGATGCCACGTACCTCGGAGGATCCGAGCCGAGGAGCTAGACCATCAAGCCGAAGCGCTGATCCTCCGAGCCGAGATGACGAGGAACCGACCCTCGTATATGGTAAAAAAAATATGCCGACCCATATCGGGCGTTGGATCTTGTAAAAAAGCGCGCTCGTCATGATGGACGGCCCAGATGCCGCCACGTCCACTAAACGACAAGATAGCATTTTATGGGGATCCACGCTGAGATGGACGGCCCAGATGATGCCACGTACCTCGGAGGATCCGAGCCGAGGAGCTAGACCATCGAGCCGAAGCGCTGATCCTCCGAGCCGAGATGACGAGGAACTGACCCTCGTATATGGCAAAAAAATATGTCGACCCATATCGGCCGTTGGATCTTATAAAAAAGCGCGCTCGTCATGATGGACGGCCCAGATGCTGCTACGTCCACTAAACGACAAGATAGCGTTTTATGGGGATCCACGCTGAGATGGACGGCCCAGATGATGCCACGTACCTCGGAGGATCCGAGCCGAGGAGCTAAGACCACCG
The DNA here is from genome assembly GCA_017893485.1 of Hemerocallis citrina. Classification (NCBI taxonomy): domain Eukaryota; kingdom Viridiplantae; phylum Streptophyta; class Magnoliopsida; order Asparagales; family Asphodelaceae; genus Hemerocallis; species Hemerocallis citrina. The sequence goes on along the minus strand of CM030358.1, from coordinate 97,724,707 downwards.
AGCCGAGGCGCTGATCCTCCGAGCCGAGGAGCCGAGGAGCCGACCCTCGAATACGACAAAAAAGCCTGCCGAGGAACGGGGACCGTCTAATCACTCCGAAATTCGCGCTCCGCGCAGATCGAAGGTCCAGATTACGCCACGTCATAAATTAGTATTTAAAAATCGATTTTTATCTATTTAAATTGTTTTACTTATTTAAAAATTGCAAAAAATTGCTAAAAATTCGGGAAAATTAGCTAAAAATTCTAGGAAATAATTAAAAATTCGGGGGGATATTTTTGAACCCCTGAACGAACAATTATTGCCTAGAATGTACTGTTAAGCCCCCCGAACGATTAGTTAACACATCGCAAAATTAAATAAATAGCCCGAAAAATAGATAAAAACTCGATACGGCTTCAGAACATCATACGGATTCAAAAAGGGCAAAGTTACCATACTACCCACTTCAAGATTCAAAATCCCCCATTCGGACTCCGATACAACTCCACTAGCCACTAAAACAGTCAAAATACTCCTCAAAGACTGACCATCCTCAGCCTTTAGGAGTGGGGGGCTCGTGATGTGGCTAAAAATGGGGGTTTAATCGAGACCGTCCAAATTGGGCACGAATCCTGAAGCCCAGGGGTAAAACGGTAATTTCACTTGCTAACAGATCTGAAGCGGGAACTGGCTCTCCTCCCCAAAGAACCATTAACCCGCGAACGGATCCACCTCAACTGGGTGCGAGTTTCAACCCGCAATAAACCCGGTCCAGCAGGATAGAATTAGGGTTTCTGATTAATATTAATCAGAAGGCCCTGATTCATATCTATCCTTTCACTGGGGATTAGGGATTACATTCCGTATATGTACACGGGAATTACATGCCTAATATGTTCCCTAAGACGCCTATAAATACCCCTATCCATCTCCATTAAGAGGTAATCAATCTTTCTCCAGTTTTTGCGTTCTTTCAGAATCTCTCTGATTACTGACTTGAGCGTCGGAAGGTGCGTCGCCGGAAACAACCCCGGTGTCTCGCACTTTTTGCAGGTGTACGGCGGGAGCGACGATCAAACCCCGACGGAACAGGTATACAGGTTTACTATTCTATTTCCCTAAGAATCCACAAATACTATCTGTTTGCCCCCACACCAAATTTAGCGGCAACAGAGACATTGGATAAATTCAAGGAATATAAGCTTGAGGTTGAGAATCAACTTGGCAAAATGATTAAAATCGTTATGAGTGATAGAGGAGGGGAATATGATGCACCGTTTAATATGTTCTATTCTGAACATGGAATAGTTCATCAGACCACTACTCCTTACTCGCCTGAATCGAACGGTATTGCCGAGTGCAAGAACTGGATTCTAAAGGAGATGATGAATGCCTTGTTGTTGAATTCTGGGTTACCCCAGAACATGTGAGGGAAAGCGTTGCTGACCGCCAACTATATTCTCAATAAAATACCTCATAAGAAAACTGGCAAGACACCATACGAACTGTGGAAAGGTAATGTACCTTCGTACAAATACCTCAAAGTGTGGGGGTGTCTAGCAAAGGTAGCAGTACCTACTGTAACTCCTGTTTTTCCGTATTTGTATTTTTATACTGTATTTCGTCTCATTGTACTCCTTCATCTATATTGAGATCCTGCATTTTATTTCAGTCTGAATAAAATCATTATTTTGCCTCGACTCAATTTTTTTTTTGTCCTTTTACTAAATTTATTTGTGTGCACTTTGTGTCATTCTTCATGAAGAAATGGCTATTTCTTCTCATTTATCTCTTTATCCCCCATTTTATTGCATTTTGACCAATTTTTCTATTGGGCCCTATTCAATTCGGGTACCCTAATACCCACAAACCCGAAACCTCACTATATATAACCCTAACCCTAACCCCATTTTACTGTTAAGCCCTAATCTAACCCGCCGCTCTCCCCTTCCTCTTCGTCCGCTCTTCTCGCTCGCCAAAACAACCCATCTCCATCCTTCACCTTGCCCCTCCGTTCGCTTCCCCCACCATCGCCTGCGTCATTCCCAGAGCCGTCACCCATTGCCTCCAACTCCATCGAGACCCCACACCATCTTTGCCATTGCCCAAAACACCACCGCACCCATCGAACTTAACACCACTCTCCATCGCCATTAACCTCGAAACCCAACCTCCATCATCGACTCCCCGTCGCCTCGTCAGCCCTACAGCACCACCACCATCAATCGCCAACACCCCGAACCCAAACCCATTCCCTAACTCCTCCCCTGTTCGAACCAGAGAGACTGAGTCGCCGCCCCGTCACCGCCGTGCTACCCTACCGTCGCGTCGTCACCGTCGAAGCCATCGCCGGCGCCGCACCCTCTCTCTCTCGCTCGTTGTTTCGTCGAAGAAGAGAATGAAGAAGACGAAGGCAGGATTGGGCGGGATCAAATCTTGACCATCGGATCGCATCAAAATCCGTGAGATCGAGCCAGATCTGATTGCTGTTCGGTGTTTGCCCACAGCGAATCCCAGATCCGCTGTTCGCTGTTCAGGAGGGATCCGCTGTAGAGGAGATCGCCTATTGGTTGCGCTTGCTGTTTGGTGTTCTGGGCGCAGCGAATCCGGTGTGCTATTTTGCTGTTCGGCCGATCCGGTGTGGGGGAATTTTCACTCTACGGTCGATCTTCGCACGTGCTTCACACGTATTTTTGGGAGACTTCTTTCGAGATTTTTCGATTCAATTTTCTTCAACAATCGGATCTACCGTTGTCAATTAAGGCAAGTATCCCTTGTACAATTTATTTGTTCTAGTACAAGCATCCCTTGAAAAATACTACAAATAGTTAGAATTGTAACTTCTCCTTGACTATCGTTGTTGATCAATATCAATCCTCCAAAATTTCATAATTCTAAGAGTCACAAAAATTTCATTGTATTAAATTATAATTACTTGGACTCTTACCCCTTGAACACATGAACACATGAGATTAAGGAGACCTAAATTTGTAGACACATGGTATATTGTGCATTTGATGAACTTACAACCATTTGACTTAGAAAACAATTATTACTTGCTGTTTTGACCACCATTATCCTGAATTTTATATCACACAATGTAATACCCCGTATTGGCAGCGAACAGTCGACTGGTCCATTAAGCAGTCGACTGTACTGCATAGTTGGCCGGATTGGTTGGGCCAGATTTGAGAAGGATTTGAGAAATTTAGTCCCACATGGGAGGTGTAAAAAAACTAATTTGAGTATAAATATGATTAGCTAATGATCAAGAGTCACCTAATTGGTTAACCACCTTTTGAGAGACAGCCTGTGGTGGGCAGTTGTACTACATAGTATCTAATTTTTCTTCTAAAAATATTAAAATTGTCTGAGTATTGGGGCGGGGCGTTACAAATGGTATCAGAGCCGACTTTCGACACCGGGTGTAGAAGAGGTCAGGAGGATCCGCGGTGTTGAGAGTCACTTATCTCCGGGATCAGGAAGGATCTGCGGTGTTGAGAGTGATTTATCTTCGGGATCGAGGACTATACTACATCGGCTAGAAAGGGCGGATCCTACACTAGATGTGTGCTCTGTACTCAGCGAGGACGCTGATTTCTAAGGTGGGGTGTATGTAATACCCCGTATTGGCAGCGAACAGTCGACTGGTCCATTAAGCAGTCGGCTGTACTGCATAGTTGGGCCGGATTGGTTGGGCCAGATTTGAGAAGGATTTGAGAAATTTAGTCCCACATGGAAGGTGCACAAAAACTAATTTGAGTATAAATATAATTAGCCAATGATCAAGAGTCACCTAATTGGTTAACCACCTTTTGAGATGCAGCCTGTGGTGGGCAGTTGTACTACATAGTATCTAATTTGTCTTCTAAAAATATTAAAATTGTCTGAGTATTGGGGTAGGGCGTTACACACAATAACTTAGACGCCTAATGACAAATTTCCATGCAATCTATACTAGTAAGATATTCCCTCATGTTGCTGTCCTGAATCTTGCTTCGCTGTTTTAACCCCTTTAACATTAGAATCTGAACCCGATCCCTGAATGGAAAATGTATATCTGGATGTCTAGATGTCGTTAGTCTCCGAAAGTTTTAAATTCGGAGTTACGGTCTAGGAGTTATTGCAGTTTTACTGCAGCTGTGTCAGTAGACGCAGATTCGTAAAATTGCTGCACACATTTACCTTGCGAATTAAGTTAGCTATGTAAACAGCGAGCGTTTGACTCAAAATTTTATATGTAGTTGCTGGACACCCTATAGGACATTCCCAATTTTTCTTAGAATTAATTTACATTATTTCAACACTATTTCATATGTATGAATACATATACACAAATTCTGCCTGAACATTTTAGCTGGATAATTTATTCATGTCGACCCTCGATTATGCCATATAATTACCCTAAGCTCATTCCATGTACATGACCCTGATTTCTTGACTTGTTTCGCACACATATATGCTTGCTTGATAAAATAATAAATGTAACAAGCCGGGGTTTAAGGGAAAGATCATAGTAGTGGATAATATAGGTAAGTGTACTCATAAGAGGGCCCGTGTTTCCCAGTACTCGGTTCATGAACCAGTTGCACTTGATGTATTCATGGAGCCAGTTACTTGGCTCATGAACCTGTTGTATTCATGGACCCACTGTGTGGTCCTTGAACCTGTTAGTATTCACGAACTCGTTTCGTGAACCTGTTATTTAATTTCGTATTCATGAACCGTGCCTGCCTGATACCTGATACTTGATACTTGAAACCTAAGTACGCCGCCCAATAGACTCCATTACTAGGCCTAAACGAAATTGATTTGACTGTAGCAACCATGTAGTAAAAGTATGGATACATGAAGTGCTACCTAGATAGTAATAACTACAAGACTTGAACATGAAACTTGAACATGACACCTGTTACTTGATACTTGATGATACGATACATGAAACTTAATACGTGAAACCTGATACATGAAACATGATACTTGATGTTAGTTACTCCTACAGGTTCACCTGTCATATGTTTTACCGTTAGCAGTTGTTAACTAGCCTGTTTACTAGGATGTCCCTCTTGCTAGTTAGTTCTTAGATTCCCACTACTTGTTGTATCCCTGTTACATTCTTGATTCCAATTCTTGTTCCCCATACTTGTACTTGTTTTCACTATTTGTGGCCCTAGCTTGCACTAAGGGCATCTTCTCTTGTTTTTCCCTGTTTTTCCTTTTTATATTTATTAAGCAGACGTGGGAGACGAGCTACCTGCTGGAATTGGCGAGCAGACATTTCATGTTTCGCTTGGAGTAAGGACTTGTTTAAATAATTGCTTTCCTTAAGGTATTTATTTATTCTGCTGTATAAGACTTGTTTCCGAGTTTTACACTTAATCTAGACTTGAAAACAATGTGGACATTATTATTTATTTTCAAACTGTTTTCTGTTGCTTTATAAATTATTCATGCATGCTTGGTTATATATATCTCTCTTGTATATTCTTGTTGTGATGCTGAGTCGATCCTACAACTTATGGATGATGTTAAAATCATTCGCTGGGCTTCGTCACGTGCTCGTATTCCATGTTTTTGGGAAGCGGGGTGTGACACCTACTCCCAAACAGGTCACAATTAGACCTAAAACAATTGATTGCATATTCATAGGCTATGCACATAACAGCAGTGCATATCAGTTCTTGGTATATAAATCGGATATACCAGACGTCCACGTGAATACAATAATGGAATCAAGGAATGCCTCCTTCTTCGAACACGTGTTTCCTTGCAAAGATGCTATATATTCCAAACGTACACGTCAGCAAGGGAGTGCAAGTACCTCGTTTGATGAACCAAGAGATGATAATGATGAACCCAGACGAAGTAAACGGGCTAGAACATCAAAGTCATTTGGTCCTGACTTTGTAACAACATTTCTTTAGAGAGTGAGCCCAGAACATTCAAGGAAGCTATGTCTACGCCTGATGCTCCTATGTGAAAGAAGCAATCAAAAGTGAAATAGACTCCATTATGCAAAATCATACATGGGAGTTGGTCGATTTGTCTTCTGGGTGTAAAGCTCTCGGATGCAAATAGATTTTCAAACAAAAATTGAAACCGGATGGTTTAATAGAGAAACATAAGGTGAGACTTGTGGTATAAGAATTTAGGCAAAAGAAAGGCCTTGACTTCTTTGATACATATTTCCTGGTCACAATAATAACTTCCATAAGAATGCTGATAGATATTGCAGCTCTACGTAACCTCGAAATATTTCAAATGGATGTCAAAACTGCATTTCTAAATGGAGATTTAGCAGAAAAAATATACATGAAATAACCTGAGGGTTACGTAGTTCCTGAACAGAAAAACAAGGTGTGTAGGCTTGTAAAATTCTTGTATGGACCGAAACAAGTTCCAAAGCTGTGGCATGCAAAATTGACAATGTTATGATGTCAAATGGTTTCCAAAAAAATGAATGTGATAAGTGTATCTATATCAAAGATACTCCAAATGGATACATTCTGGTGTGTCTGTATGTAAATGACATGCTCATTATTGGTAGCAATAATGACATTAGTAAACAAACTAAGAACATGCTTAGTAGTAAGTTTGATATGAAAGATTTAGGAGTTACAGATGTCATACTAGAAATCAAAGTTTTCGGGATGTCTGAGGGAGTTACTTTGTCTCGAGCTCATTATGCTGAGAAAGTACTTGAAAGATTCATGAATTACTCCAATGGGTCTGCCAAAAGTCCTGTGGATCCCAGTCTTCACTTGTTCAAAAATACGGGTGACAGCATATCACAATTGGAATATACACGTGTAATCAGTAGTCTGATATACTTAACAAATTATACAAGATCGAACTTGGCACATTCAGTAAATATACTGAGACTCTACACAAGTAATCCAGGACGAAGTCACTGGAAATGAATAACTAGAGTATTGAACTACTTGCGACATACTCAGAGTTATAGACTGTATTACACCAGATATCCAACAGTACTAGAAGGCTACAGTGACGCCAACTGGATATCGGACTCCAAGAACTCGAAATTCACAAGTGGGTATGTCTTCCTCTTAGTGGTGCAGATGTGTCATGGAAATCCTCTAAACAAATGCTACTTGCCAGATCCACCATGAAATCTGAGTTTACTGCTTTACACAAAGCGGCAGAGGAAGCAGAGTGGCTTCGAAACTTTTTAGAGGATATTTCCATGTGGGAAAAACCAGTGCCTGCTATATGTGTACACTGTGATAGCCAATTGGCCATAACAAGGGCACTGTGTTGTATGTATAATGGTAAGTCTCGTCATATCAGAAGGCGACACAAAACCATTAGACAACTGCTCTCAAATGGAATAATCTCTATAGAGTATATAAAATTAGCCGACAACCTAGCGGATCCATTTACTAAGAATTTTTCGCGAGAGCAAGTTATGAGATCATCAAGAGGATGGGTTTAAAGCCTATGACGAAAGAGGATACTTGATGGAAATCCTACCTAGGAATTGGAGATCCCAAGATCTAGGTTTAAGGGGACAACTAAATCTTGTTGAATCGACGTGAGCACTAAGAGATTAAAATCTCGTACCCACTCTTAGGATGATAAAACAGTGCTGCCTGCAAATTAAAAGGTTAGGATAAGCTTGGCTTTTAATGATTCACATAGTTTTGAAATAAAAGTGGGGTATGGCAGGATACTCTTAATGGGAAATCACTTTGTGAGTATGAATTGGGGCCATTTCTAGGAGAATGAAGAGAGGCTACATTTTTCAAGTTCACTCACGATCAACCAGGGTTGTTCAAGGCCAAAATGAACACAACAAGAAAACCTAGTTCTGTGAGGAGATGAAACTTTGTGATAGTTATTGTCTAGGTTCACATCAAAGCCCGGGTAGTTCATGACATCATGTTCACTACCTGGTCAAGTGAATCAGATGGCTACTCACTAAGGGTGGTTCAAAGTTGAAAATTACTACCATTCCTGGTGTGGTGATATTGCGATTATACTCTCAGTCTTTTCTGTCATGTCTTTTTCTGTCGTGTCTGGATTGCACAGTCTGGTAATTTCCATTCATGTGGGGGATTGTTGAAAATATTTTTGGCATATTTTTCGGACCGGATTCCGGTGGGCTTCGGCCACCGGCGGCGCCGGAAAGTGATTGGATTGCGTTCCTCTCGTCGAGTACTATTCCGTACTGTACTCATTTGCCAAAAACGATTTCCGTATGAATGAGAAATGTAGGTCCAAAGTTGGGTACTCAAAATGTACTAACTTAAAATTTTGGAGAAAATGGATAGTCCCACATCGGAAGATAGGAAAGATTTCTCTAGTATATAAGCTACAGAAATGGACTAAAGGGCGTAGCCCTGAGGTTACCACTAACGTGTAGTGGAGAGAGGACCTAGCCAAAATTACAAACACACACATGCGCGCCCGATCCTCGCCTAGGCTTGGCTTGGCTTGGCTTGGCCTACATTAATTTTTTTGCCCCGCTCCAATTTTTCCACTTGATATAGTTTTTGAAGGCATTTGGAATTCTGTAACTGGTGCCATTATTCTGTAACAACAGAATAATGGACAATTACTCTGCTGTTACAAAGTAATGGATCCATGATCCATCAGTTACGCCCTCATCACCTATAAGACCCTGCAATTTTGTCTGTCAGAGACACAGATTTGTGCACTTCATAATCTTCTTCTTCTTCTTCTTCCTCTGAGTCTGAAAGTACAACACAGCTCTGGTTCGCTGATATCTCCGAAGCTAGGGGGCTGCTCTTCAGGAAAATATAATATACAGTTGTATCCTGGGAGGCAATTCATCAACTACCGTCACACTACGGGGCGAATTTTGCTTTGAGCACAGAGATCTTAATCTTGACTCTGTATTAAAGTGTCCGGTTTGTTCTTTCATTCCTGTAATTGTAGTTCATCACAAACATTGTTAGGAATTTCCTATTTTATGATATTCCAGTTCTAACATAAACAATGTACTAAATAGTTTATTACAATGAGGTGATAGATAAATAGTTGTAACAATTTTGTCTACAGAGTGTGATCATTAAGTTACTTCTGTAATCATCACATGTACTGTATAAACGTTAACACAAATAAAATGAGAAAATATCCGTTAGAGCAAGCTTCGGGCAGCAAGTGGCAACAAGCAGTAAAATAATAAGATAACAAGATATAACATGGAAGGAACAAAAAGTAGCAGTGCAATTACTGAAAAATAGTACAATGCAATATGAAAGGAAGCAATGAACTTGAACAATATGATCATGTAAGTAACAACTGTAAACAAGTGTATTCAATACTTTAAAGTATAATCAATTGGTAACTCAGGATCAGTTAATCATGAATCATGTAATCAAGAATCACGTAATCAAGAATTAAGAATTATGTAATCAAGAATCATGCTTAGTGTTAATCTCAAGTTTATCAGTTTTATTAACTTATCTAATGCACGCAATTTTGTGTCTCATACCACTAGTTCGGGTGCATATCAATCATGTAACGTATAAACTTAAGTAGTGAATTCTATAGGATTATGTACTCAGATCTTCTAGTGATAGTATCAAGACATGTCATCAAGAATATGTAATCAAGAATTGTGTAATCAAGAATCAAGAATCACTATTCCGGGAAACACAGGCCCCTTCCAAGTATACTCTCCTATATTGCCCATTACTAAATCGTACCCTTATAACCCCGGTTTGTTATTATTTTACAATAATTAATCATGAACATGCTGTCGGTATGACTAGTGAAACAATAGTATTGATACGATATCTAGAAGATATTAAGGGCTATGCAATGCATGGTATGTATACAGTTCAATTCATTAAATATGGAAAATAGCGAGTTTATATGCAAAAACGTATATATAAAATTCTAGACATCAGCACCTATATGCGTTCAATTTCACTTTAATGTTGTTACAGGAAAACAAATCCGATTCCGTCAGAGATTCTAGAAAGTAGACCCCCTTCTGGTTCCAACGCATAATCACACGATACATTATAGGGATAGTAATTATGCATAAAAAATCATTATTTGCTAGTTTCGATGTTTTGTGCACAGTTCTGTTCTGGAAATCCATGAGTCATAGTACTAAAATGTTAATAACTTACGATTCCTTTCAACTCCCAAAGTCCTACCAATCATCCTTCAAAATGAACATTAAAGAAATACTCCCACCCGCCTTCAATTATTTGCCATCCATTTTTTCTGTAACAAGCATACAACTCAATTAGAATTGTGCAATATGCAGGTAATGGGATTTTAACTAACGTAGTCACATAATATTAGGTCAAGTGTTAGATCAGCAATTTCCAGCCTAATCTATAGTCTAAAATCTCACTTTATGAATTTCAAATTCAGATCAACAATTTGTATTAGCTAATTATATCTTAACTACGTCTATAATATACTATTTTAATAGGAGAGTTGGGGTTTGTAACAAACAAACTCTAACTTAGTAACTATATAAACACGTATAATACACGTCTAAACTATATCCAACAAATATAAATGTGCACCGCACGTGTAGCCCAAATCAAAACATTCAAATATAATTTTTTTTTCTTATTCAATATATATTCATTTAATTTGATAACTTTACTTTTTATAGACGTGTATCGCACGTACATTATACTAGTACTCTTAACTCTTAAGTCAAGCAGAATACATTTTTGAAAAGTGTATCGCATATATGCCCAATAACTAATTCTTTAGACCAGCATTTAAACCTCGTATAAACATTAATTTAAATTTAAATTAATAAATTACTAACACACAAACAAGCTCAATCTAAAATGGAGTAGTGAAGTAGGCACTCTGTTTCAAAATGGATTTGACAAATAAATCAAACAGGACTCTGCATGCACACTACACCGACGCCTACTCAATTTGGTAGGGTCCACAGGATCATGTGCGTGAGGTGTCTAAAATATTGGGTTCATGTAAGTTAATGGTACTAGTAATATACACGTGCGGTGCATGTATTATTTTTTTAAAATAAAAACAGTGTAAAAATTCTTATTTTTATGTGCGATGAATGTCCTAATAAATAGGATTATATAAATGTGAAGTCTATAATGGGATAGTTGGAGTTGAACGTGTGTTGCGTGTGTTGCATGTAAGTAGATAGATTTACAACTCCAACTCTTTCATTGTAATAGTTATTATATATTATATTATAGATAGATGGATAGATAGATATATAATAATTTACACGTGTGATGTACATTTAATATATTTAGAATAAATTAAAGTAAGAAATCTTACGTAGTGAGTACTCGAATTTGTGACATCTATTATATTAATTATGCACGCGCAATATACACGCCGTAGATTTACAAATGACACAAGGCATTTTTCTATCATAATGCTAAAGATTAAAGATTAAAAGATCAGTGATAAAGATTAAAGATTAAAAGATGAATAGAGATTAGAGATTAGATAGATTAGATAGATATATAGAAAGATAGATTAGATTAAAGTTATAGGGAGAAAAGCGGGACCCAGTTAATCTGCCAACCAATAAGAACAAGGCAGAGTGGAAGGGGCAACTGTCATTTGCTGGCAAGCGGATATGTGATTGCTCTGTTAGTTATCCACAGACGTGTCATTTTCATCCATACCTGATACTTCTCTGCCTCTCCCTCTCTTCAATTAACTCTATCAAACTAAACCTATGAAAGACATATTAATAGTCTGGTCCCCTCTTTATCAAATGTATGTTAATGGGTTGGGGGCTAATTGATTTCTTTAGAGCATCCATAGAAATAGTGGTTTGCTATATTTGTCAATTTCCCAATTTCTGAAAAATGAGACGCTGTAGTCGTTTATTAATTTGTCAATTTATGACAAAATACCTACAGTGTGTTCTCATTTTTGAGAAACAAATTTGCTATTTTTAAATTATAAGAAACGGGACAACATGTATCGTCACAATTTTTTTTGAATTTTTTAATGGGAGTCGGACGAGGCAACTTGTTTCGTCAGACCTTTTTTTTATAATTTATTTATTAATTTTTTTTGATCGAACGGTCTGGATGAAGAGAAAAAAACATAAAAATAAAATAAAATCAAAAAAAGTTTCGGACGAGACAAGTTGTCAGGTCTCAAGCAAAAATGCTTGGGACGGGACAACATGTCCTTCCCTAAAATGTGGGCAATTAGATTAGGCCAAAATAGTAGTTTAGTTAGTTAATTATTAGGTTTAGGTTATATTTTATTATATAATTTATTTAATTAAACTATTTTAATGTCTAATCATCCATTTAATTAACCGGGAAAAAAAAACTCCGACGAAACAACATCGTCTCAAATTTTAGCAAAAATATAGCAAACGACGACTGCAGACGATTTCACATTTTGCTAATACTGTAGCTGCCATATTCTAAAAAATGAGAAACGCCATTGTGGATGCTCTTAGGGGTTAATATGGTCCGGCCCATTATCATTGTATCGTTATACTATCTCAATATGTGTAAGATCATCCACAGCCGTGAAAGCTTCAAAAATAGCAAAATAGATAAATAGAAATTGTAATTTGTAGTTTCGATGCAGTCACAAAATACTAACAAATGAGATGAAAAATTGATCAACCGAAATATTTCAAAAATTATTTTTTGAATAAACATTATATTTTATTATATTTTTTTCGTAGGCAAAATATGATGTTTCGTTGAGGATAAAATAGAAGGAAAAAAATCCGAGCTGATTTCATGACGTGTTTTTTTCTTTCTCCCTATAGTTTAGTGACCCATAGAAAATCGTATGAGTCATTCAATAATCAATGTATAATCCAATTATCTCAATCAATAATCTACGGAAAATCATATGCAATCGAACCTATAGAATCCCAAAAAAATCAAAAAATTTGCAATCTTGGGCTCTGGATGAAACATGAAGTTTCATCGAGTTTTTTTTTATAAATAAATTATTTGGAATTCTAATTTCATCGGACGTAACATCGTTCGATCGCAACAAAATATTATAAAATATTTGGACGAAAAATATCTATTTAATAAAACACAAAGAAAGCTATCAACTGACTCTCCTTCAATCCCCCCAAAAATCAAAAGCTTAGATCTAACCTCACAAAACATATTTCCCCCCCAAAAGTTTTTCCCCAAAACTCAAATTCAAATCCCCCACCCAAAAAAACTCCTATATTTATTTTTTAAAAAATTTCCTCTCTCCCTTCCTCCCTTCCTCTTCTATTCAAAAAATTAAGAAAATTAAAAACTAAAAAACAAAAAAAATTAAAAATTAATAACTTTAAAAATAATAAATCATATAATATGTTTTTTGCTTTATGTTTGTTACTTCAATTAATTTGCTGGACCTCCAAAATTATTTTATACAATCAAACAAGGTGCGTCGTTCCGAAGACATGTCGTAGGCACGTGTCAATGGGCAAACCTAGTATGTTAATAAATATGATCATATATTTTTAAAAGTAAATGTGAATACTATAATGGAAGAGTTAGAGTTGCACGTGTGTTGCACGTAAGTAGATAGATTTACAACTCAAACTCTTCCTTTATTAGAGCATCCACAGTCGTTTGCTTGTTTGCCATTTTTGCCATTTTTTTTACTGCAGCACACACAATCGTGAGCTATTTTGCTATTTTTTGGCAATTCAGCTACAGTAGAAAGGGAAAAATAGCATTCGAAATAGCAAAATGCATATTTTAATTGATCAGACAAAACATGATATTTCGTCCGAAGTAAAAAAAATAAAAAAACAAATAAATAAACCGGTTAAATGAATTTAAGACTTGGAATGAACATGATGTTTCGTCCCAATGTTTCGTCCCAATCCAATTTTTACAACAAAATTTTAATTTTTAAAATTAATTTTGTAAAATTTTGAATTCTTTTTGCAAATGTTTAAAAATTGTTAAATTGTTTTTGCAAATGTTTAAATTGTTTTGCAAATATTTTTTACAAACTATTTTCTAAAATTGTTTTTGCAGTTCTTTTTTTTTTGCAAAAAAAACTTCCTTAAAACCCGTCTGGTTATTTTGAAATGTTTTTCTTCTTTGGATGTTTCGTCCCGTATTTTTTATTAATATAGTCTAAGTTTCGGCCTGTATAAATTATTTTTTTAATGACAGACGTAACATCATGTTTCGTCTGTTTCTTTTTTAACGAACTTACGCATTTTTTTGCCATTCGACAACTGCAACGTTTCGTCGAAATGGATTGCCAAAATATGCATTTTGCCATTTTTTACAGTGAACGACTGTGGATGCTCTAATAGTTATTATACATTATATCATAAATAGATAGATAGATAGATAGATAGATAGATAGTAATTTACACGTGCGAAGTACATTTAATATATTCTTTAAAAAATAAAGTAAAAAATCTGACGTTGTGAGGACTCGAACCTGAGACCTCCTTCATATTAGTTATACACGTGCAATGCACGTGTTGGTAGATTTACAAATTTACAAATGACACTAAGGCCTTCTTCCATTACAATATTAGAGATTTTCAGGAATAGCCAAATCTATATAATCAAAAACACAAAGAAAGCTATCAAGTGGCTCTCCTTCAATCCCCCCAAAATTAAAGGCTCAGATCTAACATCACAAAACACATTTTTCCTCCCAAAGTTTTCCCCCAAAACTCAAATTCAAATCCCCCCACCCAAAACCACTCCTTTATTTATTTAATTATTTATCTCTCTCTCTCTTTCTTCTATTCAAAAAATTAAGAAAGCGAAAATTTTATTTTTTTTTTAAAATAAAAAACTACAAAAATTTAAAACTTTAAAAATAATTCACAAGAATCAAAAACTCTTAAAAAAATTTTAAAATAATTTAAAAAATAAAAATTTTAAAAAATATTTAAACATGTTAAAAATAAATAAATTTTTTTTCGAAATTTTTTAAATTTTTATAATTTTTTGAAATATTAGAATGTTTAAATTTTTTGAAAATTTTTAAAAATAAAGTTAAAAATAAAAAATTTTAAAATTTTAATTTTTGGAAATTTGAAATTTTTTGAATTTTAGAAATTTTGAAAATTTAAAAATTTTGAAAATCTCAAAGCAAATCCAAATCCAGGATCCCCAATCAAGTGGTCGTTGCCGATATCTGATTCGCTGCTGATTTCAAATCGGTGACTCCCATCCACCAAATCGAGCACGAAAATCAAGTGAATCCTCTCCACTGAATCGAGAGTCTTTATATGCAATGCGACGACTCTAATTTCATCTCATTAATCGAATTCTCATTCTAATTTTTAACTTTTTTTGTGCAAGGGATTACTCAGTTTTTCGCTGACTCGATTTTTGTGTGTGCATGGGATTTAAGTTCAGAGATATATGATTGTTTTATTTTTTGGTTTAAAAATTTTTAATTTGGTGATTTATTTGATGAGTTTTTTATTGGTTTTGATTTAAGGTGTACGCAAGTGAAAGATTGATTATTTGGTGGCCTCAAGTTGGGCTTTCAAACCATAGCAGGACAGGTAAGCTGACTAGCAACCTAAAATAACTTGGCAAATATGCAACATTAATTTCTTTACTACAAGAAAAAATACTATCGTGAAGTGTTCCCTTCACTGGTTATTAGAAACCATGGATAACATAACATATAAGAACTTTTTGTGTATGTTTGGATATATAGGATTGGGATGACTGGAGTTACCAGTGAAGAGTGCAAACTCTCCACTGAAGAAAGACAGCTAAAGTAAATTTGTTATTTATCCATTTTGATTTTTTTTTTTTAATATAAAGGTGCAATGGGGAGATAAAGTGGAGATAAAAGAAATGATTAGCTTGCATTAGAGTTTTGAGAACTTCGTGTATTTCATTTTGGTTGAAATAATAATAAGAGGTATTTCAATTGCAAACTGAGTCTCAGGCATACAAATGTTTATATTATTGGTATTGTAGATACCTTTACACATGCACTTGCGTTACCATTATATTTAGACATGCTCATAGTGGTTATGGGATTAGAGTAAGCTCTATAAAACCTATATGATAATATCCTTGCATAACTTTTTTTTTTTTTTTTTGATGTAAACGGATAGAGTCCAAAGACTCCAGCCAGATCTCCTTGCATAACTATTACAAGCATCTAAAAGTGATACTTAAGTTTAAAAAAACTCTATGCAGTGTTTCTAATAAACTATATGCATTGTAGGTAAGTTCAAGCTAATGATCAAGAAGGCGATGGTTGAGCTTAAAGGTAGATATACTGCTTTCTCATATAATATGTTTGCTACTTCAATTAATTTGCTAGACCTCCAAAACTATTTTGTATAATCAAACTAGGTGCACCATTCTGAAGACGTGCCGTAGGCACGTGTCAACGGACAAATCTAGTTATAAAATATTTCAGACGAAACAAGATGTTTCGTCATCTATAATATGTATATTGTTATATCTCATCTCAAATATATCATTCTACTGTAGCAACAATGCTAAAAAAAGGGATAAATACCACACGACTGCAGCACTCTAATCGCTAAAAAATATATAATATACATATATGTCACATGACTATGAATGCTCTGAAGACCAGCTAATGTACTATATATTTATTTACCAACTATTCCTTAACAACAAAATTCGAAATTACAATATCTATATTCTATTTCTACTCCACATTCGGTAAAATTAGGATCGTAAGCTCTCCCATCTTGGGTTATTCAATATTTATAGGGAATCCCTATAATTTTGTACCTTGTTATTTCATTGTTTAATCAGCTTTCCTTTCTCACAATTTAGTAAAACATTGTTGTCTTTACGCACTATGTGCCTAGAGCTGATTAAGACGATATAAAATTCATTTTATATTTTTACGATGATAATATATTTTCTTATAGTTCAATATTAAATAGAATAAAAAATTACGAATAATACAAAAGGCGAGAGGAGTTAATTGATACGAGATTGAGAGATGGTGCGTCTAAATAAAAGAGAATGGGAGAGGTGGTTGTTGACGAAATCCGCTGACCAAGTTGCAGCTCCGATGGGAACTGGTGCTAAAAAGGGGTTGGAATCAGTGATAAGGCAATGGGAGAAATAAAAACTATAATATCGGATGTTAATATGTACCAAAATATGTAGGGGTAATTTAGAAAATTCACAAATATAATCATATATCTAGTATAATGTTTTCAAAACTATGCAATTTTTATATGTTAAATAGTATATAAGAGCACATGTAGTCGTTGAATGCCAAAAATTGGGCATTTGTCATATAAAAATAATAATTTTGGGTTTGTGTCGCAGTCGTTCAAACCCAAATTTTTGGTTTTCAAACTAAAAGATCGACAGACGGAAAATCATTTCCTGTCTCCCGAGATTTTTTTTTTATAAAAAAAATCAAAAGGACGGCGTCATTTAAAAAAAAAAAATTAAAAACAAAGAAGATGGAAATCTACCCATAATGGGATGTATAGGCCTAGTTCTATATTTAAAAAAAAAAAAAATTGGGTTTGGGACAGGAGGTGATCTCCCGTCCCACCTATTTTAATATATTTTTTTTAAAATGACGGACGAGACGATCATTTTAATATAAAAAAATGATTTCCCGTATGATTATATTAAAATAAAATAAAAACTAACGGGACAAAAGATCATCTTCCGTCGGCTATATTTTGCAAACAACTATTTCGTTTGCCAAATATAGTAGACCACTGTTCATTCTCAACCCAAATTTTGGGTTTAAAGCCAACGACTGCAGCAAAAAAGCAAAAAATTTGAAAATTTTGACAAAATAGTTAACGACTACAGATGCTCTAAGGGACCTAACACGAACAATTTAGGTCTCTACGGGCTACAGTGTGGTCGACCAATCAAAGGGATCGGAAGGAAGTAGTAAAAAGGGCTTAAGAGTAAGTGCATCCACTATCGTTTGCTATAATTGCAAAAAATGCATTTTATGAGAAAAAATTTGTCACTTTCGTTTTCTTTAAATGCATATTTAGCAATAGGAATGCACAATACACATTTAAATTTAGTAATTGGATTTAGCGATCTTTAAATCTAGAGATGGAGGAAGATTTCCCGTCTACAATTTTTTTTTATAAAAAATTTCTAATCTAATAATGGGAGAGTTGGGGTTGTCGTTTGTCAACATATAAACCCGTGTATTACACGTGCAACTCCAACTCTTCCATTAATTACAACAAAAACAAACAAATATACAAAAATTCACCTATTTAAAGCGTGTAACGCACGTGCAAAACAATTTTATAATATGCTTTTAACACTAAATATACATATATGTTGCACGAACAACTCAACATCTACTTATAAGCATGTGTATTACACGTACAAATTGTAGCTTTTCTTCAAAATATTTTTTCCAAATATGTGCAATGTACGTTCAGCTCCAAAACTATTTCTTTACACGTATATCGCACGGAAAAATTCTCCAACTCTTATCAACACGTGCATCGCACGAGAAAATACTAGCTTTTTAATAGGACGGACGGCGGATGAAGATCCGCCCACCAACTTTTGTAGAATAAAAAACCTAAAAAATTACAAAAAAGTCATTAAAAAAAGGAAATTGCTCAGACGGAAGAAGATATTCCGTCCAGCAAAAAAGGAAAAAAAATTCGAAAATTGCTACATTGACATTTGATAATTACAAAAATGTCATTTAAGCAATTTATTTTTTAAAAAGTAAATAAATCAAACGAATGAAGATGATTTGTCGGATCTCTATTTATTTTTTTAAATAAAAAATTGTCGCAACACATTAAAAAAATATTTTAAAAAACATGAATTGGCTTGGACGGATGAAGATCATCCATCCATCCATTTTTTTTGGGTAAAAAAAAAAAAATTCGAACAGGAGAAGATATTTCGTCACACCAATTTTTTAATATTAAAAAGCAAAACAAAAGGATAGAAGGATGAAGATCTTCCGTCTTGAATTTTCAATTATTTTCAATTGTCAAAATTTTGACACCAACGACTGCAGCGCTCATTCTCCATTTCCATTTGCTATTTGCTAAAAATGCATAATTTAGATGTAACAATAGAGAATGCTCTCACAAGTTCTAACACAAGGATAACTCCCTCGTCTATAATTCGGTCAATGACTTATTCGTCTACCGATACGGTGATATGCCCTTCGCTTCATTACTTCGTCCACAATCCAACCGTCTACTAACCATCACGACTCACACGTCTAATATTTTAGCAACGACTATTCGACTAACCTATCTTACAACGAACAACAATTATTTCTGCATTGCCATGAACTGCGAAGACTCTCGTCCAGGGTCGTCCCTGAGTTCCCGGGGGCCCTAGGTGAACTTCCGAAATGGGGACACCTAGTAACATATATATATATTTTTACGCGCAAAATACGTTCCTATATTTACAAGAGAAGTTCAAATTTAGGATCTCTAAAATCGCGAAATCTCCGAGGGCCCAAGGCGACCACCTTACCCGTCTCTAGGATAGGACCGGCCCTGCTCTCATCTTTACAAGTAATAACTTACGCATCTACCGCAACAGTGAAAGCTCGCACATCTGCTGCAATACAGCAACGATCTCCGCATCCCCACCCAACAACGACTACTCGTACTGTTGTATCTCCTGCAAAAAAAAACGACGGCTCACACTCTACCACGGCAATGATTATCTAGGGTGAGTTCCATTGAAGATAGTTATGGTTATTTTATTAGTTTTATTTTGTGCGCACAATAGGTGGGCCCATCCTGTATTTTGACTTATTAGACCCAGCTGTGAACCCGCTGGCTTTAAGCAATTAAGCGTCCACTGTGATTCTACAATTCCCCCTTCTTGAGTTCTTTCTCTCTCTCTCACACCTTTTACGCGATTCTCCATTCCTGCATTCTTAAATCGCTCTTCTCAAAATTCCGAATTCCTCATCAAAAAGGTGAGAACCTGCGAAACCCTAACCCTAGTTTCTAAATCCTATCAATATATTTCCCAATTTAATCCATTCAATTATAGGGTTTCTTGTTTTCGCCCGCTCAATTTCAACCCCCAATACGGGGGAATCTCAATCGATTGTTAATCGAATTCGATGGGTTTTGATGTTTTTTTAAAGTAAAAATTGTTACAGAAGTGATAAATATCAAATTTTGTTGTAGGAATCATGATAAAGACGGTTTTTTTAAATGTCTGTAGAGTTTTTGTTTATGATCGAGAATCATGAAGATGATCTTTGTGTTCTTCAGTAGTTTGGTTAAGTTAGGATTAGACGATCTTTATCTTTCAGTGAGTAGAGAATTTGTACAAGTTAGAAGAATTTGATATTTGGGGAGTTAGTTGAGTTTTTCCTTTTTTGTTGTTGTGTTGTTTTGCAGTAGAAGGATGATTAGATTGTTCAAGATCAAGGATCAGAAGAAGGTAGATGCGGAGAATGCAAACGGCAGGGCTCCTGGGGGGAAGAAGCAAAGTGCGGGGGAGTTACGTCTTCACAAAGGTAGCTTTTTAACTAAATCGGGGAAGTGAATAGATTGTTGTTTTGAGTATAAGTTACATATTTGGAAGGTGAATTTTAGTTTTAGTTGCATCTTTGTGTGGCCAAATGCAGTGTTTTTGAGCATTGTAGTCGTTCCCTTTTTTTCCAAAATTTGGAAAATATAGGGAATGACACGCTGTAGCCGTTCCCTATATTTCCAAAATTTGGGAAAAAAGCTACAGCATCCGTCTATATTTGAGAGAAGATATAGGAAATCCTCAAATATAGGAATCGCAAGATCATCTTGCGTTCGCTCTAAAAAAATTGTCTCGGACGCAAGACGATCTTGCGTTCGAAGAATTAAATAAAAAAAACACAGGTCGGACGCAAGATGATCTGGCGTCCGATTATTTTTTTTTAAAAAAATATATCGGATGTAAAATCATTTTGCATCTGACAAAAAAACAAATAAATTCCGCTGAATCAATCGGACGCAAGAAGATCTTGTGTCCGATCGAAATTAAAAAAAATTGGAAAAAAGCCACGGATGCAACATCTTCGTCCCAAAATGTTTGCCCCCATTTTGTCAATTTAATTTCTTCGGGTTAGACCTTATAGGATTATTTATGCATATAAAGTTAATTTGAGATTGGTTTGATTATTTGATCAAGGGATGAGATGGAATGGGACTATAGAAATTATTATGTGTTCGTATGTATACAAATTTTTGTTTTTAAAAATGTTTTGGATTAATTTTTTTTTAATTTTAAAACCAATGGCTGAGATAAAAAAATAAAACGATCATCCACCGTTGAACCAAATTTTGGGTTTCAACGACTACAACCCAACTCAAAATTCCTATTTCTAAAAGCCAAATATAGGAAATTTTGACTACAGATGCTCTTAGGGGATTAAACAGGATATGTGACCAACTCATTTAAAGAAGAGGTAGCTTTATGCAATATAGCTTTTAAAAAAAACAGGGGTCATGGACTATATACCCATTTTTAGTGAGTTATATATTTGGAATGGATATTTAGCTTTAGTTGCATTTTTGTATGCCCAAGTGAAATGTTTTAGGCAGTGTTGTGAACCACAGAATTATGCCGCATATTTGTGCTATGCAGTACCAGTGGTTCTTATCCCTCATATTGCTTATCAAGCAACAGAAAGAAATTTGCGGACACATATTCGGCGTGCGTTTGCACAATCGTCGATTCTGCGGTGGGTGCATATAAGAAAAAATGGAAACGACTATGAACCTGACCCAATTTTAATTCCATAACTTACAAATTATAACCTGTCACAAAATTTACACTCAACTTAGTTTTATTTGTAACCAACTGTATATTTATGTACCGTATATTGGATAAAAGCTGAATTGGGTTATAAAACCCAATCCAGAAGGCAGAAGCCCATATTGAGCTTTCAAAATATCCAACCACATATGCTCTTCACATGCATATATGCAATATGTAACCCGGAAATTACCTCCTCCTCTAAAATTGGTTTTAGTGGATTAAACGGAAACGGTCACCAATATATTTTTAAAAAAGGTTATTAAATGAAAAAAGGGGATTTAACAAGGATTAAATGGGAAAGTAGCATTAGCTTTGTAGCTAAGTCGTACTCTTAATTTGGACGTTTTAGACAATTTTGTAGATTCTCATTTTGAAAAGGTCACATTTAAGCTTCAATTGCATTATTGCAAGTCGAAGTGCAGAGTTTTAGAAAACGGACCAAACACAAATGGTCACCAACCCATTTAAAAAGCAGTAACCAATCCAAAGAAAGATGTATTAATAGCTAATCAGATGCATCTAAGAAGGAAACTAAGTTCCTATTTTTACAACTAATCCTGTTTTATTTTCCTGTTTGTGTTGTTTTTCCCGCCAAAATGAGTTTTAGTTTCAATTTAGTATATTTTTGGCCTGTACATGTAGACACTTAATTTTCATTCTGTATTACTTGATTTACATATCTTACTTATAATTGTAGCGGTTGCAATATTTGCTGCAGTTGTGAGGGCTTTTGTGTGCTTTTTTCTAATATTGCCTTTAGTATTGTTGCAAGCGGTGATTGGGTTATCTCGTTTAATGGCTCATAAATTGCTTGGTCTGTCTTTACTTTCTCTTGGCGGATTTGCCTACTTTACTTACGTCTGAATGTGCATTGCTTTGATTTAGGCTCTTAGCAATGATATATATGTATCTTCCGATCTTAAATACATAAAGTTGCAATCTAAATTACATGCTCTAGAGTTTGAGTATATATTTGAATTCATGCATTGTGCAAGGTTCTCTTGGCTGAATTATTTTCTTGATTTTCCTTGGTTTCATTGGCCTCCATTTTTTCATTTGTGTATAACTAAATTATGCAAATTAAAACATCAACAATGTCATGGTTACCCATTTTGTTAATTTTTGTAATTTTTGTGTGCACCTAAATATCAGAACATCTTTCTGGTGTCCTGAAAGTTTTGCAGTAGGAAAAAACTGATGGACTATATCATGTACACGCCCTTGTGCATACTTCTGAGACTCAAAACTTGTTTTCTCGGGCACTTCAGTTGTATAGCATAGCCTGTTTTTTAAAATTAGTTCGTGAAATAGCATGGAATTTACAGTTGTGAGTTTGCTTATTCCTAAATTATGCGTAAGTTTATCTCATGATTATAAATGGGGATATTCTATTGTGTAATTTAGAAGACGACTTGATCACTTCAAAAAGAGCCTTGTTTTGGAAGACTACCTATTTGCAAATTTGTGCATATTTATTAGAAGGGAAAAAGGGGTATGAGCAACTTGCTCATTTAGTAAATGAGCAATTGATGATGTGGCATGCATGTGATTGGAAAATCTTTAAAAGGGTTAGTTGTCCAATGTATCACATGAATGCCACATAATCACTTACTCATTTACTAAATGAGCAAGTTGCTCATATCCCTTTTACCCTTATTAGAATAGCTTCTTTATTCTATCTAGGACCACTCTATGGATGGACACACTACGATTAGAGGAATACTCCATATCTGTGGATTTTTCACTTCAATGGTGTTATTGTTATCTTTGTTTTTAATTGAAAAACATGAATTCATTTCCACGTTTTGTTTTCGTACTTCGTAATTTCTGACTATTTCCCATTTGTAGAAGTTCTTTCATCTTCCCGTGATGAATCAAGAGGTTTAATTGTGCTCATGGTATTTAATTTTGTAGATATTAGCGAGCTGAACCTTCCCAACACTACTACTATCTCATTTCCCAACGGCAAGGATGATCTGATGAATTTTGAGATCAGCATCAAGCCCGATGAAGGATATTACTTGTAAGTAAATTTGTGCTGATTAGAAGCTGCCATATTTTTTTTGGTTACTTTATCTCTCTGGTTTGAATGTTTTATAACACATTATTTACCAATTTTGTTGCTTCTAACCTCATAATCTGTATACATTCACTCTTTAGCATATATATAATTGTAAGTTTACCATTAGTTCAAAGCCAACTACGCAAGGCGTGTTATTCTTTTATGTATTGTCCTCTTCACCATACGACCCCTATCTTTATCTTTCTGTCTTGATGCATTTTCTCAATCTTTCTATTATAAATCCATTCAAAAAGTTCATGCTTCTTTGTTAGATATGATAATCCATATTTTGTGATTTATTTCTTTTTCTGTTATCTTTTACCGAAGCGGTACATAAGTCTCACCTTATTTCATTGTATTATGACATTTATTTATACATTTTGGTTCATATTCACTTTTCCTTATTCTTGTACTTAAAAAATTGTCATTCATTTTGAAGTCAATCAACAAAATTAGCTTGCACTGTCAACATTCTGTGGGTTTACCTCTGCCTGTTCTTTCATTTTTATCTTTTTTTTTTCTCATTCGTTCCCGGGCTTCACATTTCTCAATCATCCCTAGATCTAGTCATCTAAAGTTGATGCTTCCTTTATTAAGTACACTTAGTCATCTATAATTAGTGCATCCTTTGTTAAATACACTGCCCCGTCTTTTGTTGATTATATTTTCTTTCAGTTTAAACTTTTCTTAATTTCTTTCTTGTTCTTTTTTTTTTTTTACAGAGGAGGTACATTTCTATTTACCTTCCAAGTTTCTCCTTCTTATCCTCATGAACCACCAAAGGTCAAGTGCAAGACAAAGGTAAGAGCTTCATCCTACTAACAAATTAAATTTCTACTTTGTTTATCTGTTATTCTATATTTTTGATTCTTTATAATCCAGGTTTACCATCCTAATATTGACCTTGAGGGAAATGTGTGCCTCAACATTCTCCGTGAGGATTGGAAGCCAGTCCTCAACATAAACACTGTCATATATGGCTTAAATCTTCTTTTCACGGTGATTTTCTTATTCAGTTCTTGTAGTGTAGTCTGCCTGAGGTTTTTCTTTTTCAATTAGTTCACAAAAAAATCTCTGATAATATTCTTTACTCTTCTAATCTTCTTCTTATAGCTTTTATTCATGCTAATTTGGTAAATTGGAAGTGATATATTTGTAATTGCCTGCTTGTTCAATATTTACATTTTTTTTCTTTGCACAATTGCACATAGTCAAATTTGCAATCTGATTTTTTGGTAATTTTCTTTGGCCACCCTTTATTAGGATAGTTCCCACATCTAGGGTAGTGGCTTGTAACATAGTATACATTGAAATTGCTTGAGACCTAGCTTCCATTCCAATTATTCAAAATGCAATTGGTGTCAGGTTTTTAATTTAGATTGATTATAGAATGCACGTGGAGTATTGCTCCGAACTATACATGTGTAGTTGGGCAATTGGAAACAACATTTTTGAAGTTTAAATGAGTGCAGCTGAAATAAGGATGTGCAATTGCTGAGCTGCGAACACTTTACAGGATTGGATAACTCTCACAAAGAACTTGTCAAACCATTGATACCACTACTTTCACATGATAGGATTTATTTCAGGTGCAGCTAAGACTACTGCAAGTAGACTGAATTTTGTATTTGCTAATTTAATTCAGAAGATGCTCATAGTTATAATGTATTCTTATACATATATGAAATTGTTCATTTATTTGCATTTTTAACAAGATAGATATTTTTTCTATTTATAGATAGAATATAAGATATATTATATTTAACGTACCCGCCAATGCACCAATATCCTACTATTTTGTAAATTCACGTATCCCCATATCCGTGTTGTGTCATACCCGCACTCGTACCTCTATCTGTGCTTCATAGGGTAGCGCTATTCCATGCTGATAAAGCATGTAAATCGAGATGGAACTAAACCTCCTCATTGCCCTTTTGACGTTCATGTATTCCTTAACAAAGTCATAAAGAGAGAGGTTTCTTAATTTGAGAGTTTGGTTTATTGTTATGCTGTTGCTAATGATGTTTATAGTTTGGTTATGAGGTGCTTGATACATAATGTTGGAAGACACATGTAAGTCTTATAAGTCTGAAGCTTGCCTGTCCATATATTCTTGTCTGTCTCTGAATCTTGGTCTTGGGTGGAAATGAGGGGTAACAAATTTAACTTGTTAGAGTTGTAGAAGAAGCTGACGTCCATGTCGACCTCCATGTCCAGCTTTTCTGTTGGATTATAAACCTTCTTGGCACACGGGTAGGAATACTGTTAGTACTTGTAACATTGTCCCTTGCATATAATCATTGAATACTAAACAAATGGACCCCTTCAAGGTTTCATGCTGTAAATCCTGTTGCATATTCTTATAATAATTGTCTGTCATAACAATCTTGGTGTAAACTTAAATTAGGAATCTCAGGGTTTTTTCCCCTTGATAATTTTGACAATTTTTAATAGTTAAGATGACTCTTTATCTTATTTGAAGTGTATTTTAATTAGTGAAATAAGCCTTCTCATTTTAAAAGAAAATATCAGTAAATGATAATAGTAGTTAAAAGAATTTCGTTAACTAGTTTAGTTATCTTAAATTTGCATCCCCCGTGTTTATCCATTTCTGGGACTGAAAAATAATATATAAGAGCTTCCACTTTCAGTAATTGAATAATTTGGAATGATAAATACATTCATTTATCAGATAGGTAATCTAGCACCATTAAATATTTATGCTAGGTCTGTTGTGTATAATTTCAGTTACGAAACTAGAAGTTTAATAAGTTTCCGCAAGGAAAGTTGATTAGGGTCCATGTTAAAGCATGAACCATATGTAACTGAACAAAATATATTATCAAAATCTTCACTAACTACTATTCCTCAAATTCATTGCCTAGCTGTTTAAGTGGGTGTTAGGTTCATTGCAAAGAAGGTTACAATGTAATTGCAAAATAAAAGGTCGTTGCTACCCAAGGTTCAATATTTCATTCATTTGCAACTAAAAGTTAAAGGAATTGCTTTGTACTTGCAACCTAAGTTGCAATTCAAGGGAATAATGCAACTTGAGTTGCAACTTGCAAATGCAACCATAATGCCACTCTATTGTTATCAACCTGTGTATATTGCAACCATAATGCAATATTGTTATCAACCTGTGTATTACCATGTACTATTTGTTCAGTTCAAACTTCAAAGTACATTAGATAGCAAGAACTTTCTGCCATTGAGCTACCTATTTTCTCAAAAAAAATAAATCCGAAGGACTCTGTGCAACTGTTGCATTGGATACTAGTAAAATGCAACAGCCTATGTAAGAGTGAACAATGAACAGGTCTTTATTCTGTCTCTTGAGTCGGTCTTGATCATTCCATTAGCAGATAATTTTGGATACTAGTATGACCGAGATAAGGGTTTAGGTTCCTGTTTTGCTATCCATTATGTGAACTTTTTTTTATGTGGGGGCTATATATATTTGATAACCTAACTTCACTTTTTCGTAGTCATATCACTAGATTCTATAACTAGAGGAATCTAGTTCACATATTGAGTAATTTGTGTTTCATGAAGCGTGGTTATGGGTACATGTGCGAGGCACGACATGAGTAACCGTTGGATATAGGGGATCAAATGTAGTATCACACATTATCTTATTAATATACCAAAATTATACATGGATTATCCAATTGACACTGAAAACTAATAATTTCATGCTATATATTCAAAATAAGATATTACCCAAAAAGATTGATCTATAAGACATGCTTGTTATCTTTAATTGTAATCCACTTACATATCTATGTGCAGCAACCTAACGACGAGGACCCCTTGAATCATGAGGCAGCTGCTGTTCTTCGCGATAACCCTAGATTGTTTGAGACCAATGTGAGAAGGGCAATGGCAGGAGGGTATGTTGGCCAAACCCACTTCACAAGGTGCTTATAAGAAGAAGACCAGCATGCATCTAGTCTAGCCTTAATGCAAATTGAGCTGGGCCCAATGGCTGTAAATTCCGTGTGGTGTTACTGATTGCTGGAAAAATTTCCCCATGCAACATATTGGAAATTACTTTTAAATTTGCCTCTGTAATGTGTGAAACCTGGTGATTTGCTGATATTGGATATTGTTTTCCATTGTCTTGGTAGACTATGGATTAGGCCTGGCCTGTTCATTTTCAAATACGTATGTATCCGTATTTTATATTAATATTATAACTATTTATAGGCCTTTTCTCAATTTCGGTTAGATATGCCTGGATGTTATACAGGGAAGATATATATTGCTACAAATGTCTAATTGACACATCATTCTGCATTGGAGATGGATTCCTCAACATACTCTTTGTGAGTAGATCTGTTTCAATTTCAAAGGTTTGCGTGTACCTGAATTCAAATTTATACTGGTGTTGCATAGCATCGGCAGATTCAGATGTGCCAGTAGTTTGGATCGGGACTGGTACTAGCTTCCGCTGCTAATCGTGGAAGCGGAAATGCCGTGATTGCAGTGTGTCTACATCTTGTTTCTTCATTGGTTTCAAGTTGTGTTGTTTGCTTTTGTTCATATTAGAGCATTTGTAGTTCTTAGCTATTTTGTAAAATTTGGAAAAAAAAATGTTTTGCTTGTCAAATATCCAAATTTTGGGTTTGTGAGGAACAATAGTCGGTTATATTTGGGAGGGAGTTGAAATAGTAATTCGCAAAATATATTTAAAGAAAGATCATATTTTGCCCGTTCAACTTTTTATCCCAACAAAGTATCGGGTCATCTTTCGTCTGTACTTTCTTTTTTAATTATTAAAAATCTATCTGACAATTTTAATGAAAATAATAATAAAAATTCATCGGACGGGAAGTCATTTCTTGTTCGAGACTTTTTTATTCTAATTTTTTTATTTTTTGAGATGAGACTTCATCCACCGTTTGTCTATTTTTTAAAAATCCACCGTTTGTCTATTTTTTTAAAAATCAAAACGCAAATTTTAGATAGGTGACGTAACTTATGGAACAATAGTATTCAAAGTTTGCAGGTATTTTAGGATTATCCCTACTTTTTGAAGTAATAATTTGACATGCTTTGCCCCGTATGTTCATCCCTACCTGTTACTTCTCCTATGGACGAGCATAGTCTTTACTCTTATTTTTGCAGGACGGTTGATTGCCTGCTCTCGCCTCTCAGTGGATCAAATGCTTCTTTGGATGAATTTATTTTTTTCAGACTATGCAAACGAAGAATATGGGTTATCAAAACAAAAACAAGAATTCGATAGTAAGCAAAAATTAGATGAACTGCGACTTTTGCTAATTGAAGCATATACACTGGAATGTAAATATTTTCAAAAGAGTTACAAGTTACTTTAAAGAGAATTATTTGTTTTTTTACGTGCACTTGCTACTTTGTTAAAAAAAAATTAAATTGCAACTACACTTATAACTGTAACTGGCCTAGCTTTTTTTAGCTTTAAAGCTACTTCTAAAGGAGAAGCTAGAAAGTACAGCTTTGAAATTAAAAGCTGAAGCTGTTTGGATAGTCAACTTTTTTTTTTAACTTTAAAGCTACTTTTAAGCTAGAAGTTGTTTGGCATATATCAATTAAAAGCTACTTTTATACATCATCTTCACCAAATCCCTAATCCCTAATCCCTAATCTCCACCATCTTCACCAAATCCCTAATCCCGATGTCATCTTCACCTAAACCCTAATCTCGACCATCGACGGGATTCCTAAATATCCAAAAACTTCTAAAGGAACTGTAGTCCCTCAAAAACTGAATTTCCTTAATTAGTTTACAACAATGTATCACTCAAAAACTGATGTTTCAAAAAAGTCAACAAATAATAATTCATTTGAAGGTATAACACGGTTATGAAATAGGAACAGCCGGAATGGGCTTTATGTACAGAATACAAAGATTGTGCTACTGCCATGGCCGCCGGCTCGTCTTCTCCTTCTGATCGAACGACGAAGAAGAACGACGAAGAAGACAGATCGAACGACGATCCGAACCCAGATTGCCATTTTTTTTTGGACTGCCATTTTTTTTTTGGGTCTTTTCTAATTCTAGATCGAACAACGAAGAAGACAGATTCTTTGGTGGCGAGGTTGACGATGGAGGAAGAAGAAGGGGAGAGTTCGGTTTTGATTTGTTTTTTTCTTTGTTGGTTTTGATCTAGAAGCTAGAAGCTAGAAGCTAGAAGTAGATCTTGGTAGCTTCTTTTAGAGCTCCTTTTTCTTCATAAAAAAAAGCTACTTCTCTTTTTGTAGAGCTTTTCAAAATATATGTTTGGCCCAGCTTCTCCTTCTAAAGGAGAAGCTAAGCTAATTTTAAGCTGGGCCAAACACTACCTAAGTTGTACAATTGTAACGCAAATACTCGATGTCAAGGAATTAAGGAATGACTCCTAGAAAATAGACCCACCAAAAGTCACATGCTTGAAACTGAGAAATATTCCCGCGCACTACACGTGCATTCCTAGAATTGCATAACAGACAAAAACCTCCCCCTAACCTGGTCGTCTCCTTTTATTTATCCCCAAAATTTACAACAAACCTAAAAAGCTCACCTTTTAATTCCACCCTCCTTTCCATTAATGGCCTAACCCCCATCTTCTTTTCCCCAAATATCCCTCCTTCCTCCTCTAATCGACCCAATTTCATCAATTTTCGTGCCAATTGAATCAACAGGAAGAGAGAGAGAGAGAGAGAGAGAGAGAGAGAGAGAGAGAGAGAGAGGATGGGGAAGAACCAGGCGTACAAAGCCATGCAGAGATCGAGGCTGGGGTCGGCCGCTGGTGGGCCTGATGAAGTCGAAGACGGAATGGTTTGTACCTTTTCATACCATCAATTGATTTTTGTCTGTTTGTTTGTTTGTTTGTTTGTTTTTGAATTTAGGGTTTTCATGTCGAATTGGGAAATTGTGAATTGATTAGTCTCTCTGCGTTAAAAAGGGTGGATTTTGAAAAGGGATTGGTTGATAATTGCAGTGGATGTACTTTGTGGCTTAGTATGTGATTCACTACATAGATCTGTAGGCACGTGCATTGCATGTGTTCTTCGCCCACTAATTTTTTAGATGCTTTAATAAATTGGTGGACACATGCTCTTAGTGGCTTAGATTTTGGTGGCGCATTCACTTTAGATTGCATTTGGGTTGACCAATAATACTAGCTAATTGGGTTCCGTTCCGTTTGTAATTTTAGAGATTTGTTTCGTGCAAAAAGGACTTGGTCCACATGGGGTAGTGCATAGAGGTAGTTACTATGGTATTATAGTTGATAGTGTTATGATGAATGGGGTGAAACTAGAGATTTTAAGAGATAAAGTCCTTAAAGCAATGACATGGAATTGAGAAGGGGAGACATATATAATGTGGACTAAAATGGCTACGTGTATAAGAGAAATTTTAAGAAGGTACTTGGAGAATCTAAAGGTAGAGGGTTACTGTAGCGCCCCGAATTCCTAACTTAGGAACTCGTGACACACTCCAGGATCTTTCTTCAAATGAGACAACACAACAAAAATCACAGGAAATTTAAAATTTTTATTTCATCAAATTGTTATTATAATGTCCATTGATTACAATGATTACAACAATCTTGATACATCATGAATATATAAAGAATTGGACAGTAAAATTTCACTTGGATGCTTTCCCCTACTAGAGTTTTTCTGTGCCTTCCAAATCGGTGATCCTGCAACTGACAACTGTGGGCACGTTAGTTGAATACAATTGATGAAATGCTATATTCGGCTATCCTCTCTATGTCATAATATAACGATTTCAAACCTCAACAACCACAAATATTTGATGCAAAGAAAAATTGAGCAAACACAAGTGTCGGTGTATGCCACTAGGCAATTAAAATCGGTTTTTAGAATTAATCGGTTTAGGAGCGATTAGTGATTAATCGGTTAATCGGAAAATAATCGGGGATTAAATCGGAAAAATCATTATATATATATATAATTAAAAAAAAAGATATATTCTCATTATGTAGCAACCCTAAACTCTAACATAAAACTATTATGAGATTATTAAATAGAAACATATAATTATAGAGAAAAAGATGAGGTACTTGTTTTGAGCTGAGTTTGGATTTTGGATGTGGGTCGGATCGGGTTTGCTGGTCAATTTCAGCAAACAAAAATAATCGGAAAGGAGCAGCAACATGAGCAGTAAGAGGAGAAGGTGCAGTAAATGCAGGTCGGGTTAAGTATGCGACGGTGCAAGGAGAGCAACACGAGCAGTAAGAGGAGAAGGTGCAGTAAATGCAGGTCGGGTCAAGTATGCAACGGCGCAAGGAGAGCGACAGCGGGTCAGGTTTGGGTTTGCTTCGAGGAAGAAAAAGTGAATCAGGTTGAGTTTGGAATTGCACGAGGAAAAAGACGAGTGCGGGGTTTGTGCGAGGACCAGAAGGAGTTTGGATTTTGAATTTGGATTTGAATTTAGGCCAGATTGAGCCCAAATAATGTAAACAAGTATGAAAATTAGAGGAAGATATTTAATCGGTTAATTGACCACTTAAAATCGGCCGATTAACCACTAATCGGCCGATTATACCCAATTAAATCGCTAACTATTGAAATATTGTAAATCGCTAAAAAAATAATCGCTTAGCCTCCGATTAGCAATTAATTGGAGATTAATCGGGCGTAATCGAGAATTTTAACTGCTTAGGTATGCTATGACTTAATCTAATGCACACACTATGTACACATGCTCCTAAAGCTAATGCACGTTTGGTTGAAAGATATGCATCTCATTCTACACATCTCCCAACCAAACGACATCCTTCAGTTGATGAGGCTCGATCCCCCGCTATGCATCCTACTCTTGTGCTCTCTCCTGTCTCTGATTCCAGTGATGGTGAGGCTGCAGTCATCCGGCTTACTCCAGTCGCTGCTGTCAATAGTGGTGTCCATTACCTCGTGTTTTACCCACTATGCTCGGGATCTCAGCCGCAGGCTTACTCCGTCACGGCTGGGGTTACAGTCGCAGGCTTACTCCGTCACGACTGGACCCATGGAGGTTTGCTGTAAATCTGCCTCCCCGAACCTCACCAAAAGCTGATATATGGACACCAGGGCTCATTCCCGAAGGACATAGTGCCTTTCCCGTAGAGTCTCGCTCATCGGGCCTTTCTCTATGCCTCCTGCCCGCATTGATCAACAAAGGACCCAGCGGATATAGGGTTTTTCCAACTCCACTACCCTCGTTCTTACACTGGATCAGAACTTGCAGTCGAGACGATGTTACCGCTCCAAACCTCCTCAAAGGTTGTTACGAACATAAAGTCATTCATGCCGAAGACAGCGGAGCCCCCACAGAGTTTCACTCCCCAGGGCAGCTCGGGGTCCTTGTCAGGCGTCAGCCAGGCATGATGACGCCACACGTCCTCCTGACAGGCGAACACCACTCGCTAGTGCCTGTCCTTACATTCAACCAAGATTTGATCTAGTCCTACTAAGGTACCAATGCTACCGCATGATTAATTACATGATTACTAGCATTTCTTTTATCACCCAGTTACTAAAATCCATGACTAGCCAATCTCTAATTTTCTTTCATTTTTCTTATTAGATGTATGAATCTTTAGGCGAGCCTGGAACTATTTCATATTACCCTTTCTTCTAGTTAGGCGATCTATCTACTATTTCCAATTCCTAACTTGGTAATCAACTTAGCTTGCTATGAACAACTAGTTAAGTTCTACTTGTAGACTCTTTCTAGTTAGTTACCTTTATCATTAATGGATCTTAACCCATCCCACAATAGGACTCAACTAGTCCTCAAGTCCAGCTGAAGGGTTGATCCGCCTCGGCCTACACTTGGCACGAACCAACTACGAATCGATTCCGTCGATTGCCGCAACCGCCATCTACGCTTGGAATTTGATCGCAACCTCGGCCTGATCAACAAGTAGCTCCCGCTAAACTTCGCGCTCCACGGTCCTCGACAAGTGGTAGCTCCGAACACAAACATGAATCCATCCATGTACGGCGAGTACGTCGGCGCACAAGTCTTCTCCTCCAATGCGTTCGATGCGACATTCTACCCGTCTAGATTTGTCAACAAGACTTAATCCTAGAGTCTCAATACTCAACCGATGTATCCCAACAAGGTGCACTACACTAGGAGTAAGTCATAACCCATGAATACACAAAAAGGGGTGCTAGAAGCCCTAAAAATGGCAATTTATAATTTCAAACAGCAAGCATATGTTTGGCGTTTATGCCAAAACGGAGTCATTCCCGGTCCTGTTTCTTTGAAGACTCGCGATCGGGCGCTCCCATGCTTCTACTGAAACTCAAGTTAGACGGCAAGTATAAGCACACAGTGGGCATGAATTTTGTCCCAAAGTGGTCAACAACAATACCCCAACATCCATTATAATTTCTACTTCAAAACAGTGAACAACATTGTCTATATTGGGGTCTACAAGCAATTATGAGCTACTCTTAGCAAGGGACTTTAGATAATTTAATTCCTAACTCATATCCATATCTACAACATGATTTGTGACCTCAAACAGCAACTCAAAGCTAATATTGTTCAAGTTCAAACTCATTTCCATGGATATGGTGCAAAACAGTGAGTTCTATGATTCACTGTGTTTCTGTCGTCACTTGCAAAATTCAAATAAATTCGTACACTTATCCAAATCATGATTTCTTAGACATTCCAGAAAGGCCTGTGTCTACTACAACTTTTTAGTTTCAAGTTTCTTCAGATAAGGTCGTTTACATGCTCTTATGGTTCCATCTTTAACATGCATACAGATTTCCAGAACAACGCATCACGTTTACACAGTCATGAGATAAAATCAATTTAAAATAGCATATGGTGTAAGAACATTATGAAATTTCAGAATCTAGCTCCTGACATATGATATTACAACACCTCCAAAAATCAGGACTTTTCATCAAGTAGATCTTCAGTTATGCCTTTTTCATTATTACCCGAAACAGAGTATTCAACACATCAGTTCTGTTTATTAAAAATAACTAGCTGAGTTTGCATGATTTTATTAACATAGCGACAGTGGTCCAAAATTCATGAAATTTTAAACATAGGTCTTAGATACACTCAACATTGACATACGAAAATTTCAGATCATTCCCATAAGCATGCAGCAAGATACAAGTCACTTTTCTCACAACAGTAACAACAAATTCTGTTTCTTTTTTTTTTCTGACCAGCATGCAAGTTTGTATTTTATTTTAATAGCAGAAAAATCATAAAAATGTAGAAAAAATACTGAAGGTACACTACACATGAATGATCATGTAAAAATTTCAAGCTAATCTAACCAATAGTTTTCAAGTTATGAGCTACGGACTGACAGCAAAGATTTCAGCTTTTAACAGGATTTTCTATTTGGATTTCTTAATACAAAACGAGTTTATGAATGTTCAATCTAGAGCATGCATGTCATTTTTCAGTCACTACAATCATCATTTAACAAACAAAAAAAAGGTAGAGGTTAGAAACACCCACCTTGATGATATGATGAGAATGAGGTCCTACAAGCTCCTAGCTTCAAGATTGACCTTCTTACTTCTAGTTCCTTGCCTTCTTGGCTCCTCCTCTTTGGCTTCTCTTCTTCTCCTTACTCCAAAACAGTAGCAAGGTCTCTCTT
Organism: Hemerocallis citrina; assembly: GCA_017893485.1. Classification (NCBI taxonomy): domain Eukaryota; kingdom Viridiplantae; phylum Streptophyta; class Magnoliopsida; order Asparagales; family Asphodelaceae; genus Hemerocallis; species Hemerocallis citrina. The sequence goes on along the minus strand of CM030358.1, from coordinate 97,689,320 downwards.
ACTCTTTTTTTTTCTTTTTCTCTCGAGTGTGGAAGTTGTAGGAGGTGGAAATGAGAAGTAGAGATGGGAGGGGTTTAAAAAACAAAAGAGAGGAAGGCGGAGGGGGGTTTGGCCGGATTTGGGCATGGGGAATAAGGGGAGAATCTCCTCTTGCATTGGCTCTTGAGGGAGGTGGAGTGTAGGAGGAGAGAAAGACTCATCATGAAGCAATTTGAGTTTCAAAAAACCCTAACCCTAGTTCTCTTTTTCCCTCCAAACTTGGCCGGCCTAGTCTTGGGCTTCTTTTTTTTGGTTTTTGTTTTGTTTGTTGTTTTGTTTTGTTTCAATTGGCTTCTCAAGCCCAAACTCAAAAATAAAACATATATGCATACATATGTTCATATGCATAGTTAGAGGTTCTTAGTAAAAATATAAATATAATTCCTCTAATAAAAAAATATAATTTTATAAATAGTAGAATTTAGTTTGCTTATAAAAATGTATTCATCAAAATTAAGGTCGTTACAGTTACAAACTAAAAAAACATGGTGGTGGCAATAAGAAGTCCAAAATATTGTGAGAAAAAAATATCAACCTTCAAACTATGGCAAAATAGTAGAAATGAAGAGGATTTGGAGAGATATAAGACCGTTAGAAAAGAAGTTAAGAAACCGGTGTGAGATACAAAAGGAAAAGTTTATGATGATTTATACACAAAATTAGGAATAAAAGAAGGAAAAAATAACACCTATAAGCTTGCTAAACAGAAGGATAGGAAAATAAAAGATTTGGACAATTAGGTGTATTAAGAGTGAAGATTCAAGACTCATAGTAAAAGATGAGAAAATTATGGAAAGATGGCAAAATTACTTTGAGAAGTTATTAAATAAAAATATTGTGGGCAACTTAAATATAGAGGACTTAAGGGAGAGTCGGGAGCATATGTTTTTCCGTAGAATTAGGACCTTTAAGGTTCAAAATGCTCTAGAAATGATGAAAATAGGAAAAACATTAGGACCAGATGGTATACTCATTGAAGTTTGAAAGTATCTTGGGGATGTAGGAGTGAGTTGGTTAACAAGATTATTTAATGGGATTTTGAGGACTAAGAAGATGTCCGATGAATGGAAGAAGAGTATTTTAGTACCTATATATTAAAATAAAGGAGATATTCAAAATTGTTCTAACTACCGAGGGATTTAATTATTGAGCCATATAGTGAAAATTTTGGAGAGAGTGATCGAATATAGATTGAGACTAGAAACTACAGTGTCTGAGAATCAATTTGGATTTATACCTGGATGGTCAATAATGGAAGCAATTTATGTACTGAGGAGACTTATGAAAAAATATAGAAAGAATAAGAAAGATCTACATATGGTGTTTATATTTTTAGAAAAAAAATATGATTCCTAGAGATATAGTATGGTAGGCGTTAAATAATAAAAGAGTAACTTTTCGGTATATTGAGGTAATTAAGGATATGTACGAAGGGGCAAAGACCACAATTAGAACAACCACATGAGATATCAAAGATTTTTCTATTACATTAAGTTTACATCAAGGTTCGGCTTTAAGCCCCTACCTCTTTGCTTTTATGGATGGATTGACGCGAAGAATACAAGATGAGGTGCCTTGGTGTATGCTTTTTGCCGATGACGTTGTCTTAGTAGACAAGACTAGAGTACAAGTCAATGCTAAATTAGAATTGTGGAGAGAAACTTTAGAAGCGAGAGACTTTAGAATAAGTAGAACTAAAACAGAGTATATGGAGTGTAATTTTAGTGATATTGGAACACAAATGTGGAAGTAGTGAAGCTTGATGGTCAAGAGATACCTAAGAGTGACCGTTTTTTGATATTTAGGCTCGATTATACAAAGAGATGGAGAGATTTGTGAAGATGTTGTACATAGGATCCAAGTAGGGTGACAAGTGGAGAAGTGTCAGTGGTGTTTTGTGTGACAAACATATATCTTTGAAGTTGAAGACATTTTTTATAGGGCGGCTGTTAGACCATCAATGATGTATGAAGCAGAGTGTTGGGCAACAAAGAAACATCATGTCCAAAAAATGAGTGTAGTGGAGATAAAGATGCTAAGATGGATGTGTGGTAAAACAAAGAAGGATAGAAATGGAAACGAGCATGTATGAGACATTGTAAAGGTAGCTCCTATGCAAGATAAATTAAGAGAGAACTGCCTCAGGTGGTCTGGACATATTACACGTAGACCTAGTAGTGTCCCCCGTTAGAAAGAGTGATCTGATAAGTATTGATGGTAGAGTTAGTTGTAGGGGAAGACTTAAACTTATTTTGATGGAAACGGTGAGAAAAGATATGATAGCTTGTAGCCCTACATAAGATATTGCGCTAAACTGAGCAAAATGGAAAACCAGGATTCATGTAGCCAACCCCAACTAGCTGGGAAAAGGCTTTGTTGTTGTTGTTGTTGTGTTATGATGGACGGGAAATCGCGGGGGTTAATGAGAAATGTTGACCAACCCTGCTTTTAAAATGAGGTGAATCAGGGATTGAACCTTAATGATGTTTCTGCTGCTTATTATGTTATCCATCTTTTGTAATTTTGATTGTTGAGCTGGTACCACTCGTGTCGATAGCGCCTACTTCACACCCGAGCACTCTGTAGATTTGTTATTTTGAATTTACAAGAGAATTAAACCTCATTGAATATATAGAGAGACTGTTTTGGATGCTAGTTGATTGTTTGTAAAGAAATTTATAGAGTGACTATATTGGTGCCCCATGAGATGTTGGTAGTAGTTAGTTCAATGCTAATATTCGCGATGGAACTAACAGAAAAATTCAAGTTAATGATGTTTAATGAAGTGTGGTTGCATAACAATAAGATATGATGTCACCTTCTATTAGGTAGATGAAGAAAATCTCTCCAAATTGTCTTAACTATGTATTTCTAAGGCTATTTGATGTAATTTAGGATGTGGCTTTTTGGGCTTACTGATGATTGTTAGATTATTAAATTAAGTCCACATTTGTTTGGAGTGACCTTCTCTGTGTGTGGATGCAGGTGTTGCATCCAAACACACAGTTATATGCTTTTTCGCCCAATTTTTTGGGTTTCTGTTTGAAGTATTATTTCATTTTCTGGTTTATATTATCAAGTAATACTCTTATACATTCAATAGTTTTTTTCTTGGAATTTTTACTAACGAGGACCAACGCAGATGGATGGTTCATTTCATTCACCAGAGTGGCATGCTGCTCGTTTGGCCAGCCTGAATAAATCTCACACCATAACATGGGAAGAGTTCAAAAAGAAACGGAAGGTAATGTTTTTTATTATTATTTTAAATATGGAATAATTTAAATTTTATGTTGAGCAAAGTTGCTGCGCGGATTTCTCTTAAAAAAACATGTATTAACATTTTGTTGTTCTCAATTGACTTGTCATTTTTATGTTACATCTGTACTGATATTGTTCTTTTTTCTGTCATGATGAGAAATTTATGTTATATTCTTACAGCACATATTGTACACATTTTACATTTTCTCAAAATAAGTTAAAAGGCAAACTTATCTCCATGGCTTTTCTCCAAATCTCATTCTTTCTGGAACCTACTTGGATTTCTCTGTGTTATTGTATACGATTTGTTGAATTGCTTAAGAGCGAGGATGGGTCCAACTGCAGATGAACTGAATCTTCTCCTAGATTATGGGCGAACAATATGTGTACTGAATAGGGATAATTTATAATCTTACAATTATAAATACTATCTGTACGTTTACATCACATGTACTGTAGCAAAGTGCAGTTAAATATCTGCAGCAATGATAAACTGTGTAAAGAAACTATATGTTAAAGTAATGTTAAATATCTGCAGCTATTATACAATATGTTTGTGGGTAATGCTCAAGGAAGACATTGAAGGTTTTAAAGAACGATTAATATCTGAGAAGTCAATCACCCACTATGTATATTTAGAAAAATATTACTGGGAATGCAGGACATCAAATCAAAGATATAATTAATCTCAGAGGCAATTTGGAATGGAAAAAATGACTGCACATAAGAGGTGAAGCTCTTTCATGGTTGTCAATCTGAAGTAATCTACATACATATGTATGAGTAACGGAAGTCTTCTAATGTAAGAAATGAACTTTTAAGATCCTTGACTGTCCAATGATTCAAACAACTCAAAGATCTTTGGAGTACTTCTTTAAAGATTTACTAGTTGCAATGGCTATCAGACTTTCTATTGTACACTGTAAACTTCTTTGTCTCCTTGATATTATGGGTAAATATGGCTCATGTTGATTTTAAACCAATTACTCATTTTGCATATTTTTAAACACCTTTGAACTTCATTTGCAAAACACTAGCTAGTATCATATTACTTCTTGAAATAAGAATTGAAGAAAAGGACGTATGTCAACATGTTTGCTGACTTTGACATTTTTTGGATGGGTTGAATCAGATAGACTCGTTCACTATCTGTTTGGAATTATATATGCGAAATCTGTTTATTCAAGGTGATTCTGAGCTGTTCAGCTTAAATCATTAATAACAGTGCATCATTCAACATTATGATTTGATTTTTAATGATTATCTTGTCAATATATATAAAATGAAACTCAGTTTTGGCAAGAGTAGACGACATACTGGTTCTTCTGTGAAGCGTAACTGAAATTCCATCCAATATGATGGCTTCCAATCTTGCTAATATAATTGAAATCTGTTTTGTTACATTTTCAAATAAATAGGGTTTGTATATATCAAGCCGCCCCCCCCCCCCCCCCCCCCCCCCCCCCCCCCCCCCCCCCACCAAAAAAAAATTCCCTATTATGATTTAACCCTTAAGAAGCACAATATTTTGATATGATCACATTTAGTTTTATATGATATATATCTCCAAAAAGAAGAGAAATATCCTGAGCAGATAGCTCGGAGAGAAGGGTATTCTGGGTGCATTTTGTTGCTTTTTTTTTATAGAACTTAAAGTTTCGTGGGGTTTATATCAAAATATCAAGTTTTTGGGGGTTTCTATACAACTCTGGTTCTGTGTGTAAACTATTTAATAACTTTTGATCTTCTCAATTTTCAAAGTGTTATGGTTGTTGTACAATAGCAAGGTCTGGAGTTGTGATGGCTCTCTTATTTTATTTCCATGTTCAGGAGGATGAGCTGAAAAGAGGTGAGCTGGAGGCCGACAAGGATAAAATGATGAGGGAATATAGGGCCCAACTTGATGCTGAAAGAGCGCGCAAGCTTTCTCATGGGAGAAACCACTCAAGCAGCAAGTCTCATAATAAGAAAGGTAGAATAAAATATCAAAATTTGTTATCCTCTGATTCTTATTTTCTTATAATTACTTGATTTAAGCAATAATAAATGTGTAAGGCTCTGTTTGGCATTGCTTTTGGAGGGTGTTATTGGGTCTGAAAGCTCTTTTAGGCTCTAAATAGGTGTTTGACAAACTCAGTTAAAAGTGTGTTTAATCAAAAGTATTTTTTTTAAACTACTGTTTTTAGCATTTTTTTCCAAGTGCCTAAAATGGTGCTTTATCTTTTCAAAAAGTTCTTGTACTTTAGTGAGAAAAACTTTGAAGTTAAACTAAGCAGTTAAAATATCCGATTACGCCCAATTAATCCCGGATTAATTGCTAATCGGAGGTCAAACGATTACTTTTTTAGCGATTTATAATATTTCAATAGTTAGCGATTTAATCGGGAATAATCGACCGATTAGTGGTGAATCGGCCGATTTTAAGTGGCCGGCTAACCGATTAAATCTCCTCTAATTTTTATGCTCGTTTGCATTATTTGGGCTCAATCTGGCCCAATTCCAAAATTCAAATTCAAAATCCAAACCCCTTTTGGTTCTCATATAAACCCAAATCCGATATATCACCACTCTCTTCTTCTTCCTCGAGCAAACCCAAACCCGACCCGCCGTCGCTCCTCCTGCACCACCACATACTTGACCCGGTCCACATCTACTACACCTCTTGTTGCTCGCACTGCTCCTCCGTGATTATTTTTGTTTGATGGAACCGACCAGCAAAATCGACCCGAACCACATCCAGGATCCAAACTAAGCTCAAACCAAGTATTCTTTTTCTTTTCTCTATAACTATATGTTCATATTTGATAATCTCATACTAGTTTTATGTTAGGATTTAGGGTTTGCTACATAATGAGAATATATATTTTTTTAATTATATATATATAACAATTTTTTCGATTTAATTCCCGATTATTTTCCGATTAACCGATTAATCACTAATCGCTCCTAGACCGATTAGTTCCAAAAACCGATTTAAACTGCCTAGAAGTTAAAACATAATTCTTTATTAGAGTAAGCATTTGCACTTTTCGTTCTTAGCAATACCAATTAATACCAAACAGAGCCTAAGCAATAATAAGTGTTTATAACATCATGCTGTTTGGAGTTGTACACCTTAATAAGTTGTTTATGTGACATTAAAGTACTGCTTTACTGATTTGGGGCATGACCAATGCAGACAAGAAGGAGAAAGACTCGAAGAAGCGGAGTAGCAGAAAGCGAAAGGTTTCTTGATTTGCATTTTCTTATGAATTTTAAATTTATTGAGTTAAGGCTCCTTACAGTTTTTATTCTTGCAATACTATTACATATTGCTGTCAGTTTAGGTTCTGTTTAATTTCTGTTTAACTTCTATACACTGGTGCAAGTGTCAGTGTGGTCCGTGTCCGTAAGCCTCTCCGCTCTCTCCACTGCTGAGCAAGAGGTTGGGAGTTCGAATCCCGCTTGCACCTTAAAATCCCCAATTAATATATATTCAGGGGGTGAAGTGTGGATGTGTGTGGCTGCTACTTTATTCCCCAAATAACTTTTGTACACTGGCAAACCCACGTCTCAAAGGGAACATCTTATTTCAAGATTAGTCTCATTCTGCAAACTTGAAAATTGTGTAGGGGATGATAAATGAAAGTTTTAGTGGACTTTAGAAGTTCATATATTATATTTATAGCTGGCATGTATAATGCCAGGTAGGGGGGGATAGGACTGACGGTGTAATTTCACAGTTGGGACTTTAATTGAAATGGAAATTATTTATTTAGCAACATTATAGAAATCTTAACCTACAATTATACTATATTTACTGCCTTTTATGAAATTATGAAATCGTGGCAGGCTATTTAAATTTGCAGTTGCAGTAGCTATATTTGGTCATTTGATTCCACAGTATGGATATACAAATACACGTTTGCTCCTGACCAGTGGCACTAATTATTACTAGTTATTTAACACGTGCAATGCACGTGGAGGAGTAAGTGTGGTTGAGATGTAACAATTGTGTGGTTGATTGTAAGTGGATGGTTAATGTGACTGAGACTTAGAAATGTGTGCTTTGAGATTCACAAGTGATGGTTCAGTACAAAGCTAACGATCTCCAACACTACTGTGATAATAGTAGAGATTTTTGGCATGTTGGTTTCAGATGAGTAGCTAAATCATATTAAGTTGCATGGGGTTTTATCCTTTTTCTTTTTCGAACTTTTTCAAATTTATATACACTAATCATAATGAGATGGTTGACATGAATGAGTGCCAAAGCTCATAACAGTGAAAGATAAAATAAGAAATGGGTATATCTCATGATTTTCAGTAGGACACAATACGGTATTCAGAATAATATTGTGGACAGAATGAAGGTAAAAAATAGTAAAGATAAGAAATAAGGGCATCCAGAGATACTGAGAACATCAATGTGGATATTTGGAGGGAAGATGGTTGAGATGATTTGAGCATGTCAGTGAAGTCCACGTGTCAAGTGAAAACTAAGGAGAGCAATAGCTTTATAGTGCATTGAGCAAGGAAATCTGGAGTGAGGAAGTTAAAGAGGATAGATTGATTTGAAATTTTGAATCATCTGATAGACGTCCCATTACCATTTTGAAACATTAAACTAATATACCATCAATCATATCGCTGTTCTTCCTACCCTCCTTGGTTTCTACTCTTGGTTCTGACATTGGTAAATAATCGATAGCTTGAGGATCAGATGATTTCTTTTAACCACTAATTGAAAAGGGCTAAACATTAGAAAACCACCCTCAATTTTGGCCCAATATCTAGAAACCCAGCTATATTTTGTTTTGCATCAATGAGGCCCCCTTATTTAGGTTTTGTAAATTTTTAAAAAAAAAACACTGCGCCGTTAGAATTCCGTGAGATTGAGTGAAATGTCCATATTACCCCCACGTTAATCCATCTGATTGTTGCTGAATATTTTTATTTGATTGTTGGACTTACCCACCTTTAAAATAAAAGGCAAAAAGAAGGGGAAAAAAGACAATCTTATCTCACCCCTCGTTAATCTCTTCACCTTCGTCATTACATCTCCAAATTTTCAAAATTCAAACCCCAATACCATAATCTATAACATAATTAGAACTTAATAGTGGATAAGGGGTATTTTCGGCACAAAAAATAACATAATACAGCATTGATCCCCTTAAGTACTAGAGGGGGCCTCATTGATTAATGTTTATGGATGGAGGGGGCCTCATTGATGTACAACAAAATATGGGTGGGTTTTTTGATAATGGGCCAAAATGGGGGTGGTTTTCTGAAATTTAGCCATTGAAGAGACACGTTCGTCAAATAGTGAATAAATCTGACATGTTCATCCATATCCTTTATTATTCTACATTTGGGCTAATTTCATGTTAAGGTTGCACACTGGTCTTTACTCGTGGAGGGCGTGAAATAATTTCTTATTAATTTTGTCAAATTGTTCTTAAAGAGCTGTATAACTTGGGCCTTTATTCAATATATGTTTGAAGAGATAATAGTTGCTCATTCCTTAAAAAATAGGTGTTCTGGTAAAAATTGAGCAAAAATTTGTTAGGCCCAATGCCCAACACACTATCCACAATTAGGTATTTTAGCTTTTCATACACAATTAGGTATTTTAGCTTTTCATAAGTAATAAATAAATATTTTCCCCTTCCATAAAACCACACAAACAAAAACAAAATTTGAATACACAAACAAGCATGCACATTCACTAGGCACGCGTCCTCTTCCTCAATTTCTTTTGAGTTGCTGACCATTTTTGTCTTCAACAATATCAAACACCGTCCTTTAGTCAATTGTTGAGTGGATCTGGATCCGCCTTACTAGATGTATTTAGCAGGTTAGGCTATATACTATGTAGTAGATGATTCACATTCTTGGAATTCATTGGATAGGAGTCTTCAATTATTCCACACATAATAGCTCATCTTTGCTGTAACTCTTTTCATAGAATTAGGGGATATTAGTGTCATGATGTGCATAAATATAAATGGAAGAGAATGAAGATCCTTTACATTGGGGTATCAGATTTTTGATGCCAGTGAGTAAGAATACCACTTCATTTTTATGTTCATATGGAATAACTTTTGTCGGCTTTCGTAACCTCCTCCAGGTTGTCCCTAGCTTCTGCCAAACTGTTACTTGGCATGTTGAATTCGCCAGGGAACTAAAGTGAGAGGACCAAATTTCTCTTATTATCAGGATTGAAACTATCAAGCCTGTTGCACAAAATTTCCCCAAGAACTCTTATTCTCCAAGCTTAGTACAAAGTACTCTGCATTCTATTCCTAGAGAGTATAAATTCCTTGTAGAATTAATAGAAAAGATACTTTGCATTCTATTCCTAGAGAGTATAAATTCCTAGTAGAATTAATAGAAAAGATTACAAAGTTCATGTTGTGATATGATTGTTTGATAGAGCTGGTATGTTTTGAGCTTTATTGGATTTTATTGTTCTCTTCGCGTATATCATGAGCACACTGTCATTGAATTTTTAGTTTGTTTGAGCTTGTAGTCACTGACAATTCTTGCGGAATAATCTTCCACAAAATTGAAGTCAGTACTCAAGTATCCTAATTTTGTTGAACTAAATTTGTATCTTTTAGCACAGGAGGAGGTCCTCCGAGTCCAGCTCCTCTGGTTCGTCGTCTGAATCGTACAGTAGTGACGATGACGATGACAGGGAATCAAAGAGGTCAAGGTCAAAGCTGAGATCAAAGAGATCCGAATCGCACACCAGCGACGATGATGAGAAGGACTCAAAGAGGTCAAGGCCAAAGTCGAGATCAAAGAGATCTGAATCGTACAGCAGCGATGACGTTGAGAGGGATTCAAAAAGGTCAAGATCAAAGTCGAGATCAAAGAGATCGAAGAAGGAAAGGAAACACAAGTCGAAGGGCAAGCACTCCAGAAGCGATAGCGAGAGTGATGATGGCCCGTTGCCCCTCTCCAAATTCTTTGGAGCTGTAAAGAGCTGAAGATGAGTTTCCCCGTTCAGTTATGAATCCCCCCACCACCCAAACATATAATATTTTGGACACAATAATTCTTATGGTTGTGTATTTGAATAATTTAAACTAGTTTCATAAGTAATTTAATTTGGAAGTGTTTAGACAACAGATAAGATAAATCTTGTATAATTCTATCGTTATCGGTATGACTGTAGCCGAAAGAAAATGGCATTATCATTTGAAGCTTGCAGGACGGAAACTGCACACGAGTAATTTGCCATTATGGATTTATGGTTGTCTGTTCCTTTTTCCTTTACTTTTTCTGATAATCACATGCACTGTTCATATTTTATCCGTAGCATTGAGGGAGGGGGAGGGGTTGAAAGGGGAAAAGGAAAATTGTTATTCTGTTTGGCGGGGAAGCCATAAAAGGCTTCATGCACGTTGATATTTGAAAACGTGATTGGTTAAAGAAAGTTCTCTTCTATTGCAACAAGCATTGATTGACAAAAAAAAATAAAGCTTGTTCTACTCTTTCTTTTTAAATATATATATGCATATTTTATGGAAATGATTGATGATAAATCGAACAGATGTAATTCAAGTCTCTATGTGTTTCTTTGCTAATTATGTATGTTTAGTATTTCGTATTAGAATTTTTTACCAAACTATCCCACTTTTTGTAAGTATGTAGGAAACTATCTTTGTTTGAAAATTTAATACCAAAACATTTCTGTTGCTAGCTGAGTTAGCGCACCTAGTAATTTTCTTCGCGCTAACTCAGTTAGCGTACTGCAGTGGATATAACTTTTTGCCTCTTGTTTGGGTGTGGTTAGCGTGTGTGTTTAAACTACTCGTGCTAACGGGGTTAGCGTTCGTAAATGAGACAGTATGGGACACTACCTCAAAGAGGAGTGTGGGTAAAAAATCACAAAGTATAGACATGTTAACTCAGTTAACGTGTCTATTATTACCAAGGCCGTTGACCAAGTTAACGACTGTGAAGATTTCAAGCTTCCAGAAAGTTGAAACTTTCTGGAAATTGGAGATACTCACACACGTTAACTCAGTTAACGTGCCTATTATTAGCAAGGCCGTTAACTGAGTTAACGACTGTGAAGATTTTAAGTTTTTAGAAAGTTGAAACTTTCTGGAAATTGGAGATACTCACACACGTTAACTCAGTTAACGTGCCTTATTTTACCAAGGCCGTTAACTGAGTTAACGTGTATGCCTATCTTCACAAACGGACTAATAATCGACACACGCTAACCAAGTTAACGACCTTGGTATAAAGAGGCGCACTAACGGGGTTAGTGTGTCTATACTGGGTGAGTTTTTTGTCACATCCAAACAAGAGGGGGAAGTTGTATTCCCTGCAGCACACTAACTGAGTTAGGGCGAAAAAAATTACTAGGCGCGCTAACTCAGTTAGCGGCAGAGATGTTTTGGTATTAAATTTTCAAACAGGGATAGTTTCGTACATACTTACAAAAAGTGGGATAGTTTGGTAAAAAATTCTTCGTATTACAACTTGAGAAGGGTCATACGAGGTCAATTTTTATTTTGTATGAAGCCAATCTCTCTCTCCCTCTCTCTCTCCCTGCCTCTCTCAGTTTTCCAACCTCACAAGATCTCACTGCTTTTCTCAAACCCACCCCCATCCTTACCCCCCCTCCCACGCAGCTTTAGTAATATTCAATTGTATAACATTATGGTTTGACAGTGATTCTCTAAACTCTCTTCTTATACGAGGATGATAATGAAGATTTCAGTAATTATTGTACGAAGGATATATTCATAAGTTTCTCCCAATTCTCTCATGTATACTTTGCAGTAACTGTTTTATGTAATTTAGCGAAAAATATGTCGGACAAGGGTATGAACCCCTGCGGGAGAGGGGGGAGGGGGGGGGGGGGGGTTGGTTTATGAATTTTTCCAAAATAATCTATTTTTTGAAAGTGTTTACCAAATTGACCCACTTTCAAAACTATTTACCAAATTGACCTACTCGCTATTTGAGATAGCAAGTCTAGTTCAAATAAACTCGCTATCTTAAATAGCAAGTGTAATTGTGCTCATTTTCAGAGAATTTTTGAACATGCAATTTCTACATGAATTGTATATAACTACACTCGTAATCTCAGATAGCGAGTTTAGTTCAACTGACCTCGCTATCTCATATAGCGAGTGTAGTTGTACTTTTTTTTCCAGAGAAATTTTGAACATGCAATTTCTACCTGAAATATATACAATTAGGCTCGCTAACTGAGATAGTGAATTCGGTTGAACTAAACTCGCTATCTGAGATAACGAATATAGTTGTACTCATTTTTTCAGATAAATTTTAAACATGCAATATATATTTAAAATGTATACAATTACACTTATTATCTGAGATAGTGAGTTCATTTAAACTAGACTCGCTATCTCAGATAGCGAGTGTAGTTGTATTCATTTTTTCAGAAAAATTTGGAATATGAAATGTATACAACTACACTCGCTATCTGAGATACCGAGTCTTGTTCAAATGAACTCACTATCTCAGATAGCAGATAGGGAGTGTGGTTGTATATATTTTAGGTATAAATTGTATGTTTACATTTCTCTAAGTGTTGGACAAAATCATAGAACTACACTTGGTGTTTGGGTCAATTTGGTAAATAGTTTTGAACGTGGGTCAGTTTGGTAAATACTTTAAAAAATTGGGTCATTTTGGGGAAAGTTCGAACCGTCGGTGGAGTAAGAGCATCTGTAATAGTTGAAATCGAAATTTTGGGTATTTGGCATATTGAAAAAGAAAATTTGAGTTTGCTGTATTGTTGTAGCCCTGTTTTTTAAAATTAAAAATCACGAGACAGGGAAATGATTTTCCGTCCGACATTTAAAAAAAGTAAATTGTAGAACGGGTAATCATTTCTTGTCCCATATATATATTTTAATAAAATTGATCGCGATTTATTTTTTAAAAAATTTGGGCCGGGGAATCATCCCCAGTCCTACGATTTATTAAAAAATATATTTTGGAACGGGAAATCATTTCTCGTCCGATAGGGGAAAAAAATAATCAAGCGACGAAAATAATCTTCAGTCCGATCAAACGGATGAAAAATTATCTTTCGTCGGCTATTTTTTCCGAATTTCTATTTCTTCTGCCAAATTTAGCAGACGACTGTTTCTATAAAACCCAAAATTTGAATTTATAGCTAACAACTGTAGCACTAAAAATCCTATTTTGTGAAAATGTTAACAAAAACTAACTACAGATGCTCTAAGAGCATCCACAGTCGTTTGCTATATTTTCCAATTTCTCATATTTTGAGAAACGAACTCCTGCAGTCATTTGCTATTTTGCCATATTTTTGCAAAATCGCTACAGTTGATTCTCTTATTTGAGAAACGAACCGGCGATTCTCAAATTACAGGGAATGACCGTTTTTTTTCTTTTTTTTAATGTGATTAGACGAAACAAAAAAAATGATCAGTTGTTTCGTCTGACCTATTTTAAATTTATTTTTTTAAAATGATAAGTCTGGAAGAAAAAAAAACCGAAAATGCCGCAAACGAGATATGTTGTCTCGCGCCATGCCAAAATAGCTAAGACGGGACAGCATGTCTGTCCCGTCATAGAATCCAGGGGATTTTTATTAGGGTTAATTTACTAATTAATCCCTTAATTAGCCTAATTAATTACCTTTTTATTAACTTAATAATCTAATACTACTACTAATTACTAACTAATTACTAACTAACTTATACTAATGTAGTATTAAGATTAAAAATATTAAAAAATTAAAGTGAGACGGAATATGTTTCGTCCGCTTAAAAAAATGACAAAATTATAGCAAAACATCGTTGTAGACAAATTTTCATATTATTATTTTCATTTGTTATTTTGTCATATTTTTTTAAGTAAAAGACTGTAGATGCTCTAAACACGGCGGTGTGGGTAAATAAATGTAGGGCACTGATCTTTGATCCATTCATGAATCATGAGTGTAATAGTGTATACAAATGACTGCAAATAGGGCCCCGCAAAAGCAGCAGTGTCTTATTCGGCTGGGTGTCGGTAAAAGTACGGATGCAATTTGAATAAGAAATACATACGAAAATCATTTTATCATCTTTGTTCATATATATTTGTATGATATGAGATCTCGTGGATTTCCATGCGGTGAATCTGTGAATGAGTGGTGCCCATCGTTTTCTGCCACTGTCTCGACCCAGGCAGTATGGGCCCTCCCCACACTCAGCAGAGTATGGGATTTTGTTCCATCCTTTTTTTTAACCTTACACTGCTGTCAATGCTCATACTGTTTGTTTTACAAGAAACGCTACACTACACGTCCATTGATTTTTATCTCAAATAGTATATATATTGTATTTATCTTTTAGTACTTTTTTTAATTTATCTTTTAATAAGAGATAAATTCTGCTTGAGTTAGAAACCAATGTATGTATAGCATTTCTCTTATTTTAGTTGCCTATAGAAAAATGTGCATTTTTATATTTGCCTGCTAACAATGTGAGCCTCATTTATTAATTACATCTTAACATTCTCCTTAACAACACTAGTAATTTGGAGAATTTTTTACCAAACTATCCCACATTTCGAAAGTTAAATACCAAACAGTCCCTATCGCTAACCGAGATAGCGCGCCTGGTAAAAATCTGCATGCTATCTCAGTCAGCGTATGTTAGGGGCTACTATTTTCCCCTCAAGTAAGAGTGCGCGGAAAAAATCTCAAGTATAGACTCGCTAACCCAGTCGCGCTAACAGAGATGGCGAGTGTAAATTGATTTAATTTTAAAACACACTTTGTAGAAGAAAAAAAATGAAGAAAAGTTCCAAGTATAGACTCGCTATCTCCGTTAGCAAGTGTGTTTGTACCACACTCGCTAACGGATATAGCGAGTGTATTGGCTTGCAGGAAAAAAATTTATTGGGTTTAGACACGCTATCTCAACTCTGAGATAGCGTATTTTGGGAGAGAAGAAGTGGGATGAGAGTGTGACATCGAGTGTGATTTAAGTGAAATCAAATCGATACTCGCTATCTCAGCTAGCGCGCTAACGGAGATAGCAAGTCTATACTTGAGACTTTTCACTCTGACTTGCGGGTGAAAGTAGTGCACCCTAACACACGATGACTGAGTTAGCACACAGATTTATACCAGGCGCGCTATCTCAGTTAGCGACAGAGACTTTTTGGTACGTAACTTTCAAATAGGGTCAGTTTAGTACATACTTTCAAAAAGTGGGATAGTTTGGTAAAAAATTAAGTAATTAACACGTGTGATTCACGTCTTAATAAATATATATATATATTAAAGTAAATTTCGACGTAATCTAGCTCCGAACCTGCGACATCTTTTATATTAGTTATGTACGGACAATGTACATTTTAATAAAATAAATTTATAATAAGAACTCTGATGTAGTGAGGAGTCGAACCTGAAACCTTATTCATATTAGTTATGTATGTGTGTCACACGCGTTGATAGATTGACAAATGATACTAAGGCATTCTCCCATTATAATATTAGATGTGTATTCATAAGATTGTTGACAGATTTGGGTAGCGAAGGGGAGAGAGGATATGAAGTTACAAAGAAGATTACTATAAATTTGACTTTATTCTCATAAAAATGAAGAAAGTTTGAGAACAATTGAAGTATTTCAAATGGGTTTACGAGAAGAGGATAAAGGATAAAGGTAGACCGGAAGATGGAGGGCATTTCAGTTTTTTTTTTTATATCAAGTCTATCAAAGTAATTTAAACATTTACTACTATTTTTCAAGTCTTACACAAGTACTTTTAAGATAATTAAGAGAATAAACACAGATTATTAAGAGCAAATATGAAAATACATATTTCATTAGGGGTATGCATGTTAAAAATCTAAATGTCAGCATAAATTCGTTACATATCTTACTTCTTTGGTTACCTACTTAATTTTTTTTTCTCAAATAACCATGACAAATCTAAAAGTATTATTCTGTTAAATAATGTGGATGCATATGTAGAATCACAACAAAATACTAAAATTATTTCACCAATAATTAGGACCGGCTCTGAGTTACCGGAGATCTGAGGCAAAATGCCCAAATAATTAATTTTGGAAGCTCCTAATAACAATATAATTTTTTTACACGCCAAATATGTGCCTATATTTATAAGAGAAATATAAAGTTGGGGACCCCTAAAATTACAAAAAATTCAAGGGCGCCTCTTGAGACCGACCTCAAGGTAGGGGCCGACCCTGCCAATAATTAATATAAATTTCTTTAAAAAGTACCATTTGTAAATAGAGAAAATATCAGGTAGTATGAGAACAAAGATCATGTGTTTTTTGAGTAATGTATGTGCATCACACGCGTTGATAGATTGACAAATGATGCTAAGACATTCTCCCAATATAATATTAGAGATGTATTCATAAGATTGATGACAGATTTGGGTAGAGGGAGAGAGAATATGAAGTTGCAAAGAAGATTACTATAAATTTGACTGCTTTCTAATAAAAAATGAGGAAAGTTTGAGAACAATTGAAGTGTTTCAGCTGGGTTTACAAGAAGTAAGAGGATAAATGTAGAACGGTAGATGGAGGGCGTTTCAGTATTTTTTGATATATAAATTTGACTGCTTTCTAATAAAAAATGAGGAAAGTTTGAGAACAATTGAAGTGTTTCAGCTGGGTTTACAAGAAGTAAGAGGATAAATGTAGAACGGTAGATGGAGGGCGTTTCAGTATTTTTTGATATATCAAGTCTATGAAAGTAATTTAAACATTTGGGTAATGCTACACCTACAACATTTTCTTATAACCTTTCTTTTGCAATCTTAGGTGGCAAAATTTTATTGGAATGTATTGTAGAGTAGGTTGTAGTGGGTTGTACACATCTCCAATGAGATTGCGCTACCTAAGATTGTAAGGTTGTAAAAGTTGTAGGTGTAGCATTACCCTAAACATTTACTACTATTTTTCAAGTTTTACACAAGTACTTTTAAGGCAATTAAGAGATTAAACATACATTATTAAGAGCAAATTTGAAAATACATATTTCGTTAGGAGTATGCATATTAAAAAATCTAAATGTCAGCATAAATTTGTTTACATATCTTACTTTTTTAGTTACCTACTTATAATTGTTTTTTCAAATAACCATGACAAATCAAAAAGTATGATTCTGTTAAATAATATGGATGCATATGTAGAATCAAGACAAAATGCTAAAATTATTTCACCAATAATCAGGGTCGGCTCTGAGTTACCGGAGGCCCGAGACGAAAGACCCAACTAATTATTTTCGAGAACCCCTATTAATAATATAATTTTTACGCACAAAAAATATATCAATATTTATAAGAGAAATATAAATTTGGAAACCCTTCACATTATAAAAAATTCTGGAGCAAGGTAGGAAACGACTCTGCCAATAATTAATATAAATTCCTTTAAAAAGTACCATTTGTAAATAGAGGAAATAATGAGAACAAAGCTCATGTGTTTTTTTAACTTTAAAATGCGAGACAAAATTCCATGGTGCTGTCAAATCAATTCAGCAGTTCCTACAGTAGAATCCAGCTGGATAAGATGACGTTATCCACTCACCCGTGATATCCGTATATTACTTGGATTGAAACATTTAGTTGGTCATTATTGGCGGACCATTTTAAATTAAATGGCTTAAAAGGTACAATTTAACGCTTCTAAAAAGTGGCGCACAATATTACAATACGTTTTTTTAATAATACTTTTTCCTCGTTCCATCAAAATAATACTTTTTCCTAATTTGGGTACGCGTTCTTTACGAGGGCTAAAGTTTTTTTTTGGGTGCTCAATTTATGAGAAAGTTAATTTAGTGCTTTAAAGCAGTTCGGTTTTAATTGGGGTAAAAAGTTGGAATATTTTTTAAAAATAAGTTACTTTTACAGAAATAGAATAGGTATCAAAGTATTTGTGCTCGTAGACTTAACAACTAAACTCACTGTTTCTAACGATGAGTTTAGTTGTTTCATGCTTGCCGTTAGGACACGGCGAGTTTAGTGATAATTTTTTGAAAAACTCGTCGTTCCCAACGGCGAGTTCAGTTCAAAGTTTGGAATGAAAACTCGTCGTTCTCAACCAGGGCCGGCACTGAGTTCCCGGAGGCCCGAGGTAAACTTCCGAAATGGGCCCCCCCCATACACTAAAAAAAAACATGTATACAAAAAATTTCCACATTAATGAAAGCAAAATATGCAAAATATATAAATTTGTTTTAAATCACCCAAATTTAAAGTCTCTAATTCAATATAAATCTTCAAGCCTAAACCCAAATAAATTTTTTAAAAAAATTAAAGGCTCAAATAATTATTTTTTGGGACCCCTAGTAACAGTATCTTTCTTTTACGTACAAAATATCTGCCTATATTTATGAGGGAATTACAAATTTGGGGCCCCTAAAAATCCCAAAAACGCCGGGGGTCTGAGGTGGCTGTCTCACCTGCCTGAAGTGTGGGGTCGGCCCTGTTATCAACGGCGATGATATTTATACTAAACTCGTTGATCGTTTCCAACAACGAGGACATTCATACTAGATTCGCTATTGGGAACGGCGAAAATGTAGGAAATTTCATAGAGAACTGTGTTGGACTTAGTGAATTTTCGGGGAAAAAATACTCTATAATCTTTTTTTTAACTAAACTCACCGTTCTCAACAGCGAGTATGACATTTTTCAATGAAAACACGTCGTTTCCAACAACGAAGAAATTCATACTAGACTCGCTACTGGGAACGGCGAGGATGTAGAAAATTTCACAGAGAGTGAAACACTCTCTTGGACTTAGTAAATTTTCGAGAAAAAAAAACTCCATAGATTTTTTTTTGAAACTAAACTCGCCGTTTCCAACAACGAGTCTAGTATAAAAGTCATCGCCGTTGGGGATGACGAGTCTTCATTTAAAATTTTGAACAAAACTCACCGTTTCCAATAACGAGTCTAGTATAAATGTTCAAGTATCACCTAAGGTAGTAAAGAAAAAATACATTAGATTTGGGAGTAGGTGTAGCATTAGCCAAATACAAGATACTTTCTTGTAATTTAGTCATCAACAAAAACTAATATATAGTATTTTCTTTTAGATATTTCGCTACTTTTCTCAACCCCTTATCCTTCTCCAATTACGATCTAGGGTTTTAAACTTTCAATTCAATTAACCGGATTTTACCCATGCAAAAAAAATTAATTGACTTGATCTATTCTTATTGTTTCATATTTATTAAAGGATGACGCTGTCTTTTGTTACAGATTAGTAACAATCACGGGCTTACGAAGTATTTTCTGAATGTAAAATACATTCTGCATAATATCTTGTATTGTACTTTAGTTTTTGGCATCTCTTCCACCGACACAAAACTCCTATATAAAATTTATGAGTCCGCTGCTACTTACTGTTGGAATTAATTTTTGCAGTTTTTCAGACCGGATTCTGGCATGCTCCGGTCACCGGCGGCGCCGGAAAATGAGTGGATTGCGATCCTTTCGACGAGTACTATTTCGTGGTGTACTCACTTGCCAAAAACGAATTCCGTATGAATGAAAAATGTTGGTCCAAAGTTGGGTACTTGAAATGTACTAACTTGACAACTTGGAGAAAATGAATAGTCCCATATCGAAAATTGAGAAAGATTCTTTCTAGTATATATACTAGAAAACTGGACTAAAGGGCGTGGCCCGGGGGTTACCACTAACGTGTAGTGAAGAGAGGACTTAGCCAAAATGACAAACACACGCGCGTGGGCCCGGCTTGGTTTGGTTCTGGCTTAATTTTTTTTTGCCCAGACAAATTTTTTTTTTCAGATTTGGTAACTGATACCATTACTCTGTACAGTTGTATCCTGGGAAGCAATTCGCCAGCCACCGTCACACTACGGGACGAATTTTGCTTTAAGGAGAGAGATTTTAATATCGGCTCTATACAAAGCATTTGGTTTGCTAATTTTCTTTACTGTATTTCTGTTCTTCACAAATGCTGTTAGTGTTTTTTTTTCCATATTTATAAAATCGAGGTCCAACAGTCTTAAAGCAAAATTTTCCTCACTGATTCTAAAAGTTTTTTGTGAAGTTTGTTCACAGGTACTGTAATCAATTCGGAAAATAAAAAGCAACAACTAACAACTCTGTTTCAAACTGTTTCAGATAAGAATATGGAGAACACACAAAATGATATTGCTAGTGGGCTTATCAGTACCGACACACCGGTGACCCAAAATGTGATTGCACAATCGGTTGCGGCACATTCGGTCGTTCTACCCACGCACATAACCGTGGGAGAAAAACCGGAGAAGTTCAATGGAACTGGATTTAAGAAGTGGCAAGGGAAGATGCAGTTCTACCTGACCACCTTAAAGCTAGACAGATTTCTCACTGAATCTGCCCCGATGCTGGCACCGATGGATGCACACTCCTTTGCTGCGGTTGATGCGTGGACTCAGAGCGACTAACTCTGCAGGAACTACATCCTGAATGGCTTGGTAGACCCCCTGTACAACGTCTACTGCGTCTTCAAGACGTCCAAACTCCTGTGGGGGTCTTTGGAAAAGAAGTACAAAATAGAAGATGCTGGGTCCAAGAAGTTTGTAGTCGGCAAATTTCTGGACTATAAGATGATTGACTCCAAAACTGTTGTGAGTCAAGTCCAAGAACTGCAGGTCATAATGCATGACATCGCTGCAGAGAACATGACGCTGTACGAACCATTCCAGGTTGCAGTGTTCATCGAAAAGCTTCCACCTGGATGGAAAGACTTCAAGAACTACCTCAAACACAAACGAAAGGAGATGTCTTTTGAAGACCTAATTGTCAGGTTGCGGATCGAAGAGGAGAATCGTAAGATTGACAGGTCCTATGGAAATCAGTCCATAGAAAATACCAACGTGGTGGAGCACGAACAGAAGGGCAAGAAGAGAAAGTTTCTGCCATAGGCCTCAAACAAAAAACCTCTTGCAAAGATGTTTGCTGAGAAATACCACAAGTGTGGTAAGCTGGGGCACAAAATTTCTGAGTGCCGCAGTAAGGACAACAATCGTTCAGGAACAGGACATGCAAAAGGGAATGAAAAATCTTACGTACACATAGTTGAGAACTTGTCCACTGGTCTCTCTGACTTGGACCTCTATGCTATAGTATCAGAGGTAAATCTTGTGGGGAGCAATCCTCATGAATGGTGGTACGATACTGGGGTCACCAAGCATATCTGCTCGGACAAGGAAATGTTCACTTCATGCCAGAAGTACAACAAAGATGAACAACTGTTCATGAAAAACTCTTCCACCTCCAAAATTGCAGGAGCAGGAAAGATAGTGCTGAAAATGACTTCAGGCAAATAACTAACACTCACAAATGTGCTGCATGTTCTAGATATTAGAAAGAACTTGATATCAGATTCTTTGCTAAGCAAGAATGAGTTTAAGGTTATTTTTGTTTCTGATAATTTTGTATTGTCTAAGAATGAGATATACTTGGGTAAAGGATATGTAAAGGATGAATTGTTCAAGTTTAATGTAATGACAGTCATCCCTAAAACTATTGTTCCTGCTGTTCCCAATGTTAATGAAATAACTCCTATTGCCTATGTTGTTGAGTCTTCTTCTGTTTGGCATGAAAGACTAGGCCATGTTAATGTCAATTCTATGCGTAGATTAATTAACATGAATTTTCTACCAAAATTTAAGGTAGATAACTCCGAAAAATGTGAAGTTTGCACGGAGGCCAAACTTACTTAAACTCCATCACATTCTGTAGAAAGAAATACAGAAACTCTAGGTCTAATTCACACGGATCTGTGTGATTTAAAATACGTTCAGATCAGAGGTGGCAAAAAGTACTTTGTGACATTCATAAACGATTGCACAAAATTCAGTTATGTATACTTGTTACATAGCAAAAATGAGGCTTTGGATAAATTCAAAGAATATAAACTTGAGGTTGAGAATCAACTTGGCAAAACGATTAAAATCGTTAGGAGTGATAGAGGAGTAGAATATGATGCACCATTTAATATGTTCTGCTCTGAACATGGAATAGTTCATCAGACAACTGCTCCTTACTCACCCGAATCAAACGGTACTGTCGAGTGCAAAAATCGAACTCTAAAGGAGATGATGAATGCCTTGTTGAATTATGGCTTACCCCAAAACATGTGGGGGGAAGCGTTGCTGACTGCCAATTACATTCTCAATAAAATACCTCACAAGAAAACCGGCAAGACACCATATGAACTGTAGAAAGGTAACGTACCTTCGTATAAATACCTTAAAGTGTGGGGTGTCTAACAAAAGTCACAGTACCTAACCCGAAACAGGTCACCATCGGACCTAAGACGATTGATTGCATATTCATAGGCTATGCACACAACACTAGTGCATATCGGTTCTTGGTATACAAATCAGATATACCGGATATCCATGTGAATACAATAATAGAATCAAGGAATGCTTCCTTCTTTGAACACGTGTTTCTGTGCAAGGATACTACGTACCCCAAATGTACACGTGAACAAGAAAATGTAAGCACTTCGGTTAATAAACCAGAACATGATACTGATGAACCTAGACAAAGTAAACGGGCTATAACATCAAAATCATTTGGTCCTGACTTTGTAACGGCATTTCTGTTAGAGAATGAGCCCCGACCTTTCAAGGAAGTCATGTCTATGCCTGATGCTCCTATGTGGAAGAAAGCAATCAAAAGTGAAATAGACTCCATTATGCAAAATCATACATGAGAGTTAGTCGACTTGCCATCTGGATGTAAAGCTCTAAGATGCAAATGGATTTTCAAACAAAAATTGAAACCAGATGGTTCAATAGAGAAGCATAAGGCAAGACTTGTGGTACAAGGATTTAGGTAAAAGTAAGGCCTAGATTTCTATGATACATATTTTTCTGTTACAAGAATAACTTCCATAAGAATGTTGATAGCTATTGCAGCTCTACGTAACCTGAAAATACATCAAATAAATGTTAAAACTGCATTTCTAAACGGAGACTTAGAAGAAGAAATATACATGAAACAACCTGAGGGTTACGTAGTTCCTGGACAGGAAAACAAGGTGTGCAGGCTTGTAAAATCCCTGTACGGACTGAAACAAGCTCTAAAACAGTGGCATGCAAAATTTGACAATGTTATGATGTCAGATGGTTTTAAAATAAATGAATGTGATAAGTATATCTATATTAAAGATACTCCAAATGGATACATTCTGTTTTGTCTGTATGTAGACGACATGCTCATTATTGAAAGCAGTAACGACATTATCAAACGAACTAAGAACATGCTTAGTGGCAAGTTTGACATAAAAGATTTGGGAGTTGCAAATATCATACTAGGAATCAAAGTTTCCAGGACATCTGAGGGAATTACTTTGTCTCAAGCTCATTATGCTGAGAAAGTACTTGGAAAATTCAAGAATTACTCCAATGGGACAGCAAAAAGTCCCGTCGATCCTAGTCTTCACTTGTTCAAAAATACAGGCGAAAGCATATCACAACTGGAATATGCACGTGTAATCGGTAGTTTGATGTACCTAACAAATTGTACAAGATCGGACCTAGCACATTCGGTAAATGTACCGAGCCACTACACGAGTAATCCAGGACGAAGTCACTGGAAATGAATAACTAGAGTATTGAACTACTTGCGACATACTCAGAGTTATGCGCTGCATTACACCAGATATCCAGTAGTACTAGAAGGCTACAGTGATGCCAACTGAATATCGGACTCCAAGAACTCAAAATCCATAAGTGGATATGTCTTCACACTTAGTGGTACAGCTGTGTCATAGAAATCCTCAAAATAAATGCTATTGGCCAAATTCACCATGGAATCTGAGTTTATTGCTTTAGACAAAGCGGCAGAGGAAGCAGAATGGCTTCGAAACTTTTTAGAGGATAATTCTATGTGGAAAAAACCAGTGCCTGCTTTATGTGTACACTGTGACAGCCAATCGGCTATAGCACGGGCACTGAGTTGTATGTATAATGGTAAGACTCGTCATATAAGAAGGCGACTCGAAATTATTAGACAACTGCTCTCAAATGGAGTAATCTTTATAGAATATATAAAATCGGTCGACAGCCTAGCGGATCCATTTACTAAAGGTCTGTCGCGAGAGCAGGTTGTGAGATCATGAAGAGGAATGGGTTTAAAGCCTATGACGAAAGAGGATACTTGATGAAAACCCTACCTAGCAATTAGAGATTCCAAGATCTAGGTTCAAAGGGACAACTAAATCTTGTTGAATCGACGGGAGCACTGAGAGATTAAAATCTCATACCCACTCTTAGGATGATAAAACAGTGCTGTCTGCATAGAGTTAGGATAAGCTTGGCTTTTAATGATTCCCATAACTTTGAAATAAAAGTGGGGTATAGCATGATACTCTTTATGGGCAATCACCTTGTGAATGAGAAATGAGGCCGTTTCTAGGAGAATGAAGAGAGGCTACATTCTCCAAGTTCACTCACGATTAACCAGGGATGTTCAAGGCCAAAATGAACACAACAAGAGAACTTAGTTCTGTGTGGAGATGAAACTGTGTGATAGTTATTGTCTAGGTTCACATCAAAGCCCAGGTAGTTCAAGATATCATGATCACTACCTGGTCAAGTGAATCCGATAGCTACTTGCTAAGGGTGGTTCAAAGTTGAAAAATTACTAGCATTCCTGATGCAATAATTTTTCGATTGTATTCTTAGAGTTTTTCTGTCATGTTTTTTATTTTTATGTCGTGTCTGGATTACATAGTCTGGCCATTTCTATTCATGTGGGGGATTGTTGGAATTAATTTTTGCAATTTTCCGGCAGGCTCCGGCCACCGGCGATGCCGGAAAATGAGTGGATTGCGATCCTCTCGACGGGTACTATTCCGTGGTGTACTTACTCACTTGCCAAAAATGAATTCCGTATGAATGAGAAATGTTGGTCCAAAGTTGGGTACTTGAAATGTACTAACTTGGCAACTTGGAGAAAATGGATAGTCCCATATCGGAAATTGGGAAAGATTTTTTCTAGTATATATATTAGAAAACTGAACTAAAGGGCGTGGCCCGGGGGTTACCACTAACGTGTAGTGGAGAGAAGACTTAGCCAAAATGACAAACACATACACGCTCGCGGGCCCGGCCAAGCCGGAGCCGGAGCCAAAATGACAAACACAAAATTTTTTCCCCCCAGTGAACTGATGAGGCTTTTCAGATTCGGTAACTGATACCATTACTCTGTACAGTTGTATCCTGGGAAGCAATTCGCCAGCCACCGTCACACTACGGCACGAATTTTGCTTTAAGGAGAGATATTTTAATCTCGACTCTGTACAAAGCATTTGGTTTGCTAATTTTCTTTACTGTATTTCTGTTCTTCACAAATGCTGTTAGTGTTTTTTTTTCATATTTATAAAATCGAGGTCCAACACTTACCAATTAGTAGATTATAAAATAAACTAAATTAAAATAAAAGAAAAATGAAAAATTAAATCAAATTAAAATTTTAAGATATAATTTTTAAGATCTGTTTGTAATACACGTGTATCATCTAAAAACACTTTCATCACTTTTATGGTTCCCCTTATAAGATGGAGAGAGCAAAAGAGCTGTCGAAGTTAATTATGTATACTAGTTCCTGCATATTATATCTCTTCAACTGCGATGATCTGGGACATTTTCGATAGGACTGCACGAAGGAGGTGCGCTGTCTAAAGTGTATGAAATGGGGGCACATGTCGTACGTTTGCACAAACGTTACCTCATCCAACAACGATGATGATCGACCAGTTAGAAGAGGCAGGTCGCTAGATAACCCCACATTCATCCGCCTTGCAAATAGCCTACAGACTATCAAACTCGAAGAGAAGTGGCTCCGCCAATGGTGTGCCATTGCTAAAGTAAGAGCAGGGTGCCCATCGGAGAACCACCTCATCCAAGCTTTGAACGCCAAATGGCTGATGGCAGCCCACAGGGACTGGGTAGCAAAAAAGTTGTGTCACCTCCAATTCTTGGTATCTTTCCCTTCGCCGGAGAAGATGATTGAGGTGTCTGCCATGGGTATAGTGGATTTTGGCCACTTCAAGTTGGAGTTTTTCTCCTGTCGCCAAGGTTCGGAGCTGAGCTGCCTCAAGGAGAGCATTTCTAGATTTGAATCCATAATGTGCCATTGCATTTTTGGAAGAAAGAAGCTTTGCAAGAGATCATCTCCGAGTTTGGTACCATAGAAGACATAGACGAAAAGACGATTCGAAGGTTGGAGATTGTCTCCGCTAGGATCTTAATCCAAAGCCCTAACATCACCCTTATGCCCCGCTTCGCAAAGGTCTTCTCTTTCGAGGAGTCATACCTCATTAAGTTCGTCCTTGATAAGCAAGCAGAGCCAAAGACGAAGGAGCTCCAGACTATCTCACCCCCTTCCTCCGCACTCAGAGATGGGTGCTCCTACATGCACGTGGTCTCGCCGGAGTGGGACCTTACCTTGGATGCGGCCCAATGAGCGAGCGCACCGTGAACTCATCAAAGCTGCAAGGGGAAAGGAGGCGCGCCAAGGCCAGGTGATGACGAGCTTCGAAACCCAAAAATCTCCGTCGTTCATCGGCAGACAAGATCGAGGCTTGACCAAAAAACCCAACGGTCAGGAGGGTCTACACATGGTGGAACTGCACCCAGAGCCACAAATGGTAAGTTTTGCAGACCCAGTACCCTCCCTTGGAAACTTCGTCAATTAGAAAGCTCAAAATGGAAGTCAAACCCCCGATGATAGGGATGAGACGCTAAGAGGGGAGCAGGAGAAAGAGGCAGAAAGAGCCGGAGCTGAAAGTAGAAAGACCCCCAACTTGTTCACCAGACAAAATAGCTTGCCAAAAAGGGAAAATGTGGTGACTTTGGGCAAAGAGCGTGAACAGAGGGGGGCTATTTTGGGGAAGAAGACAAACGGGAGTTCGATCGAAACCAAGGAGCAGGTTCCAAACGAGCAAAGAGGAAAGTTTTGGGAAGATGAACAGGAGCAGGTGGAAAAGAGCACAGAAGAGTCGCTCTGCTTAGGCGCCTCTTTGATAATGGAGATCTTCGTTAATGGAGAACAGCAGAGCACTTCGATAATGGAGCGAGCCTCGACTGCGTCTCCCCCATTAATGAAGCGCCAGCTGGTCCTCTCACGTGCGGCACGCGTGAAAGGACAGCACAACTCTTGGGTTTCGTCGTTGGGCCCAAAGAGGGGCCCACCAATGAGACAGGAGCAAACCTAGAGAAGCCCATTAGCTCCTTGCACAATTTGTATAAGCCCAAGTGTACAAGCACCCCAAAAAATACCTCTTTCTTTAGTTATGATCAAGTATCTTGTAGGGCAGCCAAATACCGTGCTAGAGAGCCACATTGAGGAGGACAATCAAGACGCTAGGTTAAACCTCGAAGATGATTTTGTCTACTCTGAAGAGGATTCTATGGGGTCAGAGAAGTTTGCTGACGAGGCACTAGATATTTCACCTGATTTTGTCCCTTCCACCTTTTCTCATTCACAACCGACTGCGCTTGTTCCTGCTCGCTGCGACAAAAGTTTTAAAGTACAGAGAACGGCTAAGAGGACTATTGAGGAGTCATTGGACGATTATCTTGAGATTGCCGTGGCTGCTAAATCCGTTAAAACTAGCGATGGAAGTACGCGTTTCTTCCTAACTTCTATTTTTAATTTCATGTCTGATATCGAGATTTTTAGTCTAGCTAAAACCTGTGGTCTGGCGGTAGGCGATACTGATCAGAATGCTTTTCTACTTAATAAGATTAGGGGGTGGGAGTATGATAGAGTTAACCTTATTTCGAACTCGACCTCCAAATCGAGTCATGATCCATCGCTTGTCCGTAGTTCATGGAGGCTCTTTCTGGAACATTAGAGGTCTGGGTAGGCGGGGCAAGCAAGAAATGGTTAAGGATGTCATCGCTAAATGGAGAGCTAACATTGTTGGTCTGCAAGAGACCAAACTGATCCATATATCTAGAATCAGTAGATTGGGGGGAATCGAATTTCAGAATAGAAAATGTGCCCATCTGTTGGAGCCTCTGAGAGTATTGCTTTAGGTTATAACCCCGAGACGTTTTATTTCCTAGATGAACTCCACAGGCAATTCTCATTATCGGTCCTGCTCCAATGTAAAGCCGACCTATGGACCCATACAATTACGGTAGTGTATGACCCGCACACTGTCGCTTCTAGGTTGGTGTTCTGGACCGAACTTCGAGCGATTCGCGCATGCTGGTCGCACCCCTGGGTAGTGGGGGAGACTTTAACATCACTAGGTTCGCCTATGAGCACAGAGGCAGAGGTTCCAGTGATTCTAATAGGGAAGCATTTAACGAGGTTATCACGGATCTGGAACTGGTTGACATTCCCATCTCAGATAGGTTATTCACCTGGTCAAACATGCAATCATCGCCCATTTTAGCTAAACTTGATAGGATCTTGGTCTCCGCTGACTGGGAGACAAAGTTCCCTTTGTCTTCGGCTAAATCGCTCCCTAAACCCACCTCGGATCATATCCCTATCATATTGTCTTCCGGTGAGGTACAACCCAGGAAATCCCCGAAGTTTATATTCGAGAAAGCGTGGTTAGAAATCCAAGGATTCCATCACTTGGTCTACGAGAATTGGTCTCGCCCTACTAGAGGTACTAAGCGGCCGCAATCTGGTGCGAAAAAATTAGAAGACTACGGGTCAAACTCATGAAATGGAACTAGACCAGATTTGTGTTGATTTAGAGAGAAAAAGATTCCATACTTGAAGGTATTGGGGAGCTTGAAAAGATTGAAGAAACTAGAGTCCTATTACAGGAGGAGCAGAATAGGCTGCTCCAGCTTCTATAAGAAATTGACCAACTCTATAGCCTTGAGGAACTCAAATGACAACAACGATCCACAATTTCGTGTCTCAAAGAGGGAGACGCGAACACAGCTTTCTTCCATTGTGTTGCTAATGCCCGATGTAGATCCAACCTCATTCACTCCATCCACTCAGATTCGGGATTGATACAAGGTGACGAGGATATCAGAGTAGCATTCCAGTCCCTTTTTAAGCTCCTGTTTGGATATAAAGTGGATTTGAGAGTTCCCCTCCACCATAATTTCTGGTGGTGCCCCATGGACAACTCCGACCTTATACGTCGATCCCTAGAAGTCCCTTTTATGGGAATGAAAATTTGGGAGGCAGTGCAGCAACTTGAAAAGGACAAAGCCCTAGGTCCAGATGGTTTCCCGATCCTTTTCTACCAGGTATACTGGGAGGAAATCAAAGATGATCTATTAAAGTTATTCGCCGATTTCTATGACCATAAGCTTAAACTTGGTAGACTTAATTTTGCTGAGGTTGTGTTGATTCCTAAGAAAGAGGACTCCCTGCGGGTGGGAGACTTCCGCCCTATTAGTCTCCTTAACTGTTCAGTCAAGATCATTACCAAGACTCTCGCTAATAGATTGGAAAAGGTAATGGATGGACTCATTAGTCACGATAAAATGGGGTTCATTAAAGGACGGTGTATTCAGGTTAGTATAGCCATGACTGAAGAAACTATCCACCAATGTCACACGTCGAATGTTAAGAGCTATCACCTGAAGCTGGATTTCGAGAAAGCTTATGGCTCGGTCGAATGGGACTATCTTCTCTAAGTGCTGGCTGGAAGATGATTTGGGGATAGATGGATCAAATGGATTCACAAGTGTCTTTCCTCCAGCAGAACCGCAATTTCGGTGAATGGAGTCTCAGGTCATCCATTTTCATGCAAACAGGGCCTTCGACAAGGAAATCCTCTCTCCCCCCTTCTCTTAACCATTGTGGCGGACGTATTGCGGTCCATGATGGCAAATTGCAGTAGGGCAGACTGGTTATCGCCAGTAGCAAATGGTGTCAATCGCCAAGGTTTCTCAATCCTACAATATGCAGACGATACTCTCCTATTTGGAAATGGCAACCTCAGGGAAACAACTGTCTTCAAAGGAATTCTTTATAGTTTTGAAGCTTGATCTGACCTCAGGGTTAACTTTCACAAAAGATCTCTTATCCCCATTGCCCTTACTACATAGGAGGCACAATAACATGCCACGATTCTCAACTGCTTCATCGAGAGTTTTCCCATTAAGTACCTTGGGCTGCCACTGAGACCAGGGAAACTCAAGAAGGCTTATTGGTTACCCATTATTGACCGAGTAAAAAATGGTCTTGCAGGTTGGAAAGGTAAAGTCTTATCATTAGGAGGGAGAGTCACGCTAATTAATGCAGTCCTCTCAAATCTTCCAACCTATTATTTGTCTTTCTTCGAAATGCCACGATGAGTTATCCAGAGAATTGATCGGATTCGTAAATGGTTTTTATGGAAAGGGGCAAGTCCTGATAGAGGCGGCTATCATCTCATCAGATGGGAAAAAGTATGCATGAAAAAGATACATGGAGGACTAGGCATTATTGATCTTTAAGATATGAATCTTGCTCTCCTGGATAAATGGTGGTGGAAAGCTTTCTACCCTAGTGGAGAAAAGATTTCGTCCAAGCTTATTTACATGGGAATGAGACGAGAAATTTGGGCTTCAGGGTATGCCCATGTGTTTCCTGGTTCTGGAGAGGTATCGCTAAGCCTTATAAACCCTTCATTAGCTGTGTGACGTCGGTTATCGGTAATGGCAGACTCACTAGATTCTGGTGGGATAAGTGGTGTGGTGACCACACGCTTAGAGCTCTTTTCATCGATTTGTATGATTAAGCATCACAACCGCACTGCACGGTGGCCGCAGCATGGAGAAAAAGCTCCTGGAAACCGACCTTTAAACACTATATGAACCCGAGCTCTCAGCTTAGACTCATGGAGCTTCAGACCTATATCGCCAACGCCGGAATTAAATGCTCTCAGGGCCCCGATACGAAATCTTGGGGTCTAGAGAAGAACGACACATTCACCGTTCGCTCTCTATATAACCGCATTCACTTTAGGGGTTGTAGCCAAAATTGGTCGAGCGTTCTCTGGAAAGCGAAAACACCACTGAAAATTAAAGTTTTCTTAGGGCTGGTGCTGAATAATGCAATTTTCACTAGAGAGAACCCTACTAAACGCCAACCGAATATGGATTCTTTTTGTGGCATCTGCAATGCTGCCCCCGAGAATAGAGACCATCTTTTTCTAGAGTGTCCCCAGAGGAAAGTGGTCCTAGTTGAGGTACTCAGTGCCCTGGGGACGAATCAGTTCCCTAGTGTATACGAGGATCTGTGGGTAGGCTCAAAGTTCACTTCTGTGAGACGAACTATGAGAGAAGCTTGGTTCGTTGCTATCGCTGCTACGACCAGGGTTCTTTGGCTAGATAGTAATAATTGTTACTTTCGTGGGACATGTAATAGTATTTCTGGTAATTTGACTCACATTATGCATCTCATTTTCTTTTGGGCAAATGTTGCCGCAACAGGTCCTAGAGGGAGAATCGCGAGCGTCTTCCGGGTGGAGGAGTATGATGATGATGATGATGTCGAGATTGGGCCGACGTTCGACTGAGGGACGTGTGCTGCTCGTCTGGCCGTTTACTGTTTGATAGATCCCCACCACCCCAGAATTTGTTGGGGGATTTGTTGTAATTGTACTTTGATGGGATGCATGTATGTTTAGCCCCATCTTTTGTCCCACCCCCTATGCTTGGGGTGGATTTATGTACTTTTGTTATGTTGTAGGACCTTGTACTTGGCTCAATACTTCGACTTTGTTTTATTAACTCCTTATTACCGAAACAAGGTGACCATACTCCACCTTTTCTTCCAAAAAATAATAATAAAAAAAAAATTAAAGGTGTGAATATTGTTGGCTATACTTTTATACGAACTTAGCCTTAGGTTGATATTTTTTTTTGATGTAAACAGATAGAGTCTGAAGACTCCAGCCAGATCAAAAATATATTAAAATCTAAACGAATGTACAATACAATACAAAAAATAAAACAAAAGTTTTACAAGCCGTAAAACTGTCGCCGTTAGGCACGCAAAACAAACAGCGGAATAATATGAATGACAAAACGAACATGGGACACTAGACAGACGACGAGGCCCAGCACTGAGGAGCCGCAGGAGGAAAGGGAGGAAAGAAATCCTCGAAGTGACGGGTCGTCGATCAGGATCCCCGGGCAGTAGACAAAGAGGAACCATCCTGCGGCCGAAAACACAGCTCAGCCGGATCATTGCGGAACGTCAACGGGCCACGGAAGAACCCCGGGAACCAGAACTAGTCGCTCACTAGAACCTGCCATTGCAACACTCGCTAGCAGAGGGCGCAGAGCCAAGCAAAGAGGCCGCACGCGCCTCACAAGCTAGGAGAGACCTGACACGCTGGCACTCTAACAGAGCCAAGAAAGGTCTCGGAGCTGAGAGATGCGCAGAGCGATGAAGCAGAACAGCGCAGCAAAAACTCAAACATCCATGAAACAACCAAAAAGGAGTAACTCAGCCAGCAAACAAGAAGAGGAACAGAAAAAGAAAGGAAACATCTCCATTAAGCCTGGAGAGCACTGCAAGCCCACCCAACAAATAAAACAACAAACTCAAAAGGAGCACACCAGCTCCAAGCGCCCCCAAAAAAGGAGCAATTGAGATAAGATTCGAGCGATCACCAACCTAACAGCGACTGAAATAATCATAGCCAAAATAAACAGAAGAAGCCAAGAAGAAAAGAGAACATCCATAACAAACAGAGACTAAACATCCATAGAAAGCCCTGAACACGAACAGACAGTAGGGCGGTAGAAAAAAAACTAAACAACCCAAACAACCAAAGTCCGAAGACCGCAACAAAATACATCAGATGCCTGATCCATCACAAGGCCAAGAGATAATACAGCCTCAAAAAAGCAATAATCATAGGCTGTGCAAAAACAGACCAAAAAACAGCGCCAAAGAGCTCAGCCGAGCAGCAGGAATCACAACTGGTCCAGAACCAAAAGAGGCCAAGAGCCAACACAGAATAGGGCAGCCAGCCCTAAATTTAAACCTACTAGAACAAAACGAACTAATCAACCATCCAAAAACAGAGTATCATAAAGCATTAAGACCGGTAAGACAATGAAAAGATTCATCTAAACGGCTACAATTAAAGGCATCTCTGTCTTGGAGCTTAACTTTCGAAGACCAAAATTTAAAAAGAAATAAGAGCTCGTCGATCAGAAAAGAAATAGTGGCGGCTCTATGCGAGAAGAGCCTACAGTTCCTTTCCAGCCACACTATCCAAATAATAATATGAACCGATAGGTTCCATCCTTTGCGAAATCTAGGATACGAAGCTGGAGAAGACCAACAAGTAACATTGGAAGGTAAGGCTGGGTTTTCCCAAGCCATAGAAACAATCTTCCAAAGAGGAGCGATGAAGGAGCAGCACACAAAAAGATGGTTACCATCCTCTGAAACTTCTGAGCACATTGGACAGAGTTGTCCGTATGCTAGATTTCTTTTGTTAAGAACCTCGACCGTGAGTAATTTATTGTTTAGAGCAAGCCAAGAATTAATCTTGACTTTGAGGGGAACGCAAGAGTTCCAGATGAACTTAGCTGAAGGAGATTTAATCCCGCGAAAGTTAAGAAAACTATAAAACGATTTAACCGAGAAGGTCCCGGAGGCGCCCCAACGCCATCCGACATCTTCAAAAGGCTGCCATTCGAAGAGGTAAAGAGAATGAATGAGTTCGAGAAGGTCAGAAACTAAGGGGGGAGACAACTCCTCCGTGAACGGGATAACCCAGTGCCTGGAGGAATTAACCCAGGAAAAAGATTCAGCCACAGAGGCATCCGGGGAGGAGGCCAGGCGGAAAAGATGAGGATAGGCCGTTGATAGTTTGGTCTTGCCCATCCAGAGATCAGTCCAGAATTTAGTTTTGGAGCCATCAGCGCAGATACGGTAAATACCGCATTGGAAGGCTTCAGCAGCCCTCCAAACTCCTTTCCAGAACGGGAAAGCTAACCGATGGATAGATGTGCGGAATTCCCACCAGGGGGTGGAAGAGAAATAATACCCTTTGATACACTGAACTCAAGGAAGGTGATCAAATTTATGGAATCTCCACAGCCATTTGCCTAAAAGGGCAATGTTATGGTCCCGAAGGTTTAAAACCCCCAAGCCACCGCTAGCCTTCGAAGAACAGATAAGGTTCCAGTTGCAAAGGTGAAAACCTCGCTTAAAACTGGAAGAACCAGACCAGAAAAAATTGCTTCTGATTTGGTCAAACCTCGTGAGGACCCAGGAGGGAATGCAATAGAAAGACATCATATAGAGAGGGATAGCAGAGAGGACCGAGTTAAGAAGGACTAATCTCCCTCCGCAGGATAATAATCTACCAGACCAGACATTGAGCCTAGCTTCAAATTTATTAATGAGGGGAAACCAGTCAGGTTGGTGCAATTTGCCCCATCTCAGCGGAATGCCCAAGTAGGTAATGGGGAATGCCGCAATGCGACAGTTAAAAAATTGAGAAACCTCAGTCTGACGGCTGTGGTCACCACCCAGCCATAGCACCGAGGACTTTTGAAAATTGATGGAGAGGCCTGAGGCCAGCTCAAAACAATAAAGCAGCAGCTTAAGGTTACGCAAAGAGGAGCGGTTCGGTTTAGTGAAAATAATAGTGTCATCGGCATATTGCAGATTAAGGATACCATCAAAATGATGAGAGCGCCCGAGGCCGTCAATGACGTTAGCCTTACGAGCGTTGCGAAGCAACTTGCTGAATACGTCCGCAACCAAGGAGAATAGAAGGGAGGATAGGGGGTCTCCTTGGCGAAGACCGCATTTGATCTTAAATTTGTGGCCTTTTGAGCCATTGATAAGGATTGAGGAGGTACCAGCGAACAGGCTGGATTTGATCCATGCGATCCATTTAGGGCCGAACCCCCGATGAAGGAGGATATCAAGAAGAAAATCCCAACTGACATTATCGTAAGCTTTTTGAAAGTCTAGTTTAAGAAGGATGCCTTCCGATTTGGAGTGGTGGCAGAGGGAAATAATCTCTTGAGCTGATACAATGCTATCAAGAATAAAACGATCTTTAATAAAACCAGATTGGGCCGGATGAATAAGGGGCGAAATGATAGCGCTGAGTCTAGCGGCTAGGACTTTAATGATGATTTTGAAAGAAGTGTTGAACAAGCTAATGGGTCTAAAGTCCGCTAGAACGTGGGCACCCGCCATTTTAGGAATGAGAACAATGTGCACATAGTTAATACGGTCGAAGGAGAAGGAACCCTGGTGCAGGTCCTTAAAGAGGTTAAACAGGTCATCCATGAGCCAGGACCAGAACTTTTGAAAGAAAAAAGCCAGGAAGCCGTCCGGTCCAGTCGCTGAATCACTTTTTAAGGCGAAGACAGCAGATTTGATCTCTACCATGGAGAAAGGAGCCTCGAGAGAGGACAGCTCAATGGACTGGGATCCATAGAGTTGATGCCAATCAAGAGAGATGAGACGCGTTTTAGGAGAACCGATAAGGTCTTTATAGAAGGAAAGGAAAGCACGATGAATATCAGTTTCAGAGTGGAGGTCCACTCCGTTATCATTGATCAAAGAGATTCGGTTACAACGTTGCCTGTGGGAAGCAAAATGGTGGAAAAAGGCGGTGTTGCCATCACCCTCCTTCAGCCATTTGGCTCTGGCTCTTTGAGCCCATTTGGTATGGTCCTGAAGGAGGATGTCAGCATATTTGTGCTTGCAAACTAGATGCTCGTTACGAGCAGAAATAGTCAATGGTCCTTGCTCTTCCATTACATCGATGGCTTCAATGGAAGCAAGGAGAAAACTTTTAAGAAAGTTTGTATTGAATTGCCTTTCGCGGTGCCAGATTTTGTAGCCATGTTTAATGGCATGGAGCTTAAGAAGGAGATTGCCAAGACCGGAAGACCCAGTGATAGAGGTGAGGCATTCCTCAACCAGGTTAACAAAAAGCTGGTCTTGGAGCCAGAACTTTTCGAAACGGAACTGGTGATGGTGAGGGAAATGAAAGTTAGAGTATAGGGCGATGGGAACGTGGTCAGAGGACGGGTTGGGTAAGGCTTTGGCGAAAGAATTGTGGAATTTGGAGAACCATAAATGAGAAATAAGGAAGCGATCCAGTTTGGCCAGAATAGGAGGAAATCGTTGGTTCGACCAAGTGAAAGATATCCCGTTAATAGGAAGGTCAATTAACTGGAGATCTCTGATGCAGTCGTTAAAGATGCAGGATTGGGAGAAAGAGGCTACCGGGTTCGTCCTTTCGGACGCGAACCTGGTAACATTGAAGTCACCACAGAAGAAACAGAGACCATGAACGAAATTGTGTAATGATTGGAATTCGGTCCAAAAAAGAGGCCGTCGCTGCGACGTCGAGGGACCGTAAACCGATATCACAGTCAATACACAATTGAGAATCGTCCAGTGAAGTTGGACAACCAAAGAAAAGTTCAGACGGTGAACCGCGATAAGGGAGAAAACCGATTCTTTGAAACCTAGGAGGATACCGCCCTTAGCTCCAATAGAATCCAAAGAGATCCATCTAGCGATGGAGGTGCCTCCCAACGATTGAAAAAGGCAAGGGGAGGGCGACTCGATTTTCGATTCCTGGATGGAGATAAGGTCGCAATGGGAAGAAGCAATAAGGTCAAATATCGCTCTCTTTTTAACGGGACAATTGAGACCCCTGATATTCCAAGAGATACTAATCATTAGAGGCTAGGTGCTCCAGGACTCGAATACGTTCGTTCTTTCTAAGGATATGAATGGGACAAGAGACATCAGACACGAGCTTGAAACCCAAAGACTGAACAATGGACACCATCTCACTATCTGTGAGAGAGTCGAATTGGGGGTGGAAGATAGATCCTAACAGAACGGAAGGGGTAGAAGAATTGGATTGAGGATAGGTCGAGACAAGCAGGGGAGAATCGGATGGGAGCGAAATATTTTTTGCCAGCAGCCGTGCCCTAGATCGAATTAACTGATGCGATCGCCAGCCAGGCGAGGAGGACAAACGAGGAGAGTCCTGCAAGTACTCACTAGTAGGGGTGAAAGGAGACAGAGCTTTGTCCTTGACAATGCTAATCGGGGGAGAAGCAGTAGTAGAAATAGCAATAGGGGAAAAAACATCCAGGACCCGCCGATACGGTGAAACGGGGAGAACCACGGAAGGCAGAGCCTTCCGACTCCCTCAAACCCGAACAACCATATCAGGCGATAGCCACACTAAAGTTAAAGAGAAGGGAAACAGTGGACGCAAGGCCCAAACAGGCCCTCGAGGGGGGACCACAAACATAGGAGCCTCAAGATTGAGAGCGAAGAATTGCAGAAAATAGTCTACAGAAATAATGCAAAAGAACATAGTGGAACCTAAATTAAAAAAACACGATACCTGTTTTGAGGCTTGCGCAGACTCCAGATCTGCTACTTCATCCCGAAGCAGATCATCTTGATCAACCCATTCCAAGGCCTTAGAGGGTGAGGAATGCTTAGCAGAGAGCGAGAAAGGAGGAGACGGAGACGCGCTGGAGGTAGGGAAATGTGCCAGCTTTTGAAATCTCTCCCAATCAGAAGTGAAGGAGGGATTAATATCCCAAGCGGGCCACAAATCAGCAATGGAAGCATCGGAAGGGTTAGCCTGAGCGCTCTTGCAAGACGATGGAACTTTAGTAGGAATCAGGGAAGGGGACGGCAGTGAAGCAAGGGAAGGAGACAAGCCCCTTGACATTGGCTGAGAAGAGCGGTCAGGATTGATCCAAACCAAGTTCGGCGCCTTGGACGGTGAAATCTTCGAAGTGCTAAGCGGAGGGAAAGGTTTGCAAAGCTGTGGAAGCACACCCCTAGCCGGGGGTTTAGAGGATGCCTTCCCAATAGCCTGCACTGCTTTGGGCATCGATGAAGAGCCAGGGTGAAACACAGGAGAAGGCTCGAGGCAAAATGCCGGCTTAGAGGACCCCGAGGGGGGAGCTGCATCATGATACTGAACCGAAACGGTAAAGGCGGAGATACCGCCTTTCAGACAGAACGCCTCGATACGATCCTTTCTATTGGGACAGCGGAACAAAGCTTCAACCTGAAGGCTGCTTGATGCAAGCCTAGCGCAGGAAGGCAAGCTAACAATCTCCCCTATACATTTGGCCATGGCCAATAAGTCTCATCGATTCACAGAAAGGGGGAAGACCCACGGGAGAAACTTTGATAGGCTCAGGTTCCAGAGCCGAAGACGAAGGGTTGAGAAGGACCCATTTGCGAATAGCTAAGGAGATGGTACCGATCGCGAGAGAAGAGTTGGCACAAAGCTCTTCGAGAATCTTGGGAGAAGGGCACCTGATGATAGCATCTCCGTTCGAGCAAGAGTAGAGCACCCAATCCCAATCTCGAACGTTGCAAGAGTTGCAAAGAAAAGAGTTGAGGGTGTAGAAAGGGATCGAGCCTCCGAGGAAGGAGATTGCCCCATAAGTACTGAAGAACTTCAATCTATCAGAAAGCTCCGTGTCCGGTAAAAAAACTTGCGTCACGACCGGCTTCACCGGAAGAGGCGAAGGGGCAGCAAGATCGATAGATCCAGAAGGATCAGAAGACAGGAGGCGAGAGGCATTAGGGGGGGTCGGGAGAAGGGGCGAACTGGAAGAAGCTTTCTTTTTTTCTGCCTTAGCCGAGGGTAGGTCCGCCAACTTCCGTTGCAAAGCCGGAAAATCAAGAGCAGTAAGCACTTGATCAGCAATCGGAACTCCTACGGAAAGGCCCAGAAATTTTTGGAGGGCGAAACAGCGGTGACACGCGTGGCCCTCCTTAAGGCAGAACAGACATTTCATCTTGGAAACGCAAGAAAACTTCAAGTGACCCGGTTGAAGACACCGGAAACAGGTGAACGGAGAAGGGGGAGAAAAAGATCGAGGAGAGGAGGAAGATGAAGGGTTAGTGCAGGCGAGAGGGCGGGAAGGCAGGTGATAAGAAGCCTCTGGAGAATGGGGTCGGGAGGGCCTAAAAGGCCCAATGCCAGCAGACCCCATCCCAGAAAGAGACCCAACAGGCCTCTGGCCAAAAGAAGCCGTTATTATTATTATTATTATTTTTTAACAACTTCAACCCACGAAAGTTCCATCGGCTCTAAGAGAGGGAAGGCCCACCAAGGGCAGAACGTGAACCGTAGGAGAATGGTGAACAACGGCGGCAGAGAGGTACCGCCGCCAGAAACCTTCCCAGGCGAGAGTCGAGTGTGGGGGAAATGCACAGGGAAGAAGGGGGAAAGAGAGAAGGAGGGATGGGGAGGAGGATAGAAAATCCAGAGATGATAGTAAAGGAGACGAAAGGAGCTCTGAAAACAGCTAAACGAAAAGGCAAACGAAACCGCCCCACAATTACAATAAATAGAAAATAAATCAGAAACCCAAATGCAGCCAAGAAGCACCAACGCCAAATTAAAAACAAAGCAAAATAAATACTTACAGTGAGCGGCAGCGATGGAGAAGGGAAGCAGCGAAGCCTAATTAAACCTCAATGAGAACGGCACACGAAGAGGGGAGGGAACAGGACGAAGACGGAGCTACTGTCAGGGGAAAGGAGGCAGCGATTCACAATCAATGGAAGAGAACCACCGGAGCAGCAGGGGAAGCAGGAGTGGAGGAAGCCAAGCACTCGGGTCCTCCAATGGACTCACTCAGCAAAGGGAAAACGCAGGCCACCGGGAACGCGAGGGGAGGGACGAGATGAAGGTGGGGAGAGAGGGGGGGAAATGAAAAGGGTCTGAGGAGAAAACGAAGGCAAGTAACTTTAATGAAGGGGGAAATGAGAAAGGGAGAGTGGACGCACCGGATCTGAGCTCTGGAGAGACAGAGAGGGGAGAGTTTTCAAGTTTTTGCTCATAAGACGGAGAGGGGAGAGTGGACGCCTTAGGTTGATAATTGGTCACCTAAAGAAACGTTGCGATAGCTTTTCTTGTATGCCATGACCGCTTATGAGCAAAAAAGTAGTACCTTGTAGCTCAAAAATTATTTTCCACCAAAATTTTCGATAAACAGTACTTAACCTATTCTATTTATTTAAAGTTTAATAAAACAGTTGAATCTCCAAAATATTCATACTGTCATCTCCCATTTCTTTGCACGTGCAATGCAAATATAAACGATGGTTATGTTTAGAGCATCCATAGTGGTCAATGTCTAAATTATGTATACATGGATAAATGCATATAGCATTTGGCTATTGTGCTGCAGTCGTCGAATGCTATTTTTTACCAATTTAATTTAAAATAATAAAAATCTCAGATCAGACGGATCTCAAAGTTGCGTCGGAGGGAAAAAAATATTTTTTAATTGACTGACGGAAGTTCACATTGCGTCGGAGGAGGAAATTTTTTTAAAAAAATTTATTTTAGTTTTATTGGCTTTATTAATTTAATAATTGATCAAAATACCTCTCCTTCAAATATGAAGAGCTAGCCATGTAATAAGGGGCAAAATTGTAATTCATTTTTAAAAAAAAAAACTCAACTGACGGCACTTCATGTGCCGTCCGAGGGAATTTGTAATTTTTTTTTTTTTACTTTGTAAAAATTAAATTTTTTGGGAGGGACGGAACTCAAAGTTCCGTCCGACGATTTAAAAATAATATTTTTTCGAGCGACGGAACTCGAAGTTGTGTCCTTTAAATTATGCATAATTCTCATATCTGCTCTCATATATAGCAGTCTCCTGAAGCAATATATGCAGAATATGCATATTTAGCATACGACTGCAACGAAATTTTCGACAAAATATGCATATTATGCATATTTAGCACACGACTACAAATGCTCTTAGGAGGCGTTTGGTAGACTTCAATTGCATTACAAGTGTAATTATAGTTGCAATTACAGTTAGAATTGCAATATTTGAGAGAGGTTCGTCGTAGAAGAGAAACCATCAATTATTAGCCGAACTTTACTTGCTAATCACTTGCACCTAATACGTGTGCAGGTTGAAAGTTGCAAGTGGTGTTTCATTTGAAACTATAAATAACATATTTTTTAGTGACAACTTTAAAGTTGCATACTCAAATATTGCTACAGAGTTTTATCTTGCAACTTAGCTGCATTTGTAGCCTAATTGCAATGAATTTTATTGTTGTAAAACATCTCCTTAGAGCATCTCAAATCGTTTTTGTTATTTTGACAATTTAGCAAAATAGCAAATGACAAAATGAGTGATTCATCGCAATCGTCGATTGCTATAATATGAGAAACAATAATAAAAAATGATCGGACAATACATCAATTTTCGTTTAATTGTAAATAATTTTTAAAAAATAAAATAAAATGTGAAACAGAAAATGTTGTTCCTGTTGGTGTATGCCCTATAAACCAACCTCATATTTTTTTTGATAACACGGATAGAGTCGTAAGACTCCAGCCCAATATATATAAAAATAAATAAAATAAGAGTACAATCGAGGCCAATTTTTTCAGAAGTAAAATTGAGCAAGCAAAAAATAAGGGTATATACATGAGGAGACAACAGCCTGGGGAAGACCGCTGTACATCTTCAAAAAGCCAAACACAACAAAGAAAACGAGACCGCCACTCCAAGAGCTACAGCCAGAGCAAAACCGGCGCACCCGCAAGCGAGAAATCCTGCAGACTCATGCTGCAAGACTGGAAACATGGCTGCAGCGCCCACAGCCAGACACATAGCGCTTCAAAACCCAGACCGAACTGACGCCCAGGCAGCGAGCCCAACAGGAGCCCACCCAACACATCCAAAGATTTGAAAAGGCAAGCAGGCCCAATGCGAGATGCGGAACAGGAAGCCTCACTCCATCAACGCAAAAAAAAAAAAAACAAGCTCCAAGACCAGAGCAGAGCAACGCGAGCAATGCAAACAACAGAGGAACACCTGAAGTCGGCAGACGATAGGATCTCTGAAAACAATACCACAGACAAAACCACAATAACCGCCAGATTCCTGGCGACCATAACTAAAAAGCTGAGACCGTGGAGAAGACCATCGCGGCCATCCAAAGGAAATGAGAAGAATAACCGGCGACACCCAAGCCAGGGCACTAAAAGTGGCTACGCCCTAGCTCGCAGAAAGAAACGAAGCATAGTCGCACCAACATCTCAAGCAAGACAGCCCAACATAGAAAACTCGCAAACCGGTGATGCCACAGCAAACAATAACCCACAACAGAGGCAGAAAAGTGAAAATACCACAAGGTAAGCAGAAATAATTATGCAAACAACAGGAGATCATAATTCAACAGTACTAAATCCACCCAAAAATAAGAGCATATAGGTAAGGAGGCAGTGGAGTGAAAATTAAAAAACCAGTATTGATATCACCCCTAAAAAATCAGACCAAACGATAGTGAACCGGGCCAACAGGAAGAAAAAAATTGTATCTGCTAAGCTGTAGTAACACAAAAACGCAACAAGGGGTAGTAAAGCCGCAGCTAGAAGAAACAAACCAATGCAACTAAACGGGAAAAGATTAATAAACAACACAGCCAGAGGGTAAGGAAAGAAATGGCCGCCAAAAGAAAGGCCTAACATCATCGAAAGAAACATACGGGCATACCACACTGATAAAGAAATGGCTCCATCTATTCATCATGACCGAACCACCAGACCAAAAAACCTACAACCAGAACAAAATAGGAGCAAGAAAATAGCCCATAACCTGTCGGCATCAGCCTAAATAACCCCCAAAAGACAGCTGATGAGAGGGCAATCATCCACCACCACAACATCAGATCTGCAAAAAGAAGGGGAGAGAGCCCAAGTTAGAAATAGTAAAGAACGGTAAGATTAAAAACCGGTCGAGCAACACAAAATAAGTGCCTCATCCAGGCGACTAAGGTGCAGAGCTTCCACTTTATCATCCGATAAAGTGGACGGCCAGAACTTAGCGAAAAATAAGAAATTCTCTATAATGGTCTCAATCGATGAGACAGAGTGATTAAAAATACGATTGTTACGTTCAGACCAAATAACCCAAATGATGACCGTGATGGAGAGACTCTAGGATTTACGAAATTCTTTTCTGAGAGAGAGAGAGACTCCCAGCTGGACGCAAATTCACCGGGGATCTGAGGCGCTTGCCAGGCAATAACAATAATCTTCCATAACAGTTGAATAATGCTACACTTAAGAAAAAGGTGATCAGCGTCCTCGTGAACAGAGGAACATAACGCACAAGATTGGCCTAAGGCCAGGTTCATCTTGTTAAGAACATCGACAGTAAGAAGTTTGTTGTTAAGAGCTAACCAAGTTAAGATTGTAGGTTTGAGAGGAGCGCGAATGTTCCACAAGAACTAAGCACACGGAGAGTAGATACCACCGAAATTCAGGAAGTTATAGAAGGATTTAACGGTGTAATTTCCAGAACTAGTCCATCTCCATTTGAAATCGTCAATTGGCTGCCAGGGATACAGTTGATACAGCTGAATAGATCGTGAAAGACGTTCACAAGAGGCACAGGGAGAACGCACGAGAATGGAATCGACCAAAATTTTTGGTTATTGATGATAGTAACATAATCTTCCACCTTGGCGGATGGATTGGTTACTAATTGGTATAACTCAAGGTAAACGTAAGCTAACTTGATATTACCAAACCAAAGGTCTTCCCAGAATTTGGTCTTCGACCCAAAAGCGCACACATGTGCTAAACCACACCGGAATGGACCGACAACTTTCTAGACTCCCTTCCAGAAAGAGGAAGCTCTGCGGGATATGGGAAATGGGAAATCCCACATCTTACGACGAGAGAAACAGCTGAGAGAGATCAGACGAACCCAGGGTAGCTGTAACGCCCCGAATCCCAATTTACTGAATTCGAGATGTTCTTCAGGATCTTTTCGCTTTCTTCACATACAATTTTACAAGGAATTTTAAAACTTTTCTTTTACATCAAAGTTTACAACATATTACATTTGAATTTTCACAGCGGAAGCAAAATATACAATATTTACATAAATGAACAACAGCAAAATGAACTCTTTATGCATCCATTCCTCTTACATGTAATTATATCCTGCATAGAAACTGTGGGTACGTCAGTTTATTCAACCGACGATAATTATACATGGCCATCCTCTCTATGCCAGAAACAGTATAATGAATCTCATTTCTTACAAATCACAAACTTGTTCAACATAAGCATGCAAATAAGAGGGAATTTTTAATGATGTCGTGTCGTGATTGTGCACTTAAATCCTTAATGCAATTTATTTAATTAACATGACACTAATGCGCACTTGTTCGAATTCTATGCATCCCATACTACATAGGTTCGAGGGCAAGCCTCTTAATCGACCTTCATTTTTTGTAGGGTTCAATCCCCCGCCATGACTTATTCTACTTCTGTAATTCCAATGAGTATCTTAGATGAATCTATGAGTACAAGCATGTATCCTGGCCCCTGGAGTAGAATTTCGCGCCATGTCTTGACTCGTCAAGCATGCATTCTGCGACAATTCAGCCTCCTCCCTGAACACACTCCTCTTGCAGTCACCAAAACATCCCATAAGCGTGACTAGAGTCCGATCATTACTGAGTTGTGCCCGCGCCATGTCTTGACGCATCAAGCATGCATTCTGCGGCTCACACACCCGCACCGCACCCTAGCTCTCATACTCATGTTTTTCTCTCACCTTCATCACCTCCACACTATGTATTTAAGTTACATTAGAATCATGAA
This sequence comes from Hemerocallis citrina, assembly GCA_017893485.1. NCBI lineage: Eukaryota > Viridiplantae > Streptophyta > Magnoliopsida > Asparagales > Asphodelaceae > Hemerocallis > Hemerocallis citrina. Next base: position 97,644,382 of record CM030358.1, on the reverse strand, counting down.
TAGAAATCAAGCTCTAGAGTTAGCCTCTCCATCAACCGGACTTATCATTTCATTTCACTGACCAACCTGGTCTAATTCTCAATATCATTTCATTCACTGCCGGAGAGACTTAGCTACTCTTTGTTCAATTTCAAATTCACAATACCCAATGGAGCATCATCAGCTCGTCTTTCATTTTAGAGTCTCACAGACTTTCTCATCATGATTTCACATTTCATAATTTCATTTAATTCTCAATTCTCATCTATGATTCATTTACACAATTCATGCAGCCATAATCAGAATCCATCAATGAAAGCATAAAGTTCATCATTATCACAGTAAAATACATGAATCAAATTATCGAAGTCCCCTCTGTACAGTCGACTTGGGAAAGTACCAGTCGACTTATACAGTCACATACAATTTCCTCATAAAAGCTCGGGATAGTCGACTGTTGCACTCAACCAGTCGCCTGTCCCGCAACCGTTCATATTCACAATATTAACCACACATCAGTCGTCTGTCCTAGAAATTTCAACAGCATAATTCCATGTCCAAATCAGTCGACTTGCTACACGCAATCGGTCGACTGGACAGATCCATTTTCAATAGATTATTTACAGTTCTTACGTGCATTTCATCGTGATGTCAATTAACAGTATACATAAGTTCATGTTCCACAGACAAGGTTTCTTATCATTCAGTAACACTACAACATGGATTTTCTAGTTTACTAACATGCTCTTTTCTTGAGGGAAAATACTTAAGACATGCATTCACAATGCTCATGTTTTCTTACGATCATGAAGATATGAATCCCAAGTCATCAAACTGGGTCCACATGGTGAAATATCTCAATTTATGAAACTACCAAATAATCACAATCAGATTGAAGCACCAGTCGACTTAGCGCAACATCAGTCGACTGCTTCGACAATTCTAAAACATTAATCACCATTCGTTCTTTTCATTCATTTACTTTCCCTCCATCATATGTGTCATAGGGAAACCATACAAATAGTAACCACACCATTTTGTTCATTTATACACATGTTTATCATCACATTATGCAAAATAAGGTCTCGTACCAGTCGGCTGATTCTCATGCCAGTCGACTGTACCGACAGTCTGGTGCTCACAATTACTAGCATGGTCAAGCAATTTCTACTGCATTCAATTCACTTTGTAGCATGGTATCAGTCATAACAATTATATTAACATTCCTACAATAGAAGTCCTGAGAAACACCCACCTTTTATGAAGAAAATAACGAAATCCCGCAAGTCCTTCAATATAGCGCAGCACTTCTTGCTCCTTTGCTCCACACCGGGCTCCTTAGCAATGTTGCTTGCCTCCACAGAAAACTCCCACACAACTCACAGATACTCTCTATAATCTCAGGAAATTTTAGTGTAAAAGAGATAGGGAATAGGAGGGGGTATTTATACTAGAATATAGGTGAAATGGAGGGATGAGATTTGTTGGGGAGTTGGAGATCAAAGGCTGAGATCAGCTCGGGAGTTGAGAAAACTACCCACAACTCAAAGGTAACTACCCATGATCCACACCCACACACCCACAATCCGGCCAAGGGTTTGTGCCTAATACACGTGTACATTGAGTGCACGTGTAAGCACAAGTCACACACAAGTATACCCGGAATTAATGGAGAAAAGAAAAATGTTACATTACAAGTCATAGAAGATAATAAGAGGGTTTAAAATTCATGGGCTTAAAATCAATTTGGGCCAAAATAAATTTTATTAAAAGAAAATAAACAAATTAACATTGGGCTTTAAAGCAAGTATTTTATAGAGAAAAATATAATTTATTCATCATGGAGTAATAGCCACATGCTACACAAGCATACTATAAAAGAGAATTAATCTTCAAGTATTTAGGAGAAATCGGGGTATTACATCACTCCCTCCTTAGAATAGTTCCGTCCCCGGAACTACAGCCAAGAGCGAGAAGAAGAAAAACACAATAACAAGAGGTACAAAAATACAAAATACAAATACAATCAACAAGACAATCAAGCAAAAAGCTCAGGATAGTCCTTCAACATCTTCTCCTCAGATTCCCAAGTAGCCTCTTCAACCAAGTGGTTTCTCCAGACTACCTTGACCATCGGTATCGTCTTATTCCTCAAGACCTTCTCTCGACGATCAACAATCTCAACAGGAGTCTCGATGTAATTCAGGTCTAACTGCAAACCTTTCGGCACTTCAGGCAAATGATGACTCGGATCTGGAATATAACCTCTTAACATAGACACATGAAAGACATTGTTCACCTGAGATAACTCTTCCGGTAATTCAAGCCGGTAAGCAGTTTTCCCGATCCTTTTCAATATCTTGTATGGGCCTATAAACCTCGGGGCTAACTTCCCGCCTTTACCAAACCGAACCACACCTTTGCTGGGTGATACCTTCAGAAAGACGAAGTCACCAACCTCAAACTCAAGGTCCCTTCTCCGGTTGTCTGCATAGCTTTTCTGCCTGCTCTGAGCTTCCACCAACCTCTTCCTGATCAGATCAATCTTCTCAGAAGTCAGCTGCACAAGCTCAGGACCAAACAACTGACGCTCCCCAACCTTATACCAACACACAGGAGTCCTACACTTCCTGCCATACAAAGCTTCATACGGCGCCATCCCGATGCTAGCCTGAAAACTGTTGTTGTAGGCAAACTCCACCAAAGGTAAATGCCTTTCCCAACTGCCTCCGAAGTCTAGTATACAACACCGAAGCATATCCTCAAGAATACGGTTGACTCTCTCGGTCTGCCCATCGGTCTGAGGATGAAAAGCAGTGCTGAAATCCGTCTTGGTACCCAAAGCTGCCTGAAGACTCCTCCAGAAATGTGAAGTAAACCGTGCATTTCGATCAGACACAATAGTCGAAGGAACGCCATGAAGTCGGACAATCTCACCAACATACAACTCAGCCAACTTGTCCATCGAAACCGTGAGTTTCATCGCCAAAAAGTGAGCGGATTTGGTAAGTCGATCGACTATAACCCAAATAGCATCATTGCCTTTAGAACTCTTAGGCAATCCCGTGATGAAATCCATACTGATGTTATCCCACTTCCATTCCGGAATAGGTAACGGCTGTAATAGACCTCCGGGTCTCTGATTTTCGGCTTTGACTTGCTGACAAACCTCACACCTCGCGACAAATTCGGCCACATCCCGCTTCAAACCTGGCCACCAGAAATGCTGTTTGATGTCTTTGTACATCTTAGTACTCCCAGGATGTACTGACAAAAGAGTAGCATGTGCCTCCTGAAGAATACTCTCTTTCAGGTCCGCCTGATCTGGAACACACAGCCTATCTCCGAACCACAGCACTCCATCCCTGGTCTGAAATCTGGGCAACCTGCCAGCACTGACCTGCTCCTTCATCCCCAAGATATCAGCATCAGTCTCCTGACTTGCAATGATCCTGGCATTCAAAGTAGGCTGAAGCTTCAACTAAGCCAAAGATGCTCCCAATCCTTGCAAGACCACCTCAATACCTGCTCGATCCAACTCCTCAATCAGATGCCTCTGAGTTGTAATCAAACTGGCCAAACTGCTCTTGCGACTAAGTGCATCAGCAACAACATTAGCCTTTCCAGGATGATACTTGATCTCAGGTCGCATATCCTCGAGCACTTCCAGCCATCTCCGCTGTCTTAGATTGAGATCCCTCTGCTGGTAGATATACTTCAAGCTCTTATGATCCGTGTACATGTTCAGCTTCTCACCATACACGTAGTGCCTCCATTGCTTTAAAGCAAAGATAATCGCAGCCAGCTCTAGATTATGAGTCGGATAATTCTTCTCATGCGGTCGTAGTTGCCTAGACCCATAAGCGATTACTTTACCCTCTTGCATTAAGACACAACCAAGCCCCCGATGTGAAGCATCGCTATAGACGTCATACTCAACTCCTGCTCTAGGCAAAGCCAAAATAGGTGCAGTAGTCAGTCTATCCTTCAACTCCTGAAAACTCGCCTCACATTGCTCGGTCCACTTGAAGCTCACATTCTTCTTGGTCAACTCGGTAAGCGGCACAGCTATCTGAGCATAACCTTGAATGAATCTCCTGTAGTATCCAGTCATCCCAATTAAACTTCTGACTTCCTTCACTGTAGTAGGCCTAGCCCAATCTCTCACTGCCTCTATCTTCTGAGGATCAGTTGCCACTCCCTCCTTAGAAAGGATGTGACCTAGGAATGCCACTTCAGATTTTCAGAAATCACACTTGGATAACTTGGCATACAACCCCTGCTCTCCCAACTTCTGCAAAACTGCTGCCAGATGCTCGGTGTGCTCCGCCTCAGACTTGGAGTACACGAGAATATCGTCGATAAACACCACGACGAAAGAATCAATAAACGGCCTCAGAACTCTGTTCATCAAGTCCATGAAGATTGCGGGTGCATTCGTCACTCCGAATGGCATAACTAAGAATTCGTAATGCCCATGCCGAGTTCTAAATGCAGTTTTATGCACATCTTCAGCTTTCACTCGAACTTGGTGGTAACCTGATCGAAGATCTATTTTGGAGAATACAGCTGCTCCTTGTAGACGATCGAACAAGTCATCAATTCGAGGAATCGGATACTTATTCTGAACAGTGACCTTATTCAGCTCCCGGTAATCGATACACATCCTCATCGATCCATCCTTCTTCTTTACCAAAAGCACTGGTGCTCCCCAGGGTGACGCACTAGGTTGAATAAAGCCTTTTCCCAACAGTTCCTCAATCTGCCGTTTCACCTCATCCTGTTCCACTGGAGCCATCCTATAAGGTGCCTTAGAAATGGGCGCACTTCCCGGTTGAACAGTGATGCTGAACTCTACATCACGGTGCGGAGGTAACCCAGGAAAATCTTCCAAGAACACAGTCGGATAGTCCCGAACCACAGGAATCCCTTGCAATTCCACAGGAGTCTCTTCCTTGCGGATAGTTGCCACCAGCTTAGAACATTTCAACTTCCCTTGGAAAGTGACTTCAGGTCCACCTGGAGCCTTCACTGTGACGGTCTTGGTCTTGCACTCGATGCTTGCACTGTACACCGACATCCAATCAATGCCAATGATAACATCGACTCCCAAGATAGTCAGCTCGATCAGATCAATGCCAAAGATTCGATCCCCAATCACTATCTCGCAATCAGCATAGTACCGATCAGTGGTCAAAGTTTCCCCTGATGGCGTAGCTACTGCTAAGATCTTGCCTGGAAAAATCTTCGGTTCAACTCCCAACACTTTAGCAAACTTTGGAGACACAAAAGTATGAGAGGATCCAGTATCAAACAACACCACAGCTCCCTTTCCATTAATATAGAGTTCTCCTGTTACATAACATACATCATTACATAACAGTTTCACACTAAGAACGGGAAGAAGAAATGAAAAAGAAACCACACTAAACATCAGCCCTCGTACCAGAGATGACCTGATCCGCCTCCTCAGCATCAGCTTCTGTCAAAGCAAATACTCGCCCTGACTGGTACGGCCTCTTCCCAGTCTGCTGTATTGGCACATTGTGATTGCCAGCCCGTGGTTTGAGACATCGAGATTGGTAATGTCCCACTTCACCACAGTTAAAGCAAGTGACTGCAGAAGGTCTCCCTGCATCGTTTCCAGGTCTCCCAGCTACACTGACAGCATTCGCCCCTGTCGGTTTGAACTTCTGTGCAGATGGTTGCCCCTTGAAACTCCCCGATGGCGCGGGCCTCTTCCCAGACTGCCAGTTGCTCTTCTGGTGCTGAGCAACATGGAACTGCTCCATATCTGCCTCCGTTGCTGCCGCCCTCTTCACCAGCTTATCGAATCTCCTGATACCAAGGGGTATCATACGAGATCTCAAGCTCGGCCTCAGACCATGCTCAAACTTGCGAGCCTTCTTCGCCTCATCCATCACCAGTTCTGGAGCATACCTGGAGAGCTGAGTAAACTTAGTCTCATACTCCCTTACTGACATGCTGCCTTGCTGAAGTGACAGAAACTCCATGGCCTTTTTCTCCTGGACGTCGGAGGGGAAATAATGGCTGCGGAATTCTTCCAGAAATTCCTCCCAGCCAAGCAACAAGCCGCCCATAGTCCTCTTCATCGACTGCCACCAAACAGCCGCATCCTTCTCCAACTGCAAAGTCGCCAACTTGACCTTGCTGCCCTCCGGTGTTTCTAACACCTCGAAGATTGTCTCCACTTGCCGAATCCAGTTATCGGCCGCATCCGGGTCTGACTTTCCCTCGAACACTGGTGGTTTCATTCTCTTGAACGATTCCACTAGCTTGATTGCCTCGGGTACTGGATTTACCGGCCCCCTTCCTTGGTTTGCAGCCACAGCATTCAGCGTCTGGTAAACCCTTGCAAACTCGGCCTCAAGGTCCAAACCTTCACCATTCCTGGCTCCCCTTCTCGCCATATTCTGATGTAAAAGATCCATTAAATTCGAAGTATAAAACAAGAATTTAAACCAACTTTCATTTCATTGAATTTCAAAGTTTATACATTCGAATTAAAAAAAACATTTTAACATCAGAACAGAAGAAAAATAGAAACTAGGACAGTCTAATCTCTATGGGTCCTCTTCGCTGCTCGAAGTTCATCCCGCAGTTCATCCACCTCATCCTTCAGCACATCAGTCAGGTTCTTTTTCTTCTCAAGTTCCCAAATCCGATGGCTAAGAACAGAATAGTCAGCATTCCGCTTCTCCATCTGAGCCTCCAAAACTCCAACTCTATACTTCAAGGTATCCACTTGCCTCTGCAGAGAAGCTACAGTGCTACCCAGAGCTGGTCCCTTTTCTTCATCGGAAGAAGAAGAATCATCAGGTGAGTTCGGCGGTGGGGTGATCTCTCGAGATTCAGGGTACTCCTCATCATCAGAATCAGCTTGCCCGGGGTGATACTCGTCCTCAGAATCAGCCTGTCCAGGATGGTATTCTTCCTCAATAATGTGCCAGTCGTCGCCTCCAGCAGGGTCGAAGTGATCAGCCATCTTAGAATAGAGAGGAAGGAGCATAAAACATAGAGCAACACAAATGTAAGTCACTTACATTTAAATCTCTAAATCCAAACACACACTCTAATGTCCACATCTAGGGTGTCGTTCCTTATAAATTTGTACGAGTGTGAAAGCATAGAGAACGTGGCTCTGATACCACTCTGTAACGCCCCGAATCCCAATTTACTGAATTCGAGATGTTCTTCAGGATCTTTTCGCTTTCTTCACATACAATTTTACAAGGAATTTTAAAACTTTTCTTTTACATCAAAGTTTACAACATATTACATTTGAATTTTCACAGCGGAAGCAAAATATACAATATTTACATAAATGAACAACAGCAAAATGAACTCTTTATGCATCCATTCCTCTTACATGTAATTATATCCTGCATAGAAACTGTGGGTACGTCAGTTTATTCAACCGACGATAATTATACATGGCCATCCTCTCTATGCCAGAAACAGTATAATGAATCTCATTTCTTACAAATCACAAACTTGTTCAACATAAGCATGCAAATAAGAGGGAATTTTTAATGATGTCGTGTCGTGATTGTGCACTTAAATCCTTAATGCAATTTATTTAATTAACATGATACTAATGCGCACTTGTTCGAATTCTATGCATCCCATACTACATAGGTTCGAGGGCAAGCCTCTTAATCGACCTTCATTTTTTGTAGGGTTCAATCCCCCGCCATGACTTATTCTACTTCTGTAATTCCAATGAGTATCTTAGATGAATCTATGAGTACAAGCATGTATCCTGGCCCCTGGAGTAGAATTTCGCGCCATGTCTTGACTCGTCAAGCATGCATTCTGCGACAATTCAGCCTCCTCCCTGAACACACTCCTCTTGCAGTCACCAAAACATCCCATAAGCGTGACTAGAGTCCGATCATTACTGAGTTGTGCCCGCGCCATGTCTTGACGCATCAAGCATGCATTCTGCGGCTCACACACCCGCACCGCACCCTAGCTCTCATACTCATGTTTTTCTCTCACCTTCATCACCTCCACACTATGTATTTAAGTTACATTAGAATCATGAATAGAAATCAAGCTCTAGAGTTAGCCTCTCCATCAACCGGACTTATCATTTCATTTCACTGACCAACCTGGTCTAATTCTCAATATCATTTCATTCACTGCCGGGGAGACTTAGCTACTCTTTGTTCAATTTCAAATTCACAATACCCAATGGAGCATCATCAGCTCGTCTTTCATTTTAGAGTCTCACAGACTTTCTCATCATGATTTCACATTTCATAATTTCATTTAATTCTCAATTCTCATCTATGATTCATTTACACAATTCATGCAGCCATAATCAGAATCCATCAATGAAAGCATAAAGTTCATCATTATCACAGTAAAATACATGAATCAAATTATCGAAGTCCCCTCTGTACAGTCGACTTGGGAAAGTACCAGTCGACTTATACAGTCACATACAATTTCCTCATAAAAGCTCGGGATAGTCGACTGTTGCACTCAACCAGTCGCCTGTCCCGCAACCGTTCATATTCACAATATTAACCACACATCAGTCGTCTGTCCTAGAAATTTCAACAGCATAATTCCATGTCCAAATCAGTCGACTTGCTACACGCAATCGGTCGACTGGACAGATCCATTTTCAATAGATTATTTACAGTTCTTACGTGCATTTCATCGTGATGTCAATTAACAGTATACATAAGTTCATGTTCCACAGACAAGGTTTCTTATCATTCAGTAACACTACAACATGGATTTTCTAGTTTACTAACATGCTCTTTTCTTGAGGGAAAATACTTAAGACATGCATTCACAATGCTCATGTTTTCTTACGATCATGAAGATATGAATCCCAAGTCATCAAACTGGGTCCACATGGTGAAATATCTCAATTTATGAAACTACCAAATAATCACAATCAGATTGAAGCACCAGTCGACTTAGCGCAACATCAGTCGACTGCTTCGACAATTCTAAAACATTAATCACCATTCGTTCTTTTCATTCATTTACTTTCCCTCCATCATATGTGTCATAGGGAAACCATACAAATAGTAACCACACCATTTTGTTCATTTATACACATGTTTATCATCACATTATGCAAAATAAGGTCTCGTACCAGTCGGCTGATTCTCATGCCAGTCGACTGTACCGACAGTCTGGTGCTCACAATTACTAGCATGGTCAAGCAATTTCTACTGCATTCAATTCACTTTGTAGCATGGTATCAGTCATAACAATTATATTAACATTCCTACAATAGAAGTCCTGAGAAACACCCACCTTTTATGAAGAAAATAACGAAATCCCGCAAGTCCTTCAATATAGCGCAGCACTTCTTGCTCCTTTGCTCCACACCGGGCTCCTTAGCAATGTTGCTTGCCTCCACAGAAAACTCCCACACAACTCACAGATACTCTCTATAATCTCAGGAAATTTTAGTGTAAAAGAGATAGGGAATAGGAGGGGGTATTTATACTAGAATATAGGTGAAATGGAGGGATGAGATTTGTTGGGGAGTTGGAGATCAAAGGCTGAGATCAGCTCGGGAGTTGAGAAAACTACCCACAACTCAAAGGTAACTACCCATGATCCACACCCACACACCCACAATCCGGCCAAGGGTTTGTGCCTAATACACGTGTACATTGAGTGCACGTGTAAGCACAAGTCACACACAAGTATACCCGGAATTAATGGAGAAAAGAAAAATGTTACATTACAAGTCATAGAAGATAATAAGAGGGTTTAAAATTCATGGGCTTAAAATCAATTTGGGCCAAAATAAATTTTATTAAAAGAAAATAAACAAATTAACATTGGGCTTTAAAGCAAGTATTTTATAGAGAAAAATATAATTTATTCATCCTGGAGTAATAGCCACATGCTACACAAGCATACTATAAAAGAGAATTAATCTTCATGTATTTAGGAGAAATCGGGGTATTACAGTAGCTGATTGTGTTTAAGAAATCTCCATAATCATTTTCCCAAAAGAGCTAAGTTTTGGTGCCGGAGATGAAGAACCTCTAAACCGCCAGCAGCCTTAGAAGTACAAATCAGCTTCCAGCTGCAAAGGTGGGTGCCAGCTTTATAAGAATCACAGCCAGACCAGAAGAAGTTCCTTCTGATTTGGTCAATCCTCTTAATCACCCAAGAAGTGAGGTAAAAGAAGGACATCATATATAAAGGGATAGAGGGGAGAACAGAGTTCACAAGGATGAGTCTTCCTCCTCTAGACAGATGTTTATCGAGGCCACAGCGCAATTAAAGCAATGCGCGATTTCCGCTTGGCGGTTAGGAGACCCTCCAAGCCAAAGAACCGAGGACTTTTGAAAGTTAATGGTTAGGCCAGACGCGCTTTCAAAAATATAGAGAAGTAACTTAAAGTTACGCAACGAGCTACCATTGGGTTTCGCAAAGATAATGGTATCGTCGGCGTATTGAAGGTTCAACACGCCTCGATAACCATGAGAACCCCCCAGTCCTTCAATAACACCGGCCTCCCAGGCGTTACGGAGTAACTTACTAAACACATCGGCAATCAAAGAGAATAGAAGGGAGGATATAGGATCGCCTTGGCGAAGATCCCGCTTACACTTGAACTTGTGGCTTTCGGTCCCATTAACAATAATAGATGATGTACCGGTGCAGAGACTGGATTTAATCCAAGCGATCCATTTAGGACCAAAACTATAATGTAAAAGGATTTTGAAGAGAAAATCCCAGTTAACATTATCATATGCCTTTTGAAAATCTAATTTTAAAAGGTTCCCCTCAGAGTTGGATCTATGGTAATCGAAAATGATTTCTTGGGCCGACGCCACGCTATCAAGGATGAAGCGATCTTTGATGAAACTCGTTTGGGTGGTATCGATAAGGGGAGAAATAACTGCACTGAGGCGAGATGAGAGAACTTTCATAATGATCTTGAAAGTGGTATTGATAAGGCTAATAAGCCGAAAGTTAGAGACCAAATTAGCCCCCAAGAATTTGGGAATAAAGACGATATGCGCATAATTGATCCTATCAAAGGAGAAGTTCCCTTGATATAGATCGGAGAACATGTTGAACAGGTCGTCTTTGAGACAATCCCAAAAATGTTGGAAAAAGAAAGCTGGGAACCCATCTGGTGTAGGGGCCGAATCACTTTTTAACACGAACACAGCTGACTTAATCTCCTCCATAGAAAACGGAGCTTCTAAACTGGATAAATCATGCGTAGGTTGACCATACAACAGGGTCCAGTCCAAATGAATGGAACACTGGCTAGAGGAACCCAGAATATTTTTAAAAAAGTGGAGGAAGGCAGCATGGATATCCAAACCAGAAGTAATTTCATTACCATTGTCCATAATAGACGGAATACGGTTGCATCGCTGACGGTGAGATGCAAAGTTATGGAAGAAGGAGGTGTTGCCATCACCTTCCTTCAGCCAACGAAACTTCGCCCTCTGAGCCCATTTAGTGTGGTCATTGTGGAGTAAGGACGCAAAATCTCTTTTACAAGACACCCTTTCGGAGCGAAGAAAATCCGATATAGGCCCACGTTCCTCAAGCTGATCAATGGATTGAATGGTGGATAGTAAGACATTTTTAAGAAAAGAAGCGCTAGCTAGATGCTCTTTACGCCATATTTTGCAACCGTATTTGATAGCGTGGAGCTTAATTAGAATACGTCCAAGCCGGAAAGAGCCCGTAATAGAGGAGAGGCATTCTGTAATAAGGTTGACAAAGGTTTGATCTTCCAACCAAAACTTTTTGAATCAGAATTTGAAAGGTCTGGCGAAATTATAGTTAGAGGAAAGCAATATCAGAACATGATCCGAAGACGGATTAGGAAAAGCTGAGACAAAGGAATTATGGAAGAAATTGATCCATTCCGATGACACAAGAAAACAGTCTAACTTAGCCATGGTTGGCGACACCCGCATATTAGACCAAGTGAATGATCTACCGTTGAAAGGAAGATCAGTCAAGTGGAGAGAACAGATGCAATGGTTAAAATGGGAGGAATCTGAGAAAGAGGAGGAACCACTCGATCTTTCAGAGGAAAACCTGGTGACATTAAAATCACCACAAAATAACCAAAAACCCTGAATGACATTTTGGAAGGAGATAAGTTCATTCCAAAAATCCTCACGACGATCAGTGGTGGATGGTCCATAAACTGACACACCGAAAGATCACAATTGAATTCGGCCCAATGAAGCCGAACCACCAGGCAGAACGTTAACCTCCTAATCGAAATAAGGGAGAAGCAGGAATCTTTAAACCCAAAAAGGATTCCTCCTCTTGAGCCATTAGCATCAAGAGAGATCCAATTGGAAATTAAAGATCCGCCGATTGACCAAAGAAGGGAGGGCGAAGGAGATTCAATTTTAGATTCTTGAATAGAGATTAAATCACAGTGAGAAGATGAGATCAGGCTAAACAGAGCTTGTTGCTTAGACGCACACCACAGTCCCCGAATATTCCAGGAAATGCTAATTATTAAAAACCATAGTCTCAAAAGCTCTAGAGATTTCACGACTGCGAATAGAATCAAAATCGACAAAGTTATCAGAATCAACTAGAAACCCCATCTTCCTAGACATCTACATCATGTCTAGGTTAGATAGAGAATCAAAATGCACCTGGTATACAGAGCTTAGTTGTTCCTTTCTGAATGAAGAAAGAGAGGGGGGTGGTTGGGGTATATCCAACTTGCAAAACTGAGCCACAAGGGATGCCTGAGAAATGGTCGAAGGTTTCGCTACCTTATTGGCCCAAATACGGGCACTAGAGCGGATAACAGAGAACGATTTAATAGCTTTGGTAGAATTAGACTGTAGACTCCCAGGAGGGTTAGGGATAGGAGATCGCGTCAGCTCTTCCAAGGAGCAAACAGAATCGGTGGAGCTTCTGTTAATCAGAACACAAGGAGCAATAGAAAGGAACGAGGGGATAGTAGAAGAGTGGGGTATCTCTGTCCTACCACAGCGATGGATAAGGTCAACCGTGATTGGAACAGGAGCCGAAACATGGGAATTAAAATGAGAAAAGGTAGTGATGCAGAAAGTAAGAAGATGCGTCGTAGAAAAATCAGATAATCGGCTAAAACGAAGATTGCAAATGCTATTGAAAGACGGATAAACCAACGAAAGAAACTTAATAGAAACAGAATGAAAATTGATAATTACCTGCTTAAGCTCCCGGGATTGATGCAGCTCAGCCAATTCATCATCCAGGAGATTATCATTATCAATCCAAGCATCGGGAATAGAAGCGGCAGACGACAGATCCTTGCCAGCCTTAGGATTAAAAGAGGGGTCTGAAGATGAAGAACAGTGAATGGCACTCTTGAACTTGTCTCAGTCAGTTGAATAATGGGGATTTGCCTCCCAAACTGGCCATTTCTCGTTAGCTACCGACAACTTTGGCTTAGAAGGAGTAGAGCCTGTGTTCGCGGTAGCAACGGCAGCTGTGGAGGAATAAGACTTAAGCGAATGCAACAGGGGAAGTTTAGAAGGAGAGTCGATAGTCGTAGACTGAGAGGCAGGGAGTGCTTTCACCACGGTAATATCCTGGTTAATCCAGACCAAATTGGGAGCTTTAGAAGGAGAGATTTTGGGCTTAGACGGAGTGCCAACACCTCTACGCTGTAAAGGGAGGTTCTTTTTGGGGTGACCTTTATGCAGAATCTTCCATTTGGCTGAGGGAGTGGTAGAAGTAGAAGATGTACCAATAGCAAAGGAATTTGGGAGAGTAAAAGTAAATGCAGGAGTGTTAGCGGCCTCCTGGAGAGCAGGATCAGAAGACATACTTCCTTTAGTGAGGTCTTGATAAATGACCGATATAGGAAAAGTGGATTTATGGTCTCTTAAAGAGAAAGCAAGAATTCTGCCTCCACCTGAAGACACCCTGAATCTAGCATTGCGGAAGAGGAAATGCTACGCAATTCTCCAATACATTTAGTCAAGTCAGCGACGATCCGATGAGAATCGCAGAATGGAGGAAGACCCAGTAGCGTAACTTTGACTGGAAAGTGACTCAGGGGAGGAGCGGGATGGCCAAGATACAACCATTTACGAACGGATAACTTAATAGATCCGATCGAGAGAGAATTGATGGCAATGAGATCTTCCAAGATTTTGGGAGAAGGGCAGTGGATGACCACTTCTCCGTTGGAACAAGTATTGATGGCCCACGCCCAATCAGTCACATTACAAGAATTGCCAAGGACAGCATCAAGAGTAGCGAAAGAAACAGAACCTCCTCTGAATGCTACAGCTCCGTAGCAGACAAACTTGCTCATTCTATCAGAGAGTTTGGTGGGGGGAATGAATACGTAGGTGACCTGGGACTTGGATAATTGAGAGGTAGGAGGGTTAGATCTCACTTGGGACGGTTGATGGTCCACCGCAGTAATATGCTGCGAGACATGGGGCGTGGGAAGAAGGGAGGAGGAGGACGATAATTTGGCCCTCTTCGACTTGAGAGCTTGCAGATCTGCAAGCTTAGCCTGAAGAGAAGGAAAATCGAACACTGCGATAACAAGATCAGCGATGGGAACCCCCATGGACAATCCCAAAATTTTCTGCAAAGATAAACAACAATTTCGGGCGTGTCCTGATTTCAAACAGAACAAGCACTTCATATTAGCAGTGCAAAACGCCTTGATGTGACCGACTTGAAGGCAGCGGTAACAAATCAGCGCTTGGGAGGTCGAAGAAGAAGAGGATATCTTTGAGAAGGAACAGAAAGGGGAGGATAAAGGGCAGCAATGTGATATATCGAAGCGCCCTAGAAAGTTCTTCGGGTTGGGCTGAGCGGAGGGATGGTTGGACCTGGAGGCCCGGAAACCGAAGGTACTCTCCAATTTTGTTTTAATATTAATATTAATCCTTTTTTTTAACCACATCAGCCCATGAGAGGCCCATAGCGGCCCAAGTAAACTAAGCAAACAGGGGGAAGAAGGGAAGGAAAAAATCGAAAAAACACTACTGTAGCGGCACACAAACCACTACTGTAGCGATCAAACAGGTGATCGAAAAAAAGGAAAAAGGGCTTCCAACAACGTAGAAAAGAGAAAGAAAATCGAGTTCTACAAACTCAACAGTCGCTAGCTGTAACGCTGCTCACAAACGAATCGAGCAGTAGCATAGAGGACGAGCGAGAAAGAAAAGAAGGAGTACTATCAAGAGGTGAAAAGAGATGCAGAGCGCTCCCTGACCAAAAGAACCAAACAAAAACAGGAGAGCCAAAAATCGAAAAACAAAAGCACTACACTTACAGTGATTGGCTAAGAACGAGAACGTTGATCGAGGCTGATCTGAATGGAGAACTCTGGAACCAAGAGAGGGGAGCAGCTCCTCCCTCCACGGCCTAAAGGAGGGCACAAGGAGAGAAGGAACCCTGCACTACCGCCAAGAGCTGCGCAACCAACAAGAGGAGAGGGAGGGCACGGGGAGTACAAGGGAAACACTTAAGAAATAGATCTGAACGGAGAGGAGAAACTAGAGAGAAGGAAGAAATACGGCAGCAGAGAGGAGAAGGCGACGTCTTTTGAAGGGGAGATGAGATCTGGGAGAGAAGGGAAGTGGATCTGAGGATTGCAGCAGATCTGGGAGAGAAACATTAGGGACCTTGGTTAATCAAGAAATAGCGATAGACCAACCTTATATTGACCTTGCTATTTTACATTGTATTGTGACATTTATTTCATATATTAGGCATTTCATTTGTTGTGTTATTTATTGTGATTAAATGAACATAATAAAATCCTTAGAATATTAAGTTTAATACCATGAGACATTAAGTACATGACTTGATTGTGAGATCCTATTGGTTGAAATTAGAATGTTATTCTTAAATGTCCCTAGTCAAGTATAATTGTGAATTAGGACAATAATAATACATAAAGACTAGTATGTACGTAGACTGGTGACCATATCTCACTGGTCATGGATATGAGATATCAAGTTTACACTGAGTATATATTAGAGTAATAATGTACTAGACGGACCCTCCAAATGAACGCTGCATGGATCGTTATGTGAGTGTCATAAGTCGTTCTCACAGTGACCATGGTGTATGTGATCATTTGACTTGAAGCCATTATGGTTCCCTACATGAGAAGTTATATGTTTTAATGTCGTCAAACGTCGCAGGTAATAAGGTGATTATAAAGCCGACCACTAGACATACTATAAATCATGCGGAGGGATGTGAGTGACTTAGATATAATTTGTCCCTCTTACGTAACATAAGTGATATTTACGGGTCTCTTGATTGATTGGGATTGCAAAATGCATGACTGTGCTTAAATGAGTCAATATGAGATATTGATCTCATTTGTTTTAGTGAGTCTACTTGGACATCAAGAAACCAAATATTGAACTATACAAGGGTGACACGCTTTATGTCTTATGGTCAATTAAGATCTCTGGACAAAATGACTAGACTACACGGTGACATTGGTCACGTATAAGTTATGTCAAATCACTAACATTTCTATTACTTGAGTAACAGTGATGTATTGCTAGATACCGCTCATTGTTCGCAACATTAAATAGAATTTTAGTATTATTGTCAACGTAATGGGAGCCTATAGGGTCACACATTTAGAATAGAATAAAATTAAGATTTAAATTCATTAGATGAGTAATCCAAGTAAGACTTGGGCTCCTAAAATTGGTTTGACAATTAATTAGATTAATTGGGCCAACCCAAATCAGAAGGCCCGCTCATCTCACTACTCACTTAAGGTTTGTTACGCCCCCCCCCCCCCCCCCCCCCCCCCACACACACACACAGACACAGATATATATAGAGATATATATATCGTGAGGAACATCCATTTTCCGCTGCTAGCACCGTGGCGTGAGGGAAAGCCCGATTTGATCCGTTCGTGTAGATATCGTAGAGACACCACTATAATGCAATACTTGTGATTGGCATACTGTGAAGACAGC
The DNA here is from genome assembly GCA_017893485.1 of Hemerocallis citrina. Taxonomy (NCBI): domain Eukaryota; kingdom Viridiplantae; phylum Streptophyta; class Magnoliopsida; order Asparagales; family Asphodelaceae; genus Hemerocallis; species Hemerocallis citrina. Next base: position 97,627,427 of record CM030358.1, on the reverse strand, counting down.
AGCTTCATCGTTGAGGTTAAACTCTTAACACGTTTTATAGTTCTTGCATGGATCCATGGATATGTTTCAAATTTTTTAATATTATCCGCTGCGTATTTACTCTGTGATTGAATTTGAAACCCAACAATTCCATCTCACCCATTTGTAAAAAGGAATTCAGATCAGATGGTACATGTAGTACCATCCAGGATCGAAATTTTTTAAGCTTCGGACGATTAAATTGTAATTAGTTATTAAAAATTATTAAATTAGTGCTTATTCCATTAACTTATTACTTAATGGATGATTAAGAGCATCCACAGTCGTGATTGCTAAAAAATAGCACAATGTATATTATACATAGAGCTGACTCTCGTCTGCAGCAATGGTAAAATGCTATGATATAGCAATCTAAAATAAAAAAAGGATCGAATGGAACTCTAAGTTCCTTCCCGCGAGAAAAAAAATTTATCAGCGCATTTGTAAAATAATAAATCGAATATTTTAATATTTTTAAAGCTTGGACGGACCTTGAAGATTCGTCGGAGGTGGAAAAAAAAAACCAAATTGCATGGGACGGAACTTGGGACGGACCACCGCATTTCAATTTAAATAGTCCATTCAATTTAATTTAAACCAACCACCCCATTTCAATTTAATTTTAATTTAAACAGTCCATTCAATTTAATTTAAAAAAAAAAAAATCAAAACAGTCCATTCATTTTTATTTTATTTTTATTTTTACAAATACCATGGGAGAAGTTTTGTCCCAACCACCGCATTTCACGAACGAACCTTCTAGTTCCGTCCAACGAGTTTTTTGTTTTCTAAATTATTATTTTTTACGAAAAAAGATCTAATTTTATCGGACGGACTTTCGAGTTTCATTCGAAATAATAGAAATATAATTTTATATTTGGGACGGACCTTTAAGATCCATTCTCTATAATATGCATTTTCTCAAATCGCCACTCAAATATAACAACCTTCTCCGTCGATTTTGCCAAAATATGAATAAATAACCAACTACTGCCGAAGGGCATTTGCTAAAATATGGATAATATGCAAATTTAGCAAACGACTGTGGATGCTCTAAGGAGTGATTAAGTGCTTATTCCAGTAACTTATGACTTTAGAAATTGGCTTTGGTGTGAGATGTCCAATAACCTTTTGAGATCGGACGGGACAACATTTTCCGTCCGGTACTTTTTTCTTCTTCTTAGAACGGAACATGTTGTTTCGTCTGATCGTTAAAACAATATATATATATATATATATATATATATATATATATATATATATATATATATATATATATATTGTTGTATAAATTGTCTCTAATCTTCTTAATCTGTCGGAACAAAAGAAATAAAAACGGATTTACCGGCCTATGGGGAAGTCGTGCGGAACGCACTGCCCTAAGAGTTGATCCGCGGTCTTATGTGCAGACGCTTCGCAGAAGCTCCTAGTGGTAAAACCCCCGGTATCACCGGCGTCTCGCTGTCGCACACAACGTCGAGAGATGACCCGAACTTAGCCTTGCCCAGAACGAAGGTGAAAAATGAAAGGGAGCGGAAGCAGCGAAGGAAATGGCCTGCGGATTGCTAAAGCAGCGACGGATTGCTAAAGCAGCGAAGGAGTTAATCTTTGTGGTGCGATTTTGAGTTTTCAGTAGTAGGAAAACGGAAGAGGGTTTGGAATATAAATACACAAGAACGTGTGAACGTTGGGAGAGAAGGAGGCCAGAAAAATCGGATCTGAAAACTAATCCAACGTTTAAGTGGAATTAGTCAAAAGAAAAAAAATAAACAGCAAAAGAAGTTTTGGATCTCAACCCGAACCCGAAGAGCAATTTCGGATCGGCATTCGTGTCCGCAGATGCGGGCGCGCACACCCGTGCCCACTACGCGCGCCGAACCGAACCGGGCCGGGCGGCGGCGGCGGCGCGCGCGTGTGGCCCACGGGTTCTCTCCACACCACACTAGACTACAATGGGATAAAGAGTGGTTTGTATTATATACACTTACATGGTGGTCATTCCCACCGATGTGGGACTAAAGGAAAAAGAAGGAATCTTGGGTTTGAAGCAAAACAGCCAACAATCCCCCCCCAAAACTAAGATTCAAAGGCAGTGATAACAGAGGAGTAATGATATAGAAGTTCTGGGCAAGAGTATACTATGCATAGATGAGATGGACTACAGCCTTGAATCTCACGTAGTGACTATTGTCTTTGTCTGAAGAAGTACTTGATGGACTACGCCTTGAAGCAGACTTCTTGACTCAGATTCAGAAAATAGCACACATAGTACGCTAGAGGTTCTTGGGTCTATCGGGTGGCGCTTTTGAATGGCCATGCGCACTTTTCCATATTCATGAGAGTTGTCTGGGATCGCCCTGTCCCATAGTCGCGGCCTTCACGACCTCTCATATAGGTAAGTCCTCAAAGGATTGGTGATCGGAGTCAACCCTACATAATAATGTTTGGACCTATTAAGAGTTTAGAACTCATCCTAACTAGATCACACAGGAACACTGTCACCATAGGGATGGGATATCATTGTACAACCTCATACAGCCACCTGGGCATTAATTTATGAGAATTTAATCTCTGAGTCAGTGTTCCATAATAGTCACCGAAGTCCAGCTTGTTTCTACCCATTGAACCGGCTTCTTGGGATCTCCAGTCAGACTCGGTTGGGTTGCCACTGCTGGTGACTTACTTATGGGCTTAACCCCATTCCCCTCGATGATTCTAGGATCAACGTCCTAGACAGACCCTTTGTTAAGTGGTCTGCAAGGTTCTTTTATGACTTTATATAGTCAAGAACCACATATTTGCTTAATAGGCTCTTGATTGACTTGAAGCGCAGCTGCAGGTGCCTGTTCATCTTAGCATTCACAGAATCATGTTTTAGTAGTTCTATAACAGATTTATTATCACAGTTTATGAAAATAGGAGGAACAAGAATATTAGTAATAGGTATATGCATAATCAAATTTCTTAGCCATTCAGCTTCTGTACAAGTAGTGTCCAAGGCTATCATTTCAGAATCCATAGTACTTCTAGCTATGATGGTTTGTTTACATGAACCTTAGGAGATTGCAGCACCTCCTAAGGTAAAGACATATCCAGTTGTGGATTTCACATCATGTGAGTCAGTTACCCAGTTTGCATCTGAGTAACCTTCTATGATATCAGGGTGTCTAGAATAATGAAGTTTGTAATCTATAGTACCCTTAAGATATCTAAATACTCTTTCTAATGCTGACCAATGTGACCGGTTTGGGTTACTAGTATATCTACTAAGTCTCCCAACAGCAAATGCAATATCAGGTCTAGTTCTATTTGATATATACATAAGAGAACCTATCATTTGAGAGTATCTATGTTGTTCTACAGGTGAACCTTCATTCTTCTTGAGAATGATACTACTGTCAAAAGGAGTACGAGCAGGTGTCTTATCAAAGTACTCAAATTTCCTTTGCATTTTCTCAATAGAATCTACTAAGGAGAGAGTATAACCCTCCTTGGATTTGGATACTTGCATTCCTAGAATCAAGTTAGCTACTCCTAGATCTTTCATATCAAACATGCTAGATAAATAATCTTTAGTATTATTTATTAACTCAAGTGTTGATCCTAGAATAAGGATGTCATCTACATATAAGCATATAATGACACAACTTCCATCAGTATTTTTAGAGTATATACATTTATCATACTCATTTGGTAAGAAGCCATATTCTAAAATTACTTTATCAAATTTGCTGTGCCATTGCTTGGGAGCTTGCTTTAGGCCATAAAGAGATTTTACTAACCTGCAAACTTTCTTTTCTTGACCCTTAGCAATAAAACCTTCAGGTTGCTCCATGTAGATTTCTTCCTCTAGGTCTCCATTCAAAAAGGCTGTCTTTACATCCATTTGATGTATTATCAAGTCATGAATGGATGCTAAAGCTAGAAGAGTTCTAATAGAGGCAATCCTAGCTACAGGAGAGTAGGTGTCAAAATAATCTAATCCTTTTTTCTGGGTGAAACCTTTGGCTACTAATCTAGCTTTGTATTTCTCTATTGTACCATCAGCTCTAAGTTTCTTTTTGAAGATCCACTTGCAACCTATGGGTTTACTACCTAAAGGCATGTCTGCTAAATGCCAAGTACTGTTCTCCATAATGGAGTTGTACTCATTGTTGATGGCTTCTTTCAAGAAAGGTGCATCAGGAGAAGATATTGCTTCTTCGTAAGTTGAGGGATCACCCTCTATCAAATAAGTGAAGAAATCTTCTCCTAAATTTCTTTCAATCCTACCTCTTTTGCTTCTTCTAGGTTCTGAGTCTTGATCAGGTTGAGAGCTAGAAGGTTGAGAATGGGAACTGGTAGAAGGAGGCAGGGAATGACTGGAGGGGTTGGAAGAAATTCTATCTTTAAAAGGAAATATATTCTCAAAGTAAACTGCATCTCTAGCTTCTATGATGGTATTATTAGAGATTTTATTTACTTCAGAATGAGTCACTAAACATCTATTGGCATTGCTATCTAGGGCATATCCTATGAATACAGCATCTACAGTCTTAGGTCCAATCTTTCTCTTTTTAGGTTTAGGGATTCCTACTTTTGCTAGACATCCCCAGACCTTAAGGTAATGGACTCTAGGAGTTCTACCTTTCCATAATTCATAGGGAGTCTTATCCTTTGACATACTAGGGATCCTGTTTAGGATGTAACAGGCTGTCAATAAGGCTTCTCCCCACAAGTTATCAAGAGCTCCTGAGCTGAGAAGCATGGCATTCACCATGTCTAACAGAGTTCGATTCTTTCTTTCAGCAACTCCGTTAGACTGTGGTGAATAAGGTGCAGTCACCTCATGAATTATTCCGTGTTCTTCATAGAAGTTAGTCATTTCGTTTGAGGTATACTCTCCGCCACGATCAGATCTAAGGATCTTAATCTTTTTCTCTAATTGGTTCTCAGCTTCGGATTTGAAAACCTTAAATCTATCTAGAACTTCATCTTTGGTTTTGAGAAGGTAGGTATAGCAATACTTAGAACAATCATCTATAAAAGTGACAAAGTATTTCCTACCGCCTCGGGTCAAAACCCTATTTGAGTCACAAACATCATTATGAACTAGTTCTAGAGGATCAGAGTTCCTCTCTATAGATTTGAAGGGTAGTCTAGAATGTTTGGCTTGAACACAAATCTCACATTTGTGTTTATTATCTACAGGAGACTTGGGAATAAGATCTAAGTTCATCATCCTTCTAAGAGAACCCAAATTCACATGACCCAGTCTACCATGCCAAACATTGGAGGATTCTACATTTGAAACAACAGGAGAAGGATCTGACATTTTATTTATAGTACTGAGAATGAAAAGACCATCCTTTACATATCCTTTTCCAACAAAAGATTCATTCTTAGAAAATACAATTTTATTTGCTTCTATTACAATTTTGAAACCTGACGCTACAAGAAGGGAACCACTAACTAAGTTTCTCCTAACTGACGGCACATGAAGTACATCATGAAGAGCTAGATTTTTTCCTGATGTCATCTTCAGGTCTATTCTTTCTCTTCCTACAATCTATGCCGTTGATCCATCTCCTAGGGTTATGCCTCCTCCACATGATTCCTGATAGTTTGAAAAACAGGAGCGATCAAATGAAACATGAACATTAGCTCCAGAATCCAACCACCAGTCATCAGAATGGTAAGAAATATTAACAGATGGTTGGAAAGACACTGACCTGAAGGAACTAGAAGATCCATTTAGAATCATGTTGGCTTCTGGTTTGGTAGAGCCTTTTCCCTTATAAGGAGTCTTCATTGGTTCCTTCTTCCTATGAAAGCAATTGAAGGATAGATGATTTGTTCTTCCACACACCAAACAAAACTTCTGTTGGTCCTGAGTCTGACCGAAGTTTTGAGTCCTGTGGTTTTGCTGGTGTTGGCAGTTTTGGTGGTTTTGTTGATTCTGGTGATGAGGCTGAAAGTTCCTTTTCTTGAAGGAGTTTTTCTTAGGCTTGTGAGGATTATTGGGTTTGGATTTGCCTTGGGTTGAAACTACAAGGTTTACCTATGCTTTAGACTCATTTTTAGGGTTTGACCTAAGCCTAAGTTGATCTTCTGTTCTAATCTTTTTTAGGACTTGGGCAAAGGTAAGCTCACCCTGAGTATGAGTGAGTTCCTTCTTGACATCAGACCAAGAAGGAGGGAGTTTATCTATTAGGCAAGCTATCTTATATTCAGTAGAAAAGGTTGTACCTTTGGCTTGAATATGCCTCACATATTCTTGGAATTCATGGATTTGGTCATTCATAGGTTTATTATCTACCATGAAATACATATTGAAAGCTGAAGAATTGAATCTTTCAATTCCAGCATCATCACAACCATATTCATCGTCTAAAGCATCCCAAAGTTCTTTAGCATTTTTATATTCAAAGAATATGTCATAAAGGGAGTCAGATAAGGCGCTTAGAATTCGATGAAGACAGTGGAAGTCTATTTCCTTAGGGGTTTTTGGTTTTTGGGAACTAGCGGATTCCTTAGGAGTTTGAGATGAAAAAGTGGATTCAGAAACTTCTTTGGTGGACTCAAATTTGTCAGACTCAGTTGTGTTGGGTGTGGATCCATCAATTGCTAAAAGGAGTCCTAAGGTGGTGAGCCAGAATTTCATCTGACTCTGCCACCTTTTGAAGTGGGTGCCATCAAACTTGGCTGGCTTTGCTGAAGCAGTCTCTTCTTTCCCAGTCATGATTTAATAGTATAACAGTCTAGAGGCTGCAGAAATAATACTGTAGCTACTCAATAAAGGTGTCGCGGGTTCTAGACAATAGTTTAATAATCTTGCTAATCAACCTAAACAAATCTTTAGTCTATCAAGTTCTGATTAACTTGGGTTAGCTGTAGGAGTCGGTTCCCAGCTAGCGGTGGTCCGAAGACGCTTAAATACTGTGTCGCTTAGGGCTGTTTACACCCGGTTGACAGAAGGACCCTTTAGGCTTGTTCCCAAATTTATCTTTCCTTTTAAGACCTTTAGATTTCTTTTAAGGAATTTGCAAAATCAATAACTATTCCTTTATCTAAATGTTTAAAGGATACCAAGAAATATCTAGCACCACAGACTAATAATAGTCTTGATATTGTTATGCAGGTAGTAATTCTATTCACAATAAAACAATACACTTAATTATACTAGCAAATTGCAAGTTAATAAAACAAATGTACAGCGAGAAGTATTCTAAGACTTTGAGAATATTAAAGTGAATCTAACAACACAAATTCGTGCCAACAAATTTTGTGATTTAACAATAAATTAATAATGTAAGGATTTTAAAGCTATAGATATTCTACAGTGTGGAAATCTATAGTGATGCAACAAAGTTTACTAACAATTGATTGATCAGACTAATAAAGCCCTTACTAATAAAGTTTATATAGTGTGTAAGGGGTGGGAATCTGAGTTTACTAATAATCAAATAAATCTGAGTAAAGTTTACTCAGTGTGGGAATCTATTGGATTCAACTTCGAATTTTACTAATAATTTATTTATTTATTTAGCCCTTACAATATTTAATAATGAAGTGAATTAACAGAATATAGTGTATCTTAATCAAAACTGTGTGTGATGTATTAGGCTATCTTAATCAAACAGAATGTACTAAATTAACAGATTAACAATAAGCAATTCTGTTTATATGTGCTGATTAATCAGTTAATCAATATGTATATGCTTAATTGACAGATTAACAAAAGGCAATTCTGTTTATATGTGGTAATTAATCAGATTGATAATATGTATGTGCTTAATTAACAACAAATTCTAAATTAATCAGATTGATAATATGGTTGTTCTTAATTAACAGTATATGCTAAACTAGTCAGATTAACAATATGGCTGTTGTTAATTAACAATTTATGCTAAACTAATCAGATTAACAATACGTTTCAACTCTTAGATTGTTGTATAAATTGTCTCTAATCTTCTTAATCTGTCGGAACAAAAGACATAAAAACGGATTTATCGGCCTATGGGGAAGTCGCGCGGAACGCACTGCCCTAAGAGTTGATCCGCGGTCTTATGTGTAGACGCTTCGCAGATGCTCCTAGTGGTAAAACCCCCGGTATCACCGGCGTCTCGCTGTCGCACACAACGTCGAGAGATGACCCGAACTTAGCCTTGCCCAGAACGATGGTGAAAAATGAAAGGGAGCAGAAGCAGCGAAGGAAATGGCCTGCGGATTGCTAAAGCAGCGACGGATTGCTAAAGCAGCGAAGGAGTTAATCTTTGTGGTGCGATTTTGAGTTTTCAGTAGTAGGAAAACGGAAGAGGGTTTGGAATATAAATACACAAGAACGTGTGAACGTTGGAAGAGAAGGAGGCCAGAAAAATCGGATCTGAAAACTAATCCAACGTTTAAGTGGAATTAGTCAAAAGAAAAAAAATAAACAGCAAAAGAAGTTTTGGATCTCAACCCGAACCCGAAGAGCAATTTCGGATCGGCATTCGTGTCCGCAGATGCGGGCGCGCACACCCGTGCCCACTACGCGAACCGAACCGAACCGGGCCGGGCGGCGGCGGCGGCGCGCGCGTGTGGCCTACGGATTCTCTCCACACGACACTAGACTACAATGGGATAAAGAGTGGTTTGTATTATATACACTCACATGGTGGTCATTCCCACCGATGTGGGACTAAAGGAAAAAGAAGGAATCTTGGGTTTGAAGCAAAACAGCCAACATATATATATATATATATATATATATATATATATATATATATATATTGGACGGAACATGTTGTTCCGTCTGCTATATTTGATAATTACCAAATTCATTTTTCATATATGAGAAGATATTGTTCATCATTTACTAGAATTTGACAAAATATCAAATGATTGCATTGCACTTTCTCCACTCGTTTTGCTGAATTGGTAAAATAACAAATCGATTGGAGATGCTCTCAGAGCATCCACAATGGTGTTTCTCATTTTTTACAAAATGTCAGCTACAGCAATAGAAAATAGGGAATTTGCCTGCAACGATGGTTTGCTATAATTTTGCCATTTTTTGTGAAAGCGGATGAGACAACATGTCCCGTCTCACTTTAATTTTTTAATATTTTTAATCTTAATACTACATTAGTTTAAGTTAGTAATTAGTAGTAGTATTAGATTATTAAATTAATAAATAGGTAATCAATTAGGCTAAAGGAGGGATTAAATGCCAAATTAACCCTTCCCATTTCTAGAACGGGACATGTTGTCTCGTCCCAGCCATTTTTGCATGGGACGAGACAACATGTCTCGTTCGAGATGTTTTCGGATTTTTTTTTGTTCGGACGGTACAACATATACCGTCTAATCATTTAAAAAAAAAAAATCAAAAATAGGTCAAACGAAACAACTGATCACATTAAAAAAAAGAAAAAAAAAAGGGACGGAACAACATGTTTCATCTCTTATAATTTGAGAATCGCAATTTCGTTTCTCAAAAATGAGAAGCGACTGTAGCGATTTTGCTATTTTATGACAAAATAGCAAACCGCTGCAACACCAACTTTCTCAAAAAATGAGAAATAGGTAAATATAACAAACCATTGCGGATGCTCTTAGTATCTATACATATCCTATCTACTACGGTTTATGAGTTCATTTAACCTCCACCGACTTCCGAACAATTTATGTTCCCCGCAATTTCTAAGTACACAGAAAATATATACTACTACTGTACTGATATTAATGAACATGCAGTCAACAGTTTATACGGCCGATGTCCTTTTCACGTTCATTGTCAATTGGTTGGTTTAGTAGTCCAACCTTGTACTCATAACGGATCTGATCCGGAGCCGAATTGGTCATGACTAGAATCATGTCCCAATTGTAGGTCTAGGATCCTAGGTATTATGGTCCTAAGTAATGACCTCAACAACTGAGTACAAATTTGACATTTGGTGATCATGCAATATGGAAATTTCTTGGAGAGTTCAAGACAAGATTGGCATTGTGGCACTTGATAAGAGCGTCTGTAGTTGATAGCCAAATTTTAGGTATTTAGTATATAGAAATAAAAATTTTGGATTTCTACTGCACCTGTTTAAAACCAAAATTTGGTTAACATTTTAAAAAATTGGCGGACAATAGATGATTTTCCGTCGCAAAAAAAAAAAAAAAATTAAAAAGTGTCGGACGATGAATTATTTCTCATCTGAGAAATTTTTAAATAAAATTAAGCACGGATGGGAAATCATTTCTTGTCCAAGAAATTTTTTCACAATTGTTGCTGCTGATTTCGGTGTGGGGGCAATAGATAGAATTTGTGGACTCTTGAGAAAACGAAGTAGGGAAACTTGTTGATCTGTTAACCTTCACCAACTTGTTGACTTGGTCTCTTGCTGCTGCTGCGAACCTGCAAAATGTGCGATACACCGGGATGAATCCCTCCGACGCACCTCCGACGCTCTTGTCAGTAATCAGACTGATTAAGAAAGAGCTTTAACTAGAAAAAGACTGATTACCTTCTTATGGTGGGAGGAGAGGAATTTTTATAGTCGCCTTAGGGATCCGTTTTGAGATAAGAACATATCTCTACTTTCCGGTGTGAATGGATAGAAGTGGTTAAAACATCCTCTTAGGGATAATTATGAATCAGAATTCTTCTTTATCCTTTCTGGACTAGTTTGTAACGGGTTGGGGCCCGTACCCAATAAGACAGATCCGTTTATGGGTTATTGAGATTTGAAGAAAGACCCGGTCCCCATTTCAGACCCGTTTATAAGTGAAATTACCGTTTTACCCCCGAGCTTTAAGATTCGTGTCCGATTTGAATGGTCCCGATTTAATCCCATTTTTAGCTATATTACGAGCCCCCCACTCCTGGAGATTGAGTTCTACAGTCTTCGAGGAGTAGTTTTGTTGTTCTAATGGCGCACGAGATTTTATCGGTGTTCTTAAGGGAGTTCGAATCTTGCTCGAGGTGTAACAGTGTTATTCTGAGCTTGTAAAATGCCCAAAAATATCCTCAGAATTTTCTGAATTTTTTGTTTTTTTCTAGATTTTTCTGAATTTTTCCTCATTTTTTTGGATTTTTTATTCATTTTCCGAATTAAATAATTAATTATTGAAAATTTTAATTAATTATTCTAATTTAATAATTATTATTTTCAGAATTTTAAAATAATTTTTCGAATTAATAATTATTTTTAGAATTTTTAATTTTTTTTTGATTTTTAATTAAATTTTCGGATTTTTTAAATAATTAATTCAAATAGATAAATAAATTAATTAATTAAATATTACCTGGACACGTGGCACATTTCTAGACGTCGATCATGATCAGATGACGCGCATCACAAAGCGGAGCCACGTGGCGCGTTTCTGGACATCGATCATGATCAGATGGTGTGCATCACAAAGCAGAGCATTTTGCTGGACACGTGGCGCTAATCTGTGCGTTGATCAGGTCGTGTCACGAATTTTGGGATGATCTGACGGCTCGTGTGGCTCGGCAGCGTTTTTCTCCACATGTGCAGCTCGGAACACATTTTGCTCGGAATCCTGTGCTGACCCACCAGATGACGCCACGTGGCGCGGTCAACACTATCGTTGACCGCCACGTGGCACATTTTTTTTCTTCTTTCTTTTCTTTTTTTCTTTTGCTTTTCCTCCCGCTCTGTCTCTTCTCCCTTTATCTTCTTCGTCTCCTTCTCGCGCTCTCTCCCTCCTCTCCTTCTCCGACTCAATCTCCGAGCAGAGCCATGCGAGGAGACAGAGCTCGCTTGGAGACGGCGAGGAGACCCGAGGCTCGCTGGGGAGAGCTTCGACGGAGCGCTGCGGCCGAACTCGGTGAGGGGAGCTCGAAGGAGAGGAGCTCGGTTCGGGAGCTCGAGGTTAATGACGAAGACGCTCGGCGAGGAGGGAAGGAGTTCGGCTGTTCGTCATCGACCCTGAACTTGAGGTTGGCTCAGTGTTTTTGATGGAGCTTGACGTTGTGGGTTTGAAGCTTTTAGAGCTCGGCTATGGCAGAGCGTGGTCGCGAGTTCGAGCTCGGAGCTCGTGGAGTTCGGCAGCGGAGCTCGACGGAGGGGTCTCGACATCGGTGCTCGACGATGGGTTTTGGAGCTCAGGATGGGGAGCTCGGCGGAGACTGAGGTTGGAGCTCAGCCATGGCAGAGCCTGGTCGCAAGCTCGAGTTCAGAGCTCGTGGAGTTCGGCAGCGGAGCTCAACAGAGGGGACTCGACGTCAGAGCTCGACGATGGGTTTTGGAGCTCAGAATGGGGAGCTCGGCGGGCCATGGAGTCTTGGTGAATGAGGCGAGGGTCTCGGCGAACAAGGGAGTGGAGCTCGGGAGCTTGGCGAGCGTGGCGAGGGAGGAAAGCGGCGAACGGAGGTAAGCTCGCGCTCGCCCATGGGGTCTCGACACCCAGTGAAGAAGAGGAAAGGAGTGGGGTTTTTTTTTTTTGCTTTGGTTTTGGCGGGAGACTTGGAAGAGAAGAAGAAGTAGGGTAACGGGTTGGTTCGGGTTTGGGTCCAAATGGGTTTGGGCCCGACCCGTTAGCCCTTTTACCTCTTTTTTGTTGTTGTTGTTGTTTGTTCTTGAGCGAATCTGAGCCGTTGATCGTATTTGTGCACGTATTTTGAGGCAAGATTTTTTGCCATTTTGCAGCTCGGTAGTTCAGTAGCTTGGATTTCAGATCCGAGCTACGTGGCTCCATCTGGACGGTTGATCACGATCATGGTGCGAATCACGAGGCACGAAGGTGCGGATCATGAGAAAACGTGATTTTGGTAGACTTGGCGAGATCTGAGCCGTCTGATCAAGATCTTGGTGCGAATCACGAGGAGAAAAACATTTTTCTCCAATACGCCGCTCGGAATGCAAGTTGCTTGGATTGCCAATCCGAAGTACGTGGCGAGATCTGGACGATTGATCACGATCATGGCGCGAATCACGAGGCGATAGTTTTTGCCATTTTCTTGCTCAGCACAGCTGTGTTGCGATCCACTTTTTCGGTGCTACGAAGGTTTGATCAGGGTGTGTGACCCCTCGTTTCGAAGCTAACTCGAAGATCTACAACTTCTCTTTAGGAGTGGTTGAAGAATCACCCTTCTTCATGGTCAAAATAGCCTGCAACATCCTTGTCTTCATGAAGTTGAGGAGTGTTTTGGTGTTCAGAATCTTTGAAGAGGAGCTCCACTCCTAGGGGCGAAGGAGATGAGCTAGGAGGATCCTCGCAAAGCCCATTCGGGAGACGAGTTTGGGGAGCAACTCTAAGAGAGAGTTTTGAGCTTCGAACTCGCTTAGAAGAGGACCACTCGGGAGGCGAGTAGGACGAAGAACTTGGCCCTAGGAGAGAGCCATTTGGGAGGAAAGCTTGAGGAGCAACTCTAGGAGAGAGTCGTGCTCCGAACTCGTTGTGAAGAGGTCCGCTTTAGAGGCGAGCAGAGTGAAGAACATCACAAGGCTCTAGGAGAGAGCCATTCGGGAGACGAGTTTGAGGAGCAACTCTAGGGAAGAGTTTTGAGCTCCGAACTCGCTTAGAAGAGGCCCACTAGGGAGGCGAATGGGACGAAGGGCTTGGCTTTAGGAGAGAGCCATTTGGGAGACAAGTTTGAGGAGCAACTCTAGGAGAGAGTTGTGCTCCGAACTTGTTGAGAAGATGTCCGCTTTGGAGGCGAGCGGAGCGAAGAGCTTAGCTCTAGGAGAGAGCCATTTAGGAGACAAGTTTAAAGAGAAACTCGAGGAGAGAGTTGTGCTCCAAACTCGTTGAGAAGAGGTCCGCTTTGGAGGAGAGCAGAGCGAAGAGCTTGGCTCTAGGAGAGAGCCGTTTGAGAGACAAGTTTGAGGAGCAACTCTAGGAGAGAGTTGTGCTCCGAACTCGTTGAGAAGAGGTCCGCTTTGGAGGCGAGCGGAGCAAAAAGCTTGGCTCTAGGAGAGAGCCAATTGGGAGACAAGTTTGAGGAGCAACTCTAGGAGAGATTTGTGCTCCGAACTCGTTGAGAAGAGGTCCGCTTTGGAGGCGAGCAGAGCGAGGAGCTTGGTTCTAGGAGAGAGCCATTTGGGAGACAAGTTTGAGGAGCAACTCTTGGAGTGAGTTGAGCTCCGAACTTGTTGTTTAAGTGAGACTCAACAGTTGTGGGAGCAATTCCGAATGGCGAACCAGTTCTTACTCGCTTGTAAGCGAGTAGTTGAAGAGGAATCGAGCCAAGTTTTGGACTCCGAACTTGTTGTTAGAGGGGGTTAACGAGTTGTAGGAGCAATTTCGAATGGTGAGCTGCACCGCCCTTACTTGTTTGCAAGCGGCTAAAGCAACGTCGAACCAAGTGTTGGACTCCAAACTCGTTTTTTGAGCTTAGTAAGTTGTGGGAGCAGCCATGTAGGAGAAACTGGACTCTGAACTCACCATTAAACGAGTCGGAGATGTGACTCGGAGAGACAGAGATGCAGCAAGAGCAATAATTCTCAAAGAAAAATTGCTAAGTTTTATTGAGATAAACTAAGTGGCCGCTTCAATAGGGCGAGCCATTATTACATGCTTCTTGGCCGTGTTACAAGCATCGGCCTTATTGAAAACCGAGATCCTACTTTTATGATAGGGTAAAGGCCTCTTAGGAGGAGTTGGGTTCTCCCTCCATAGGACCTCCTTGGATGAGGTGGAAGACGGCCCCAGGTTCTGAATCTTGGAACTCGGCTGACCTCTCTCTCCGCTTGTAGGCTCCTCGGGGTGGAAGGTCGGCCCCGTCTCTTCGGACGAACTTGTCCAGGTGCCCCCGCTGCATGAGCTCTTCGATTTCCTCTTTAAGAGCCCGACAATTATCTGTATCGTAGCCGTGGTCCCTATGAAAGCAGCACCACTTATCCATGTTTCTCTTCTTGCCGGGGGTATTCATTCTAGAAGGAGCACGGAGTAGCCCTTCTTTGTACACCTCCATAAGAACTGTTGATATACTAGCACTAAGGGGGGTGAAATTCTCAAAACAAGGAGCGGGGCGGCGTTGGCCATTGTCGTCCCTCTGGAGCTTCTGGACCCTTCTTCGCTCGTATTCTTCCGTTTGTTCCCGGAAGATGATTCCTCGAGAGGGGGGGGGGGGTTGAGAGCCTCTTCCACTCGAATATACTTCTCACTTGAGAGTAGGAGCTCGGAGAAGTCCTAAGGGGGCTTCTTGGCGAGGGACGCTCTGAGGTCAGCATTGAGGAAGTTGGACCGGAAGGCGACAGTGGTGACCGAGGGTTCCAAGGAAGTGATGGACCTGGCTTCGATAGTGAAGCGCTTGACATAGTCCCTCAATCATTCGCCCTTCGTTTGACTGAGGAACAGTAGGGAGTCGCTTGTCTTCTCGGTGCGGCGACTGCTCACGAAATGCGTGAGGAAAAGACCCTTGAAATGGTCGAAGGAGAAGATTAATGCTGGTGCAAGTCGAGAGTACCATTTTCGGGCCGGCCCCTTAAGTGTGGCCGGGAAGGTCTTGCAAAGGAGCGCCTCCGAAGCCTGGTGGATCATCATGAGAGTTTTAAAACTCTCGATGTGGTCAGTGGGGTCTGACTCCCCATTGTATGACTCAAAGTTAGGGGGCTTAAAGTTTTGGCGGACCGGGGCTTCCATGATGGCTCGGGAGAACGGGGGCCTGCTTGGGCGGAAATTCCTCGCCCGTTGTTCCTCTTCTCTGTCAAGTCGTCCAAGGCGCCTCTCCATCTCATGGAGACAGCGGTAGACCGAGTCTTCCCTTCGATCATATCCTGCCGATCCCCTAGACTCTTTCTCATGCGAAAGGGGACTAGGAATGCGATGGCGACGGTTTGGGGCAGGTTCAGGACTAGGTGCCCGTTGCTCGTAGTTGGAAGCGGCGTTGAGGGACTGCAGAACGGCCTCTTGAAAATATTGGAGCTCTGCCCTTGTGACCGGTGCTTCTCCAGCTTGGCGGTTGTTACCGCTGATTTCGGTGTGGGGATAAACAGATGAGATTTGTGAGTTCGAGAAAAACCTGAACAGCGGATCCAAGCCTTCTGATTCCCGCCACTACCTGCAAGGAAGTGCGATACACCGGGGTTGATTCCGGCGATGCACCCTCCGACGCTTTTGTCAGTAATCAGTGGTGATTAAGAAAGAGCTTTAAGGTGGAAAAAGAGTGATTACCTGGTCACAGTGGTAGGGGGGAGGTATTTATAGTCGCCATGGGAGTGATTAGGGGCCTGATTTCCTGTGTAACTGTCAGGAGTAAAATCCTCACAGTCTGTTTAGGAAACCAATCCCTGATTCCCAGTGAGAGCAAATCAGGCCCGTTGACTTGGTCAAATCAGTGGCCCTTATTTGCCTCTTGTTGGTCTGGGTTCGCCTCGGGTCGGGACCCGTACCCAATTGGAGTGGATCTATTTGTGGGTTATTGGATCTGTGAGAAGGAGATCCAGTAACCATTTCGGGCCCATTTGTATGTGAAATTACCGTTTTACCCCCGAGCTTCAAGATTCGCGCCCAATCTGGACGGTTCCGATTTAACCCCATTTTTTGCCATATCAGCGGTCCCTATGTGTGGCTCGGCTTACTGGAGAATGAGTTCTCTGTTGATGATGCTGAGGGAGCTCTCTTCGCCTATTTCCCCGAATTTATAATTATTTCCTAGAATTTTTAGTTAATTTTCCCGAATTTTTGGCAATTTTTCGCAATTTTTAAATAAATAAAATGATTTAAATAAATAAAAATTGATTTTTAAATACCGATTATTGGCGTGGCGCAATCTGGACCTTTGATCAGCGTCGAGCGCGATTTTCTGAGAGATCTGGCGGTCGTTATCGCTCGGCAGCTTTTTCCTCCGTTTACGAGCTCGGAATGGCACTTGCTCGGCAGCCGACCGGAGGCAGGAGGTTCGGCAGTCCGACCGACGTGGCGCAATCTGAGCCGTCGGATGATGGCGCATCTCCCAAGAAAATGCTATCTTGTCTTTTGGCGCGCGTGGCGCGATCTGGACCGTTCATCATCAGAAGCACGAATTTCTGAGAGATCCAACGGTCGTAGTTGCTCGGTGGCTTTTTTCTCCGTTTGCGAGCTCGGAATGGTACTTGCTCGACAACCGACCGGAGGCATGGGGGTTCGGTAGTTTTTTTCTCCGTTTGCGAGCTCGGAATGGCACTTGCTCGGCAACCGACCGGAGGCATGGGGGTTTCGGCAGTCCAAGCGACGTGGCACAATCTGAGCCTTCGGATGATGGCACGCATCTCGAGACGGGCACATTTCCCAAGAAAATACTATCTTGTCGTTTAGTGTCTTCGGCAAGATCTGGGCCGTCTGATCGAGATCTTACACGAAAATTGAGGAGAAAGTGAGTTTTCTCCGTTTGCAAGCTCGGAATGGCACTTGCTCGGCAGCCGACCGGAGGCATGGGGGTGCGGCAGTCCGAGCGACGTGGCGCAATCTGAGCCTTCGGATGATGGCACGCATCTCGAGACGGGCACATTTCCCAAGAAAACACTATCTTGTCGTTTAGTGTCTTCGGCAAGATCTGGGCCGTCTGATCGAGATCTTACACGAAAGTTGAGGAGAAAGTGAGTTTTCTCCGTTTGCAAGCTCGGAATGGCACTTGCTTGGCAGCCGAGCGGAGGCATGGGGGTGCGACAGTCCGAGCATAGAAGCGCGTTCCGTGCCGTAGAAAGGGGGGAACGGATCTCGATACGATTCAGTTTTCAAGGGCATTAATGGTGTCTCAGGATTCGTGCGGCGTTCCAACTTCCCGGGGTCATTAAGAAATGGCACCCTCCAATTAATGCGTGGCGTTTCAACTTCCGAGGGTCATAATGGCTAGTTCTTGGAGGGTGGTTATAAATACTTCATTCCCCTTGCAGTTTCAGTCACAAAAATGTTGAGTTTTAGCCCTCGGAGGCGTCTGCCTTGGGTGGTTGCTCTTCGGCTATGGTCTTCTCCTGGTTCTGACGGCCCCGATGCGGATGTCAGGGCCAGGGGAGATCATAGCAGAAGAAGTGACGACCGGAGTCAAGGTGGATGCCAGTCTTGTGAAATTTTAACCTCGTGAGGTTCGGAGGGGTGGTCACTCTTTTGCCTTGTTCTTCTCCCGATCCTCACGGCCCCGATGTGGGTGTCGGGGTCGAGGGAGAACAAGGCAGAAGTGGTGACGACCGTAGTCCGGACCCGAGGGACGAGTTGCTTCAGAAGGACGGGTGGTCGTTCTTCCACCATGATCTTCTCCTGACTCTGACGGCCCCCTGCGGGTGTCAGGGTCAGGGGAGATCATGGTGGAAGAGGTGATGACCAAAGTCCGGATCCGAGGGACAATGCGCTTCGGAAGGATGGGTCTCTTCCGATCTCTGTCTTCCTTCCGGGCTGACGGCTTCTGATGGATGTCAGCCCGAAGGAGCTAGAGATGGGAGGTGTGCCGATCTGCTTTCTGGCCGGGCCCCGTGAGACGGCGGTTCCCCTAGGGCGACTCGTGGTTTCGGCTTCGAGGCCGTAAGCTTCGAGTTGCCCATGGGTTAGAGGTTAACCGACCGATCCCAGGAGCCCGGGGGGGCTCGCCGAGGCGGTGCCTTAAAACTTTCAATCAAAACTTTTTCTGGCTTCTTCAGATAGGGGCGGAGCGCCTGAATCCGAAGTGTCTCGTCCGGGCAATGTGGCGCGATCGGAGTCATCAGATGGAGGAGAAAGTGAATTTTCTCCGTTTTGACGCTCGGGAATGCGCTTGCTTGGTTAGCCGACCGGGAATCTGACTGTCAGATGGTCGGGTGACGCTCTGGGTTGCCGATCGGTCCCTTTGCTGACTTGGTGAAAAGACAAAGTGGTCTTGGGCCTTCGCGACGTTTCGAGAGCGGCCCAAAAGTCGCGCCCTTGCGTTTGGAAGTCCAAAGGACTTTTCTTTTTTACTATAAATCTTCACTCCCCCTCAATCCAAGTCTCATTATTCACTTTCACTCTCTCTCTCCAGTTTTTACTTTCACCATCGAAGTTTTTAGCTCCTTGGTGCGCTGCTAGCTATCACGGCAAGGCGTTCTTTGGCTCCGGTGAATTTTTCCGACCGTAGCTGTCACTTCAAGGTCAGTCTCTCTCCTCTCTCTTTAGAAAATGGTTAAGATTACTTCCTCGGATGAGACCCCCGCCTCGGACCAAGCCGTAGGCCGAGCGGGCAAAGGAAAGGAGGTGGTAGAGCCGACCGATCAGAGCGTCGTTCGGCCGGACAAGGAGGGCGAAGTAGCCGAGCCGCCCCAGGAGGTCGCGGCGGCGTCTCAGAAGGGTAAAGGAGTGGTCACAATCATCGAGAAGCCGAAGACGGCGGGGGAGTTCGGTCGGCAGCCTATTGTTCTGTCGAGCGTGGGAGGTGTTCGGGATTACTCCGAGGAGATGTTAGAGAAAGTGACCCAGGGCACGGCCAAGTCGGTGGAGGAGAACGAACCGAGAGAGTTGTCCGAGGTGGACCATACCATCTCGTCTCTCACGGAGGCCGATCTGCATCGGATCCGAAAGGGATTCCAGATCCCTGCCGAGTACGGGCTACTCCTCCCCAGACCGGGTTTCCGAGCCAACACGAAGTCTTCGACAGACGTGTGCGTCTTTCCTCTCGACTCCCTGGCCGCCGGGCTCCGCTTTCCCCTTCATCCGTTTATAGTCGATGTCTTGAATTGGTATGGTTTGAGCCCCGCCCAGCTGATGCCGAACACCTGGAGGCATATCTTGGTGTTTGTTCTCCGGTGCCAAGAGGTCGGTGCCGAACCGAGCATGTTTCTCTTTCGGAGCCTCTACCGCCCTTGCCAGCCGAGCCGAAACGAACAGAGGTTCTATCTTTCGCCGCTGACGGGCGTGAAGTTGATCGAGAACCCGGACTCGATCAAGCATTGGAAGGAGAAGTATTTCATCATCCGAGCTCTCGCGCCGTGGGCAATTCCGATAGTTTGGGCGAAGGATGGCCTGCCCAAGCGAGCCAAGAAGGAGCCGGTGCTGAGTGACGAGGATGCAGAGGTCCTTAAGAAGCTCCTCGCCTTGCCAACGCTAAGTTGGAAGGATATTACCGAGGAAGCTTTGTTCCGAGGGGGTCTCAGTCCGATCGATCCTAGTACGCTTCTGGTATTTTTACTCTTTGCTTGAAGTTGTTGAAAAATTTATCTAAGTTTTTTCGTTCGGCTTGTGCAGAGACTCCTAGGATGGATTACAGGGCTTTGATGGTGAAGGCCAAGGCGAAGGAACAGGAGTCAAGGAAGAAGAGACCCTCGGCAGGGCCTCAGGGCGGCCGAGCCCAGAAGATGCCTTCGGTTGCGAAGACCGCCGACCCGCAGAAGGTCGTTGTCCCGGAGGCTGGTCCCGAGCAGGAGAAGGCCGCGGTCCCCGATCCTCCTACTTCAGATGCGCCGACACCAACGGCGAAGGGGGATGCTCCCGGTTCGTCGAGCGGTGTGTTCGGCGTGAAAGAGGTGCTATCCCTCCAAGTTCCGCCCCTCACTGCCGATGCGGAGAAGATCTTGACCGAGAGGCACAAGCAGATCTTCGTTCCCGACTGGCAAGTGATGAAGGTCGACGATTTTTTGGGGGACGGCAACATCTGTATGGAGGCGGTGAAGCACTTGCCGACCCCCAAGGATCGAGCGGCCCTTAAGGCCTGGCTGGTTGGGGACGCCACAATGCAGATCGCTCGGAACACAATGTCGGTAAGTGGACCGAACACTTTCTTATTGAAACTTTTTCGGAAATTTTCTAAGTTCCTGGATTCGGACTCTAACGGTTTGTTCTCTTTTCAGACCCTCTGCCACTTCAACTTCTTGCTCGAGGAGTTTGCGAGCAAGGAACAGGAGTATGACCGGGAGAGGTCGGAGCGTGTCAAAGCTACGAAGCTGCTTGATGCTGAGCAACTCCTCTCCGCAAAACGGGCTGCCGAAGTGGCAGGGTTGGAGACGCAGCTGGCCGATGCCGTTCAGCGGTCGAAGGACACGGCAGCCAAGCTCGAGGCCTCGGAGAAGGAGAATGCCGAGCTGAAGGAGGAGCTGGCCAATGCTCGATCGGAGGCGGAGACGGCTCGGAAGAGGGCCGAGAAGATCATGGCCAGGCACCGGTCTAAGGTGGCAAAGGCGAAGAAGGTCGTCTAGGATGAGGCCGAGCATCACATGTTCAAGAACATGGAGGACGCGTACGGCCGGGCCCTGCTTCATGTCGCCGCTCGGAATCTGGGTTTCGACACGTTCTCCTACCATTTCTACGACCCCGTGGAGGGGGAGGAGGAGCTTCCTCAGGGGATGATCGGCCCCGAGGGACAGACTGACGGTGTCGAAGGCCCGGGGGAGACAGAGGCCGAGGATGAGGAGGAGGACGACTCCGAGGAGGAGAGTGGGAGCGAAGATGAGGACGAGGTCGAGGGCGAGGACAAGGCCGAGGGGTCGAAAGACCCGAGCGACAAAAAGGTCGACCCCTGACTCGGTTGCCTCTTTTAGTCTGTTGTTGTTTTGTTTCTTTTTTGTAAGCCTAACTGCGGACTGGCCACCGCTCTTGTAAAACTTTTTCCTGAGTTTTGAATGAAAACACTTTGTTTGGCCAAAATTTATCCAAGTGTTAGTCTCCGGATTTCGTGTTTGATTAGGCGTAAATTTATCCAAGTGTTGGGTCTCGGATTTATCTCTGCTTTTCAGGTGAAGTTCGGTCCGATCACGGAGGTTGCACACCTTCGTAAGGAGCTGGCTAAAACGAAGGGAGAGCTCTCCAATAGCCGGGAGAGGCGGTTTTTCATGTTCTTGAAGCTGGAGGAGACGAAGGCAGCAGTGAGGGGGTATTGTCGCGAGTTGAAGCAGCTGCGGAAGCAACCCCAAGCCCCTTGTCCCGAGGGCGAGGGCGAGTGGCTTCGTAGAGAGCTTACCGTCGCCGAGCGGAAGAACGACGAGCTCTCGGCCAAGATCCGACACTTGGAGATAGCGGAGCAAGGTCGCTCGGCGGAAGAAGAGAAGCTTGCTTCCGAGCTGGAGAAGGCGTCGTCCGAGCGCAAAAAGTTATTGGCCGAAGTCAACAAGCTTAGGAGGATCACGATAGATAGGGGGATCGAGGTCACCCACTACCGACGGCTCGCGACCGATAGCGCCAACGCCTCGGGCTCGTCAAGGCCTCCTTGTTTGAAGAAGTTGGAGAAGGACGACGCTTTGAGAGACAGAATCATTGAACTGGAGGAAGAGGTCGCTTCACTCAAGCCTCTGCCTGAGAGGGCCAACGTCCGCAGTACATTGTGTACTCGTGAAGAGAGCGAGAGAGGGATTACCTTCTATGAACTTGCGACACGCTTGCCTGTGGCTAGGCGGAGCCCTGCCGACGCTTAGAGTAGTGTGGCCGTCTCGTCTAGTGGTGCCTCGGTCGGCGCCACTGCTAGGGTCAGTGGCGAAGGGGGATCACGCTTCGTTGGTTTGGAATCGAGCTCGGAGGTCAGGCTTCGTCGTCCTCGCGTTTCCTTGAACCGAAGCGTACCCCTTCCGAAGAGGCCCTGAACATGTCGTTTTATGTTTCTTCTGGCTATTGTAAAACTCTAGTAGGGTCGGTCTTGTAGTATGTAGAGCTACTATATCTGAATACGAATCTGAGAGTTTGTTTGGAAAATTCATCAAGTGTAGGACTTCGGCAATGTCTTGAAATTTTGTTATTCGTTTTTTCTTCTTTTCAGCTCGTGGTGGCAGCACAAGACGCCGATTCCAACTGCTCTGACAACGACGTTCGGACCAAGGTTGGCTCGGAGGTGACGAGGTCGCATTCGGCGAGGCGCCGAGGGCGACTCTATGAAGTCGAGCTGGAATTACGCCGAGCAGAAAGCGAGCGGGGCCACCTTCAGCTCGTCCTCGATCAGCGAGATGCCGAGATCCAGCGCTTGGAGAACAGGATTGCCGAGACGACCCTTATGGGAGAGGATAAGGATTCGCAGACTGCTTTTAGCAATGCCCTTCGAGTTCAGTGTATTCGGCACAATTTGTCGAAGATAATTACCGAACGGGACGATTTGCTCTCTGAGATCCGTCACCTGCAGCCCCTGGAGGCGAAGCTTCGGAAGGAGGCGGATGAACTAGCGGCCGAAGTGGCCGGACCGGCGACCGAGCGGGACGGTGATGATTTTTTCGTTTAAAAACCAAGTGTAGTGGGTCGGCGCTGTACTTTTTGTTTTCTAATGTCTTGTAACCGTGGAAGGATTGCTTTGTATCATGTCCCAACCATTAATAAAATTTCGGCGATGAACTAGCATGTCTTTTGTTGCTCTGCGTAATTGTCTCGTTTATGATTGTGTTCGTCGTGCCAAGGTCTCCGAGCTGAACCCTCTTTTGTTCGCGGTTCGGTGCCTTGGCGCGTTCTGAGACGTGGGAATTAGGCACGGATCTTGAGGTGGACCAGCCCCCCACGGCAACGCTATCTTGTCGTTTAGCGACGCTGACAAGATCTGGGCCGTTGGATTCTGGTACGAATCTCGAGGCGGCTCAGTTCCCAAGAAAATGCTATCTTGTCGTTTAGCGTTGCTGGCAAGATCTGGGCCGTCTGATTGAGATCCTACACGAAAGTTGAGGAGAAAGTGAGTTTTCTCCGTTTGCGAGCTCGGATTGGCACTTGCTCGGTTAGCCGACCGGGGGCAGCATGATCTGACCCTTTTTCTTGTTCGCTTCCGTCTCGGCAATAAGAGTGCTCGGCCGGTGGTGCTGAGTAGTGCCTCGGTCTCCCTCTTCATGCGGAAGTCGAGGGGTGAGTCGAGCCCTTCCCCCTGGTGGGGTTCGCCGATCATAGCGAGTGTTCGACGGTCGTGGGAGCAGTTCCGAATGGCGATCCACTCCTAGCTCGCCGAGAAGCAAGCTTGGGGAGTGGAATTGAACCAAGTGTGGGACTCCGGTACCATCGTTGTAGTTCAACGGTTGTGGGAGCAGTTCCGAACGGTGATCTATCTCTGGCTCGTCCGGGGGCGAGCCGAGGAGGTAAAGTCGAGCCGAGTGTTGGACTCCAAACCATCAGTGTGGTTTCAACGGTTGTGGGAGCAGTTCCGAACGGCGATCTACCTCTGGCTCGTCCGGGGGCGAGCCGAGGAGGTAAAGTCGAGCCGAGTGTTGGACTCCGAACCATCGGTGTGGTTTCAACGGTTGTGGGAGCAGTTCCGAACGGCGATCTACCCCTGGCTCGCCCGGGGGCGAGCCGAGGAGGTAAAGTCGAGCCGAGTGTTGGACTCCAAACCATCGGTGTGGTTTCAACGGTTGTGGGAGCAGTTCCGAACGGCGATCTACCCCTGGCTCGCCTGGGGGCGAGCCGAGGAGGTAAAGTCGAACCGGACATTGGACTCCGAACCATTGGTTGAAATCAAATTAGAAACAAAAGATAGAGGCGGAGAGACGCAAGCAAATTTATAAGTTTGAAAGAGCATTCTTCATTGATAATCGACGGCAAACCGTTTTTACATATTACAACTTATGAAATAGGTTACAAGTTAGAGGAGAGGAATGGTTCGACACCTCGTGATACTCAGAGAGGCGCCGGGGCGCTTTCCTGGTATTTTAGGAGGTGGTCGGCATTCCAAGTCCTCGGAATCTCTCTGCCCTCTAGATCTTCCAGGCGATATGCTCCGGGCCGAACTACCCTTGTGATCTTGTAAGGTCCTTCCCAGTTCGGAGCCAGCTTGCTCTTCTGATTGGGGAAGGATATGGCCAGTTTCCTCAGGACCAAGTCCCCTTGCTTGAGATTGGTGGGTCGGACTTTCTTGTTATATGCCAGTTCGACCCTCCTTCGGTAGTTCTGTTGCTGAATTGATGCTCTCTCCCTTAGTTCGTCCACCAGATCTAAGTTCGCCCTGAGGTCTCTGGTGTTCTGTTCCTCATTATAGGCTGCGAGGCGAGGGGAAGGTATTCCGACCTCGAGGGGTATCACTGCCTCGGACCCATAGGTGAGGTTGAAAGGGACTCTCCTGTGGGCGTCCGCTTGTTCGTGCGGTAATTCCACAGCACATTGGAGAGCTGGTCGATCCATAGGCCTTTGGAACACTTGTCCAACCTCTTCTTGATACCTGTGAGGATCTGCCGATTGGCGTTTTCTGCTTGGCCGTTCGACTGAGGGTGGGAGACGGAAGAGAAGCGCTGTTTGATAGCAAGGTCCTCGCACAGAGCTCGGAACGCAGCCCCGGTAAACTGAGTTCCGTTGTCAGTTAGTATGACGCGGGGGACGCCGAACCGACAGATGACGCTTTTCCAGAAGAATTGAAGCACCTTGTTCTCGGTGATAGTGGCGAGGGGCTCGGCCTCAATCCACTTCGAGAAGTAGTCGATGGAAACAACCAAGAACTTGAACTGGCCGGGAGCCGGAGGGAACGGCCCTAGTAAATCCATTCCCCACATTGCAAAGGGGATAGGACTTGATAGGGAGGCAAGGTTGGCTTGAAGGAGGCGACGAACGTTGGAATGTCTCTGACAGGGGCCGCATTGCCGAACATGTCGCTCGGCATCTTGGAGGAGAGTCGGCCAGAAGTATCCATAATTCAAAGCTTTCCGAGCCAAGGACCTAGATCCCGAATGTGCTCCGCCGATGCCTTCGTGTAGCTCCTGCAAGGCATAGTCGGCCTATCCTGGAGAGAGGCACCTTAGGTATGGTCGGCCATCAATCTGCGAGAAGGAGCGCTTGTATAAGATACCCTCGATCAAGACATACCGCTCGGCCCGGGTTCTGACTCAGCGTGCTTCTTTGGGGTCCTCGGGGAGGAGTCCGTCCCTTAAGAATTTCACTAACGGCTTCATCTAGTTATCTTGCAGCAGGACCGGTAAAGACTCCACAGAGTCGAGGATCTCGTCTTCTATGCTCGGCCTCGAGAGGACCTCAATCAAAACGGTTTGCTCGAGACCCTGGAGGGAGGATGAGGCCAACTTGGAGTGGGCATCGGCCTGTGTATTCTCCTCTTGAGGGACTCGTTGGATGAGTGCCTCTTCGAACCGGCTCATGAGGGCTCGGACCTTGGCGAGGTACTTCGCCATTCGTTCGTCTCGCGCCTCGTACTCGCCCAAGACTTGGTTCACAACTAGCTGAGAGTCACTATGGACTCGGAGGCGCTGCGCCCCAACACTCCGGGCAAGTCCGAGGCCCGCGATCAGTGCCTCATACTCTGCCTCGTTGTTTGAGGCCTTGAAGTTCATGCGGAGGGCATACTGGAGCACGAAGTCATCAGGGCCGTTCAGGATGATACCGGCACCGCTACCCTCGTTGCAGGAGGATCCGTCCACGAAAACTGTCCAAATGGGGGGTCCATTCGGGACGTGGCTAACCTCGGGAATGGTGGACTCGACGATGAAGTCGGCAAGGGCCTGAGCCTTGATTGCAGTCCGAGGTTGGTAGGAGATGTCATGTTGGCTCAGCTCTATGGACCACTTCATTAGCCGGCCCGAGGTTTCAGGCCTGTGGAGGATCTGTTTCAGCGGTTGGTCGGTGAGGACCACAACCGAGTGGGACTGAAAATATGGACGGAGCTTCCTCGCCGCCATGACCAGGGCGTAGGCCATCTTCTCTATCTTCGGGTAGCGGAGCTCGGCATCCCGAAGCACCTTGCTCACATAGTAAATAGGCCTCTGAGCCCGGTCTTCTTCCCTCACCAACACATCACTTAGGGTCTGCTCGGAAGCAGCCAAGTAGATGAAGAGGGTTTCCCCCGGAACGGGTTTGCTGAGCAGAGGAGGGTTCACCAAGTAGGCCTTCAGTTGGTTGAACGACTCCTGTTGTGGTTGGCCCCATTCGAAACCCTTGGCCCCCCTGAGAGCCTTGAAGAAGGGGAGGCACTTTTCCCTAGACTTTGACAGGAACCGGCCAATAGCGGCGAGCCGACCCGTAAGCTTCTGCACCTCTTTGACGTTCCGGGGCGGGGCCATGTCCAGTATGGCCTTGATCTTCTCGGGATTTGCTTCGATCCCTCGCTGGCTCACCATGAAGCCGAGGAACTTTCTCGATGAGATCCCGAACGCACACTTGTTCGGGTTAAGCCGCATGTTGTGCCTCCTCAATACGCCGAATGCCTCTTGGAGGTTGGCCACGTGGTCGGTACCTCGGATGCTCTTGACGAGCATGTCGTCGACGTACACTTCCATGTTGCGGCCTATCTGGCTTTGGAAGACCTTGTTGACGAGGCGCTAGTAGGTGGCTCCAGCGTTCTTCAACCCGAACGGCATGACTCTATAGAAGTAGAGACCCTGGTCGGTAATAAAGGAGGTCTTCGGAATGTCTGGGGGGAACATTCGGATCTGATTATAGCCGGAGAAGGCATCCATGAAGCTGAGGAGCTCATGGCCCGAGGTGGCGTCAATGAGGGTGTCGATATTTGGGAGAGGGAATGGATCCTTCGGACACGCCTTATTTAGGTCGGTGAAGTCGATGCATATCCTCCAAGAACCGTTGAGCTTCTTGACCATTACAACATTGGAGAGCCACTCGGGGTAGTTTACCTCCTGTATGAACCGAGCCTTTAAGAGTTTATCCACCTCCTCCTTGATGGCCTGCTGTCGCTCGGGAGCGAATTTTCGCCTCTTCTGCTGAATCGGTTTGCACCCCGGTTCGACACTTAGGCAGTGGACTAGCAGCTCTTCTGAAATCCCGGGCATATCCGCGACTGACCAAGCAAACAGGTCGTGGTTATCCCGGATGCATTGCACCAAGTCGGAACAAAGTGCAGTCGGCAAGGACTTACTGATGAGAAACTTTCGACTCGGGTCCTCGTCCGAAAAGAGTACTTCTTCCAATTCGTCCGCCGGCTCGGACGTGGGTCGGACATTTGGCTCGGGAATCTCTAGGGTCTCGAGGGAGAGTACCGGACCCCCCGTGGAAGTCATGTAGCACTTCCGAGCCGTCTCTTGGCTGCCCCTGACTTCTCCCACTCCCGACCGAGTGGGGAACTTCATTTTAAGGTGGTACGCTGAAGGGACAGCTTCCAGGGCAGCTAGGCCGGGTCAGCCTAGGATGACATTATATGCGGCCGGGACGTCGACGACCATAAAGTCCATCAGCTCGGTCCGGGTGGTAGGGGTCTTCCCAGCAGTTACGTCCAGGGTTATAACCCCTTCGACAGTTACTG
This sequence comes from Hemerocallis citrina, assembly GCA_017893485.1. Taxonomy (NCBI): domain Eukaryota; kingdom Viridiplantae; phylum Streptophyta; class Magnoliopsida; order Asparagales; family Asphodelaceae; genus Hemerocallis; species Hemerocallis citrina. The sequence continues at coordinate 97,599,418 of CM030358.1, read as the reverse complement.
GTACCCCCGTGAACCCGTGGAGCGTATAACCGGCCGGCTTGAGGCGGTCCCGGGACAGCTGCAGCCCTCGGAAAGCCGAGAGGAAGAGGATGTTTACCGAGCTCCCGTTGTCCACCAGGACCCTCTGCACCTTGAAGTTTGCCATGCGAAGGTCGATGACGAGGGCGTCGCAGTGGGGAGTTCGGACCCCCACGAGGTCTTCATCGGAGAAAGTTACTGGGACGCCAAGGCCCTTGGGGGGAGGGGCGCTGTGAACTGAGTTGACCTCTCGGACGAAGGCCTTCCGCGAGGAGTTGGAGGAGCCCCCCATGGGGCCTCCGTGGATGAGATGCAGAACTCGTTCTTCCTCAAACTCGGGGGTCTCATCGCACCGCTCGGAGCGCTTGTTAGCCCCCTGAGGCGGAGGAGTGTTGCGATCCGCCCGATTGTTTGCCTTTACAAATTTGGCCAACTGCCCCCTCTGGATGAGGGCCTCTATCTCATTTTTCAACGCCCGGCAGTCGTTGGTGTCATGGCCGTGGTCCCGGTGGTAACGACACCATTTTTCTTTGTTCCTCCTCTTGGCCGGGGTGTTCATCCTCGGAGCCGGAGGTATGACCCCCTCCTTCTCCACTTCCATCAGGATGGTGGAGACATTGGTGGTGAGGGGAGTGAACTTCTCGAACCTAGGGGGAGGACGGCGCTGACCGCCGTTGCCCTTCTGCATCTTCTTGGACCCCTCCTCCTCTGTCGCCTTCCTCTTTGATCCGGAGGTCGATCCTCCGAAATTCGGGAGGCACTCGGCCTCTTCCGCCCGAATGTACTTCTCGCACCTTAGGAGAAGATCGGCGAAGTTGTGCGGGGGCTTCTTGGTGAGGGACGACCGGAGGTTGGAGTTGAGGACGTTCAACTGGAACGCAACGGTCGCCACGGACTGGTCGAGGGTGGCTATTGACCTGACCTCCGCGGTAAATCTCCTCACATAATCCCTCAGCTTCTCTCCCCTCTCCTGTCGGAGGTGGAGTAGGGAGAGGCTAGTCTTCTCCGTTCGCCTGCTACTCACAAAGTGAGTTATAAAGAGCGTCTCGAACTGCTCGAACGAGAAGATGGAGGAGGGAGCAAGCCTGGAGTACCATTCCCATGCCGACCCCTTGAGGGTGGCGGGGAAGGTCTTGCAGAGCATGGCGTCGGAAGCTTGATGGATCAGCATTAAGGTCTTGAAGCTTTCGACGTGATCAACTGGGTCGGACTCCCCTGAGTACGTTTCAAACTGCGGAGGTTTGAAACCCCTCGGTATGGGGGCCTCCGTGATTGTTCGAGAGAATGGGGGTCTGCTGGGACGGACGGTCCCTGCCCTCGACTCCTCCTATTTGTCCATGCGACCGATGCGCCTCTCCACCTCGTGGAGACGACGGTAGAGGGCATCGTCCCTCCGCTGATAATCAAACGATCCCCTGGACTCTTCTTCATAGGAAGGGGAGCGGGGACTGCGGCGTCGATAGTCCTGGGATCGGCGAGGACTATCGGGATGCTGTTGGCGACTGGGAGCCGGGAGAGGACTTCTGGATCGGTGGCGAGGACTTGGAACCCGTGTGAGTGTTGGAACCCTCTGGGCATTATGGTTGTTAGGGCAAAGGTTGAGGGCCTGCAACACGGTCTCCTGGAATTGTAGGAACTCGGCACGAGTGATAGGTGCCTCATTGTTCCTCGGATGATGCCGATCCGAGGGGGAATGTGGCCTTCTCCTACGGTGCTCGGGAGATTCCGCCCGGCCCCTTCGGTCCGGAGACCTCCTACCGTCTCTTCGGTGAGGAGATCGCTCACCATGATGCTGGCGGGAGGCTTCCTCTCGGGCCTGCCTCTCATCTAGGTGGTTGCGAGGTCCTCTTCCTTTTGGCGATTCAGGACGGTGTTGCGGAGATCGGAGGCTCGGGGGTAATGGGAAGCCATAGAGTCCGAGGAGGCATTGTGAATTGAGACATGGTCTGGATGGAGTGGTTGCTTCTGCCTCCGCTGGTTCTGACCAGCAGGACCATTTGGGGGTTATTGGTTCGGAAGAGGAGGCTGGCCCTGTTGGGCCGGGGGAGGAAGATGTTCGGGCTGCGGAGCAGGATGGACAGGGACCTCCTCTGGCTGATCGGCGGGGTTGGGCCCGCGGTTGGACCCCCTAGACCTGACCTTTTTGTGAGGCATGGTTGGAGAGGGGCTGGAGAAGGGCTAGTTGACAAGGAAGAGGCGGAGGCTGTTCGTGTGGTTTTCCCACAGACGGCGCCAATCTGTTACCGCTGATTTCGGTGTGGGGGTAAACAGATGAGATTTGTGAGTTCGAGAAAAACCTGAACAGCGGATCCAAGCCTTCTGATTCCCGTCGCTACCTGCAAGGAAGTGCGATACACCGGGGTTGATTCTGGCGACGCACCCTCCGACGCTCTTGTCAGTAATTAGTGGTGATTAAGAAAGAGCTTTAAGGTGGAAAAAGAGTGATTACCTGGTCACAGTGGTAGGGGGAGGTATTTATAGTCGCCATAGGAGTGATTAGGGGCCTGATTCCCTGTGTAACTGTCAGGAGTAAAATCCTCACAGTCTGTTTAGGAAACCAATCCCTGATTCCCGGTGAGAGCAAATCAGGTCCGTTGACTTGTTCAAATCAGTGGCCCTGATTTGCCTTTTGTTGGTCTGGGTTCGCCTCGGGTCGGGACCCGTACCCAATTGGAGTGGATCCATTTGTGGGTTATTGGATCTGTGAGAAGGAGATCCAGTAACCGTTTCGGGCCCATTTGTATGTGAAATTACCGTTTTACCCCCGAGCTTCAAGATTCGCGCCCAATCTGGACGGTTCCGATTTAACCCCATTTTTAGCCATATCAGCGGTCCCTATGTGTGGCTCGGCTTACTGGAGAATGAGTTCTCTGTTGATGACGCTGAGGGGGCTCTCTTCGCCTCCTCGGGGGAGGATTTCTTCTGGTCCTTGGTCGGTGGGGAGTCCGAATTCTTAAGGCACCTGGGTGCTCAGGTTGATGGACTCCCCCAAGGGCTTGCCATCCATTCAGGCGAGTTCGGAGGTCGACCCCCTTTTGGCGGTTGGCAATCACCTGACGAAGATCCCGCTCGGGAGGGCTTTGAGAAGCCATAGATTCAACTGAAGGATTGGGAACCGCGACATGGTCATAAGGAAGATGTTGCTTTGGACGACTCCGACGGGAGCCCCCTTGGGCAGCCCCCCGAAACCCTGGAGGAGCCTGTTGAGGAGGAGCACCTTGAGCTAGAGGAGGGGGAGGAGGAAGAGAAGTGGTTCTTCGGCTGGAGACCGCTGCCTTCCCCTTCTCTTTTGGATGCATGACTTGAAACTAGTCTCGCTGATGAAGTTAGGTCGGGTTGCTTTTTCGGTTCCTACAGACGGTGCCAATCTGTTGTCACTGATTTCGGTGTGGGGCAATAGATAGAATTTGTGGACTCTTGAGAAAACGAATTAGGCAAACCTGTTGATCTTCACCAACTTGTTGACTTGGTCTCTTGCTGCGGCCGCGAACCTGCAAAATGTGCGATACACCGGGATGGATCCGGACGACGCACCCTCCGACGCTCTTGTCAGTAATCAAAATGATTAAGAAAGAGCTTTAACTGGAAAAAGATTGATTACCTTTTTATGGTGGGGGGAAGGGGTTTTTATAGTCGCCTTAGGGATCCGTTTCGAGATAAGAACATATCTCTACTTCTCGGTGTGAATGGATAGAAGTGGTTAAAACCTCCCCTTAGGGATAATTATGAATCTGAATTCTTCTTTATCCTTCTGGACTGGTTTGTAACGGGTTGGGACCCGTACCCAGTAAGATAGATCCGTTTATGGGTTGTTGGGCTTTGAAGAAAGACCCATTCCCCATTTCAGACCCGTTTGTAGGTGAAATTACCGTTTTACCCCTGAGCGTTAAGATTCGTGTCCGATTTGAACGGTCCCGATTTAATCCCATTTTTAGCCATATCAACAATTAACTCATAAATTAATCCTAATTAACTCTTAATATATTCAGAATTAAATCTTAAATATGAATTATATTTCAATTAATACCTAATATATCCCCATAATCATTTATATAGGCCTATTCCATTAAAAAAATTACCACAAGTGTTTGGACGGGAGACCATCTCCCGTCTGAGCCATTTTTTCTTTTAATTATAAAAATCGACGGACGGGATCGAGGTTTTTTTTATATATAAAAAATTGGCACGGACGAGAAATCATTTCCCGTTCGAGGTTTTTTTTTTAAATATATAAAAAATTGGCATGGAGTCCGACCATTTTTAATTAAAAAAAATCTCAAGGACAAGTGTCACGCCCCGCTTCCCAGAATACGAGAGCACAAGCACGTAACTGAGGCCCAGCGAATGATATAAGTTCGCCAACTCATATCATCCATAAGCTGTACCAGTCTTAACTCAGCAATACTAGACTAAACATGCAATAGTCCAATTAATAGCCAACAACTGAAAATAAACAACAGATTCCTTCTGGCAAGCTCCTGCTCCAATCGTAGAAGAACTACTCACCAATGCCTTCTGGAAATTCTTCTTGTGCACCTATACTTGTCCATCTAAAAAGAAAGAATAATTTGTCCTTAGAGCAAGTACGGACAACAAGTAGTGAAAAGCAGAGAGTAAGGGATAAGGTACATGAAGGAATATGAACCAAGATCAAATTACAAAAACAATAACGGTATCAATAAACAATGGTCATGATCAAGTATATACGTGTTGTAGCGCCCCGAATTTCTAATATGACAACTTAGAAAATACGTGGCACAATCCCAGCATCCACTTCAATGTAATAGTACACATAGCTCAAAACACAAATAATTTTCTTCAAACTTTTATTACAACAATCTTTTTCATATGCAGCAGAAATACAAACACCTTGAATTAAAAACATTCTTTTTACAACACTTCTCTTTACAATTGTTTTACACAAAGCTCTATTACATCAGTTTATCTCAAAACTAACTCAAGCATCCAAGCCTCCAAACTCTAAGCAACAACCTGTAACACATGAGGCTAGAGATGATCCCTAACCCCCAAACTAAAGGGGTCAGCCATAAATGGTGTGAGTGATATAAACAAACAAACAACATAATTAGACAATAAGCATGGTTTCTTAAACAACATGTACTGAACGAGAGAACATATACTAAACATGTATTGTGAAGTAAGAAATGACAGGAAAACATGAAAACATCAAGTGTAGCTTAACCAAATGTTAGAAGAGTCATTCTCAAACAAGTACAACTCAACTGTGCTGTACAGTCGACTGATTAATGGACCAGTCGACTGTTCACTGCCAAATACCCGGTTATCAGTCATTCTCGATACCACAGATCGGATACCCGGTTATCAGTCACTCTCAACACTGCAGATTGGACCCTCGGTTATCAATCACTAACAGTGATTCTCAACACCGCAGAGTATACCCAACCCCAGAGTTCAACGACTCTCACACTGCAGAATATATCCATCTATCAATAAATCTCAATATTACAGATCGGATACCCGGTTATCAGTCACTCTCAACACTGCAGATTGGACACCCGGTTATCAATCACTAACAGTGATTCTCAACACCGCAGAGTATACCCAACCCCAGAGATCAACGACTCTCACACCGCAGAATATATCCATCTATCAATAAATCTCAATATTACAGATCGGATACCCGGTTATCAGTCACTCTCAACACTGCAGATTGGACACCCGGTTATTAATCACTAACAGTGATTCTCAACACTGCAGAGTATACCCAACCCCAGAGATCAACGACTCTCACACCGCAGAATATATCCATCTATCAATAAATCTCAATATTACAGATCGGATACCCGGTTATCAGTCACTCTCAACACTGCAGATTGGATACCCGATTATCAATCACTAACAGTGATTCTCAACACCGCAGAGTATACCCAACCCCAGAGATCAACGACTCTCACACCGCAGAATATATCCATCTATCAATAAATCTCAATATGTCCATAATTCACTAATCCATCGTCAAACAGTCAAAGGAGAAATCCCTCCACTCAACAAGCCCAAGTCTTTAATAAATTCCATAATCCAAATCCAACCATAATATATGTTGGAAGCGTATGTTCTATAGAAGAATAATATTTATAAGGGTAGGTTATAAATCCAAAATATTTAAAGAATAGTCGTTTAAAGAACATCAAAACACCTTAGAAAAGTATCAGTACCAGTCGACTGCAAAAGGTCACCAGTCGACTGTCCAGAGGGAAATCCAGTAATTTTAAGAAAATAAGTTAAGTACTATAAGTTGACTTATAAAAATCATAAGTTGACTTACCAACAATATAAGATGACTTATAAAAATCATAAGTTGACTTACCAACAATATAAGATGACTTATAAAAATCATAAGTTGACTTACCAACAATATAAGATGACTTATAAAAATCATAAGTTGACTTACCAGCTCATAAGTAGACTTATAAAAATATAAGTCGACTTAAGGGAGACATAAGTCGACTTATAAGAACATAAGTCGACTTATAAAAACATAAGTCGACTTACCAGAGAGAAATTCCAGAAATCTTTAAGAAAATATTCTAAGTGTTATAAGTCGACTTGCAAAGTCATAAGTCGACTTAAAATACAATATAAGTCGACTTAAAGATTATAAGTCGACTTACCAGAGAAAAATCTACTATAACTTTGAAAAATAAATTCTAAGTGTACCAGTCGACTGAAAAGGGTCTAAGTCGACTGTCCAGAACGGATTTTCGAGAAAAACTAAAGATACAGCAGCTAGGTCGTACCAGTCGACTGAATAGTAGACCAGTCGACTGTCGGCTTACAGTTTTCATAATTTAGATCTGAATACAATAATCAAAACTGAAGTTTTTCTAAAGATTCCTTGTTTATGAAAATAGTTCGTATTCAGGCAAAATGACAATTTCTTAAATATTCTTCATTATGGACACATTGCTCAATCATACAATATCTCAAAACTCAATTCTCATGTTTTAAATTCCTAATTCTTTCATTAGGGTTTCTCGATACTGAATTTCTTTACAACTCAAAACCAAAATCTGATTTGTAATTGCGAGATCCAGATGTTCATCCATCTCATCCCTTATTGTCATAATCATACTCAAATCTTAACATGCTTTCAAGCAATAAAGAATTCATTAATCAAGATCTACTAAACGTTCAAAGATTTCACATACATAATACAACATTAACCATTGTATCGTTCTCATACAAAATACACTAAATAAACAAGCATGTCAAACAAGCAACAAACAATCATTCACATAAACCAAATCACAAAACAAGGTTCGTATCAATCACTTTTGAATTGAGAAAATCCACGAAAAGCCTTCCTTCTTGCTAGATCCAAAACTTCCTCTTGCTCTTCCAAAACAAATCTCAAAATTCTGTATTTTAGTAATGACGGCTAGAAAGGTCTATTTAAACAATCCGGAAATAGGTTTTAGGGTTTTACGACAATTTTGCAAAATAATCCCTTCAAAATACAACTTTATACATATAGTTCTATTCTTGGAAATTCCATCAAATTCATTTAAATTAGGATTTAAAAGTAAAATATACTCATAAATCTCAATTGGTACTGTTCAAAACGTCCAGAAAATATAATTTGCACTTTAACCCATAAAAATGTCAATTTTGCAAAAAGGTCCTTCTTTTCTCAAAATTTGCAAATAGTTCCGATTAATTTCAGAAAAATCTGGAAAAATACTAAATAAATCCCAAATATTAAATAATGATTTTTCATAAGGAAAACCTGACTTTTGAACCTCTCAAGAAAATATTTGCACATGTTTTGCACGTGTAAAAAGATAACTCTTTAAAAAATATTTATTAAATCTCCAAAAAATCATTTTAATTCATTTTCAAATATTTAAAATAATATTTGAAAATACGGGGTTCTACACGTGTCAACTTAGGTGTAGCGCCCCGATTTCCAATACTGGAAAACCGTGACACGAGCCAAGACCATTTCTTCAATTAGTCACAATACACAGAAAAAACAGGAGAATTTAAAACTTTTTATTCAATACCCAATGTATTACAAGTCTGAATATTATACAACTGCAATACCTTACAATAAAGTTACAATATTACCTTTACATTTCCAAGTATTACAACCTTCAACATCTTACATCAGAGTACAAGGAATGAAGAACAACACTTGGTAACTCTCACTTGAGTACTTCTCAACTAATAGATAATCAATACATATACTGCAGCGGAACTAAACATAACACTGACTCCTTACTTTCCTTGCCTTGAGTCCTCCAGAATCTCGCCTTTGTACTTCGGCGATCCAGTACCTATGGAAGTGGGGACGTCAGTATTCACTGACGCTTAAAGGCTGATATCAAAGCAGCGAATCTCCCAAACAACATACAAAACATGACAATGGTGTTGGTGTAGTTTAAGTGTTCGTGAGTGCTATGACTAGACTCTAATGCGATATTTAAATAGAAATAGGATGCTTCATATTCTAATGTCAGCAAGTCTCCGAAGTCAACATGCAGCCCATACTACATGCGACCCTTTCTCAAGCCGTTTCTCCATATATAGGGATTTGAACCCGCGTTATGAACTTCTAATTGTACACAACCTGTTCCTGACACCTACACGTGACTGATGAGGTTGCAGACGTGGTCATGTTCCACTGATGCAGTACGCCCGTGGTGTCTATGTTCGCCACTGCTACCCGGCTAACCGGACCTCACATAAAAACAGACGAACCCAATGTATCGGGCCTCATACCAAAATCCAAATCATAGGGTTTCGCAAACGCAGGGTAGCGCGAAGCCTACCCTGTGGCACCCTCTGGGGTCTCGCAAGCGCAGGGTAGCGCGAAGCCTACCCTGTGGCACCCTCAGCCACGGCACTCCAGGAATTAACAGCGCGAGATACGCAACCCGTGTCCTCAACTTGTGAGACGGCACCGTACGTATCCCTTTGACGGGAAGGTACAACCTACTATCACCACCTAAGGCCTGCCTCAAGGGACAAGTTGGTCGTAAGGCGCCCCCTACAACCAACTTCTTTCTTTTCGGCAAGGGTCTGAGCAAAATGATCTTTATAAGTCACTATTTTAATGATGTCCCTGACTCGACAATCCTAGGGACGATAATATTATAAACATAACATGCTAGGCCTTGAATTAGACTTCGCAAGACAACTCTACTAGGCTGCTCAACCTAGACTCACCAGAATCCTTCGGGATCCGGTTCCTGGCCCATCAATCCAAGACCTCGGCCGTGCGAATATACATGCATGCCGCTACCCTAAACTTGGATTCCGTCTATACTCCGGTCCTCGATCAACCTACCCTGGTTAAGATTCGACGGTACACAAGGAGTGACTCCTCCACAGTTCCTTAGGGTAAGAAAACATATGTCTTGATGGTCGATAGCCCTTAGGGTGGTAATATCACCCTAGACGAGCACAACGAACTGTGTACTAGCTAACAAGCTATACACGAGTAACAACCACATACGAGCCAATAAGCTACGTATGAAAACAATAACTACCTACGAGCCAGGCGGGCCTCGTAGGAGACGACAACGTACATACCAGCCAAATAAGCCGCGTATGAGACCAACAGCTACGCATGGGCCGGTCGAGCCGCGTACGAGACAACAACCCACATACGAGCCAAATAAACTACGTATAAGACCCACACCTACATACGGGCCAGTCGAGCCACGTACGAGCACAACCATAGGCAAACAACCATACAGGTAATCAATCCTAGAAACAACCAACGTGCTTACTAGCAAACTTGATCTTCTATTATTAGAAGCAACAGAAGAATCTACTAATAGTCTATGATCGGTATTCTACTAAGGAAGAACCGAAGGCGACATATCAGCCTTTATCAACTAACTATTACTAGTGGTCTTCCCAATTCTTATTACTTCAACCTATAGTGCCTTAAGCATGGCATACAATTGCAAGCATCTTCCTACGACAATCTAATTATATAACATAACCGCTCACCACAATAGTCCTATGTACGAATATGATTAAGCATGTACTTATATCAAGCTTAAGCATGAAAATCACTATGATCTAGACATGAAGTCCACTATAGTCAAGCATAAGTTATAACTTGAGCGTGAATGCTTACTACTTATCATGACTAATCACCACAACCCAAGCATGGATATATAACTAGTATGAACATACAATATTCCAAGGCATGGTAGGTATTCTAACATTACTCCTACAACATTCTTAAGCATGTATTTAAACTTTAACATGGTATACCTCATTCCTAGACATGGTATGCTACTTTCACATTAACATATAGCATGGTGTACATTTTAGTAACATTCTAGTCATATATACTAGTTAAGTATCAACCTACAACATAGCATGAGGTTCTACAACAATTCTAGTATGGATAGAACATAACATAAAAATTACTACAACTAACCATGGATAGTTACCTTAATTTAAGCATGAGTATCTACTATATTTTAAGCATGAATATCATTAGCATGGATACCATTAACTTAACATAAACCATCATTAGCATGGTCATCTACTAACTTAACATAACAATAATTAGCATGACATCTCCTAACTTAGCATGAATAATGATTAAGCATGATCACCTACTAACATAACATGAACATATACTTATCTAAGCATAGATATCATGTGAGCATGAATATTTATTTGATCTAGCATGGTGTGTAACTTTCCTATAAGCATGAATCTTATTAAGCATGAATACTACTAGCATGAATATCTTACTAAGCATGGATAACTACTTGTATGAACATACAACATTCTTCGCATGGTAGATTAATTAAGCATCAATCTTACAACAATATGAGCATGGTATTTACTTAGTAATTAACCTACAACATTCCTAGCAAGGTAGATTAATTAAGCATCAATCCTACAACAATATGCGCATGGTATTTATTTAGTAATTAACCTACAACATTCCTAGCATGGTAGATTAATTAAGCATCAATCCTACAACAATATGAGCATGGTATTTACTTAGTAATTAACCTACAACATTCCTAGCATGGTAGATTAATTAGGCATCAATCCTACAACAAGTATATCATTCCTAAACATGATAGGTAATTTTAGAATGAATCCTACAACATTCTAAGCATAAATAACATTCCTAAACATGATAGGTAATTTTAGAATGAATTCTACAACATTCTAAGCATAAATATCATTTCTAAACATGATAGGTAATTTTAGAATGAATCCTACAACATTCTAAGCATAAATATCATTCCTAAATATGGTAGATAATTTTAGAATGAATCCTACAACATTCTAAGCATAAATAACACTCCTAAACATGATAGGAAATTTTAGAATAAATCCTACAACATTCTAAGCATGAATAACATTCCTAAACATGATAGGTAATTTTAGAATGAATCCTATAACATTCTAAGCATAAATATCATTCCTAAACATGATAGGAAATTTTAACATGAATCCTACACATTCCTAAGCATGAATGTCTACTAACCAAGCATGAACAACAATCTAACATGGTGCATGATTTTTCCTACAACTATCTAGGCATGATACTTACTAACTTTAGCATGAAGCATGCACATCTACCATCTTTATTGAAACATAACATCTACTGCAATTTTATTTGAACATAAACCTCTACTAAAACTTTATTTAAACATGAACATCAACTACTACTACTTTATTTTAATCATGAATAGCTACTAACATTTTACATATCATAACCATCTACAACTACTTCCTTTTAACATTTACTACTACTACTACTTTATTTAAACATACTACTACCATTTTATTTAAACATACTACTACCATTTTATTTTAACATGAACATAAATATCTACACTACTTCTTTTAATCATCATCTACTACTACTACTACTACTACTACTTTTTAATATACTACTACTTAAATGTCTACTAGTCTTTATTAGCATTGATTTCTTATTATTACTAGTGATCATAAAAAAGATCTTTTTATTCATTCTACAACTAGTGATTTCTTTTTCATAATTAGAACTAACATCTAATTTAGGTTCTTTTTACTTAAGATTATAAAAGAAAACAACAATAATAAAAATAAGGTAAGAACCTTCATTTGGTTCAACCAACATATGCTTATCTTTTTAGTCCAAGTTCAATACAAGTCCTACAACCAAAAATGGTTGTATAAAAAGGTTCATATGCTTTATCCATGAGTTCACATTAAGTCCTACAACCCCAAACGGTTGTATGTACAAGTCCATATGCCTTATGTCATTTTAGTCCAATTAACAACACAAAACAACAACTACAACTATAAAGATTTGATCTTTATGTGTATTTAGCACTATCATTTGTTTCTTTTCTTTTCATGTGGTTATTACCTTTAACATTTACAACATACAAAAGAGAATCACATACAACAACATTTATCACAACAACCCATTCCAAAAACCAAAGAAAACAAAACTAGGAAGGCAAGAAGAAGAAGAAACATCAAAAACAAAAATACAAACAAACAATCAAACAAAAGAGAAACCCCCACCTTGTTCTACTTGTAGGAAGGACTAGCTAGCTAAAACTTCTCCTTCCCCTAGCTCCTAGAACTCTTATGGAACCTACAAGAAAACTCTCTTGTTAGTATGAGGTTCTCTCTTTCTTTTCTTTTCCTTTCTTTCTTTCTTTTTGATCTTTCTAAAATGAGACAAAGGTGGAGGAAGGAGGGGGTATTTATAGGAGGGGAGAAGGGTGGAGAGTGCAAAATGTGCACATACACATTTGCACAAAGGTCCTCCCCCAAAATGGGGGCCGGCCATACCATGTAGGAGGGTAGGGGTGAGGTGGAGGTAAGGTGCTAGGGTGAGTTGGAAGCATGGCGAAGGGATAAGGTTTCTAGAAGGGATTTTAATCTTCTCATGCATACAACCCTAGATTAAGCCTCCTAATCAAACCCTAACCATCTAATTAAGTTGTCATGACAAGATGAGTACATTGTCCAAGAGTACATGCTACATATTTTGTATAATGTACTAAGTATAATACAATGTATGTATGTGTACATGTATGTGTATACCAAAAAATCCTTATATAATCCCCATAAATAGTTTAATTTGAAAATAATAATAAAATAAGTTTTATTATCAATTCGGAGGATCGCGCTACCAATTTGATGTATTTCGGATGTACACCGACCGATATATGCGCGTAGACAATGTTTGTGGACAAACCGGTGAAAAATCACCAAAATAATCTGATTTTGGAATTAAAATAAAATAATAACAAAATAATAATAAAATAGTGATTTATACGAGGTAATATCCGTCCGGGATATTACCTTAGGTTTATTAGCATGTTGTTTCTCCTATCTAGTGCACGTACTACTGCGTTCCATACCACAGGTTCGGTGCACGGAAAACAGTATTTGTTTTAAACTTCGTGGTGGGATCTATAGAGCGTGTACTCGGTGTATCACGATAACAAGATAACAAGATAACAAGATGACAAGTCACGACTCCATAAGTAATTATCCACCTTCCATGTCAATATTCCATGTAAACAAGAGGGTCCTACCGAGTACATTTTCTGAGACTATCCACTACTAAGTCAACCCTTATTAACTCCGGCTTGTTTAGTATTTTATTAATTCATTCATGTTCATGCAAGTGTATAAAAGAATGTCAAGGGATGATAAGAATGCAGCAATATGATACAATGCATAAAAATACATGAAGTAGCAAATCTGAAAACAGCCGACACAGTAACACTAAAATAGCGATAACTCATAGACTACAATTCGGAATTCGAAATTCTAAGATGTTATCAGCAACTAGACACTTAGGGCTACAATTTATATTCATTAAGTTTCTGTTAATTGTGACTGTAGCTAGGTCAAACATCCTATTCTTTGCAGTCAAACTGTTCTGACAGCAACTTAATATCAACATTTAATGGGTGAAAACATGGTATAAATACACTGTAAAAATCTACAAAATTTAGAGATGAACCCTAAGCATGTATATAAAGTTTCTGGAGATTTTTATGGCATTATAATATTGTTAACATGGTGTTTCACTAATAATTATGTCGATATTACATTAATTCTGCGATCTGAAAAGTGCAGACCAGCAGAGACTAAAAATGTGATATCTCACAGCTCGTAACTCAGAATCAGGATCCGCCAATTGGGTTGGAAACTAGATTCACTAAGCTAAAACTCTCTTTTGTATCATTTGGGTTAATTGTCAAGTTAACAGGGTCGAAAGCTCTGTGCAAAACAGTATAGACAGCAAGAGCTCACAAAAGCCATCACATAAATGTTCATCAAGTGGGTAATTAACATGCTATTGTATCACGAAATGTATTACACTAATGTACAGCAAGTGGAATGGATTTTTTTACAGTGTACAAGTCAATTTATCATGTCATTGTTCAAGTCGCAAGATCTCAATCAATCAATGTATTCGATCACAATATATTTCCTTATATACAAGTTCTAGTCATTTTATTCATATCATGTGTGTATTTAGGCTTGGGTTTGAGTCAATGGATAATAATAACACGTCAAGAGTACGTCGGGTTTGTAAACCCTCGATACTCTCAACAGAAAGGATATAAGGCAAATTTAAGATAATTGAAAGGAACTACTTGCAGGAGGTCAATGAACTTGAACTAGAAAAATTAAATGAGTTCAAGTGGACTTACCTTTTTGTAGACGATTCAATATAAGTAACAAGGAATAACGGGATCAGAATCCCGGGGGCGATCCCAAAGCACGTGTGTAATACGTGCGAGAATTCCAACAGCAACAGTAATCAGCAACTCAGCTCTCGGATCCCACATTGGATCCGATCCAAACACAGAACAACGATCAAGATCCAAGGTGGCCAGAACACAGAACACCGGATCCCCCCAATCACACCACAACCCACACCGGATCGGAGCAAACACGGGACATCGGAATCAGATCTGTTGCATCAAAACAGCAAACAGCGGGGGCGACCAATCCCACTTCTTCTTCTTCCTTTCGACAAAGAGAGAGACAGCGGTGGGAAAGAAGAGTGACCGGGTGTGGCGGCTGGTGGAGACAGGGCGGCGCGGTGCTCGGGAAGAGGACGACAAACGACGAGCGGCGGCGCTGGTCGAGAAGAGACGTAGCAGCGAGAACCTCAATGAGTGACTCTGTTTTTGGTTGAACAGGGAAAATGGAACTGGGCTTCGACGGGACTTGGATGGCGATGACGAGGCAGTCGGTGGGCGAGGGAAGCGCTGGCTGTCGATGTTGGGATTGTTGTTCGGTGGACGACAGCGGGAGGGGGGAGCAATGGCGCTCAGGTGCAGCGATGGGTTCAGACGATGAGGGGGAGCTTCGATGAGTTTTATGGTGGAGGAGGTCGCTGGCACTGTGAGGGCAGGGCGAGCGAGGGTGACTGCGAGAGGTCGTGGCAACGGCGGGACGAAGACGGAAGGGATTTGTGGTGGTTGCAGGCAACGGCGGGACGAAGACGGAGGGGATTTGTGGTGGTTGCAGGCGAGAGGGCGCGACAGAGAGAGTTAGCGGAGGGTGCTTGGTGCTCCGAGCGGATGAGAGAGGAGACGACGCGATGGCGACGACTGGCGATACAGCGATGAGTGGGTTCGGTAATGGGGAGGGAGGAAGAAGAAGTCGAAGAAGGGGGTAGGGGTTCTGTTTGAGTTTCTGTTGGTTCTCTGTTGGGAAAACAGAAGAGGGAGAGGGGGAGACGGGGAGAGAGAATAACGGGGAGAGAGGGAGTGGGGGGTTGGTTAAGATAATAATAATAAATATAATATTAATTAAGGGGTAGTTGGAGATAGTGGGGAATTGGGAGATACGGGGAACTGTGTAGTTGAGGAGAATGTGAACAATTTGTATACGGGTGAGTGTATGGGTTTGTGGGTTTGAGTTTAGGGTTAGAGTTCAATAGGAGATGAGCTTGGGTTTGGGCTTCACTTAAATATAATAAATTCAATAATAATTGTTGGACTTCTCATGAATTCAAAATAATCAATAAAATGATAATATTGATTAACTTGGGCATCAAAGCAAATAAATAAAAAGAAGAGAGACAAGATTCTAGTTTGGATACTACATTTGGGTTTCAATAGGAGATTCAAAAGGACTTAAATGCATTGGAAAGAATTTATACAGAAATTGATATACAAGAATACATGGAGAAGAAAGAAAAGAAATGCAAATCCGTATAATCGGAAACAGGGGTTTCAACGAGGAATGATTCCTCGTTCGAGAATTACGTGCGTAAAATAGAAGAGCACGGACGAACAATCGTTCTCATTCTCTTACGAAAAATTCAAAAAAATCAAACGACGAAGTATGATCTTTCGTCAGATCAAATGGACAAAAAATTAACTTTCGTCGGCTATTTTTTCCAAATAGCTATTTTGTCTATCAAATTTGGCATACTACTGTTCATCAAATCCCAAATTTTGGGTTTTTAGCCATCTACTGCAGCAGCTAGATTTCTATTTTTTGGAAAAAAATAGATTAATAGCCAACCACTACAGATGCTCTAATTCTACGCCTTTATTTGGGTAAAATTCTTTCGAACTTCAGATTTAATTGTTATCTTGCTGATGCTGCATAATCTGTTTTATCTAGTTATTATAACCTTAAATTTGCTGAATGAGGATGACTGGGATTAGGGCTGCAATCGAGCCGAGCCGAGCCGAATACCTTCAGGCTCAAGCTCGGCTCGTTTACGAAACGAGCTCATTTTTGAGCTCGAGCTCGGTTCGAGCCGAGCTTTGACCGAGCTTTGACCGTATTCGAGCTGAATAGCTCCCGAGTTTAGCCTAAAAATAAAAAAAAATTAAAGCTCGATCTCGACTCGTTTACGAAACGAGCTCGGTTTTGAGCTCGAGCTCGATTCGAGCCGAGCTCGATTCAGTTGCAGCCCTACCTGGAATGTATGTCAAAATATTGTTGAAAAATACTCGAATAATGAGATAATCTCAAATGCAGTAAATTTCAACGCTGTATTCATATTATCTTACGCACTTCGTAAAATATTCGAACAAATAACTTAAAAAACTAGCATAGAAGTAAAACATGTACGCAAAAAATGAACACATTAAGGGACTTACTATAAAGTAATAGTAATGTATGTATACTGAACCCAATAAGAGCATCCACACTCCGTAAGTTAAATTTTCATTTTATACATAAAATCGCACTGTAGGCGTCACACTGGTCAGCTATTCTGTCATTTTTTTTACTTTTTTTCTACAGTAGAAAGGTAAACATAGCAGCCAATATAGCATTATGCATATTATGCGTGACGAAATATCATATTTCGTTTGGATTATTTAAATTTTTTATTAAAATATCAAATGAAACGTGATATTTCGTCCGATGAAATCTTGAATTATAAAATAAATTTTAAAAAAAATTCTTAAACTCATAATTTAGTTAATTAAATAGTATAGTTAGTATTTTAATTAAATTTTTAGTTAAATAATTAGTTAAATAATTAAGTTTAGTGAATTAAAAACTTAATTAACTAAAGCTTAATTCCAAAAAACCCACTGGGTCCCATGTGGGTCCCAGCCTTTTGTTTTTTATTTTTTATTTGTTTAAAAATCCTTCAAAAAATTTCCAGAAATCCTGGAAAAAAAATCAAAATTAACTTCCAACGAGACATGGGAAGTGGAATGTGATTTGACTTGATTTTATTTTTTTTATTTTTTTGATCCTAACATTTTATGTTTCATCTCTGTATATTTTATTATTAATTTTTTTTTTTATGTATCGGATAGCAAAAGGCTCCAGCCATCAAAATATATTAATCAATAAAACAATAATAGTATATACAAGCATCAATGGTTTTACAAGAGGTAAAACAGAATCAAACGAGAATAAAAGAAATACAATAATAATAAACATCCCAGAGGGCAAAAACACGGCAAGAAACACCATCCAGAAACCATCGAACGAAGCAGGCAGCCCTGAGACACGAGCAACCGACCGAAGACAACAGGGAAAAAAAACTCTCTCCACGACGACATTTAAATCCACTAGCAGTCTAGAGCGACTCTTGCGGCGCAACGGCGGAAAGATACTGCTACCATCGGGGAAGACAACGAGCAGGCGCTGCACAACAGAACACTGGCTGAAAAGCGACATTATTAAATTTTTAGTTGTTGCATATTTAAATTAATTTTTTTTCTCACAGATAAAATATCATATTTTACTTGTTTAATTTTGAACAAAATTATGCAATTTTTTAAACTTTTACGACTGCAATATTCGTTTAAATTGCTAAAGTAAAATATATATATTTTACTTCAAAGGACTGTGGATGCTCTCAGAAGGTTGCCAAAGAAAATAATTTAAGAATTGTAGAATCCACCTTTTGTTTATATATATAAGAAATTCCCTCCTAGGATTTTATTTCCGCTGCATTCGAGAAGAACATCTTCGTGTTCACAAAGCTATTTTTTATGATACAAAATACCAATAAGATAATCCAATAACATTCTCACTGTTGAGCACAAGCTGTTCGCTGTTTTAACCCAATTACCAAATCCTGCCAAAAATAACAACCTGTAGATTCGCTTTTATCCACCCCAAACTATAACCTTTTAAAACGAATAATGCTACGCCTACTATTAAATTTATTACACTAGTATAATGTATATAAAATGTACGTCTAAAAAAATAAAGTTATAAAATTAAATGAATTTATATTGAATAATAAAAAAATAGTTTATATTTAAATATTTTGATTTGGACTACATGTGCAGTGCACATTTATATTTGTTGAATATAATTTGGACGTATATTATACGTGTTTACATAGTTACAAAATTATATTTTGTTTGTTATAAATCCCAACTCTCCCATTAAAATAGTGGAGATTTTTCTTTCACTATTTTATGTAGCACACTATTATTGAAAATAAGTCCCCAAGCTAAGGATTCGTCTTGACTCTCACATTATACTTTATGTAGCACACTTTACGCTCCTTGACTCTGAGATGGCGTCCCTAGCCCAGGATTTGGGTTTCCTTATCGAAACTAAGGATTCGTCTATCCTCTCCGATCTTAGGCAATTAAATCGTGTCAGAGTCAAGGAGCATAGTTTTTTTAATGATTAGTGTCTCTTGGAACATCCGGGGCCTCAACTGCCCCGTCAAAAAGAGAGCGGTTTTTGATTTAACTGTCTCCTCCCACTGCGACCTCATCTCTATCCAAGAATCTAAATTGGATTCTCCCTCCTCCATCTCCTATCGATCGTTAGGAGGAACCACCATCTCCAAGTGGATTTCTCTTGACGCGATAGGGTCCAAGGGAGGTATCCTCCTTGGTTTCAAAGAATCGGTATTCTCTCTGGTTGCGGTTCACCGTTTAAATTTTTTTCTTATTGTCCAACTCCTCTGGACGACCCACAACAGGGTCCTCTCCGTTATCTCGGTTTATGACCCATCCACTTCTGAGGGATGTCCTCTCTTTTGGAGCGAATTCCGCTCCATACACAATTACACTTGCGGTCTTTGCTTTCTATGCGGAGATTTTAATGTTACCCGGTTCGCCTCAGAAAGGTCGAACCAGGCTACCTCGAATAATCACTCCTGTTCTTTCAACGACTGCATCAGGGATCTCCAGTTATCCGACTTGGATCTTAATGGTAGATCCTTTACATGGTTTAATCAGCGTCATCCCCCGTTGATGGCCAAACTCGACCGCTTCCTCATCTCCCAAGAATGGATTTCTCTGTTCCAAAACTCCTTCTCCAAGGCCCTTCCCAACCCCTCCTCCGATCACGTTCCTATCGCTCTTTTCTCTAATTACAACTTCTCTTACCATCATAAGTTCCGGTTTGAAAAATTTTGGCTGCAAGACCAACTCTTTTTTAATCTTGTGAAAGAATGTCTCGCTGCTGTTTCCGGTTCCTCCGGCCTAGGAAACATCCTCCTCAAACTTCACGCTATTAAGTTTGGCTGCAAGATCTGGGGTCGTGAAAGACAAGACAACACCAACTTCCTTAAAAATTTCCTTCTCTCCTCCAATGAGTCTATCGATAAGATGGAGGAGCAAGGCCCCCTTTTAGATTCTTTTCGTTCTGAACGGCGATCTTGCAAGCTCGAATATGCAGATATCCTTCTTCAGGACCATATTAAATGGGCTCAAAGAGCTAGGGTCAAGTGGCTTGAAGAGGGTGACGCCAATACCGCCTTCTTCCATAACTTTGCTTCTCATAGGCAATATTGTAACCGGATTTCCTCGATCTGTCACAACGGGGTAGATCTATCTACTGATTCGGAGTTTCATCAAGCTTTCCTTTCTTTCTATAAAAACCTCATTGGAACGCGCAAACAGCGTTCTATTGGCCTTGATTGGCATCAACTCTACGGGACCCATTCCATTGACCTTTCTTCTCTCGAAGCCCCGTTCTCCCTGGACGAGATCCAAGCGGCTGTGTTCGCTTTAAAAAGCGACTCTGCGTCGGGACCGGACGGTTTTCCTGCTTTTTCTTCCAAAAATTCTAGCACTGGCTTAAAGACGATCTTCTTAATATGTTTATAGATCTTCACCTGGGCTCTTTTGCCTTTGACCGTATCAACTATGCGCACATCGTGCTCATCCCCAAATTGGTTGGAGCGCACACGGTTGCCAACTTTAGACCTATTAGCTTGATAAATACTACTTTCAAAATTATCATGAAAGTTCTTTCCTCGAGGTTGAGCGCGGTCATTTTGCCCCTCATTGACTCTGCTCAATCGGGCTTCATTAAAGACCGCTTTATCCTTGATAGTGTTGCTTCAGCTCAAGAGATTATCTCACTTTGCCATCATTCGCGTTCTGAAGGTATCCTTCTCAAACTTGACTTCCAAAAAGCTTACGACAATGTGAATTGGGATTTCCTTCTTGATATTCTCCATCATCGGGGTTTCGGTCCGAAATGGATTGGATGGATTAAATCCAGCTTGTTCTCGGGCACATCTTCGATCATTATCAATGATTCGGAAGGTCACAAGTTCAAAATCAAATGTGGTCTACGACAAGGGGATCCTCTATCCTCCCTTCTCTTCTCACTTGTCGCAGATGTTTTCAGTAAACTTCTTCGCAATGCTTGCGAAGCGCAAGTTATCGAAGGGCTCGGTAATTCTCACCGTTTCGTTGGTGTTCTTAATTTGCAATACGCTGATGACACTATTATGTTCACAAAACCATCCCTGACCTCCATGCGTAACCTTAAACTCCTTTTATACTGTTTCGAAATGGCTTTAGGTTTTTCGATCAACTTTCAAAAATCTTCAGTGCTTTGGCTGGGAGGTTCTCCAAACTGCCAAATTGAGGTCTCCAACTTCTTTAATTGCCCCATCGCCTCCTTCCCTATCACGTATTTAGGGATTCCCCTTCGATGGGGCAAATTGCAAAAGCCTGATTGGTTCCCGTTAATTGATAGAATTGAAAACAAACTCAATGCTTGGTCGGGCAAATTGCTCTCCCAAGGTGGTAGATTGATCCTTCTCAACTCTGTTCTCTCCGCTATTCTGCTCTTTATGATGTCGTTCTATTACGTTGCTTCCTGGGTTATCAAGCGGATTGACCAAATCAGAATTAATTTTCTGTGGTCTGGTTCTTCGTTTTTTAAGCAGGGCTCCCACCTCTGCAACTGGCAACTTGTCTGCTCCTCTAAAGTTAGCGGTGGACTGGGGGTTTTAAATCTCAGAAACCATAACTTAGCACTCTTGGGTAAATGGCTTTGGAGATTTCAAAAACTCAACCACTTACCTTGGATCCTATGTATCAAGGGTTATTGTTACTCCTCTAGCAATTGGTGGGAATTCCCCCCTTCTGTTAGTCGTATCGCCTCCCCATTTTGGAAAGGGGTGTGGAAAGCAGCCGCTACTTTCCAGTGTGGCATTACCCGTATCTGTTCCGATGGCTCCAAGACCAGATTTTGGACTGATTTATGGATCGGTAACACTAAGCTTTCTTCAGCTTACCCGTTGCTTTTCCGATTGGCCGCCAACCCTTCTGCCTCTGTGGCGGATTCTTTCACCACAGTTAACTCTGTCAGGCATTGGACCATTCCCTTTTCGGAAGTTCTGTCTCCTTTTCTGACTTCTGCTTTTAACGAGCTCCTTGCTTCACTGAATAAATTCGAGTGGCGGTCGAGGGAAGACATCGCTTGGCGTTGGAACTCGGCCGGGATATTCTCGGTTAGATCGTTTTACAACTTTCTCAACTTTCGGGGTATCAACTCTCCTTTCGCTCATTTCATTTGGAATTCTTGCGCTCCACTTAAGGTCAAGATTACCTCCTGGCTAGCTTTTAACAACAGATTGCTCACTGTGGAAGTTCTGAACAAGAGGAACTTAGCTTGGGGACAGCTATGTCCCCTATGCTCGGTTTGTTCGAAAGATGTTAACCACCTTTTCGTGAGTTGCTCTTTCAGCGCCCCGTTGTGGAAAATTTGTGTTCTCACTTGGGAAATCCCTTTCGTCCCTTCCAACTTATCGGCCGTTTGGCTTTCTCCGCCCACGAATTCTAAGTATCGCTTAGCGTGGAACCTTTCGGTTCAAATCATCATTTGGGTGTTATGGTTGGAAAGAAACAAGAGACTGTTCAAAAAGTGCGCTTCTACCATTGCTTTTTTGATAGAAGAATTTCTTTTCCTGTTTAATTTCTGGTCTTCCAGGTTAAAGCGTAAGAACAGAGATGCCCTCTTCTGTCATAGATTAGATGACTCCATTAATTGCCTTACCAATCTTAACGCTTTGTCTTAGCTGCTTTTTCTTCATTATGGTAACCTTCTTTTTCTGCGCAGGTTTGACGCTGATGTTGGCTTCTCTCTTTTGGGGACGTTCTCTTTTGCCTCTTTTGTGTTTTGCTTTTTTTCTGGGATAATTCTCAACTGTGTAAGTAGTTTTTCGTTCATGCTTTTCTCTCTCTAACCCTCCTTTGGCTGTTTTTTTTGTTCGGTTTGCCGGATGTGGCTATGACTTCTGTAGTCAGCGACTTAGTTTCGCATCTGTTTTGACTTTTTATAGTTGGAGGCACCGCTGTTGCTCCCCCTTGGGTCGGTTTGTTATATGGTGATGTTGCATCTGTGTTGGCTGATTCTTTTTGTTTTTCTTTTTTAGCTTTTCTGAGCTTTGTGTTTGTTATTGCGATTTCTATCTTGTTTTGTTGTTTGTTTCTGTGGTTTGGGTGGCCGGGTATGGCCTGAGGCGGTGTGCCTTTGCTAGGGTGTGGGCTTTGCTGCTTCCCCTTCCCTTTCGCTGGCTGTGCAGACTTTCTGCCCTCCCCTGCTGTGTTTGGGTGTTGGTGTTGTTTGCCTGGCTTTGTTTCTCAGCTCTGGTTCGGGATGTGTCCAGTGTCCCGTTTGGCCTAGGTGATGCTTCATTGGTTGTTTCTGGGCTGATTAGTCCTGGTGTTGTGTGTGTTAGGATTGTGTCTGCTCCTCCACTTTAAATTAATCCCCCCCTTGCTGTGTTTGGGTGTTGGTTTTTCTGTTGTTGTTTTCTAGTACGCTGAACCATAATCTAGAAAATAATAAGCTCATAGGGATATAAAGACTATTTTTAGAAAATAAAATAGTTCTTCTTAAAGATATTTTTTCAAAGTCAGTATAATTGAGTATGATCTTATAATGTTTCACTTGAGGCTCTCATTTATCTTGTTTCAGGCTATGTTTGAAACAAAGTTATTATAGGTATGCTAAATTTAATTATCCTCTTCTTATCTTCACTTAAAGTTATCATCATATATGGTTAAAAAAATTAAGGAATAAGTTTAGATAACTGTAATTAACTTAATTTCAAAATTAGTTCCAATTATACCAAAATTAAAGTACAAGAATTTGCTAAAATTATGAAGACAATTTCATTTACCCTAATTTAGCTTTCCAAAAGAGTGTCTTGAGAGTGAGAAAAGTAATTGGAATTACCAATTTGTGGAAAACTTGTATGAAATTTCAATACTTGTTAGAGCATTCACAGCCGTTTGAGATAAAAAAATGGCAAAATGTATATTTTACCTTTCTGTTTTGATCAAATTTTGCAGTTGTCAAAAGGCAAAAAATACATATTTTTGATAAAAATAAAATACAAAAATGATGTTTCGAATGCGATTAAAAACTCATTTATATGATCAGAAACTGAAAAAATAATAATAAAATATATGTCCAAATAAGTAAAAAAATCAATTTGCTATTTCAAATGCTATTTATATCTTTTTACAATAGCTAACAACAGTATCGGCTATAGTACTCCTAAGAGCATCCACAGTCGTTCGATGCTAAAAAATGGCAAAATGCATTTTTTAGCAATCCAATTCGATGAGCATCCACAGTCGTGGATTGGCAAAAAATGGCGGAAACGAAACATGATGTTTCGTCCCAAAAATTGGGAAAAAATAAAGGATTTTTTTTGCAAAAAAATTGCAAAAAACAAATTTTAAAAATAGTTCGTAAATAATATTTGCAAAAACAATTAAAAAATTTGCAAAAATAATTTTTAAAATTACAAAAATTTCCAAAAAATGGCCCAGCATTCTGTACGAAGCACCATGCTTCGTCCGGATTTTCCGGAAATTTTTTTATAAAAAAAAAATTGCAAAAAGAATTTTTTAACCAAATTGTAATTTTTTTTTTGCAAAAACAATTGAAAAATTTGCAAAATCAATTGAAAAAATTGCAAAAAAAATTTAAAATTTAAATTTTTTTTTTAAAATTTGGATTGGGACGAAGCATGATTGAGACGAAACATCATGTTCATTCCCACGTTTAAAGCTTATTTTATTCATTTTTTTTAGTTTTTTTACATCGGACGAAACATCATGTTTCGTCCGATCAATTAAGAATATAATAAAATAATCCAGACGAAACATCATGTTTCGTCCGCTATAATATGCATATTGCTATTTCGATTGCTATTTCTCCGTATCTACTGTAGCGCTTTTGCCAAAAAATGGCAAAATAGCAAACGACTGTGAGCGCTACAGTAGAAAAAAAATGGCAAAAATGGCAATAAAGCAAACGACTGTGGATGCTCTAAAATGCGAAAAAATGACAAAAAAAGCATACGACGGTGGGTGCTCTTGGGAACCTGTGTCCCAAAACCCCACTTAAAAAATTTACATAAAGCCTCCCTACTCCCAACAACTAACAGAAAAACCCCAAACCCAAACCCCAAACCCCTCTTCATCTTCTTCTTCTTTTCTTCTTCTTCACACTCAAAAACACCCCAAACAAACTCCGGTCTCTCATCCAAACCCTCTTCCGAAAATGCCCCCACGTCGCGCCCTCCACCAACCTATCTTCCCAATCTATACCTCCTCCCCATCCCCTCAGCCTTCGCCTGCCCCTTCTTTCCCAAAACATCCTTCCTCCTTCTCTTCCCATTCTACCCCTACCACCACCACCACCACCACGAACAACCTTCCTTTCTTCCCATTATACCCCTCCCCTCCCCCACCTCCCCCTTCCCCCTCCCTCCCCACTTTCCCCGCCAACATCTCCACCCTATCCACCACCACCACCACCTCTTCCCATTCTATTCCTCCCTCCAAACTCATCATCTTCATCTCCCTTCCTATTCTATGCCTCCTTTTCCTCTTCCTCTCCGCTGCCCTTTTCCTCCTCATACTCCGCCGCAATATTCGGAGCTCCACTAACGACTTCGACACTGAACCCGCATCCGATAACCACCGCCTCGTCCCACCAAACTCCACCGCATCGGATAAACCCCCTGCCACGCCATCCCAACATAACAGCTCTGAGTTCCTCTACTTAGGAACGCTAGTAAACTCGCGTGGACACGTCGCAAGCTCACATGCCTCCGGCGAGGTGGGGCCCACAATCGCCGCCGGTTCGCCGGAACTCCGACCGCTTCCTCCGTTGTCCCGCCAAAGTCGCCGGAGCTTCGAATCGGACGAGGAGTTCTACTCGCCGCCGCCGTACTCGAAGGCGCCACCACCTCCTCCGCCGCCTCCTCCTCCGGCGATGACGGCGGGGAGGCTGAAGCCGCCGGTTTTGCCGCCGCCGAAGTTGCATCAAGATTCGAGCTTGCGTCAAGATTCGGAGCGGAGGCCGAGGTTGAAGGCGCTGCACTGGGATAAGGTTCGGGCGAGTTCCGATAGGACGATGGTGTGGGACCACCTGAGGTCCAGCTCGTTCCAGTTAGGGTTTTGAACACTTGTTTGAAATTTTGGGGGTGTTATTTGAAAACCGGAATTTTTTTGGAGGTTTTTTTTTTTTTCTTGGGGTTTGAAAATGGTCGAGTGTTGTGGTTTTGTAGGTTGAATGAGGAGATGATGGAGACGTTGTTTGGATGTGATGTGAATGGGGGGAAGGGGAGGGAGGTGGGGGATGTAAAGAGAAAGGTGGATTTGGGGACGACGGCGGTGGCGGCTGCGGCGAGGAGTGAGGAGATGGTGTTGAATTTGAAGAAGGCTCAGAACATTGCGATTTTGTTGAGGGCGTTGAATGTGACGACCGAGGAAGTATGTGAAGCAATCTTGGAAGGTGAAACTTAGATCAACTTATCTCAGTAACTTTACATAACTCTCTTCGCCAGCCAACTTGCTTATATTGGTTGCCATCCTTGGATGAAGAAGTTGTGTTTATATATTGAATACTGATCATGTATGTGCGAACCAGTTCCCATGGATCACGTGCGTACTCACTGTGCAGCCTTTCCGAACTTGAATGCTCATGATCATGATCGGACGACTGACCGCGAGTTCTCACGTGATCCCCCCCACCCAATATATATATATAGATAGTAATGTTCCGTTGTGCACTAGGCACTAGGCCTCCGTGTGCACTTGTGTGCACTCAGCCTTCCTGCCTTTTGTATCGACGATCCTAACCGTTCACATTGATCTACACATATAAACTAGTCTAAATATGTAAAATCAAATTATTTGAAATTCGTTTGTTCATCCATTGAAGTGTTACAAAATTGTATGGCTGAAAATCGTTGTTCTTTATAGTCACGTGATGGATGGGCAAATAAATTTTAAATGATTTGATTTTACATATTTAGACTAATTTAGATGTGTAGATCAATATGAACGGTTCGGATCGTCAGTACAAAGGCGGGAAGGCCGAGTGCACACGGGAGGGAACTCTCTCTGTCTCTCTGTATATATGAGTAAAAGGGTTATGAGGTGCTAGATCACTTATTTGGTGAACAATTGTTGATGTGACAGATAGTAATTGCATAACAATTATTTAGTAGTTACCTCAATCATTAATGCATTATGTCATATCATCAATTACTCGCCTAATAAGTGAGCTAGTAGCTCAACCCTTTTCCCATGTGTGTGTGTATATATGTGTGTTTTTCCCATGTGTGTGTGTATATATGTGTGTGTGAGAGAGAGAGAGAGAGAGATTTCCATAAGCTATGTCTGTTCTTGGGTCTTTGTAGAGGTACTGAAGTCCCCATTTGCAACTCTTTTCATATTTTTGTTTCTCTTACATGCATTTTAGTGTTGTAACCATCAAAGTTGGGTTACACAGAGAGAATGAATTATGTATTTCTCGAAGTATAGTGGCTTATGCATAGTTGTTAATCATATTGTTTGAATAGCAAAATAAGTCACAGAAATGAATAAGAAACTGTTTAGGAGATTTTGCAGATCTTTTTGGATAACTTTGGTGAGCAAGTTTGTGTTAATTTTGATGTTTAATTAATTTTTTGAATGCATCGAATTTTATAATATACTTTTTTATAATAAGAAAATCTCAATCTGCAGTTTGTTGTAGCCTGTATGCATGTTTCTAATTAAGGGTGGTCTCTATTTAAAACTTTTGTCGATCTTTGCCTTTCTGATTTATAGTCAGGTGTAGTTTCAGCTTTGTTGATCTTTAACATGAATTAAGTTATGAGTTAACTTTAGGTTTAAGAGAGTAAAATTAATGAATCAAATAATATCTGTTACTTGAGCTATTTGTTCTTTTCTCCTCCTTTCGCTAACATTAATTCTGAACTTGCTATTGAGAAGTGAATATGGTCCTCTCATTCATATGTCTAACATCATCACGTGAAGACTGATTGTTCATGGTTTCATGATAAGCTATATACCTATATGTAGACATGCTGCCCCCCCTTCTTCTTTCTTTATATAGCCTCATGTTCATTTTAACATATTTTACACTTTTTAGCATCTTTTTTCCTTTCAAACTATTAATAGCATTTAATTTCTTTCCTTTTAAAGAAGTACTTTACTTTTTTTTTCATTCTAAATATGTGCTTCCTCCCATAATTGCTATAACATGAATTATGCTGGCATTATAAGCTTCCTAACTTGAAACTTTATGAAAATTTCACATATTTTTGCTGAAATATTGTATTTATATATGAATACAATTGAATCGAGTTATGCACTTATAAATACAAGAATCCGAGGATATTATGTGATTTTAAGGTCATAATTGCTATAACATGAATTATGCTGGCATTATAAGCTTCCTAACTTGAAACTTTATGAAAATTTCACATATTTTTGCTGAAATATTGTATTTATATATGAATACAATTGAATCGAGTTATGCACTTATAAATACAAGAATCCGAGGATATTATGTGATTTTAAGGTCATAGCCTTCAAATATTTTTGATCTTAATATACGAAAGGGTTTATGCTAAGTTGGTGATTAACTTTACATTGGAGTAATATTTTCTGTGATCACTTTTGTAAAACTCTGCATTTTTGTTGTTGTTGTTCTGATTGTTCTGAATTCCCATGATGAACAGGTAGTACGGATAGCTTGGGAAATGAACTCTTAGAGACGCTACTTAGAATGGCTCCAAGCAAAGAGGAAGAGATTAAATTAAGGGAATACAAAGATAATTCCTCATATAAGCTGGGACCAGCAGAGAAGTTTCTCAAAGCAATGCTTGACATACCCTTTGCATTCAAAAGAGTAGATGCAATGCTCTACATTACTAATTTTGATGCTGAGATTAAATACCTTACAAAGTCATTTGAAACCCTTGAGGCAAGTTTTATCTTCATTTCCATTTGTCGGTATTAGTTTTTTAGATGTTATGCATTTCGTCAAGCAAAAACAGTGGCCAGTTTGATTAATATAGTATACTTGATAATTTTGTTATGACAAGTGAGACCTTCAGAAGGCTGAAAAAAAAAAAACATTGATGAAGAAGGTTGTTTATGCTCAAAAATATCATTAGTTAAGAAAGTTAATATAGCCAAGTGATTTAAAAAAGTCACACAAACCTAATTTTATTCCATGACTACCTGTTTGTATGTCTTTGTTCTATTCAAAGATCACCCTGTCAAATTTTTGTTAAAGCTTACTTCCAATTCTTGTAGGCCTACTCTGGTATTATGTTGACCCTAATGTTCATGTTCTAATATCATTCAGCTTCTATTCAGCCTATTTCTTCCGAGTTCATTTTTATTTTTATCACATAGTATCATAATTTCATATTCAAGTTTTGATGTAGAAAATTATCAATAAACATGTGAAATTTTAAGATTGTCTTCACCATGAAAATTGACAGAAACAGTTATAATGCCATATAATGTATGCACCATTAAAAAAGAATTCATTCTATTCTGATTGATTCCTCAGGTAGCTTGTGAAGAACTTAGGAACAGCAGGTTGTTTCGGAAGCTTCTTGATGCTGTTCTTAAAACTGGGAACAGAATGAATGTCGGCACAAATCGCGGTGATGCTCAAGCCTTCAAGCTTGATACCCTTCTCAAGCTTGTTGACATCAAGGGCACTGATGGCAAGACTACCCTCCTGCACTTTGTCGTCCAAGAGATCTCAAGGACTGAAGGCTTTCGCCAGACTACTACCAATCCCCAATCAAACAGTCTCCATGACAATCTTGAGTGCAAAAGACTTGGCCTTTCTGTCGTTTCTAGACTTGGAGCCGAACTCAGTAACGTCAAAAAGGCCGCCACCATGGATTCAGATGTACTTAGTGGCTATGTCTCCAAACTTGCCGGAGGAATAACACGTGTTAGAGAACTGGTAAGATTGAATGAAATTACAGACAGTTTCCATGAATCCATGACTAGGTTCTTGAAAATGGCAGAAGGCGAAATATCAAAGCTTCAAAATCAAGAGGGTGTTGCTCTGTCTTTGGTGAAGGAGATAACTGAGTACTTTCATGGTGATTCAGCAAAGGAAGAAGCTCATCCTCTGAGAATTTTCATGGTGGTAAAAGATTTTCTGATGACTCTTGACCAGGTATGCAAAGATGTTGGGAGGGTGAATGAGAGGAGTGTGGTGAGCTCGATGAGGCAGTTTCCGGTACCCGCAAGTGTTGGTAATCCGCCTGTGTTTCCTCAAATCCATGGAGTTCAACCTGGGAGTTCTGACGATGAGAGCTCCTCATTGTCTTCCTTTTCATCATAGTTGGCTTGCTGAATCTTTTAGTGTTCTTGTATCTTGTAGGAGTTAATGTACAAGTAGTTCTATGTAAAGATAAGGAAAACTTAAATTCTATTTTAAGAGGCTGGTTTAATTATGAGTATCTAAGTACAAGTCTAATTAAGCTGGTTTAATTCAGCTTTATATTTTCTGAGTAGCAACTAAATGACTTGGAATGCTGCTTTGAGATTAAATTTTATTACTGTGCTGCACTTGTTAATCTGAATTCAAAATTGAAATTGCACTGATTTTGGTATCAACTGTTCCTCTCATATTTATATCTGCTCGACTTTTCCTTCTTCTAGGATTTGTTTGGCTGAATGGCAATTGAAGAGGGGTAAGTGGAGAAATCATGAAATCACAAACTAAATAAATGTAGATGAAAGTTTCACTTGACATTCAGTAGGTTTTCAGCTTTCTCTCCGAATGCCATTGCCATTTGTCAAGAACACACAAGCTGAACATCAGCTGCCATGTGTAATCTCAAGAGGATTTCTAATTGAGATATTGGCACTACAAATCGTGGTCACTAGATTTACAGATTTACCAAAAAGTACGTTAATGTGTGTGTTGCTTGTTGCTTATAGTTTGAGGGTACTATGAATTGTCATAGTGTTCATCAAAGTGATTCATGTCTATATGAGTAGTCCTATTGGAAAAAATATTATAGATGATGTTGGTAAAAACCGTGACCGTTGGGCTTAGAGCATCTCCAACTATACTAGCTAAAATGATTAGCTAAATTGTTCAAATCGTGTTTTTGCTTAGTAAATTTCGCTAACCATTTTGCTTCATCTCCAACCATGCATCTTTCTCTTAAATTTGCCTCATACTCTCAAATTTGCCTCTCCATGTTCACAGTTAGGCAAATTGACTAGCCGTTGAAAATGCAAAATGAGTGTGGCTCTCCAAATATGACTATGTCTCTTCATTTTAGGTAGCCTTTGAAGATGCTCTTATGAGCATGTGTGTTAAAAGCATAAGGGGTGAAAAAGTAATTCAATAGATAAAGAGTAAAAGGAGCCAAATTGTATCTGGGGCCCAAAGAATCCGCATACAACCACTATTTTGAGGACTAACTGTTAATTCACAAGTCTCTTCAATCAAAGAGAAATGCTGCACATACATGAGATTCTACCCCAAACTGCACATACATGAGATTCTACTCCAAACTTACCCCAATTATTAAAAGACAATGTTTGAGTTATTTTTTAATCATTTTTTTAAAGATCAATATTCGTCTTTTTAGAGCATCTGTAATCGTTGACCAAATTTTGGCAAAATGGCCGCTGTAGTCATTGGCCAAATACCGAAAAATTGGGTTTGGCTGCTACAGTTGTGAGCTATATTTGGCAGGCGAAATGGCAATTGCCAAAATATAGCTCACGAAAGATAATCTTTCGTCCGTTCGATCGAAACGAAAGATTATTTTTCGTCCGAGAGACTTTTTTCACGCGTACTCATCGGACGAGGAATTATTTCCCGTCCCTTAAATTTTTATTTTATTTAAAAAAAAACGGTCGGACGGGATATAATATCCCGTCCGTTCCATTTCAAAACAAAAAAACAAAAAAACCTCACAGAACATAGAACATAATCTTTGGTCCTACACATCAGGAATTTTTTTTGACATTTTTTTGGGTTTTCAAATATCACTATCAAACTTTCCATTCCCATTTTTTAATATATTTTTTTTTGTTTTTTTTAATTTAACGTCCGTCCGTCCTATTTAGATTTCATAAAAGCCAAATTTTGGCTAATAACAACTACAGAGCGCTACCATTTTTTCTATTTCTATTTGTCAAATACCTAAAATTTAGGTGTCAACGATTACAGATGCTCTTAGCGATTGGGAGAATTTTTTGGTTAGAATCTCACCTAACTACCTATATGTAGCATTTCTCTTCAATCAAATCTCTTAAAATTCTAAGAGCATCCGCACTCGTTTGCCAAATATCCATTTTATCGATAAATCGCAGTCGTGTGCTATAAATGAGAATCAATTTGAGAATTATCCATATTTGAGCGACGGCACTTCAAGTGCCGTCGCACCCAAAAAAAAAAAAAAATTTCCGAAAAATAAAGGAATTTTTTGCAATTAAAAAGCCCAAAAAACAAATTAAAAAACCCAAAACGAATTCCTCCTTGGACGGCACTTCGAGTGCCGTCCCAATATTTCCCTAGTTCCCGGACGTGCCGTCCTTTGCTATATTAAAAAAAAAAAAATTCTTCATTGACTAAAATGCCCCCACTTATATTGAACGGCTATTTGATGGGCATTTTTCACAATCCAACGGCTATATTTTTTTTCACTTTTGGCTCCGATGGCTCGCTTTTTTTTTTTTTTTTTTTGCGATCGGACGGCACTTCGAGTGCCGTCCCACAAAATTAAGTGTTTTTTTCCCCTCTCCGACGGCACTTCATGTGCCGTCGCTTATTATTTTACGATAGATTGCTAAAAAATAATTTTCTAACGAGTACAGCAAAAGTTCAATTCTTATTTCCATTTATCTATATATCCAATTTTTTCACCTTCTAACGACTCCAGATGCTCTAAGCCATGTGTATCCTCTTACCACGATTTTCTCCTATTCATGCTTATCTTTTTACCAGGCCTATGAATACTCATCTCCACCACTAGTTGGAGGTAACTAATTCTCTCTCCTGATCAACACCCCAAATTACTTATTATTTTATGATGTTTGACTTTGAGCATCGAAAGCCAGACCAGAAGATCTCCCACCGGAACAAACTCCAGTATGTGTGACCTTTTTTAGGTTTCCGGTGCCTCCAATCATCCAAATTCAGCGGACCCAATCTTGTTCCAAAGGCCCAGATCGTCGCTTCTTCTCCCAAGTTTAAAGCCAATCTTCATCCGTTGCTCCCACAAAAAAACAACATCAACAATACATGATCCGACATTCATCAACTTGCCAAGGATTTTAAAAAAAAAGACATTAGAAAAAAAAATATCAACAAATATATTTTTTTGGAGTAAATTTCAACAAATATTATTAATATCATACACGACGAATATCTATATTAATAATCATGTATTGCACGTGTCAAAAATTTAGTATAGGAAAATTGTAAATAGGCTTTGCTTTGAACTTTAGGCCCGAGTCCAGATCTTGACCTTGACCTGGCTCTAGACTTACAGAGAGTCCAGCTAGTTTCAAAATTTTAAAGTGGCCCACTCTCTACTTCCATGCAAAACTGCCATCTATTAAATTAATACCCACCTATTCAGGTGACGCCCAAGCTCACTACCAAACTCTGATCCTAACTTCCTTTATATATATATATATATATATATATATATATATATATATATATATATATATATATATATATATGGGTAAAAGGGATATGAGCAACTTGCTCATTTAGTAAATGAACAATTGATTATGTGGCATGCATGTGATACATTGGACATCTAGCCCTTTAATGATTTTCCAATCACATGTATGTCACATCATCAATTGCTAATTTATTAAATGAGCAAGTTGCTCATATCCCTTTTTCCCTATATATATATATATATATATATATATATATATATATATGTTATAAATAAAGAGACATAAGACTTGGGTTTTTGTCTACAACTCTCTGTATCTCTCTCTCTTTTGTAACACGTTATCAGCACGACGCCTCGAAAAAGGTATACAAGCCTCTTCCCTTTCTCTCAAGAAAGAATCATCTTAATTTTTCAATAAATATCTCATCTTTGTAATCTAAGATTTATTATTGTATCAAGATCTGATCATATTGAAACCTTAAGCAAGGAAGATAATGAATACATTTGTGTAACCTCTAGTATAGGGAACCATAAGTTCATTCTAGAGAAATTCTCTCTACTTCATTCACATTGGGGTAGTCGAGTCATATACCACTTTGAGGTAGCAGCTCACTCCTAATCACTCCTAATGGTCATCTCTGAGTCCCATGTTCCTAGGGAAAACTCATTACAAGACATTCAATCCTGAAGATTGATTCTGAATCGCCTTCTTTTTCTTTATAGGGTTAAAGGAGATATTTATCGACCAAACCCTAATTTCCCCCTCTAATAATGATTGACAAAACTCTCTCCACATTCTATGCTGCCAAGTATTGCTGCAACAACAGTATAGAGAACATAATTTCTCTAAGATTTATGAACTCATCTCTGTACTGCTAGTTGCTGAGGAAAATAGTAAAGTTCTTATGATATACCATAACACTAGGCCTACTGGAATAGTACCACTCCTTGAAGTGAATGCCAGTGATGGATATTCCAGATGTAAAGGCAGAGGCAGAGAATGTTCTGGCGGATGGAGTGGAGGTGGTCGAGATAGTCACTCCAGCAGAGGTGGCAACAAAGGAAGTGCGGTAACCCCAGCAGTTGTAGATAGAATAAGAAACAAAAGAAGCATCCTGAAAATCTTATGAAGCACATACTAAAATTTGTACACAATCAATGTATTGTGGAATGAAATCATATGAGATATAAATAATCTGGATAAGCTCACCATATGCGTGTTGGGTTTAATGTCTTGCATACTTATTCGGTGTGAAGAGAAGATGTGATATAAGTAGAGGGTTCGAAGCGAATGATCGAAGAAGAAGAAAAGCAGTCAGCAGCAGCGACAATGACAGAGAGGTGGACAATCGACTGTCCCCCCTCGGGTCGGAGACTGGGAGGTTGCAATCGACCACAACTATGTGCGATCGACCGACCGTAGCGCTGATGGGTTTTTGGGTCGAGTCTGGATGATTCATTTGAGGCCCACTTTGTCTTCTGGTTACATCGTACAGATCTAATTGTATGTTTATCTCTTCAGTATACTCAGATGATTATTGTATCAAGGTATTTAAACTAGGGTTTCTCTAGATCTATATATTCATTGTAACGGCTTTACGTTATGATTCTATTAAATACCAAATAGGGAAAGAG
Organism: Hemerocallis citrina; assembly: GCA_017893485.1. Lineage (NCBI taxonomy): Eukaryota > Viridiplantae > Streptophyta > Magnoliopsida > Asparagales > Asphodelaceae > Hemerocallis > Hemerocallis citrina. The sequence goes on along the minus strand of CM030358.1, from coordinate 97,564,059 downwards.
AGTACTGCATCTGAGAGGTGGGAGATTTCTCCATTGTAAACAATAAGCAAGATCCAGTTAGGCTTGAGAGAGGGTCGTGGTGAGAATTATAATTTCTTGTATCTTCTCTAATTGAAATAATATCTCGGTTCTTCCAACCCTGATTAAGGTGAAAGCCCTAATCAGGACAATTCATGTGTACGTTCTGTGATTGGTGTGATCTAATATTTTCTTGGTCGTTTGTGTTGATCGTGTCAAAGACTCAACAAGATCCTTTAGAGGTATTGTAACACCCCGACCCCAAACTCAGACAATTTATAACAACTGCCCACCACAGGCTTGCCTCATAAAAAGTACTATAGCTTATTGGTGACCTTTAATTGTAGGCAATTATATATATATATATATATATATATATATATATATATATATATATATATATATATATATATATATATATATATATATATATATATATATCCAATTAATCTCAAATTTTTCCGATGTGGGACAAATCAATCCCACACCGCCTTATCTCACCAACTACCACAGCGGGGGATCCACGCCACATGGCACCACACAGACCCCCTACGGCCCTACCCTGCACCTGGGCCCCACCTTCCACACACACGTGGTAGGCACAACAGCAACAACACCTCTGCTGCTGCATTCCCTGGGCCCCACTGTGCAGCACAACCTACACAACCACCCCCATAGAAATCTCTATGGGGGCATCCTCTCGTTTTTAGTTAATTCTCTCTATATATATTTTCTTAAATACAGGGTGTTACAGGTATGATTCCCTAACAAGTGGTATCAGAGCAATCAGGGTCTTGGGTTTATTCGAGTTTCTTGGAGAAGATCACAGATTAAAAGATGAAAATCAAGCAATTTGACCGTTAGATCAACTTCAATCTATGGATGGTGGACATGTATTTTTTACATACATTGCTAAATTCTATAATAATATTTTTAACACTAAACATACACATATGTTGCACATACAATTCAAATTCTACTTATAAATACTTGCATTGCACGTACAAATTATAGTTTTTTCTTCAAAATATTTTTTCCAATTATGTGCAATGCACGTCCAACTCCAAAACTATTTCCTAACACGTATATTGCACGTGAAAATCCTCCAACTCTTATCAAAACGTGCATCGCACGTGAAAAATACTAGTAATAATATTATAATGGGAGAGTTTGGGTTATCATTTGTAGACAACCTGTAATTTGTAGGCATTCAACCATCTAATCTCAACCATTCATTTTTAAATAGGAGTTATATTAACCATTCATTTCCTTAACTGTTGTTAGTTACCATAATATCCTCAAAGTTCAAATTTATTTACAACATAATTATTTATAAAGTGCCACTCATATAAAATAAAGTTTGTACCACTAGGGGTAATTTGTAAATGATATGTGATGAGTAAAAAGAGGTATCTAGTTCAAGGCCAGATTACATCTTATTATTAATTATATATAAATAATTAGAACATGCATCGTGCATATTACTAGTGTGTGTGTGTGTTAGAACGTGCATCGTGCATATTACTAGTGTGTGTGAGTGTGTGTGTGTGTGTGGGGGGGAGGGGGGGGGGGGGGGGGGGGGGGGGGGGGAGGGGAGTTGGGGTTTGTAACAAACAAATTATAACTTTGTAACTATGTAAACACGTATAATACACGTCCAAGCTATATCTAACAAATATAAATGTGCACCGCACGTGTAGCCCAAATCAAAACATTCAAATATAAACTATTTTTTTCTTATTCGATATATATTCATTTAATTTGATGACTTTACTTTTTTAGACGTGCATCACACGTACATTATACTAGTACTATTTTAATGGAAGAGTTGGGGTTTGTTTTTAATGGAAGAGTTGGGGTTTGTAACAAACAAACCCCAACTCTTCCATTAAAATAGTACTAGTATATTGTACGTGTGGTGCATGTCTAAAAAAAGTAACTTTGTAACCAAACAAACACATACAATACACGTCCAAACAATATCCAACAAACATAAACATGCACTGCACATGTAGTCCAAATCGAAACATTCAAATATAAATTATTTCTTTTCTTATTCGAGATATATTCATTTAATTTGATAATAAATGAATATATATTATCAAATTTGATAATAAATGTGTAATGTAAAAAGTTAATCAATGCAAATATAAATGTCAAGATGGATATATAACTCCAACGCTCAAGTTATAACAGGAGTACCCTATGTGAAATAGTGGGGATCCAAATCAATTCCAACATTTTTTATACTATATTACGGATAGCTACAAATTAATTATTTTGGTTGCAAAAATTTGGTACGTCCTTTTTTGTAAATTTGGCGACTAACTACTTTAAAATATAAGAGCATCTGTAGTCGTTTGCTCTAAAAATATCCATATATGGATAAATGGATATAGGAATCTCACTTTTGCTGTACTCGTGCAAAGCTATTTTTTAACAATCTATATTATAATATTAAGCGACGGCACTTGAAGTGCCGTCGGAGATAAAAAAAATTAAAAAAAATTGAAAAATATTAAGCGACGGCACTTGAAGTGCCGTCGGAGAGAAAACAAATTAAAAAAAATTGAAAAATTTTGTGGGACGACACTTGGAGTGCCGTCAGAGCGCGAAAATAAAAAATAATTAATTTTGAAGAACGGACGGCACATAAAGTGCCGTCGGAGAAGGAAAAAAAGAAAAAAAAAATCAAACCATATGGACGGCACATGAAGTGCCGTCCAAGAGCCATATGGAATTTTTTTGACATTTTCCACTTTTTCTGAAATTATAAAAACATTTCATTAATTACAAAAAATTTCAAAAATTACAAAAACAATTCAGAAATTGCAAAAAAATTAAAAAATTGCAAAAACATTTTCACAAATTGCAAAACAAAATTTAAAAATGCAAAACCCTCCGGACGGACGGCACTTCAAGTGCCGTCCGAGGATTTGGGGAGCGCTGGGATTTTTTTAATTGGAAAAAAAAAAAAATCAAAGGACGGCACTTCATGTGCCGTCCGAGGGATTTGGGGGATTTTTTAACTGAAAAAAATTATAAAAACTCAAACGACGGCACTTGAAGTGCCGTCCCTCAAATATCGATAAAAGCTATATCGATTCTCATTTATAGCAATCGACTGCAGCGATTTATCGATAAAATGGATATTTGGCAAACGAGTGCAGCACGTTCGTTTGCCAAATATCCATTTTATCGATATTTGGCAAACGACTACAGATGCTCTAACAATATATATATATATTTTTAGTCTTCTAAAATATGGGAGAATTGCTACAATTACTTCTTACTCACTTATATAATTGATAATTGATATGTTAAATTATTATATGGAACAGTTATCTTATGTATCATCTCCTAATCAAATACTGATAAGATTAAATTTTGTTTCTTCGATTTTAGACAACACAAAAGTATTTGCCATTTGGATTTCTTTTTTTGATCATAAAGGTTGGCCAAAGCCCCCCTGAGTTTCATTAATAAGATTTTAATAAAACAGATAAGACCATCGTGAGACAATGATATTCATGATACCCACATTCGAGCCATGATATTCATTGTCCCTCCAAAATAATATTCCACTACCTAGGTCGCTCCTGAGCTCAAGCAACCCACCAAAATACATAGAAGAAAATAAAAAGACCCAAAATACAATGGCGTCTCAGTAGGACTCCAAATTACAAATCACATCTCCAAAAGACGATCGGATGCGTTTGACGCCGCCATGGAATCAAGCCTCCTCTGATATGCCTCCCCCTTCCTGTAGACCATCCTGGCTAGAGGCAATGCCCTTGTATATTGCGTTGATCTTCTTAGTCTGTTCGTCACCTGCTGTTTTAGTCCAGAACAGAATATTATCAATAATCTTGAATAGCAATTGTTGAGGCATGATGTGTCTGTGGGTGCTTCTAAAGATTCTATTATTTCTTTCTAGCCATATGCCCCAACATATCGTCGCCACCCCCGTTTCCCAAAAACGGAGCTGGTTGCCTTGGATGTGCCCCTCTTTCCACCTACCCCACCCCCCTCCCCCCCATGCGTCAAGGACCGTGTCCGGTCCTTCGCCATAGATATCGAATCTAGTAAAAAGATCTCCCCAAATGGGCCTCGCGAAGTTGCACCTGACAAGCAGATGGTCGACCGTTTTATTTTTCTGATTGCACATTACACAATTAATTGGCCCTTGCCAGCTTCTCCTAACCAAGTTATCCCGAGTTAGGATTGCGTTTCTACATGCCAGCCAGTTAAAGGTCTTAATTTTAAGAGGTGCATATGCCTTCCATACCGGATCAAAAACTCTCACCCCCCATCGTTTAATCTTTTATAAGTCGATTTCACCGAGTAAACTCCCCCTTTTTCCTGCTCCCATAGAAGTTTATCCTCGTTGTCATTCCCCGTTGGCTTCCAATCTTGCAAGAAATCAATGAGTTCCTGTTTTTGTCTTCTTGCCTCGGTAGTGAGTCTTCCTGAGAGTCTTGGTCGCCATTCCTCATGCCTCCAGTTTGTATCCACCCGATCATATTTGTCTGCCGCAAAATTGTATGCTTGAGGGAATCACCTTTTGAGGTTAATTGGGCCACACCATTTGTCCTTCCAAAAGCATGTCGAATTACCATTTCCAATTGAAAATGTGACTCCGGATATGAAGATGTCTCTAGTGTTAGTCACCCCTCTCCATTTCATCACTTGGAAATCCAACATATCAACTAAAATATTGGTTCTATGTATTAAAAAAAAATAAAATTATTGGATACAACCATAGTCACAAATTCGGGATTCGGGATTCGGGATTCGGGATTCAGGTATATTTCAGCGAGGTTCAAACATACAAAATTAGGAAAGTATCCAGCTAAATTGGTAAAAGTTTTGAAAAAATTCGTAAGTACTAACTAATAATAATAGTAATAATCATGATAATATAATAATAAATTGATAATACACTTATTTAATTATTTATTTAGATTTAATTATGCATGTTTTATATAAAGTAAAAAAAAGTAAATAAGTAGTGAGCTAAACAAAATTTGGGTTTGAAGAATGGGTAGACAAAGGTTTTATCCCCTAAAGTGATCTAAAGTATGCATAAGTTATTTTTTTTTTCTTTTTTTTGATAAATGACATCTTCATCGTTTCATTAATAAAAAATTAACAAAATATATAGTAGAACATATTAAAACTCTAAACTTACAAGCCCAACTAAAATCAAAGCGACAACTACAACCAACATTAGTCTCTAGTACCTAATTGAAGATACAAATACTGAGACGACTATAATCACCCTCATGCTCTGCACCAAACTCTCCTCTCCTCCTCCATGCATAAGTTACTTTGGCCACCAGGTTCGATCAAATACTAAAATAAATGGATTAAAAAAGAAGTTATAAGGGGTGAAAAAAGGTCAATTTATCAATTTACCCTAATAACAAATAAGCTAATTTCTTCTCTCATCAGGCCGCAATGAGTCTGAGAAGCCCATCCACCATAGTTTTCATCGTCTATCATCCTAGATTTTTTTTTTTTTTTGAATTTTCAGAGTTTTAAACAGATATTCACGAATTAATACGAATGATTCACGTACATGGCAATTTATTCAGATGGTGGCGTATAAATCACGAATCGCCCTTGATATATATACCCGAATTATTAGCAAAGTTTGCGAATAATACGCGAATTCTGTTACTATGGATACAATTAGTAGTACTTGTAGCATTTGCCATGTTTTTAAATTTAAATTTTAAGATAAATTTTTGAACTGCCTGCCGTAATATGGGCTTTCCTCAGTTATAGGGATACCGGCCATATTTTTTTGTGACTTCTGTGTTCCTAATCGGGTCTGTTTTAAACCTTCAACCGACCGCAATTCTACATAATTGCAAACCTATAAAAGTTGCTCAGTTTCTGACTTCCTTCCTAGGTTACGCACTACCCATAAAATCCCGGCCCTGACAATAAAATCGTAATTCTTTTATTTTTTCAGCAATGGCTTGGTGTGATCACTGTGAAGAAGTTGTTTGTACTATCTGCGACGAGAATGGTTTCGTGTAAGTACCTAAAAGTTAGATGAATCAATTGCAATGTGCGATTTCTTGATTATTGTTGTTCGCATTGTTGTTTCTCATCTTTACTTGTAGTACTTCTTTTAATTATTTCCTGATGGTTTAGTTCATGCCCTGGATGCGGAAAGATTCTTGATCAGATAACGGTTCCTCTTAAGAAAGATGCTTCCGATGAAGAATCAGAAGTAGACAACGACATTGGCAAGGTTCGACAAGTTTTAGTTTATTTTGTAATCTATATAGTTAAGATTGAAAATTTTCAATTTATTTATATATTTTTGAAAGAAATAGTATGATTTATTTATCGATTCATTCGTTTATATATGCAGTCACGGGATCAGATTCGCGGATCCCCGGAGAAAGGCTGTAGAACTGGGCAGAAAGGTATTTACTTTTTGAAGTAACATAAATTGGTTAGGTTATGAATCTCCCATATTTAGAATAAGAGTTTGAGTTTCATTCTGGCTGCATTAATAAGAGTTGAGTTTATGTGTACACAGCATTAAGATCTATACAAGGATTCTGCTTTTAGTAAGGACAATTGTTTTTTTATATAAAAGTGATCACATCACCGCTTTATTAATGAATAGTTAATAAAACACAGTATACATATTAATGAATAAAGATCGTTAACATCAACTACAACTACTAAATAAACTACTCAAAACCAACAATAAAGACAATTAACGTCATCATAATGCAGTTCCAACTTCCATCTCCCAAGCACCTGTTCTGAACTACTCATCATCGTCCCTGCGTAGTCTGTTCTTCGTACCTAGTTAACATGCTCAAGCATTGATGAAGGCAAAAATTTTATGCATCGGTACATGAAATCTACTATTAATTAATGTGTTTTTTCTCACCTGGGTCACTAACAAATGTATCAATTCCATATACCTCACTCACAAATACCTAATTCCATATAACTCACTTACAATATGAAATCAATCTCAAATAACAACTTTTCTTACCAAAATTTGATTCCATATAACTCACTCAAAAGTACTTATATGGAATTAAATATTTGTGAGTGAAGTATGTGGAATTAAAATATTTGTTAGTGACCCATATGAAAAAAACCCTTAGTTAATATGACGGAAGCACGACTCATTTTGATCTCTCCATTGACCCCACATATTAGCAGCTCTTGAGATGTCCAAAACTAATATATTCTCTTTCATGACTACTCTCACTCTCCATTGACCCCAAACCTCTAGTGTTGAACTGGGGAACTCCATAATCCTGAAACCTAAGCACATTACCTCCCAAGCTAGCCTGACCGTAGGACAAGAAAATAAAATGTGGTTAGTGTCTTCGTCTTCTGTCATGCACCTGGAGCACCTTACATCCACCGGGATGTTGCGTCTTTTTAGGTTAATCTTGGACAAAATAGCACCGTTTGCAACCAACCAAATGAATGCCTTCACTTTCAATGATGCATGGGTCCTCCAAATCATGTTGGCCTCCCCGCTTCACACCCCTCTATTATTTAGCCACTTATACATCAATCTCACAGAGAAATTGTTATTCGCGTTTAAGCTCCAACTTCTCACACCATCCTCATTATAGTTTGGCTATTACCATAGTAATTGATATGTACCATTTCTAAGATGTTACTTGTTGTAATACATTTAACAACTCAGAAGATTGTAATGTCGATGATTCTTCATGATCATCTAATCTAAATAAAATATATTTATTTTCTTGTTTAAGAAGTTTAACTCTTTGAGATTATTAATCTCCCGATTTAGATCACATATTGACAAAGTTTTCCTTTGTTTTTCTTGTATTCTTTTCAGAGAGAGACATTATCAATGTCTGAGACCTTCATTTTAGGCTTCTTTTCTTCTTCTTTTAAAAGAGATTCTATTAATCTATTTTTTAAACTGGATGATATATTATAAACAGATAATATTTGTTTAATTATCACCTGATTAGAGAAAATGACATTAATGGATAAACCATTAATTTCAACTATTGCTATCCAATAGTCTGATTTATCTATATTACAGTTATTAACAGCACATTTGCATGAGTAGCTAAACTCATTCGAAGAGGTTTCACTGTCTTCATCATAATCTGAGTCTATATCATGGTTTATCATAATTTTATTTAAATATTTTTGTAAACCTACATACTCAATCTCATTGATCTTCTTTTTCCGTTTTTCGTATAACAGCTGTTTGTATAGTGGCCAGTTTGTTCTCATTTAATGCATTTGGCCTTTTTGGGATTATTAATCCTTTTTGTTTTAGAAGCAGCTTGTCTTTCTTTAGGATAATATTTACCCTTTTTTCTCTTGTTCTTCCTGTAAGGAATGTAAGGTTTATTACCCTTAACCTTCTTTCACCCAAGCATTTATTAATTAATGCTCGATATGAGAGATTTTCGTAGTGAATAACTCCCCCCCTTCTTACTTTTTCTGTGAATAAATTGGGTAAGCCCTTAGACATATCCAATGTATGCTATTAGCATCATTGAGTTTTATTACTCTGTGTAGGAATATATCCTTATACCATCGAAAATGGTAGGCTTTGTAGTAATGCCCAAGTTTTTTCTCCTTGGTCTCCTATCTCACCAGTAAAATGGTCGAGAATAGCAAGATCAAGAGTGTAAATTAACATCGACTTCCTTTTGCTGTTCACCTTCTTGTTTAACTGCACCACATACTTCTTTTCTATTATCTTCACACTGAATAATTTTGCCTCCAACCCTTTAAAACACCTGTAAATCCACTGGTAATAAAAGCAAGCAGCAATGACTTCATTTTAATTACCAGTCTGTTTAGCAACAGTAGCAAACTTCAAAACATTCGATATGAGACATGTTTCACTCGGGTATGGCTCTCAAAGATTATAAGTGTCAATGCCACGTGGTTTAAAAAATTCAACGCACACACGTGCCCGCACACACACACTGACACAAGGACTCCATAGAGATTTATACTTTATCGCCTTTTAGATTGCAGCAAGAGAGCTATATTCTTTAGGAGCAGACATTGCTATCGATAAGCAATTCAATAAGTCTGTACAAGATTACTGATCATGATCTGGTGTAATACTAATGATGTTATCCATCAGCTGGCGCAAAGTTTCCAATCACTCTCATTAATTCTACCAAATAATTTCGTGCAACACTAACAACAATGTTACTGATTTTCCTGTTCCCCTCGCTGATTTTTGGCAGGTAAAAAGCCACCAAAGAAGAATTATGATAGTCCTCAGAAGAACGAGGATGGCCCTGAGAGCTTAGGTAGTTTATTTTGTAAGTTAGTTTTAAAAAGTTTTTAATGGTTTTATTCTATATATTAATTTAGAACTTTATTATCATCATTTCCTTCAATATCATCTCTTCTACAGAACCACTCTTAAGTTTGTTAGTGTTTTTTTTTTTTTTTTTCAAAAAAAAAACGAAGAAGGATTTTTTTGTGGAAGTCCAGATATAGGATAATTCATGTTTCAGAATACTGCACATGAAACATTCTTATTCAGCCACTAGTTGTTAATTTAGCAACAAAAATAATTAGGACCTGAGCAGGCTTCAAACTTCCTTTGTAAATTTTTTTCCAAGTAGTAATCTGATAAATGAATATCAGCATTAATCTGATAAATGAGTGAAACACAAGATCTTTCTTTAGCTGTAAGAAAATTTAATGTAAATTCTTTAATTTGCCTCCTACCATCGTCTCTCTGTTTGAACAATTACCAAAATTTTGACGAATCCCTCAATAAGCTGTATTGCCCTTCCATTCCCCTCCCATGTTTGAATCCCTCGAATATCTTTTTGGGCAAATGGGCAATGCTATAACTAATAATATTCTATCAACTCAAACTTGTGGATCGACATATCTAGTATGACTACTAGCTAGATTCCCAGTATGTCTTGAATTGTATCTTTCCATAATGATAACATTCAGCCCCAATTTGCTCAATGTTTCACTTGATTCACTAATTACCTATATGTCTCTTGTTCATTTTTAATTACTTTGTGAAGCTGCTATAGAAATAGACCTGCGTTATCAATCAAGAATTTGCCTAACTCGTGTTTGCAATGGATGCAGGTAACTGCAGAAGCTGAAGTAGCTGAGCATCAAGGATACTCTCCCTCAATCCCGTTCAACTTTGAAGCGGTCATTCCTTTTTAATCTTTCAGTAAATCAAAGAAATATTAGGACTTTTGGGATATGCAGTTGATTTATTTTTTCCTCCCCTAATTAGATTGTACGAAAGAATTTCATTCTAGTTTTGACATTGAACGGGAAATAAGATAGAATGGCATGTGCATTCGCCTTGCTCTTCTTAGTTGGTCTGGATGCTTAAATCTAATTACCAGTAAATCGATTTTATTTTATTTTATTTTATTTTTTTTTTTTGTAAAAAAATCTGTTGCAGTTTGGAATTTAATTTGTTTATAGGTTTATGTGTGATGGATGGATACAACTAGGCCTGAAACTCAGTTGAGCTAAATCTGAAACCCTAACAAGTAACAAACATCAACATTTTGGGGGAGACTTTAATATCACTAGATTTACTAATGAACACAAAGGTAGGGGATCAAACGAGAGGGATAGGCAACAATTCAATACAGTTATCAACAACCTTTGCCTCATTGAAATACAAGCGACGGACCGGAAATTTTCATGAACTAACATGCAGGAAAACCCTACCCTAGCTAAACTAGATAGAATCCTCGTGTCCACAGAATGAGAGGACTTATTCCCTTTCGCAACGGTTAGATCACTTCCTCGATTTACGTCTGATCATGTACCACTACTGCTAGAATGGGAGGATGACAGGAGAGTTAGACACCGCCAATTTAGATTCGAGAAGGCGTGGATGATGATCCCTAGCATTTCAAACATCATTAAGGAATCCTGGGAATCGACGACGACGACGACGACATCCGACGCAATATCTAGATGGATCATCAAGCTTCGTCGCCTGAGAAAGCGCTTAAAGAGATGGGCAAAAGAGAAATTTGGGAAATTCAAGGAAAAGAAAGAGAGGCTAGGAAGGAGGATCCAAGAATTAGAGAAAAGCGAAGAGGATAGAGATCTAATTGCGGGGGAATTCGAGGAACTGACTGCCAGTAGGGTAGAAATCCATAGAATTGGTGAAATGGAGGAGTGCTATTGGAGACAGAGATCGAGGGTTCAATGGCTCAATGAAAGGGATGCAAACACTGCCTTTTTCCACAGGGTGGCCAATGGTAGAAGTCGTCACAATCAAATTAGGGGACTAGTGGTGGATAATGTGTGGACAGAGGATGAATCCGTTATTAGAAACCATAGTGATGGGTCCTTCAGAGATCTATTGGGAAAGAGGAGAGCGCTGAGAGGGGAGTTGAGCTCGGAAATGTGGAGCGAGGGGGCAATGGAGGGAAGTGAGAGACTAGAAGAACCTTTCACGGAGGAGGAGGTGTTTAAGGCTATCAAGATGTTGGGACACGACAAAGCTTCAGGCCCAGATGGATTTCCGATTTGCTTCTACACTAGATATTGGTCTATCATCAAGAAAGACCTTTTAGATATTTTTCACGAGTTTTTCACGGGGGATGTGCAGGTAGAGAGACTTAACTACGCGAATGTGGTCCTTATCCCGAAAAAGGCAGAAGTCCTCAGTTTTAAGGACCTCAGACCCATTAGCTTGCTGAATGAATCGTTCAAGATCATCACGAAGGCACTGGCCAATAGATTAACTCCGGTGTTAAACGATATTGTGGGGGAGGCTCAAAGCGGATTTGTAAAAGGAAGAGACATCCTGGATAGCATCGCTTCGGCACATGAAATGGTGTTCAGAGGCCACAAAGACAAAGTAGACGGGTTCATGCTAAAGTTAGACTTCCAAAAGGCATACGACACGGCAGAATGGGAGTGTGTGGATGAGGCGATGAATCTCAAAGGGTTCGGAGAGAGATAGAGACGCTGGATCAAGATGTGTATTAGGAATGACAAATCCTTCGTTCAATTCAATGGGTCGATAGGAAGGGAAATCAGATGTAAGAGAGGTTTGAGACAGGGAGATCTGCTGCCACCACTTATATTTGCAATAGTTGCTGATGGATTGGCTGAAATGAATAAGAAAGGAATGGAGGCAGGAGTGACTAAAGGGATTTTAGTTAAAGGGATTTCCAAACCTTTGTCCATCCTACAATATGCTGATGATACCATATTGTTTGGGACGGCTAAGGTGGAAGAAATAGTGGCAGTTGGTGTCCTTCTGAGATGCTTCGAATATTGGTCCGGTCTGGCAGTTAATCTACAAAAGAGTTCCGTTACCTCGATCTACAACAACAATGCGTCACCCACGGAATTTACATCAACTTTGCTTCAATGCGAAACAAAGGAATATCCGCCCAACTACTTGGGAACGTCGATCAGACCGGGAAAGTTGATTAAGGAAGACTGGATTCCGTTAGTGGAAAAGATTAAGAAAAAATTGGCAGGTTGGAAAGGCAAATCCCTGTCCTTGGGGGGGTAGAATCACTCTCATCAATTCCGTCATTAGTAGCATTCTGATTTACCTCATGTCGATCTATGAGATTCCCAGCTGGGCCATCGATAGAATAGACAAATGTAGGCGGAAGTTCCTGTGGAAAGGTGCACGCGATGACAATAAGGGAATTAATCTTATTAGGTGGGATAGGATCTGCAAGAAGAAAGAGTTCGGCGGATTAGGGATCCTCAACCTCAGAGATATGAACAAAGCTCTACTGTCCAAATGGTGGTGGAAAATGCATAAACAACGTAAGGCATGGTGGAGCAATTCGTTCATAAGGTACCGTAGGAGGAAAATAGTCAGATTTGGAGGGAAATGTAGGCATGGAAAAGTTTCTGGCATATGGAAGGGTGTCGCAAAGGTAGGAGAGATATACCATATGAACACTAAGTGCAAACTGGGGAAGGGGAACAACATTAGGTTTTGGAAAGATAAGTGGTGTGGAGATAACACGTTACAATCACTCTACCCCGAACTTGCATCGTCAGCTAAGAAGGAGGACGCTCTAGTAGTAGATGTTTGGAAGAATAGGAAGCTGAGATTGGCGCTCATAGGTAGCATCTCTAACGATGCGCAAGAGCAACTTATGAGGCTCAATGCGATGCTTCAAGCACAAGGAACCCAGGATAGGATAGAGGAGGATGACAGAGAATGGAGTCTAGGACAAAACAAAACGTACTTAGTATCTTTTGTGTATGGATTCCTGAACGATGGAGGTTTAAGGAACTCACATGCAAATACCATTTGGAAGACTAAAGCCCCTCCCAAAGTTAAGGCCTTCCTTTGGCTGGTACTAAACGACCGAATTCTATCAAAGACTAACCTAAAGAAACAAAACATTCTACTAGACGCTACGTGCCAACATTATAACATAGGGGACGGAGATATCACCCACATCTTTTTCGTCTGTCCTAGAGCTAGGGTAGTTTAGGAAATCATGGGACTGGGCTTTCACACCACCGCAATTCCGAATTGCATCGATGATTTGTGGGGGGGGGGGATGGAGAACAATGCACATTAAAATAGAACATAGATGTCTCTTGGATATTACGGTTGGGGCTATCTTGTGGAGCTTATGGCTAGATAAGAATGAATTCTGCTTCCGTAATACTAGATGTTCTTGTCATTTGTTAATCCATAAAATGCTAGTTCTAATAGAGGCTTGGGCAGGTCAAGCAGGTACATGGAAGAAATCAAGGCTGGAGGGAGCTTAGTAGATGATCAAGGACCAAGGCCGGGAGACTTTTTGCTTTGAATGGGAGAAATCAAGCTTGTCTGCTCGGATATTTTGGAAATATTTATGTATTCGATGTTGTAACCTCTTTTAGTGTGGGTGGAACTCTATTTTGTAATAGATTGGACTAGGTTTATTTTGTATTGGTGGGAACTTTATGTTTCGTTAATCAATCATTAATGAAACCGATGACCTAGGTCATTTTATTTTCAAAAAACAAATATCAACATTTGAGTTTGGTTTAATCCATGATAGTTGCAACTCATGTTTGAAACCCCCATATAATTTATATTTCGAATGCCACTGGCAAGTTGGAACAAGGTACAGGCCAGTAAAAGTAAATTAATAGATTTCATCTATAATACTTTCAGTCTTATTAGCACATGAATTTCACTTTGATACCCATGTTAATCGGTCACTGACATTGATGTTCTTTTCCGTCATTAAAGAGAGATTTTTCAACATCTTTGTTTATTACTGTCCAAATTATAATAAAAAAGGTCTTAATTAAATAAGATTGCCAATATAATAAGTATATAAAGATAAATATCTTATCTGTAGACAAATTACATGTATTGGAATGGACTCATATAGATGATATCCTGTTTGTTAGTGCAATCATTGTTAGTATTATATCATGAATAACATTAACAATTGTAGATTGTGTTCATCATGATTGTTATGATCATTCATCACGGTGTTAAACTATTTTATCAAGTGTTCATGTTCTGTGTCACTGTGCACAACATTTGTAATCAGGTTCGGAATCTTGGAACTCTTTGGGCCTCTCGGTTCGATTGTTGGCTCCTCGGGGAGGAAGATCGGCCCCGTCTTTTCGGACGAACTTGGCCAGGTGTCCCCGCTGTATGAGTTCTTCGATCTCCTCTTTGAGAGCCCGACAATCATCCATGTCGTGGCCGTGGTCCCTATGAAAGCGGCATCACTTATCTCTGTTCTTTTTCTTGTCAGGGGTATTCATTCTAGGGGGACCGCGGAGTAGCCCTTCCTTGTCCACCTCTATAAGAACTGCTGATATACTTGCATTGAGGGGGGTAAACTTCTCAAAACGAGAAGCTGGGCGGCGCTGGCCATTGTCGTCCCTCTGAATCTTTTGGGACTCTTCTTCGCTTGTACCCTTTCGTTTGTTTCCGGAAGATGACTCGTCCTGACTAGGGGGGGGGGGGGGGGGGTTGAGAGCTTCTTCGGCTCGGATGTACTTCTCGCTCCTAAGCAGGAGTTCTGAGAAGTCCCGAGGCGGCTTATTGGCAAGGGACACCTTGAGATCGGCGTTAGTGACATTGTGCCTGAATACCGCAAAGGCTACTGATTGATTGAGGGAGGCAATAGACCAGGCTTTGGCGGTGAAGCGCCGAACGTAATCTCTTAGGCGCTCATCCTTTCTTTGGCGAAGTGCTAGCAAAGATACACTTGTTTTCTCGGCTCTGCGACTGCCTACGAAGTGGGTGAGGATGAGCTCCTCAAACTGTTTGAAGGAGAAGATGGAGGCCGGGGCGAGTCGTGAGTATCATTCTCTCGTGGGCCCCTTCAGCGTGGCTGGGAAGGTTTTGCAAAGGAGCGCATCAGAAGTCTGGTGGATCATCATGAGAGTTTTAAAACTCTCGATGTGGTCAGCGGGGTCCGACTCTCCGTTTTATGACTTAAAGTGAGGGGGCTTAAAGTTTTCCGAAACCGGGACTTCCATGATGGTCCGAGAGAACGGAGGCCTGCTCGGGCAGAAATTCCTCGCCCGTTGTTCCTCTTCTATATCCAGCCTGCCAAGGCACCTCTCCATCTCGTGGAGACGGCGGTAGACCGAGTCTTCCCTTTGGTCATATCTTGCTGATCCCCGGGACCCATCCTCATGTGGAAGGGGACTAGGAGTGCGACTGTGATAGCTTGGGGCAGGTTGAGGACTGGGAGTCTGTTGATTGTGGTTAGGAGCAACGTTGAGGGCCCGCAGAATGACTTCTTGAAAGTCCTGGAATTCTGCCCTTGTGATAAGACGCCTTCCGATCTCGGTGGTCCTCTAGGGCGGGCCGACCTGTCGGAGTGCGACTCCTCCACTGACGGCGCTGGGGTGACTCCCTCCGTCTTCTAGGAAAGTTCGATCTTCTGCAGTCGGGCCTACGAAGGGATCGGGCTCTAGGGGACCTAATCGCAGGGCCCCTTTGGTGTTCGCGACGGGGGATTCTAGGGGTGGCAAACGGGCCCAGCGGGCCGGGCCGGGCCCAACCCGCGCGGGTTCGCACATTTGACTGTGCGGGCCGGGCCGGGTCAGAATATGATTTGGGTGGCCCGCCCAACCCGTGAACCCATTAGGGCTCAACCCGGGTTGGGCCGGGTCGACCCGCGGGTTGGCCCGTTTAATATATAGTTTTTTTTTTTTTTTTTTTTTTTTTTTTTTTTTTTTTGGGTATCTTAAATGAATAAATCGAACTAATAATAATAATAATTTTACAAATGATGTATACAATTATACAAACAACCATATTTTTGTTTGATGAATATTACATTTTTTAAAAAATTATAATACTAAGTAAGTAATACTACTAGTCTACTAATAAGTAATAAATTATACAATTCTTCAAATATCCCCAAATGATGTTTAATTATAATACTAAGTCTAAGTATGTAATTCAGTAATAATACTAATAAGTAATAATACTACAATTCTTAAAATTGAATCAAATATCCCCAAATGATGTTTAATTATAATACTAAGTAAGTAATAATACTAATAAACAAAAAAAATCGTAATAATAATAATAAGATTGAAAGAGTGAAATTGACAACAAATTTTGAAATTTTATTCATATGAATTTAAGTTGTACAATTTGAACAATTTATAACGAAATGAAGAATTCAATTCACAAATAAGTTTTATACAATAACATATTTCTTAATTCTTATGTACAATTTTAATTGACTACAATTTTTCTAATTTAACATAACAAGAAAAGCTATTGTTGTTGCTGCTGTTGTTGTTGTTGTTGTTGTTCTTCAGGCGAGTTGCTCCCACTTGTGGAACTCGATAGTGCTTTCCCTTGCGTCCTATCTTCAGCCTTCAGCCAGTCTTCTGTGCATACGAGCATCTCTAACGTCTCGGGCTTCATCCGATTCCTGTAATCTGATAGAACCCTGCCACTTGTAGAAAATGCACTCTCAGAAGCAACTGTAGAGACAGGAGGAGTTAGTAAATCTTTAGCCATAATTGATAGAATACTAAAAGTGTGTTCATGTTCTTTCCACCACTGTAAAATATCTAGTGCAGAAGTAAAAGGCTCAGCATCTTGTTGGTTATACCAATTTAATTCATTTGGTTGATTAGTCCTAGGTTTTTTAGATTGAATTTTTTCAAGTAAACTAAATGTTCTATCACCAATTCTACTTTTACCTTTAGAACCACCAGAAGAAGAACTAACTACAGAAGTTGTACTACTAGAAGCAAAACGTCTATCATAATAATCATACAAGTTATTTAACGTGGATTCAAATTTAACTAAAAAACTAGCGCAATCAATTGTTAATTCTACAATGTTATCTAAATATCCAAAAAATATTTCTATCAAATTCTTCGTACCTTCAAATTTGATACGAGGATCCATAACAGTAGCAACACAAATCAACATAGGAGGAGGAAAATAATACTTCAAAAATTTAGTAAATGCAGGTTTTACAATGTCACTAATATAGGTATCATTTAACATTTCGTTAAATGTTTGAACCATGCTAACTAATTCAATAAAAATGCTACTAGAAGTAGATTCATATGTTTTTGAAAATTTTAAAGTTGCGGTTTTAAAAGGTTCTAAAAATTTCAACAAAGATTCACTAAAAAACCAATCGGCGGCAGTCATTTGAAAATTAGGCATATTTTGTGCGATACAAAAATCATTTACAACTGCTTTATATTCGGTGACAACATTTAGTAAATCAAAAGTAGAATTCCATCGGTGTCTAACATCCTTTGGAAATTTTCTAAAAGGAACATGTCTAGCTCTACACCAAGCTTTCCATTCTTGTAGAATGCTTGGTTTTAATGCAATAAAATGTACACAATCTCTAATTTTAATTATATATGGATCAGCTATAGCTAATGCATCTTGAACACATAAATTTATAATATGACATGCACACCTAACATGAAAAATATTGTCAGATGGAGGGTTTAATATTCTTTTTAAAGTATTAATTGCTACATTGTTGTTAGATGCATTATCAAAACTAATAGCCATAATTTTATCGCGAATATGAAAAACATCACAAATTTCTAAAATACGGTTTGCTATTTCAGCGCCACTATGGGGATACGGCAACGACGCAAGTGATATGATTCTTTTATTAAGAATCCAATCATTGTCGATCCAATGACAGGTTATTCCCATCGTTGGAATATTGTTGACACCCGTCCAACAATCCGAAGTTAAACTAACCCTACAAGTTAAACTATATAAAATTGCAATCAACGCGTCCTTCATTTCCATGTACACTTTAAAACAATCCGATTTGCAAGTATTTCTCGGAATTCTTTTAAAATGAGGGTTTAAGGCCGTTTGATTAAAATTTTCCAAGTTCCTACTCTCGGAATAGGTAAATGGTAACTCATCCTTAATTACTAATCGGGCCATTTCCCGACGAACAAGTTCGGGATCATAAGGGTGGCTATCTACTTGACCGGTCCTAGGGTTTATTCTTTGTTGGCCTTGTAGTTGATCAAGAAGATCTTTATGATTATTTAGGATGTGCCTACTAAGTGTACCAGTTCCGTCACCCTTCTTGAATTTGTATAGTTTATCACATGATTTACACGCTTTCACACCTACACCCGGAGTTTCTGCGTCCGGGATATAATGATAAAACTTATGCCAATCGCTAGTTTCTCCTCTACTTTTCCTACTACTACGGGGTTGTGTGGTGTCGGTTTGTTGTTGTTGTTCTTCTTCTAATTGTTCATGTCCAACATCATCGTGTGTACCCCATTGTTCCATAGTAGGATCAATGTAATCTTGGGCGGGCTCAGTAATTGGGACAATTGGTGGCCTACGTGAAGATGAGGAAGAATCTTGTCCACTACGACCGCTACCGCGTGATCTAGACATAGTGTAGTAATGTGGTATGTAAAAAAAATCTACAATGTAGGGGCGGACGAGCGGTGAATTATACAAAAAAAACTAAAAAACAAGAGGGTTGAGATAGAGAAGTTCAAAAAAAGAACAATAATTTTAACTACAACGCAAAAAAAATAATAACAAGAGAAAAGAGATAGAGATATTTTGATACCGTTCACCGTGGAATACGCGTATAAAATAAAACCGTGAAAATTAGAATATAATAGAAAAGATGGAGGAGGGCTTTGCCGATTTCGCAATTGAAGAGTTGAAGTAGATTTGCGTCGATGGTTGAAGAGAGTTGAAGACGTTGAATTTTGTTTTCCGATACGACCGAAATTTGATCGTGTATACGCCTCCTTGTACACTTGTTTGATGATTGCTACAATTGTTCAAATTTTTTTTTTTTTTGATGTATAATAGTAGAGAGAGTAAGAGAGGAAGGTGTGATTTTTTTGGAGATTTTTTGGGACTATTTATAGACTTAGAATTGGGAAAAAACAAAAAAAAAAAAAAAAAAAAAAAAACCTATCTAACGGCAGCAGCAGCAACGGCTCTAAGAGCCGTTGGCTGCACGCTGTGAAGCCCAACGGCACGCGCCCAACGGTCAGCCCGGCCTCGAACCGCGGGTCGAACGGTCGACCCGCCACGGGTCGGTTCGCGGGTCGACCCGCGGGTTGGCGGGTCCAATTCGCGGGTTGACCGGGTTCGTGGGCCGGGTTTGGCGAATCGAATTCGGGAAAAAAGCGACCCGGGTCGACCCGGTCCTATTCACCGGGTTCGACCCGAACCCGTGAAATCTTTAGGCGGGCCGGGTTCGTGGGCCGGGTCGCGGGTGGGTCGCCGGTTGACCCGGCCCAGTTGCCACCCCTAGGGGATTCCGTCATGAGTCGTCTCTCATCCAGGCGGGTCCGAAGGTCTATCCCATGCTACCGGTTGATAATAATGTGTCAGAGATCCTTCGGCATTGGAGGACTGTGAGAGGCCATGGAGTCGGATGAGGGGTTATGTATCGAGACATGGTCATGATGAGGAGGTTGCCCTTGGCGACTTCGGCGGGAGGGTCCTGCGGCAGCCCCTTGAGGCCCTTGGGGAGCTTGCTAGGGCTGAGGTTGCTGAGGAAGGGGTCATCCAGGCTGCGGTTGTTGGACGGGTTGAGGGAAAAACTGTCTAGGCTGCGGTTACTGGACTTGCTGGACGGGTTGAGGGAGGACCTCATGAGGTGGAGGAGGAGAAGGAGCGGGAGTGGCTCTGCCGTTGAGACCGTCACCTTCCCCTTCTTTGGAAGCATGGCTTGAAACTACATTTGCTGATGAAATAGGGTTGCATTGCTTTTCGTTTTTCACAGACGGTGCCAATCTGTTGCTGCTGATTTTGGTGTGGGAGCAAATAGATGAATTTGTGGATTCTTGAAGGAAACAAATAAGCAAACATGTTGACTTTCACCGGCGTTTTGACTGGTTTCTTGCCGCTGCCATGAACGTGCAAAAAGTTTGATACACCGGGATGGATCCCGGCGACGAACCCTCCGACGCTCTTGTCAGTAATCAGGAAGATTATGAAAGAGCTTTATGTGGAAAAAGATTGATTACCTTGTTATGGTGGGGGGAGAGGGATATATATAGTCGCCTTTAGAGACAATTTAGAGATAATGATTTATCCCTATGTCCCGGTGCTTTTGAATAAGAAGTAGAGTTTAAATTGTTTCATAGAGATAACCATAAATTTGAATTACTTTTAAATATCTGAATTGGTTTGTAACGGGTTGCTACCCATACCCAACAGGACAGATCCGTTTGTAGGTGAAGTTACCGTTTTACCCTTGAGAGTTTTAAGATTTGTGCCCGATTTGAACGGTTCCGATTTAGTTCTATTTTTAGCTATATCAGGTCGTGTATCAAATCTTTAATAGTGGTCATCATAGTGACAATTGTAAGTAAAATACCACTAGAAGTAGATGAATAGGTTTTCGAAAATTGCAAAGTTGCATGATTAAAATGTTCTAAAAATTTTAACAAACTATCGGCAAAAAACCAAAAATCATAATCTATTCTACAATCTTCCATACCCATTGCAACACAATTTTTTTAAACATTGTCTATAATGAGTAACTACACTTAAGAGCTCCTATGTTGAATTCCAATGATATCTAACAACTATTGGAAAACGTCTAAATCTAATGTCCCTAAGTTGACACCAATCATGAAAACCTTGATATGTAGGACCACTTAATGTAATAAAATTAACACAATCTCTCATTGCACTAATTTTATTGTGTCCATATTTTAGTGCATCTTGTAAACAAAGATTTAAAATATGACAAACATATCTAACATGAAAAATATTATGTTCTATAGAATTTAACATAATTTTCAAACTAGAAATTATCTTAGTATTATTAGAGGCGTTATTAAAACCAATAGTAAAAACTTTATCATATAAACCAAATTTATTACATGCATCCATGATGTGTGTCGCAATTATCTCACCCTTATGTAAGTATTTAACAAATCCGAAAAAATAATCATATTTTGGAGTAACCAGTAGGAATCTATCCAATGACATGTTACACACATCATTGGTACATTGTTAACGCCTACCGAACCATCGGATGCCAAAGAAACCCTACAATTTAGTGATGTCAATATCGCAACTAACATCTCATTAGCCTCTTCGTCGACTAATTTACAATCTCCCTTTACAACATTCCTAGCAATCCGTTTATAATAGTGGTTTAAGGCGGTTTGGTTAAAACTTTCTAGATTCTTACTTTCGGCGTACGAAAAAGGTAACTCATCCTTAATTACTAATATAGCCATTTTCCTACGAACAGTATCGTGATCATAGCTATGACTATCTACGTGACCGGTCATAGGGTTTATCTTTTGTTGTGTTAGCGTGTCTTGTGATAATTCAGGTTGGCTTTATCTAAGTGTCACTTAAGTGTACCCGTTCCCGAACCCGATTTAAACTTGTATGGCTTCTTACACTTATTACAAATCTTAAGTCTTACACTTTGATCGTTTTGAGAAGAAACAAAAGTGTAATATTTGTGTACTTCGGAAGTGAGTCCTCTTGATTTATGGGAGAAGGGGCTTGTTCCATGTCTTGTGAAGAGGCGTCATCTACTATTTCATCATCTATGCGTGTGGGGGGATATCATTAAAATCAGGAGTACTATCAAAATTTCTAAATGTTTCTTCACTATCTGATTATGGACTAGTGTATGGAATGAAAGGAGTGCGACGAGATGAGGTGGACTCTTGGCTATTATGTCTATCGTGTGATCGGTTTGTGTTAGGGATTTCCCACAAGAAACCCCTATTTCAGGATCTTGTTGAGTTATTCGATGCAATTAACACAAACTACCAAGCACATATGAGATCATACCAAACACACCAAAGCACACAAATTTGTCCCGGTTGGGGCTTTCGCCTTAATCCGAGGGAGAAGAAACCCAAGATGTTATTCAACCAGAGAAGATACAAGAATATTACAATTCTCACCATGACACTCTCTCAAGCCTCACCAGCAAGTGCTAGTTGTTTACAATTAGAGAAACTCTCAATCTCTCCTTCAATGAAGTACTCTCTCTCTCTCTTGGCTCTCATTGGAGGCCAATAACAACAATATATAGAGATCTAGAGAAAACCTAGTTTGATATCTTGGTACAGTAACCATTGGATATTCCTGAAGAGACAACTCTACGATAGGAGCCGTCAGATCTGACTTGAAGAACAAGTTGGGCTTCTCACGAATCACCAAGATCCGACCCAATAAATCCATCAGCGCCACGACCGGTCGACCGCACCCCCAAGGTCGGTCGACTGTCCCCCTCTCGGGACTTCTGCACCCTATGACCGGTCGACCGCCACTTCAGCAAATACAGCAGCTGACTGTTTCCTTGCCTCCACTCCGTTTCCAATCTTCTCGATTCCTCCATCGTCTCATCATCTTCTTTATCCAATCTAGTATGCAAGACATAAACCCAACAGTTTGATGCCATTTAATTATGAACTAGTGTATGTATGTTTAAAAAAAATCTAAAAAAAAAGAGTGTTCAAAAAAACACAAACGATAAATTAAGAACTAGTGTATGTTATTAAAAAGCATCTATAAAACAAGTATAGATAGTTCAAAATAACACAAAGAATTAATTATGAATTAGCGTATGTTAATAAACAAAAATATATAAAAGAAGAAAAGAGAGTTCAATAAAACAACAACAATTTATTTATGAGCTAGTTTATATTAACAAAAAAAATCAAAAAAGAAGAAGAGGGAGTTCAACAAAACACAAACAATAAATTATGAACTATGATTGATTATTAACTACAAAAATCTAAAAAGAGTAAGAGAAGAGAACAATGCTACTATAAAAATTAAATAAATACAATGTTGCCGAATGGGTGTAGATTGAAGAATGAGAGTAGAGAGCTTGTTAGTTGTTCTTGCAAGATTGAAAGCACTTGAGTCTTGAGAGAGTTGAGAGAGTTGAGAGCACTTGATGTTGATCACTTTGATTCCACAAATTGCAAGAGAATAGAGTGTAAATGATAGAAGTTGTGAAGAGAAATGAATGAAATGGGGTTGTATATATAGATTGTGTTTGTGTTCGGATTTTCCATAATACCTAAAAAACTAGCTA
The DNA here is from genome assembly GCA_017893485.1 of Hemerocallis citrina. Taxonomy (NCBI): domain Eukaryota; kingdom Viridiplantae; phylum Streptophyta; class Magnoliopsida; order Asparagales; family Asphodelaceae; genus Hemerocallis; species Hemerocallis citrina. Next base: position 97,540,495 of record CM030358.1, on the reverse strand, counting down.
GTAAATTTCTGTTGGGGGATACTATTGTAATTTAATAAATCAATTTAAAAAAAAAAATCGAAAAAAAGGGGCAATGGTCGGCCCTGGACCCAACCGGACCAGTTCAACCTGGTCCTGGTTCAACCCTGGCCGGGACAATTCAGGGCCGGTTCGACTGGTTTTCGACATCAAGGTGGCAGCCCGGCCAAGCCCAGGTGGTTGGGGGGGTTCTGGTCCGGTTTGGACCTTGTTGGTGGTGGGCCAGGCCGGTGGGGTGCTGAGCCATCCCCCTTGCCACCCCTAGTTGTAGTTGGCAAGAAAAGTAGATCAGATTGCAGATGATTACAGAGCATGAATTTCCGATCCTGAAATTGCAAAATCGGTAGCTCACAGTAAATGTAGAGATTGTGGATGCTTAAAGAGTTGGATTTCTGCTCCTGCCAATCGAAGTTGCTGTCTGATTGTAGGATATTCTAGACATTGCTGATATTTTCCGAGTGAGCAGTTGATGCACCTGATCATACAATCCACTCCAGGTAGACTTTGGAACTTAGATCTGTTCTTTAAATTGAACTGGACAAATATGCATGTCTTCTGTCTCAATCTATTCATGTACATTACAAATTTCTATGAATATTCTTTTTCAAGGTATATTGTATTTCATTTCATATCTAAGGCCTAAAAATGAAGTTTCTTTACTTTAAATCTAGCTTACTGGAGACTATATATAACAAGATGGTTGTGCTGCAGAGATTATTGGAGCCTCATGGCATCTGTGAGGTTGGCTTCTGATCTCTTTACCGTTTAAGAAGAGCAATGTCTATAAAAAAATTTAAGAAGAATGTTTAAAGTTGATTTATTATTAACAATTTACTCTGGGATAATTGAACTTCTCTGGTTTTCTTCTTATTAAAAAAAAATTAGAATTTGTTCATTAAACCATGTCTCTATCTGCTCACAACCTATACGTTGCTAAAACTGGGGTGTTGCTTTAATTCGCGAGTCAGGTGTTGATTCTAATTTCTCTTCCATTATAGTCACAGCTTCAACCTGCTGTACCTATCTCAAATCTCAATCTCTAAAGAGTTGAATAGTAAGTGCATGTTTAGATGCCGCCCAATCAAAAATTGGATTATTTTTGCAGAGCAATTAGTTTGATTTGATGCACAAGGAAACTTATGCTCATAATTCCTTTTCTATAGTAATGCCTTTTAAATTCCAAGCAGTATTCTTGAGAAAAACAGGTGGAGGTTTGTTCAACTAGCAGAAGAAGCCATAAAAACATGTTGTTTACAAAGCGGAGAAGAAATGTCTAGAAGAATTTTAAATCACACAAGTGTGGATTCATGCATATGCAATCCAAGATGGAGATTGTTGGGTTTGTATGTCTTGCATACACATGATTCGATAAAGAAGACGATGAGGCATTGAGATGGATCGAAGCGAATATTGAAGAGAAGGGAAAACTGTCAGTAGAAGGCAACAAGGGAGTTGCGGTCGACCGCACTTGAGGTGGGTCGACCGCCTTACTGCAGCGAGGCAACAATTGACTGCACGGTCGACCGTTTTGCTATCGGATTGGACTTTAGAAGGTTGCAGTTGACTGTACCTTGGGGGTAGGTTGACCGACAGTGGTGCTGATGGGTTTTTAGGCTCGAGTCTTGGTGATTCGTGAGAGGCTCAACTTGGTCTTCAAGTAAGATCGTACGGCTTCCAATGCAGGATTATCTCTTTAGTAGTAATCGAATGACTATTGTAACAAGATATTAACTTAGACTTTGTATCTAGATCTATTTATACAATTGTAATGATTCATAGATCCATATAATTCTATTGAGTGCCGAATAGAAGAAGATGGTACTTCATCTAAGAGGGTGAGAGCGTTTCTTGATTGTAAGCAGCATCAAGTTCCAGTTAGGTGGTAAAAATTGTAATATTCTTGTATTTTCTCTAGCTGAAATAATATCTCAGTACTTCCTCTCCCGGATTAAGGCGAAAGCCCCCAACCGAGACAATTCTTTTGTGCTGTGTGATTTGTGCGATCTAGTTTTGCATGGGAGTTTGTGTTGATTGTGTCAAAGACTCAACAAAATCCTCAAATTCCTAACAATGCCCACATACATTATTAACATAAACACTGTTGTACCAAATGCATATGTTTTACCTCCATTATTAAACCTCACCATGGAAAGATTGCTTTCTTATTTAGTTCTACATCATCATCTTCACACTCCATACATATCTATTCACGAGCAACGACGACCACTTGTTTTCCAACGTTTTGGCCTGAGAAGAGACCTATCAGTGCTGAAGGAGCCTTCTCAATTCCCTCCACATGGTCCTCTATATATGTGATGCGTCCTTCTTTTATATATGGTATGACCTTCTCCAAAAACTTTGGGTACTCTGGGTAGTAAGTGAATACAACGAACCCTTGCATCCGAATACTACGACTCATAATCTGTAGTAAGTTCTGGACACCCTCGGGGATTTCTCGATTGTATTGAGATATCATCCCACATACTGCAATTCTGCCAAAATCATTCATGTTAAGAAGAACTGCATCAAGCATCTTACCGCCTACGTTCTCATAGTAAATGTCGATTCCTTGTGGAAAACACCTGAAAAGAAAAAGAAAAAAAACTTGAATATTGACAGGATTTATGATGATGGATGTCCCAGACAGGTTTATTGAAGAAGGGGAAAATTGGATGTGTGGAAAGTCCAAAGGATCTTTGTTTAATTAGACAAGCCTGCAGATTCACCAAGGAAGCATAAAATAGACAATAAAAGCTTGCAGATTCACCAAGAAAGGATCTTTGACGTAACACAATCTCCACTACATTGTATCGATCTCTAGGAATAATAGAGGGCAAGGGGATTGCAACATCAAGTAATGGAGTAGCTTAATGCACGAAGACAGTGTACACATCATTATCCGGTAAATCTTGATAGAAAAACATGTATAGAACTCAACTTTTGTCTTGGTGGGTGTCTGGAATATCATAATTCACATAGTGTATTGTTATCCTATACCTTATAACACAACTCCCATATTCTCTGATAAACTTTAAAAGGGCAAACATTCACAGTGATCCAAATTCCAATTTTCTGAAGAGGAATTTAGTGCAAAAACAGACAAATTGGTTGAAGAGAGTATCGGCTATAATATAAAAGAAAACGGTTTGCTATGGAATCTACTTGAAAATAATTTTACTTTCCCTTTTGAGTGATTGAAAATATAGTCGGTGTTGCGGAAAACATATAGTAGAGACATGAACTGACCTCTTCAGTGCTGCATTAAGGTCAGGCTCTTTCTTATAATTGAAAGCATCATCAAATTTAAATTTCTGCTTCAGCAGATTGACCTGAAATGATCAATTCCGGAGAAGATAATATCAAGCTGAATATTTTAAGTTTTTAACACAACATAATTTTTTATGCTCATCAGAGCTAAGTTAGAGTTCATATGGGAATGGTGCACAAGAATAGAGAAGATAATAGTGAAAGACAATAGAGAGCAACAGGAATACATGCCTTGTCATCAGATCCAGCACTTCCAACGACATAACATCCCATTAGTTTCGCAAACTGCCCAACAAGTTGGCCGACAGCACCTGAGGCTGCTGATACAAAAACAGTCTCTCCTTTCTTAGGCGAGCATACCTCATAAAACCCCGCATATGCTGTCAAACCAGGCATTCCTGCAGATTAATCATGGAAATTTTCTTGGAAGTTAAAAGAATGAAAATTTGATGATTTCATGACGATACTCAGTTAATCACCAAAACTGATTTTTGAAAAAAATTATATATAATTTTTTCAGAAAATGGCCTTAGCCAATAATATTAATGAATTTGTAAACTATAACCAAATAAATTACAAAGCAAGGGCATAGATGGGGCCAAAACTGATATTTGATCATGCAAATCTGCGATGTTAGCTCACCCAAGATTCCAGTGTAGTAAGAAAGTGGTAAGTCAGTATGTTCGATCTTGAAAAGGTTTCCTGGAGAACGGAGGAGACTGTACTCTTCCCATCCAGTCGTTCCCCACACTAAGTCGCCGACTTTGAAATTTGGATGACTGGAATCAAGTACTTTACCCACACCAAACCCACTGATGACCTGTTTGATATATAATATACATTGAACAAATTGTGAATATAAAGATTAAAGGAAGGAGTTAATTTGGTCAAAAAGATTAGTGGAAAGAATTTGTGAAGAAAAATCGAATAACTGATCAAGGTGAGAACTTTGGATGAATAGCTGCAGGTGAAAGAAGAAAAAAAACTGCTGTCGTTCATAAACAATGTAGGATTGATGTGAATTTAACCTCTGTTTTTACTAGATTATTAGTATGTGCACCGCACATTTTTTTTTTCCCTTCATAATGCTAATAATTGGTTAATTTATCTCCTCATACCATAACATATTTGTTTTTGCTAATCCCATTCCATAATAACTGACATCAAATTAGCAAAAATAAAATAAAATAAAAATAATAGTAATAAATAATAAAAATGACATCAACTTTAAGGTTATTTAATGTAGTAGATCTAGATTGAAAAAGCAAGCTCAATGTACATGTTATACACTTTTTACCCCCGTAAAAATGTACATATTATACTCTCAAATGATTCCAGCCAACAACAATCTTTTCCCACTATCAACTGATAATATAAGTGGATGTATATATTATCTTTGACATGATATTTCAAAATATGCATCATATATACAATTCCTGTAGAATTGATCGACGTCTCTTCATGTGTTTACATGTCTGTAGATTTATAACTTTAAAAGTAAAGTGTTTAATTGTGTGGTCATTTTGTTAACTTATCTTGTTATGGTCTTTTACATGTGCAAATACCCCCATAAATCACTACACTTATAGCTCAAGTGTGAGGAGGGGTAGGAAAATAATAAGTATCTTTTTTGTACTAGTTAAACCATTACTAGATTCAAGGAGGTGGAGCCATGTAAAATACTTTTCGCATTACTGTGATCATCACCCTTTTTATCACTAGTCAAATTAGCACTAGTTGGTGGGGAAAGAGAGAAATATAACGAAAGCAAAGGTTAATAGGATTTTAAACAAACAATTAGCCTCCTCGCTCTCTGGGACTTTTACAAGTTAAAGGAACTGAGGTGAGAACCCCTTATATGATTTCCTCGAATTTCTGAGGGAACATGCAAGACACATTGACATTTATAGCTTTCTCAACTTAGTAGTCAAATGAGAGGTGTTTTGAGATGCATGCATTCATCCAAGGGCTAGGACTTGAGTTTATTCAAAATCTAGGTGGTTATTGAAAATAACTCCTTACATAGTTTGATGACAGATTCTGCGCATACCAATCCTATAGACAAGTTTCCGGAAGATGGCATTTGGCAGATACTTAGTGAAAAGGTCAGCTAAATTGTCACTGGAACGAACTTGTTTTACTTCATTCTCATTGTTCTTCTGAAGTTCGGGAGTAAAGAAGAATTTTGGAGCTCCTTGATACGGCCCAAGTAGATCACGTAAAGAGGAGCTTCAATTAAAGATGAAACCTGAAACAATGAATTCTTTTCCCAATGAAAAATGATTTGTGTGCCAGCCTGGGCGAGACGCCCACCTCAAGTCCCCGGATTTTTTTTTGTAATTTTAGGGATTCCCAAATTTATATTCTCCATATAATTATAGGTACCTATTTTGTATCATAAAAAATTATATTGTTATTAGGGGCACGATAAGTAATTATTGGGCCTTTCCCATGGAACCCCCGGGAACTCCAGCCAGCACAAACTCCTTTTGAACATATTAAATCATATCATAATAATAAATGGTCGTGGAGCCTCAAATCTCAAATGAATAATGTTTGGTACAAAAAATGAACATATAGTAGTACATACAAACAACTAAATTAGTATATATATATATATATTATACCGAGCGAGGAGCGTATCCGCCGGACATCCGAAAGCGCATGTAGGGGTCACACGACAGGTACAGGTTCTTCAACAACAAACTATTCCTACATCCTTCGGGTACTTTGAGATGAATAGTATCAGTCGTAACAACCTCCATATCGCTCTCTTTCGGCATCCCCCTCACGTGCTTCTTCAATATCACCTTCATGTTCCTCCTCACTGCCCCAACCTCACCACCTATGCTGCTAGCCATCTCTCTCTCTCTCTCTCAACTGTAAAGGACTGAAGAGAAGATAAGACTGAATTGAGAGAGAGAGACGGCGGTTTTAGCCTTTTATTAGGTTTAGATCTTAGTCATCTTACATCCATTTAGTAAAGAGGCGGCGGCATAGGCATTTTACCCTAGATCCTATGGCTGGGATTTATTTGGGTCATGGGTCAAAAAAAAAGTTCGATTTTTTTCGGTTCGGTTTATTCAGAAGTCAGCCAAAAACCTATCCGAACACTCTATAAAACCACCGGTTCGGATCAAAACCAAACCGAAAAACCGAACCAAATTTGAAAATTTCGGTTCAGTTCGTTTGGTAATCGGTTTTAACAAAAGTGCGAACAGCATTAGATAAGATTAGTGGTGTTTAATGAATGGTTTATTATAAAGTAACGCTTAATTGATTCCTGTAGATCTGCGAAGCCACATGCATTGTCTTTTGTCTGTATTATTGGTGGAGCCACGTGCGGTGTCGTCCGTGGATCTCACGCACACCGTTGAAACCAACATTTTTAAAATATTTTTTATATTTATAATTTTAAAAAGGCCATAGCTCCACTTACACACGCATAAAACTAATCTCATCCATTGTTAAAAAATGACAAAATGTATATAATACATATAGCAATTGAATGTTTGCTATAGTGGTGAAATGCTATAATATAGCAATAAAAAAATGATCGGATGGAAATCTAAGTTTCGGAGTGCGAAAAAAAATATGGACATTTGTTAATAATTAATTTGAATATTTTAATAATTTTAATAATTAAAAAAAATTATATAAAAAAAACAAGGGACGGATCTTGACGGATCTTCAAGATCCGTCCAAGATAAGAAGTGAAAAAAAAAAAAAAAAAAAAAAATTGGGACGAAGCTTCAAGTTCCGTCCCATATAAAAAAAAATATTTTTTTATTTGGGACGGATCTTCAGGGATCTTGAAGATCCGTCCAAGGTGAGAAGGTTTTTTTATAGTTGGGACGGAGCTTCAAGATCTGTCGGATATAATAAAAAATAAAAACAAATTATTTGAGACGGATCTTGAAGATTCATCCGCTATAATATGCATATTCTCATATCTACTCTCAAATATAGCATTGTTCTGTAGCGATTTTTCCAAAATATGAATAAATAACAAACGACTGCATAGTCGAAATTGCTCTAATATGGATAAAATGGAAATTTAGCAAACAACTGTGGATGCTCTTATAGGGCAAAAAACAAAGTACCCCCGAACGTTTGGGTTTAATACAATATGCTCATATAACGTTTGAAAAAATACATTTAACCCATTCCACCATTAACTTAACCCCATCCGTTAAGTTAGAATTATTGAATTACCTTTTAACCCTTACTCTTTCATAATTAAATATCTTCTTCTTTTTCCTCTTAATTCATTCTTTTTGAGTTCATGCGGGTTCCCTTTTTATTTCAAAGAGTTTCTTTTTTGAGTTCGTGTGGTGGGTGGGGACTTATGATAATGAAGATGATGCTGAAGAGTGAGAGTTCCATAAAAACTGATCAAATATGCATAACATAGTTTATATAGTAAATTCATCTCAATGACAACTTCTTATCGAGTTTGGAAAAGAAAAATTGAATAACTCACCTGTAACGCCCCTGCCCCTAGGAGTGTCAAAAAATACCATATTACCATACCATACCGTACCGTACCATTACCATACCAAACATTACCGAAAACTTGGTAATACCGTACCGAAATCTCGGTATTGTACCATATCGAAATTATATGGTATGGTACCGGTACCCAATATTGATACCATGGTATACCGTACCGTACCAAGTATATTTAATATATATTCAATTTAAAAACCCAAGCCTAGACCTACGTCCAGGCCCAGTCCCAGTCCCAGTCCCATGCCTATTTCTTATTTTGTTTTTTTTCAATTTTCACCATAGTATGGTATACCTGTTCTTTTGTTCTTCTTTCTTTTTTTTTCTTCTTTGAATCTAGGGTTACGCTCTGATGCACCCCGCTGCCACCTGCCTTCTTCAGCACCATCGGCCCTCAAAAAGGATAGCCAACTTCTAAAGCTCTAGCGAAGGTAAAGATCAATTTCTTGAAATCACACTTATATTTTTGGAGGAAACATTTCGATGAATTAGGGATATTTATGGTTTTGTTGATGTATTAATATAAGATCCATTTTCTTCTTGTTCTTGTTGAGTTTTCTTGAGATCTTGGGCATTGTAAATTGCTAATTATATTATTCACAAGTAATTAAGAATTTAGGATGTTCAAGAACTTCTAATTTGATTTTCCATGTGGGTTGAGATGGAGTGGTAATGAGTATCGATTCTATTGAAGGGTTTGTTCACATTGCCCTAAAGTTTTGAGCTATATGATAGACTCAAATGTATGTTTGTAGAGAGAGTACAAGTACGACTGAGAGAATGATACTTATAAAATAGATGTATCTGTTATCATGTTATACACTTGTTAAAAATTTCTAAGAGTTGCTTGTTATCTTAAATGAGGTTAAGAAAGCCAATTTAATTTGTATTTTGGTATGATCTATGAATTATTTGTTTCTCAGTCACAAAATATTAGAAATTTAGAATAGAGATGACGTAGCAGTCAAAAAATGTGAAGAATGTAGACACTTATCTGGTAAATCTTTGATTTATTTATTTTTCACAAGCATAATTTCATCTGAGTTGGTAAAGTTCTTGATTATAACTTATTTTATGCATTAAGTTGGACATTGTAAATGTTTCTTAATTAGTTTTTAATTGCTATCAACTGTATTTAGGCTCTAAACTGAATCTATCTTGTTGACATTATTGAAACTGTAGAAACATATGTTATTTTCTCTAATTTATGTCCATAAACTGGTTGCCTAATGTATTCTGACTTGCATAGAGATAAATTTAGTGGATGACTCTGGAGGAAGACATGTTGTCGCAGCTGTTGCCCCGCCAACTAATTTTCTTACAACTTATCAACACCTCAGGTGTAGTCGAGCATTAGTCTCACCCTTAACTTCGGATCAGATTAAATGTAATTAACTGTACATGAAATCCTAAATGACATTGTACAAGTTCTTGCATATCGTATAATTTTGTTCAACCTTTCATTCACTTGATTAACAGGTATGGATATCAGCAGAAGTGGCAGTGCCAACAGAATAGGAATTCAGGTCATCTCCATGGAAAGTGCAGGTGTCTTTTATAATGACCCACTGTAACGCCCCGAATCCCAAATACACTGAATTCAAGATGTTCTACAGGATCTTTTCACTTTCTTTAGTACAATTTTACAGGAAAATTTAAACTTTTCATCTTACATCAGAGTTTACATCAATATTACACTTTTTTTTTGCACAGCAGAAATAAAATACAACAATTAAATAAATGTACAACAACATGGTACAATCTTTCAGCATCCATTCCTCTTTAACATGTCATTTACCTGCATATAAGACTGTGGGTACGTCAGTTTATTCAACCGACGAACATTATACACGGCCATCCTCTCTATGCCGAAAATAGTATAACTTAACTTTCCATATTTAACAAACACAAACTTGTCACATTCAAACTAAAGGGACTACCCTATTGATGTCGTGTTGTGATTGTGCGCTTAGTCCTTAATGCATTTGTTTATGTTACATGACACTAATGCGCACTTGTTCGGATTCTATGCATCCCATACTACATAGGTCCGAGGGCAAGCCCTTAATCGTTCTTCATCTTTCTAGGGTTCAATCCCTCGTAATGTCTTAATCTACTACTGTAACTACGGTAGTGTCTTAGATGTCCTATGATCTATGAGCCCATATCCAGGCAGCCTGGAGGGGAATCCCACACACTGACACGACGCATCGAGCAGGCAACCTATGGACAATTCAGCCTCCGCCATGGAACAATGGTACCACCCATAGCCACTCGAACACCCCATGAGCGTCGCCACCAGGACGATAATTCTGGAGTAGCGCCCACGCCATGTCTTGACGCATCAAGCAGGCAGCCTGTGGATCGCTCTCACACCGCTATCTGATGGCCCTCATACCCATGTTTTTCTTCTACTTTCATCACGTCTTCACTATGTGCTAATCCTTAGTTTAATTAAAAATCATGAACAAAAATTAATCTCTAGAGTTAGCCTCTCCACTAACCGGACTTATTCATTTATTTCAACATGACCAACCTTGGTCTAATATCATTTCATTTCATTTCATTTCTCAATGCCGGGGGAGACTTAGCTACTCTATTTCAATTTTCATTTCACAATCTTCAACTCATAAATTTTCCATGTTGAGTTCTCATACTCACATGTATATTCTCTTTCCAATTCATGATTTTTAATTTTGTTCACAAGTCCATCATTGCACATAAATTTGCATATACTTTATCAATTATCACATCATATCAATTTCACATTCTAAACAATATGCATACTTCAATTGTTCTACGATGAGAAATAAATTGCATCATGTCACACACCCAAATTTCTTTTGTCAAAGCAACTCTTAGTTTTTCATTTCACTTATTCTTTCAACTTATAATTTCACATTAACAATCCATATAGAACCATATATCTATTTATGCATTTTAACTCCAAATCATAGTTAAATTCATTCAAATAACCCCCAAACCATTTTTAGAAAGTCCCTTACATTTTTAGGAGAATAACCATATTTTTTTCATATTTTTTGGACACTTAAAAACCCAAAAAAATAATTTTTCCAATCTTGCCGATAGCAAGATTCGAACCCAGCACGCCACCGACAAAGCCCAAGGCTCAGACCACTAGGCCGGTTTGTGCCACAGTATAAAACACGACTGAGAGCCATAAATGCTCTCGGTCCGCTGAATGAATTGTTTTTAAAAAGAAACCAAACAAAATATGGTTGATCATGGGGTTCGAACTAGTCACGGCAGAGAACCCAACGCAACACAGTGACCACTTGAGCTACATGCTCAGGTTGTTACAGTGTGCGTTAAACTCCTTTTGGACCAATTCTCACTGTTATAAAAATGTTTCGATGTTCAACTAAACTTTGTTTCTTATTGCTTTTGTAAAAATTACTGAAAAATTCCAGATCAACTTTCATTCACATGATTTTCATATCAGTATGATAAAAATAATTTTTGTACTAATAAAATATATTTCTTCACACAAACCAATGGATTATTCATTAAAACTACTATATTTTTCATTTTCGACATTGCTTAACAATTAGTCTTCTAATCTTTTTATTCAAATTTTCTTATAATAATTTACTGTTATTAACTTTTTATTCAACATATACATATATTTTGAATTTGTCCATACCCATATCAACATAAAGGTCTATTTAGCACAACTCAACTACTAACTTTATGAGTAGTTTTTTGATGATAACAAAGTAGTTTCATTAATCAATCTATGTCACAATGTATATAATCACTTATCAATTTGCATAATCACATCTCAATCATTCAAGAAAGTCACTCTTTTCAAATTAAAGTGTGCTCTTTCTTAATCAATTTCATGTTTCAATTTTACAATTAACAAGCGTTCTTATTGGAAATTTTCATGCATCAAGTCTCAATATCATACTAGCAACATTCTTAAGGGAATTTAACCACCATCATTAATTCATGCTAATAATCATGGAGAATTCTACACACAATTTAATTTAATACTAGAATCACATACATGTTAATCACAACATTTCAATCAATTCATAAACTAACTTCTCAATTAAAGTGTGTTCTTATTAGTATTTTTCATGCATCGTTTTGATAGTTACATCTAGCATAGATCCCTATATTAGAAATATGAAAGGTTACCCACCTTGTGTGGAGAGAAACAACACAAAGCAACAAATCCTTGCAACAAGATGCACCTCCTCCTAGACGCTCGCACGCACCTCCAAGCCCAAGCACCGAATGCTTCTCCTAGTGAAGGCCGGCCTTCTTCTCCTTGGGAAAATGCAAGCAATCCCACACAATTCTCTCAATCTTTTTTAACTCACAACTATTACTAAATTAGACTATAGGTTTGGAAAGATATAATTGCATATGAATATAGCCATGAGAGGGGGGGTATTTATACTAGAAATCAAGTGAAATGGAGGGCTAGGATTGACTAGTTGGTTGTAGGATGGAAGGCCAAGATTAGAGTAGGAGTTATAAAAACTACCCACACCCACATAACCACCTCCATGAACACCACTCAATTATTTGAAAATCCCTCCAAAAGAGTGCCAACTGGCCTTGAAAAGGTGTGCATTGCACGTGTACGTGTAGTGCACGTGCATGCAACTAGGCCTAAAAATTGTACATTTTAATTTTGTACAAAAATAAAATAGTTTTAAAATAGTCTTCTATATGACAAGTTTAAATAAAAATAGTTTAATCCATGGGCTTTATTTTTGGGCCAAAATATTTAAAAAAAATAAAATAAATAAAAATACATTTTGGGCTTTAAGAAAAAGGCCTCTTTCATTAAATTAAAATAAGGCTTTCGTACAAAATAATTTGAGAACGCATACTTAAATATTTATACACATCTCAATAAAAATAATTATAAGATTTAATTCAACCAAAATATTGCACGTGCACACTACGTGCAAAATAAAATAATTTTTTATTAATTGAAAAATCAGGGTATTACACCCACAACTGAGCTAGGAGGAGAGATCAAATAACAAACTAGCGAACGTAATAAAGATGTTGTCTGCAAAAGTTCATCCTCTATTTCCTAGCTTCTTAAGTGATCAGCATAGAGATTCCAAGGATGAAGTCAATCTTAAACTGTAGATGGTTTGATGATCAGGTAATTCCCTATTTCATATCATCTCTAACACCCACTCCTTTCGTTATTTCTATATCTATTAATTTTGATATGCTTGTAGTGATTCTAAATTTCTAATAGCAATGAGTACTCTATATTGATAGTATAAACTCTGTGTATACTAAAACTTCTTCATATATATTTATATATATATATATATATTTATGTTGAGCTTATTTGTCTTTTGAATGTTAATTTTTGGACCTAATTGATGTCCGGTACTACCATGGTACTGCCATTACCATACTGACATTTCGGTATTACCGAACTTGGTAGTACCAAAATCTTGGCATGGTAATGGTAGAAAAATTTGTGTACTAAGTACTCCGGTACGGTAGACGGTAGAGCGATGATGGTACAGTACGGTACGGTACGGTATACCATCCCTACCTGCCCCAACTCAGATAATTTTATACATTTTATCAGACAAATTATATATTTATTAGTACAACTGCCCACCACAGCCTGCCTCTCAAAAGATGGTTAACCGGATTGACGACTCTTGATCATAGGCATTATTATTTATTATTATTTAATCTTTTGCAATTCCTGGTATGGGACAATTCAATAACTCTCTCTCCTCTCTCTCCGTGAGCACAGCAGCCCCAATAGTGGCCCCATACCCGCGTCAGCAAGAGCTAGACAGCGACTGATGTCTTTCTCTCTCCAAGCGGGCCTCAGCATTTCACTGCTTTGTCTTCACGTGCCCCCCCCCCCCATATTAACTCCAAATACACTCCCATAGGAAATCCTATGGGTACAACTCCAATTCCTTTATATATTTTATATATTACTATATATTATATCCCTAAAATTACCGGGTGTTACATACCGGGTGTTACATGCAGATTTACCGGGCGATCTGACCCAACCTCTCTTCTTCTCAGGCATAACCACCTGATACCATTTGTAACACCCCTGCCTCAACTTAGATAATTTTATACAGTTTATCAGACAAATAATTAATTTATTAGTGCAACTGTCCACTACAGGCTGTCTCTCAAAAGGTGGTTAACCGGATTGGTGACTCTTGATCACAGACATTATTATTTATTATTATTTAATCTCTTGCAATTCCCGATATGGGACAATTCAATAACTCTCTCTCCTCTCTCTCCGTGAGCACAACAAACCCAACAGTGGGCCCCATGCCCACGTCAGCAAGAGCCAGACAGCGGCTACCACACGCCACGTCATAACAGTGACAGCAGCGGCATTTAACTGCTTTGTCTTCACATGCCCCCCCTTCATATTAATTCAAATACAACCCCCATAGGAAATCCTACGGGGCCAACTCTACTTCCTTTATATATTATATATATTATATATATTATATCTCTTGAAATTACGGGGTGTTACATCAGCATTATACTGTAGTAAAATATCGTTCTAACTACAGTAACATTCTCAAAATATTGTTCACAGGTCATCGAGCATTTTGAAAATATTATGGCAATACAAAAGAAATAGTGAAATCCAACAACAGCTTACCTAGTCTAGTGTCATATGCAACGAACATGCCTCAAGCTTAAATGTGGAAATATTAATACTTAAAAACAATATCATGCACTAAATTAATGCTCATGTATGCAGTTTCGATGACCATCAGAAATATACAATTGCAAGTACTCTTACATCGAAAATGATGATCGATCATCAAATCCTGCAAAAATACCAGATTTTCTGATGAAATAACGGATAAGAATGAAGAAAAAGACAAAATAAGAAAAGATTTGATTATAAAAGGTTAAGAGTAAAAAGGTAATTCAATAATTCTTATTTGACGGATGAGGTTAAGTTAACGGAGGAATGTGTTAGATGTATTTTTTCAAACATTATATGGGCATAATGTATTAAGACCAAATGTTGAGAGAGTACTTTGTTTTTTGCCCCTCATTATAATAAAAGAATGATACTAGTAGAGATTGAACCTCCGAATTTTTTGCTCTAACTAAGAGGCTTACCACTTTTTGGCAATGTTTGGTTAGCCAATAAAGTTACTAAACTCTATAATTTCTTAATCGATGCCAAAGTTTAGCAAAAACGAGATCCTAATGGAATTGAGACGTTGTCTCCGAGCATTCTAAAGTTGAGAAAACTATCTTCAAAACTAGTTTTCTTTAACTTGAACTCCATTCTCTAACACAACAGGATACCATACTAGAACACATGACACTTTATTCCTAACCATTCATCTGTATAAACATTTACATAAACATACTGATCCATACCCCATACATGCCCACATTCAGTAATTTCATTATATCCCAATACCAAGCATACCCAAGATCTTCGTTCTCTTATTTGGTTCTACGAATCTACATGTCTATTCACGAGCAACGGCAACCCCTTGTTTCCCGACGATTTAGGCCTGAGAAGAGACCTACCAGTGCTGAAGGATCGTTCCCTCGACATGGTCCTCTATATATGTGATGTCTCATTTTTTAATGTATGGTATGACCTACTCCAAAAGCATAGGATAGTGATAGCGATCTGAGTAGTAATCATCTACAACGTACCCTTGCATCCGAATACAACGATCCATAAGGTAGAGTAGATCATGGACACCTTGGGGGTTGTCTCGAGTATTGAGATATCATCCTACAAACTACAATTCTGCCGTGATTCTTCATGTTTGGAACAACTGCATCAAGCATGTTACCTCCTACATTCTTGTAGTAAATGTCAATCCCTTGTGGAAAACACCTAGAAAATATATAGTAACTGACGTAATATATATAAACTCTAAAAAGGGCAAACTTCCTTGAAATTCCAGATTTTCTCAACTGACACATTATGCAAAAAACATATAATTTAAAGTAAAACGACTAATGTAATGGAAAAGACTTCTATTGACATTTTGCTCTGGAATCTACTCAATTACAGTATATATTTGGTATTCTTTTGAGTAACTCAAAATACAGTCGAAGTTGCAGAAAACGTAGGGTAGAGACATGAACTGACCCCTTCAGCGCTGCGTTAAGGTCAGGCTCTTTCTTATAATTGAAAGCTTCATCAAATTTTAAATTTGCGGTTCAGCAGATTGACCTGAAATGAGAATTCCACGGTGATAATATCAGGAAACAACAATTTCAATCTGAATCTTCCAATTCAACATAAATTTTATTTTATTCGAGTTCATGGATATGATGCACAGTCCAGTCAAGAATGGAGAATATATTAGTGAAAAAGTGATCTGTAGATGGAAATACATACCTTGTCATCAGAACCAGCACTTCCAACAACATGACATCCCATTAGTTTTGCAAACTGCCCAACTAGTTGGCCAACAGCTCCTGATGCTGCTGATACAAAAAACACAGTCTCCTTTCTTAGGCAAGCTTACTTCATAATACCCTGCATATGCTGTTAAACCGGGCCATCCTGCAGATATATCATGCAAATTTTTTTAGGAAGTTGGAAGGAATGAAAACTGATCATTTGATCATGTGAATGAGCAATGTTAAAAAATAATCTATGTGGGCTCACATATGTGACTAAATGTATAATTGCTATTTTAAAGTTTAACCCAAATTAAAGTGATCTAATCAAGATTAAGTAATGGGTTAAAAGCATATAATTTAAAGTGTGAAATAACACGTGTAGAGACCGTAAAATAAATTTCTTATTTTGTAATGGGCAAAATTGGAAATCAATAATTATCAATTAGGGTTATGGTCCCCTATATATACGCATCTTTTTATTCCATCTGTCATCCCATCAACAGAAGAATAGAGAAAATGTCTCTCATAAAAGTGCGTATCATATAGGAAGATCCAAACCCTCTCCGCAATCTCCATCAATGGCCTCAGGTTAGTGCTTCCGCTTTTAATGTTGTTCTTCTTTTGATTTAGCAAAGATCTATAGTTTCATGATTTAGGATTTTATATTAAAGCACTTCTGCAACATGATTAAGATCTAGATTCATAGAAACATATTTTAGGTTGTTATTAATGTTTTTTGCATGTTCTTAAGTGTATATAAAATTCCAACAATTGGGATCAGAGCCATCTTTGCTGAATTAATTGAAGAAATTTAGGGTTTCTTGTTTAAAGAATTTTAGGACTTCTTGTTTAAAGAAACTTAAGAAATTTAGGGTTTTCTTTGATCTTCCTGCTTAAGAAATTTAATTGATAATAGTAATTGAATCCATTGCTTCAGATGTGAAATAAAAATAAATAAATAAATAAATAAAAATTCCCGAATCCCGATGGCTTCAGAACTCGACTGAGAACTCAGAATAATTTGGTGGGAAGGCGGGATCTCCATTCATTTATTGCATTCCTGCCTGTGGCGAAACCCCGCAACAAATGAACTCAATGGATCAAAGTTATGTAGCTGAAGAGTTCTGACAACAAGATCCAAAGCAACAAAAGATAATACCACAGGAAAAAACAGAATCTGCATAAGCAGAGCAGCATCAAGTAGAATTTTATGGATAAAATCACTGTGATGGTTTTACAGAAAATACTCTAATAATTAAAATGATGGAAGATAGTGCACTTTTTAATGACTGAGGGGCCCACGGTGGGGTAATAGCTGGTTTTTGGTTATAATTGGTTGTTAACAATATATTATAAATTCTCAACTCTACCTTAGTTCTACCAATTAACAAGCTTCCTGACCTCCACATGTCCCTTCTAATTCAAGAGCGGACTCCTTTGAAAGTAAAGAAGTGGCAAACAAGTAATCTGCTCTCAATCCAGCATTAGAAAATAGTTCGGCTCGATCCTGTGGGTCTGCTGTTCTTTTTTGTTATATATATATTTTTGGGTTAGGATTTTAATGTTCTCAATTATCTGTTATGGTTTTAGTTAATTAGATATTATCATATCAGTAGATAGATATGGTTCAGTTATGATTTTGTTATCATTTTTTTTTGGATATTATCTTGACATTATCCATCTACAAATAAAGTAAAATCATAAAATTAAAGAAAAGATAAAATTTTGGTAAACAATTGAATTCAAATTATGGTTTTGGTTTTCTTATGAATATCTAATATTTTGAATAGATCAATTGAAACAAAATATTGCCAAAGTGACCTCTTTTGTGTAGATTAATTTATTTAAAATATCAAAATGATTGTGTGTTTGTAATTTATGCATTTATTAACTGACTCAAAGGTAAGTTGATATTTGACCGAATTTCATACACATCTGTGGTAATAAATATGTGACAATTATAAGGTATTCCATGTAAACAATAAGTCAGTCCAAAGAATGACTTATTATTTGACAGGATTTATTGTCAATATTTGATTACTACAACAAGAGTACCGCTTACAGTTAATGTTACTGTCCAAAGACTTGATATTAATGTTGTGCCTGGTATCTTGAGTTGGGATTAACCATTATTTGAATTTATTGTTTCATATAGATTCTCATGTGAGCTTATTTTGTTTATTTTTTTGTACAATATTCAGCTAATGTATCTTCTGCTACCTCAATAACTGCTAACATTAATTCTATTCCCATGCTTAATGGGACAAAATTTCAAGAAATGGAAAGGGATCCTACTGATAACTCTTGGCTGTATGGAATTAGACCATGCATTAAGGGAAGAACAACCTCCATCTCTCACTGCGGAAAGCACTCCTGATGATAAAAGGGTATTTGAGAGATGGGATCGTTCAAATCGCATGAGTTTAATGATTATGAAACACAGCATTCCAGAAGCCTTTAGGGGCATAGAATCCGATGGGATTACTAAGGCCAAAGATTTCCTCGATCAAATTGAGAAACGTTTTGCTAAAAATAATAAGGTTGAAATGACTACACTTCTGACTTCTTTGATGTCTATGAAGTATAAGGGTCGAGGAAATGTAAAGGAGTACATTATGGAAATGTATCATATTGTTTCAAGACTTAAGGCACTCAAGCTTGAATTTCCTGAGGACTTGCTTGTGCTTATGGTTTTTTGTATCACTTCTTGCACAGTTTAATCAATTCAAGATCAGTTACAACTGTCAAAAGAAAAAATGGACTCTAAATGAGCTCATTTCTCACTGTGTGCAAGAGGAAGAAAGGTTAAAACAAGATAAGACTGAAAGTGCTCATTTGGCCAAAGCTTCTAAGGATAAGGGAAAGAAGAGAAAATCTGAGGATGAAAAAGTTATGGATCCAGCTCAAAAGAAACAACATAAGGATACAGAGAGTTGTTTCTTTTGTAACAAGCCTGGACTTATGAAGAAGAAATGTACTAAATATCACGCATGGCGTGCAAAGAAAGGTAGTATGTTTCTTACTTTGGTCTGTTCTGAAGTTAATTTATCTTCAGTACGTAGAAACACTTGGTGGATAGATTCTGGTACTACTACTCACATAAGTGTTTCTATGCAGGGTTGCCTGAGCTGCCGGAAGCCAAATGATGGTGAAAGACACATCTTCGTGGGCGATAATCGGTAGAAGTGGAAACAATTGGGCATTTTTGGTTGTTATTAGGAACTGATTTCTTATTTGGATTTGAAAGACACTTTTGTTATTCCGTCTTTTAGACGAAATTTAATTTATGTTTCTTTGTTGAACAAATTTGGTTATTATTGTTCATTTGGAAACAATCAGTTTAGTTTGTCTTTAAATTCAAATGTTGTTGGAACTGGTTATTTGAATGCTTATGACAACCTTTATTTGTTTGAAACAATTGCATCCTATAATGAAACCTTGTATATAGAGTTACGTGGTACTAAAAATAAATTAAATAAAGAAAATTCGGCGTCATTATGGCATGAGTGCTTAGGTCATATCTCAAAAGGTAGAGTTGAGCGTCTTGTGTCTGATGACATTTTGGAATCCTAGGACTTCACAAGACTTTGATGTCTGTGTAGATTGCATAAAGGGAAAACAGATCAAAACTAAGAGATTAGGTGCTAATATTCTTAATGTTAGGTACTATGAACACATTTATTATTTAATTCGAGAAAGCTTAGTCATGGTCTCCACAATCCAGAATATGTTCTTATAGTGTTGCATTCTCTATTCTAAAGTTTAGTTCCGGTTTGGAGTTAAGTATAACATTCTGATCATATTTTCTCGAATAAAAAAAGGGTAGTATTAATTAGACATTTATGAAATGACCAATGATTTTAATGAAGAAATAAGTATTCAAACCAGTTTATTATATCCTAGCTTAAGAATATGGTTTGCAAATTGACAAAATCCATCTATGGACTCAAGCAAGCTCCTCATCAATGGTACCACAAGTTTCATCAAGTAATTATCTTATTTGGTTTTGAGATGAATGTAGTTGATGATTGTGTGTATCACAGGTTCAGTGAGAGTAAGCATATATTCCTAGTTCTATATGTCGATGACATATTGCTTGCCACTAATGATATAGATTTATTGCATGAAACTGAAAAGTTTCTGTCCAAGCATTTTGAGATGAAGGATCTTGGGGATGCCTCTTTTGTATTAGAAATTCAGATACACCGAGATCGTTCTCGAGGTATTCTAGGATTATCACAAAAGGGATACATCAATAAAGTACTCAAAAGGTTTGGTATGCAAGATTGTAGACCAGGGGATATCCCTGTTGCTAAAGGAGACAAATTTAGTCTTAATCAGTGTCCTAAAAGTAACTTTGAAATTCAGGAAATACAAAAGATCCCCTATACATCAGCTATTGGGAGTCTAATGTATGCTCAAGTATGTACGCGTCCGGATATTGTGTACATTATTGGGATGTTAGGCATGTATTTAAGAAAACCTGGTATGGACCATTAGATAGCAGCCAAGAGGGTCATGCGGTATCTTCAGAGAACAAAAGACTACATGCTCACATATAGGAAATCAGATCATTTGGAGATCGTAAGGTATTCTGATTCTGGTTTCACTAAGGTGCCAAAATAGCAAAAAGTCTACATCAGGTTGTATTTACCTGCTAGCTGGAGGAGCTATATTCTGGAAAAGTGTCAAACAGACACTTATAGCTTCTTCCACTATGGCAGCGGAGTATGTAGCATGCTATAAGGCATAGAATCATGGAATATGGCTGTTGAATTTTGTCACTGAGCTGTGCATTTTGGAGAATATAGAAAGACCACTCAAGTTATTTTGTGACAATAAGTCGGCAGTGATGTATTCCAACAACAACAGGAGTTCGACAAAGTCGAAGCATATTGACATAAAGTTCCTAGTTGTGAAAGAAAGAGTGCAGAGTGGACAGATATCCATAGAGCACATTGGGACAAACTCCATGATAGCGGATCCGCTTACAAAGGGATTACCACCCAAGGTCTTTCATGAGCACACTTCTCATATGGGTGTTGTATCATTTGAGGATATCATGATTTAGTGAGAGTTTGTATTTTATTTGTATTATGTTTGTGTGAGACATTTATACATTTGGTTATTTTTCTGATCAGAAATAAAGAATTCAGTTTTCTCACTCATTTGTCATGTTTTGGTTCTGACCTCACTTAAGTTTTAAAGAGGACCAGTTAGAAATAGGCATGTGTATAGATCACATTACATGAAATTTCCATGCTACACATTCACACTTATCTATGTCGTTTGATTATGTTGATATATGTGACCATTGATGAATTTAGTTACGATAAATGTAACGAAAATTGCTTTGATCCTATATTTACATGATTAATGAACGAGATTGTTTAGCTATGCTTTTGGTTATAATAGCAAAATTTTGAGCTCATAAAGTATGTACATTTATAAGGAGTAACATATGTGACCCAAGTGGGAGATTGTTAAAAAATAATCTATGTGGGCTCACATATGTGACTAAATGTATAATTGCTATTTTAAAGTTTAACCCAAATTAAAGTGATCTAATCAAGATTAAGTAATGAGTTAAAAGCATATAATTTAAAGTGTGATATAACACGTGTAGAGACCGTAAAGTAAATTTCTTATTTTGTGATGGGCAAAATTGGAAATCAATAATTATCAATTAGGGTTATGGTCCCCTATATATACGCATCTTCTTATTCCATCTGTCATCCCATCAACAGAAGAATAGAGAAAAGGTCTCTCATAAAAGTGCGTATCATATAGGAAGATCCAAACCCTCTCCCCAATCTCCATCAATGGCCTCAGGTTAGTGCTTCCGCTTTTAATGTTGTTTTTCTTTTGATTTAGCAAAGATCTATAGTTTCATGATTTAGGATTTTATATTAAAGCACTTCTGCAACATGATTAAGATCTAGATTCATAGAAACATGTTTTAGGTTGTTATTAATGTTTTATGCATGTTCTTAAGTGTATATAAAATTCCAACAAGCGATGCTGACTAATTCAATATTCTAGTGTGGTAAGAAAGCAGTAAGTCTGTAAGTTCGATCTTGTAAAGGTTTTCTAGGCAGCAGAGGAGAGGAGGCTGTACTCTTCCCTTCCAGACTTCCCCTGCACAAAGTCACTGACTTTGAAATCCGGATGCCGAGAATCAACTGCTTTACCCACACCAGACCCGTTGATGCCCTCCTCGATATATTAGATTGATGGAAAGAACTTGTAAAGAAATAGCCAAAGAGTTGAAGACGATGAGTTTGGATAAACAACCGCAGGTGAGACCGAGGAGAGAAAAAAAACTGTTGTACGTCATTTGTAAGAATGTAGGATTGATCAATAGCTTCATCAATCGTAATAGATTGATAGCACATACAATGCACATGTTTTTCTCCTTCATAGTGCCAGTGTCTTTGCTATCATAGTTCTAAATGGAATGTGTTTGTGCAGTCATGTGTTCACTTGTCTTGCTGTAGTCTTTTATATGATCAATACATGTTAATCTCTACAGTTACATTTCGAGAGTGTGTGTGGCGGGGGAAGAGAAAGAAATATAAATTATCGGAAATAATTGACTGGTTTTATAGAATTTATAACAATTAAGCACCACCAACCACACTTGGACCTCTTCTCGATTCATCGTCTTTCCATTGTAGCACAATATTTGTTCAAGTACATCCAGATTATATTCTTCTTTCAAAAATATAAAAAAAAATAATTAAAAAAAGTCACAAATTTGTGTATTTGTCTAAATACCACCGACAATTTTTTATTTTGTCTAAACACCACCCACAAATTCTACTAGTAGGAACTCGGGGTGGCCACTACTTATTACATGATCTTCCTGAATTTCTTGAGTTTCATAGAGATCATGCAGGACGCATTGACTTTTATATTTTTCTTGAACTTAATAGATTATATAGGATCACGTACATCCAATGGCTAGGCTTGGGTTTAAGAGAAATCTTATATATCTAAGTTCAGAGGATTCTTCCATTTATTTTGGCTCTAACAGTTTAAGGAGATAAGTCTTGTAAGAAAGTAGAGCATGTAGGGAGGGTCTTTGTGATGGATAACAACTAAGTTTTTACTATTATTACTGTCTTCCTCATTAGACACATCCAAAATCTTTCCATATCAAAAAAAAATGTGTACTAGCTAGTCGTAGTAAACCAACTCTTTATGGGCAACAGGGGAACTCATCATAATAAATGTTCAATATACATATCAAATAACTACATTAATTATTATACCGAACCGGGAGGGAAGGCATATCCAGGATCCTTATTTGCAGACATCCGAAAGCGCATGCAGGGGTCCCATGACAGGTACACATACGTTCTTCAATAACAGACAATTCTTGCATCCTTCAGGCACTTTAATTAAGATGTATAGTATCGGTTGTGACAACCTCCATATCGGTCTCTTTCAGCATCCCACTCACATAGTTCTTCAGTATCTGCACCTTCTTGTTTCTCTTTAGTCTTTACTCCCCCAACCTCACCACCGTTGCTTGCCATCTCTCTCTGTATCTCTTTCTATCTTTCCTGTGTTTGTGAGGGAGAAATTGTAAAGAGTTGAAAAGAAAGAGAGAATGCTGTTTAATTGTTATAATTATACCTCTCTCAAGCCTCAAGCCTCAAGCGGTGTCTTTTGTCTCTATTTGTATCTGAGTCTAAAAGATAACACTGATGCACGTTTGGTTTCATTCTTATATATCTGCTGATAAAAGTTCTGCATACTTTGGAATGTTTCATTACTGTGAGCCCAAATTGTTATTGAAACTTTGTTGGTCATTGTGAGCCCAAAAGTTTGATGAGGAAAACATGAATACTGTTGCCACTTTACTGGCACAATACATTCACAAGGCTAAATTCTGGAAGACTTAACTTCCACCACAATGGGTTCATATGCTAGTTTTCCAGCTTGTGGAGGATCTCTCCTGCACACTATCCAAGTAGACAACCTACAAAATAAATTGACAATTGGAGATCAATTGATTACTAGCTTTAAGTTACAATCAATATTTCAAGTAGAGAGCACAAGAACACAGAGTTGAGTCACTTCTCGGGTACTCCCTGACAGGTTGTCATGACAGAACTTGTTAACATGTTGGTTTTATGAGAACTGCGCTGGGGAAACACTGAAAATCGGGGAATTCTTATGGTTGGTCCGGTAACATATGCAGGTTGTAGTTGGCAGGAAAAGTATACTTACAGAACGCGGAACTCTGATCCTGAAATTGCAGAGTTGATTTCCTGCTAATTGCATCACTTCCTGCATCATCCATGCATCCTTCCGATGGTTACATGAAATTGCCACCTCAAGTAAAAAGGACCACATACATAGGAAATGCATAAAAGTCTAAAACTGTAACAACTGATTACGGGTGCACATGCTAAAATATCCAACAGATTTAATATCTAAATGACTCAAGATTGTACAAGAGAATTATGAAATAATCAGTCAGATTTAGCCACGAAAATACAAATGTTATTTATAGACAACATACTCCAACTTGGGTTCAGGAGTAATTTCTACGGTCTTTTCATATGGCTTAAACAACGCCCAGAGTTCCTATAGAACACAAAATATATTTCGTCGTAAGGAGGCGGAGATGAATCAACACAACAAAATGTAAAACATCCTCCAAACACATTTTGTAGTCTCCAGATACTCAAATCCACATTTGAGTTAATTATCATATATGACGCGAAGAATAAATCGTAATACAATTGTCCACAACAGTATGGATGGATGACACTGACCTTTACGAAAAAACTTTACCAATTCTGTACTTCTCGTCGCAAAACTGAAACAAATAAAATGGTAAGGAATGTTGGCCATGAACTGATGGAACAAGAATTAAGTATTACACCTTGAATCAAATAAAACACCTTCAAAATGTAAGAACTAGTTACTGCTGCAACATCATAATAGAAAAGACAACAGCTACTAAAAGTCCTTCAATAGAGGAAACATATACAAGTGACAATTCAGTATTGAAGAGAAGATACAGCATGCAAACAATATCGAGCTAATAATGGCTGCTAAGAAATACCTTACCCAGAATAAGGTACACAACAATCAAAAATCTTTTCAATGTACACGAGGATGACCATACTACTGGATCTTTAGATGACTGCTCACTAAAAGCAACTGCCTTCATTACTTGGCTACGATAAGTTCATCCATGTAACCAGCCTCAGTACTTTCAGGTACCATCACCAAATCATCATCAACAGTGAAATGGTATTTTTCCCCAATGGCCCTCAAAAGCTGGTAAACTTCAAACATGGACGGCCTCTCTTTAGGAGTAGATAATACACAAGCACAAGCCACCTTCATAACCTGAAGAAGCTCGCTATCATATCCATGCCCAATCAACGAGATATCAACCGCATTTTGAAGCAGAGAAGTATTTTGAAGGTAATTGATCCACTCCACTAAGCTCCCTTTAAAATTTTCAGGAGCATTCGACACGTGCGTAGGTCTTTCCCCTGTTACTAGTTCTAGAAGCACAACTCCGAAGCTATAAACATCTCCCTTTGGTGTGGCCACTAAGGTACGCGCATACTCTGGGGCCACATAACCCAAGTCACCAAACTCACCATTCACAAACGTACTCAAATGGGTATCAATCGGATTCATGAGTCTCGCAAGCCCAAAGTCGGAAATTTTAGGTTCATAATCATAATCGAGTAAGATGCAATTTGAACTAATATTCCGATGAAGGATTCGAGGGTTGCAATTGTGGTGAAGCCAAGCTAGACCTCTCGCTGCTCCAATGCTGATCTTTAGTCTTGTGGGCCATTCCATTGGTTTAACTTCTCCTTCTGATGGGTGTAGTAAGCCAAATAGAGTCCCTTTAGGCATGTGTTTGTACACTAAAAGCCTCTCTTTTTTGGCAACACAGAAACCCAAGAGGGGAACTAAGTTTCTATTCCTGACTGTTCCAAGTGTTGCCATCTCCGCTATAAATTGGGCTTCAGAGTGCTGAGTGTCCTGAAGCCTTTTAACAGCAAGGAAGGTTCCATCAGGAAGGGATGCTTTGTACATCGTGCCGGTTCTCCCAGTGCCGATGACGTTTCCTTTGTTAAAATCATTGGTTGCAGCCATGAGATCATTCAGTTTCATCTTTGATATAGACTTTTCGAACATGGAAACCTGATTATTATAATATATTTTTCAGTGTAACCAAGGAGTTAAGAATAATAATCAAGTAGAAAGAGTAAAGAATATATAAACTATAATATAATTTTATAAACAAGGGCAACATATCCCTTTATAAAAGATAAATGGAAATTATTAGGTACAAAAAGTAGTTTATAAAATAGCATGTTCAAAGTTGCACCCACATATACGAGAAGGAAAGAGTGTCGTCAATTCATGTTAAGAATGTGCATAACAAAGTTTTTTTCTTTCTATTTTACTTAATCATTGTTAATTTCTCAATAAACCAAATTTATGTTTAGGAACCCTAAAATTTCCACATTTGAAAACATGTTGGCATTTCTTTCTCTTTCACTTAGTTTCCTCTTTATCTTCTCTTATCTTCTCCTCTCCTCTCTTTCCCACCAATGCATTTGCAATCAAACAAGACCTAACTGAGTATGCAGATAGAAAATATGCAAAAACAAAATTGAAAGAATAGTGTAGCTTGCCTTGGTGCCTTTGACACTCTTCAAATTTTTCGCCCACTTGTTCTCTTCCTCTTCTTTTGCCTTCTTCTTGACAGAAATGTTGCGAAGGATGAAGAATATAGCAATTCCTACAATTAGAAATACTGCCACAACACCTCCAATAGCTGAGCCTATAATAACCCCAGTATTGTTTTTCTTAGGAGCCTGACAAGCATCCAATGGCTTCCCACAAAGCCCTGGATTGTTCGCATAATTAACCGCCGGAATCGAACTATTAATTGCTGGAATGGGTCCCGTCAGTAAATTATCAGCCACATTCAGACTCGAAAGTCGACTTAGGCTTTCCAATTGATAAGGAATTAACCCAGAGAACTGATTGTGCTGAAGGTTTATCACATTGAGATATGTGCAATTTGACAGATTTGGCGGGATTTCACCAGAGAAATTATTGAATGAGAGGTCAAGGGATGTCACAAATGGTATCCAGTGCGAGATATCAGATGGAATGGATCCTCTTAGATTGTTATTAGAGAGATCGAGACCAGTCATACTCGTGCAATTCTTGAGGCCTAGAGGGAATTGGCCTTGGAGGTTCATGTTGGAGAGCTGGAGGTTCAGGACTCTGTTCTCATCAGGGTGCCAACATTCAACACCGCTAAATGTGCAAATGAAACCAGCAGATGTGTTGTCAAAAGTCCAAGAGTATAGGTTGTTATCGGGGTCTTTCAAAGAGCTTTTTACTGATCTCAAGCATTCAATATCAAGTTGGGAACTATAGCAATTACCAGTGACAAATAACCAGAAAATTATGTGTATTATGAAAGATTGGGATCTACTGTCCATGGCTGAAAACATAAAAAAACAAACAATCTGAAGCACTCTTGTTAAGCTGAAGTTGTACAGGATTTGACTCAGGTTTACATTAGCTTCAGTTATAACTTTATTCTGGATTCATCAGAACCTACAAGAACGAGCATAGGAGGTTATATCACTTGAACAACATAAGAGTTTTCTAATCATAACTGATAAACCGGAGAAGATTTCTTTCAGTTTAAGGTAATAAAGAAAAAACTAAATTTAAAATAATAAAAAAATTGCCCCTGGAAACCATCAAATGCAGAAAATAGGTTGCACCTTTTGTCCGCTTATTATGAACAAATTACTATAAGATAAAACTAGTGGAAAAAATTAACACAAAGACTATTCATAGTACATGAAAAAGAGAAGAAATTTCTGCAAAAAATTGAGAAGTATACATTATCCTAGAGATAGTCACAGGAGACAGATGTCAGAAGAATTTTCCACATAAATTCCAAAGGTTATTTTGTTAGGATGATACTCGGAAAAAGAAATTCCCACGAAAGATTGACATAACCACATTAAATATTCCCCTAATGGCAATATAATAACATGATCCATAAGAATATGATTCCCATTTAGTACATGGGAATTTCATGTTCCCACTTATCATGGATATGATGATTTTTATTCTAATTATGACATCATAATTGGTCCCGCCACCAGTCACCATAATCATCCCTATATCCCTACAAACACAAATTGTTTACACTAATAAAATCGATATTGTTGCCATCACTGCGACTATTGCACCCACAAGAACACCCCACTACCACCACTGCCACCACCAAACACCATTGCCATCAGCACAACCGCTGCCACCGCCACAATCATCATTTCAACATGGGAAATGAGTGATTCCCTTTGTTGTAGTGTGAAGAGCACAGGCTGACGAAGGTTCCGTCCTAAACCCTAAACAGAACCTTCTAGGTCATGAATTCAACTTCGTCCCCGAAATTGGGACTTCTTGAAATAGAGTTCAAGAAAATTATATCTTTTTGCTTTGCCGTCAGAGAAATAACTCCGAGCGATTTATAGGGAATTTGGGTGAGTATTCTTTCGGAAACCCAGTAACAAAACAGATGAGGATACTCTTCTACCTCATTTCAAACCCAAATCCACTATGAACCATCCAAGATATGACAGAACAACTACATGCAAAGTGTGAGCGGGACTAACAAATAAAGTATAGACAAGGAAGCAATCATTTTTCTCACATGTTTTCTAATAATAGAGCAGTGTTTAAACATTAAGGATAGATATCCATAACCTGCAAACCCTTCAAATTCCAAAATTTCCCAAACAAATCTTTAAAAAAAGGCAGAAGAAAAAAAAAGGGGGGGGGGGGGGGGAATCGACACCTAACCTGCAATCCAATTTCTCACTCCAAATTTAAGTCCCAGATAGTTACATACAACTAAATTATATATTTAAAAAAACACAAATTCTAACCCACAACAGGAAACCCCAAATACATCCCCCACAAAGAAATGCCAACAGTTAATCAAATACTCTACCCACATATAAAAACCCAACTTTTCAGCAAGAATAACCAGCTATCTTAGTAATCAACCAAAAAAAAACCACTGGCAAAACCCAGATGATCTAAATGATATGCAAAGCAATTTTAAGTGAAAATTTTACAAGACAAAATTTTGATTGCTCACCTGAAATTTGATGGGCAAGTAGAGGAAGATGACCAAATTGAACCCTAAAAAGAGGAGAGACAAAGAGAGAAGAGAGAGAGAAGATAGTGTGTGAAATGGGAAGGGGGAACACTACAACATAAAGTTGAATACTTTCTCGTGTGTAGCATTAGATTTTCCAAGCCCAAGAAATAAAGAAAAGAAATGAAGTTTATGTTGGAAGATTCAAAGGCACCACAACAAACAGCTGCTACTTGGACTTTTTTTTTTTTTTTGTTAATAAGAGCATCCACTATGGTTCGAGCTATATTTTGAGTATATGTAAATTTGCTTTTAGCATATATGCTGTTCGGCCACTATGGTAAAAGCTATAATTTGCAAAAAAAAAAATATTAAAATATATAGACGGAAGAAGATCTTCCGTCTGCTCTCCATTTTATTTTTTTACTTTAAAAAAAAACCCAGCTGGAAGAAGATCTTCCGTCTGGGTTTTAAAATTTTTTTTAAAATGTTTTTAAAAAGGCCAACCGGATGTTCATGTTCCGTTTGGGACTTTTTTGATTTTTTTTTTTTTTCTTTTTTGTCTTTTAGGAAAAGGACAAAAAAAAGAAAAGGACGAAAAAAAAAGGGAAAAAAAATGAAAGGGACGGAAGATAATCTTCCGTCTCTTTCAATTTTTTTTAAAAATAATTAAATAAATATAAAGACGGAGGATCTTCTTCCGTCCATACAATTTTGACCGGTCAAATTGTATAGACGGAAGATCTTCTACCGTCTATTCGATTTTTTAATTCCAAAGAAATCAAAATTTTTGATAGACGGAAGATCGTTTACCGTCTTCTATAATTTCCAAATGCTATTCTGCCCTGCTATATATGGCCGGCTACTGTTCACTACTCTGCTATAAACTAGATTTATAGCAGACCGTAGTGGCGTAAATTTTTCCAAATTTTGCATTTTTTAGATAAATAGCCAACCATAGTGGATGCTCTAAGGACGGGAGAACTGGAACAAATTTACAGTCAAAAGGGAATTTTTTTTCCCTTTTGACTGTAATTTTTTTTTTTCACATAAAAAAAAAGGGAATTTTTTTTATACGCTATTTTTCAAAACTATTTATAGAAAATGACAGTTATTAAAGTACTAATATAATGTACGTACGATTCATGTTTAAAAAATTAAAGTAATCAAATTAAATGAATGTATATCAAATAAGGAAAAAAAATAGTTTATATTTGAATGTTTTGAATTGAGCTACACGTGCGGTGCGCATTTATATTTGTTGAATATAGTTTATACGTGTATCATATGTGTTTATATAGTTACAAAGTTAGGGTTTATTTGTTACGAACCCCAACTCTCCCATTAAAATAGTAAAGATTTGTGTTTGTGACTCAACAATTAAATTCGTCATTGGGTTTAGTTGTTTCATGTTTGCCGTTGGGATACAACGAGTTTAGTATTAATTTTTTGATAAACTTGTTCTTCCCAACGGCGAGTTCAGATCAAAATTTTCAAAGAAGACTTACACAACGACGAGGACATTTATATTAGACTCGATGTTAGGAAAACGAGTTTAGTTCAAATTTTTTAAAGAAGAGAGTGAAACATTCTGTTGGATTTAGTTAATTTTCGAAGAAAAAAAACTTCATATAATTTTTTTTTTGAACTAAACTTGTCGTTCCCAACAACGAATTTAGTGTAATTATTATCGCCGGCGAGTCTTCATTGAAAATTTTGAACTAAACTCGTTGCTCCCAATAACGAGTCTAGTATAATCCATCGTCGTTGGAAACAATGAGTCTTACTGAAAATTTTGAACTAAACTCGCCATTGGGAATGGCGAGATTCTAAAAAAATTAGCACTAAACTCGTCGTGTCCGAATGACGAGCATGAAACAACTAAACACGCCGTTGGGAAACGGTGAGTTTAGTTGTTGAGTTCACAAACGCAAATACTTTGTTAACTGTCCTATAAGTGCAGATAGTTTCACAAAATAGCACATATAAAAAAATCGTCAAAAGTGTGAAATGAAATAATGGTGCTTTTTCAGTGTTGATTTGGTGGGCGGAGGATGTGGAGTGGAAACAAAGCAAAGATTATGCAAGTAAACTGGAATTACCAGAACTAGTTGTTGACTCTTAGTTTGGTGTGCACAAAACGTGTCTTTAAATACTAATAAGTTTAAATTGAGTTGTTCAGATTTTCAGGATCAAATAATATCAATACGAGATTCAAGAGAGATTCAAGAATATTCAAATAATGAAAGTAATAAAGAAAGATTGCAAAATCAAGCAAAAGAAGAAGATATTCAAAAAGAGCACATGATTGATTAGTGTCCAAGAAAGCTATCAAAACCAGTTGCTATCATTCTATATTTGTGAGATTTTATCTATATTAATTGATTGGTGATTGATTAGTTTTTTGTAAGAATATAAAGTGGATTCGTTATGAACAGCGCGATAACGGTCGACCGCACCTCATGACGATCGACCGCATCGCAATCGACTGCACTTCACAATAACGTAAAAAGCAGTCGACCCTTCATTTCTCGACTTTACGTCAGAGAGATGAACGGTCGACTGCACCGAAATTGCGGTCGACCGTACTTTGCGTTATTCACATTTTTGGAATGTATTGTTTCTAATTTTGATTGATACACTTCCCAGTATATTTGATTGGATGAACCCACTATGTATTCTTCACCTATTACTTTGGAGAAAAATCTTCTGAACTAATCTTTCAACAATCAATCCGAGTGTATGTGATAACTATTTGTATTCTTCAGTCAGGATCATTAAGGATCTTGAGTTCTTTTCTTTTCTTCCACTTTGGTGAGATTGATGAGACTTATGTTAGAAGTCCTGTGGGTGTAATAGGTCTCTCGGCGTGAATCCGAGAATCACCGTACAAGGGTTTGAGTATAGTGAAATGGTTGTGGCGGAGAATTGCTACAAGTAGGTGGTGTGGACGTAGACCTGGGGGTCGAACCACGTTATATCGCTGCGTCACTTTTGTTATCTGTGTTTGCTCTTCTTATCTCCTTTTATTTACTTTGCACTTTATTTTAAATTTTTAATTCCGCAAAATCACCCTATACACTAGTCTCATTAGCGTCTCATTTCTCACTTCAGTGGCCGTTTTTGCCCAAACAAAGAATGCATGAACGGTGTTCATAGATTGTATGATTTAATTTCATTCTGTTAGGGATTTGTCTTTATATGCTATACTACGTTAAAAAAGAAAATTTTTCCCAGACTGACCAACTTTTTTTAAAAATCCAAACTGACCCACTCGCTTTTTCAAATAGCAAGTGCAGTCAAAATTCATTCGCTATATGAGAAAACAAGTGTTGGTTTTGAGTTTTTTTGTTTCTTCCTTGGCCAAGACTCGTTGTCTCATAAAGCGAGCTTGTTTTAACCATACTCGCTTTTTGAGACAGCGAGTGTTGATAGAAGTTTTTTTAATTTTCTCAACCCAGACTTGCTGTCTCAAACAACGAGCTTGTTTTAACCAAACTTGTTGTTTGAGACAGCGAGTGTTGATTGGAGATTTCTTAAACCCCAGACTCGATTTTTTTTATTTTCTTCTCTCCATTCACGATAATATTCGATTTTGGGGTTTAGGATTTTGCGAGTGTGAGCAGAGAGGGTTGAGAATGTGAGGAGAGATGCTTGAGAAGGATGTGGAAGATTGGAACAAATTTCGATGGGTTAATCGACCCAAATGCTCGAATTTGGGGGCTAGGGTTTATGGGTTGTCGAACAGGGAAAGTTGAGAGAAAGAAATAAAGGGAGAGCTCAATGCTCGAAATAGCGAGGCTGAGGTTTAAGACATCCTCAATCGACACTCGCTGTCTCAAAAAATGAGTTTGGTTAAAACAATCTCGTTTTTTGAGATAGCAAGTCTTGGCCAAGGAAGAAACAAAAACAATCCAAAATCAACACTCGCTTTCTCAGATAGCGAGTGGATTTTGACTACACTCGCTATCTGAGAAATAGAGTGGGTCGGTTTGAGATTTTTTTAAAAAGGGTGTCAGTTTGAGAAAAACTTTCAAAAAGTGGATCAGTTTGGGAAAAAAATCATTAAAACGGGAGTTTAAAATATTTTCAAAAAAAAATCCCGAAGAGCGTTGGCCATGCTGGACCCCTTGTGGACAACAATATTATTTATACTATAATTCAGGAAAAATAACAAAAATTGGAGAAACAACTTATTTATAGACCTGTAAGTGCTAGATTTTTTTTTATAATACACTTTTTGAAAAAAATTGCATAAAGTTGACAGTCGGTAAAGTATTTGCACTCGTGGACTCGACAATTAAACTCGTCGTTCCCAACGGCGAGTTTAGTTGTTTCATGCTCGCCGTTGGGACACGACGAGTCTAGTGCTAATCTTTTGGAAAACTCATTGTTCCCAACGGCGAGTTCAGTTCAGAATTTTTAATGAAAACTCGCCGTTTGCAACGGCGATGACATTTATACTAGACTCGTTGTTGGGAATAACAAGTTTAGTTCAAAATTTTGAAAGAAGATTTGTCGTTCCCAGTGGCGAGGACATTTATATTAGACTCGTTGTTGGGAACGGCGAGAATGTAGGAAATTTCACAGAGAGTGAAACATTCTGTTGGACTTAGAGAATTTTCGAAAAAAACTCCATAGAAATTTTTTTTTGAAGTAAACTAGCCGTTCCAACAGCGAGTCTAGTGTAAATATCCTTGTCATTGTGAATGACGAGTCTTTTTTCAAAATTTTGAACTAAACTTGCTATTTTCAACAACGAGTCTAGTATAAATGTCATCGCTGTTAGAAATTGCGAGTCTTCATTGAAAATTCTGAACTGAACTCGCCGTTGAGAATGGCGAGTTTTCCAAAAAAAAAAATAACACCAGACCGCCATGTCCCAACGGCGAGCATGAAATAACTAAACTCGTCGTTGGGAACGGCGAGTTTAGTTGTTGAGTCTACGAGCACAAATACTTTAGCGACTGTCTTTTTTTTACAAATTTTTTCAGAAAGTGTTAAAAAAAAAAATCTAAGTGCCAAAAGGATCAATGGAAAATATCCTAAATAATTCTAAGTGCTAGAAGGATGAATGGAAAATAACCTAAATTTGTACTTGTACATGTGAGGTCATCCAAAATTATTTGCTTTTCAAGGAAACTCCCTTAATAGTGGTTAACCCCTAATCTAAGGCGGGCGTTTGATACACGGATTGAAGAATTCCTTAAAATTGGCGGATTTTCAAGAATATAAGGGTAGGAATCATGATTCTCATAAATATTACAATATTGTGTTAGGTACAAGACATAACTTTACTGAGATTATTTTATTACTATGTTTGGTATAGACCAATTCTAATTTATTCACATCAATTCTTTACTATAGGAGACATTTCCGAAAATACCATTTTGGTTTTATTTTAAAAAAAACAAATATAATTGTTATCGACTTTAGTAATCGATACATATGTGTGACACATATAAAATCAATACTTATATTTTTCTTATAAAATCTGAGTACAGTAACAAATAGATTACTTAAATAGTTACATTATGATTCTAATATATTTTAACCAGATATATAAAAAAATATAACAAAAAGAAAAAATGAAATGCACACAGTACGAACATATGATCATAGGCATACGTGGATTATAATTATCAATGAAATATATTGTTTATGACTTAATAGTCAGAGGGTTGCCCCTTCAGTTTTTAATGAATAATGGTGGGTATTATTGTTAAAATTGATACATTATACTAAAATATATATCATACTTATTTAATTTTGTTCAATCTCTAATTAGACGTTCTTCTTTATATATAAACTAGTATAATGTACGTGCGATGCATGTCTAAAAAAATTAAAGTCATCAAATTAAATAAATATATATCAAATAAGAAAAAAATAGTTTATGTTTGAATGTTTTGAATTGAGCTACACGTGCAGTGCACATTTATATTTGTTGGATATAGTTTGTACGTGTATCATATATCTCTAATATTATAATGGGAGAAGGCCTCAGTGTCATTTGTAAATGTTTTGTCATTCTACCAACCCGTGTAACACACGTGCATAATTATTATAAAGGAGGTCATAGATTCAAATCAAGACTACATCTAAATTTTTATTTCAAAAAACTATATTTATTAAAACGTGCATCGCACGTGTAAACTACTATCTCTAATCTCTAATCTCTAATCTCTAATATTATAATGGGAGAAGATCTTAGTGTCATTTGTAACTGTTTTGTCATTCTACCAACCCGTGCAATGCACGTGCATAACTATTGTAAAGGAGGTCCTATGTTCAAATTAAGACTACGTTTAAATTTTTATTTTAAAAAACTATATTTATTAAAACGTGCATCGCACGTGTAAACTACTAGTGTTTATATAGTTACAAAGTTAGGGTTTGTTTGTTACAAACTCCATCTCTCCCATTAAAATAGTAAAGAAGTAAAGATATGCACAAATCTCACCATGATAAGACAGAGCAACAAATTTGTTAGAGGGAACATAGAGCGGCAATAAAATAAGGCGAAAAGATTATCAAAATTCTAGAGGGTGTTTTGTTAACGTGATAATCTCAATTATTTTTTATGTGGAGGAATCCACAAATCTCATCCTTTTAAAGATGAATACATATTATATTCTTCTCAATAAAGAATTTTGATTTCCATGAGAATTTAAGAATATCCTTCCAAAAATCTTACTAAACCAGGTAATTCAGAGAGTAATTCTAGATAATTTTGTATATTACTGCGTACCAAATGCCCTCTAAGATTTTAACAAACTTTACATTTTGTTTATTTCCCCCTAAAATTGTTAGTTATGAGATTTTTTGTTGTTATCGAATATGGTTTTCAGAAATACACAAAATCTTACTACGAGTGCTGTCATTAGAACCGATTAATTTATAAAAAAGGAAGGGATGATTCTACCACCGCAAGATAAGATACAAACTTCTCAAGCCTTGTCATTATTTATTGTAAACCATTCAGTACTAATTTTGATTTTAGTTCAAGTCTACCTGTAGTCTGTAAGTTATATAAAGAATTATACTATGTGTAATTTCTGTCTTTTCTAGTCAAACAAGAGGGAAAAAGAAAGAACAGGATAATTTCCAGACCATTGAGTTCAACAATTAGGCTCAAACAGAGTACACAGCGTGTTTGTTCAATCGTGTGACTGACTGCAGTTAAGTCAGGTCAACTACACACAGTCAATGTGGGTAGGTCCCACAAAAGGCCAACCTTTTTTTAAGCTGCCCTTTTTCTTTCCGTTCAAAAATGGTTTGCGCCTTTCACACCGGTTCCCATTGTGACTGGCAATTACAAATCGTGTTCAATGTCTACTTCGAAGTTGGTGGTTTTTTTTTTTTTTTTTTGGTTGTCATTTTAAGGAAGATGTCGAGTATGACCACCCTATTTCATTAATAAGAACATAACGAAACAAATCCAGAGTACTGAACAACACATCCCTCCAACAACTTTGAAGGGTGGGCCGACAAACAAGTACGGTCCAACAAAGTTGTATGAACGTCAGTTTAGCTTCGTACACTGCTTTCACGACACATGCACACCCACCTGAAACTAGTCTGACAGGATTTTATCCCCCGCCGAGCCCTGCCTTCTCTTCGCTGGGGGGACCCCATCTTTCGGCTCAAGCCCCACAAACCGAAATTTGACAACCGCCGAGCACAGTCTACTCGCTGGGGGGACCCCCATCTTTGGACCCAAGCCCCGCGGGCGGAGTTCGACAACCTCCAAGCCCAGTCTACACCTTCTATCCTCCCACCATCTAACAATTATCACTCCCTCACCAACAACCGTAGTCAAGGAGAGAGCCGTGGAGAGGATATCTTCATCTCTCTTACGCCCTTGCTATCTCCAGTGATTTCTCACAAATACAGACCAACACCAATATAGAGTAGTGAGGAGCAACATCTTCACTCACCCACTCTCTCTCTCTCTCTCAATCAGAAAACCAATACAAGACCCAGCTCATAGAAGTATCGCCTTCTTCTATCGCCACAACGGGCGATAGCGTTGGGCGTCAGCTTCCATTATGAAAGCGTAGTGGTGGTGGTGCCCCGTCGACTGTGGTCATCAGGTTAAGCAACCCGGATGTAGCCCCCGCCCCTCTATATTACACCCCAACAGAACGGGATACAAGCTCCAGTCTCTTTCTTGTCTATGCCATCATCACAAACCCCGACTACTTCGCCGAATACACCAGCCCTGGAAGCCCGAATCATGGCTGCAGATCACCGTAATCAGCCCCGAGAGCGTGGACATGGTGGTAGCGGCGAAGGAACCGTTCCGGCATCGAAGATTGAGACGAACGATGGCACCGATAGACGGCAGAGCGCCGAAGAGACGACGGTTGGAGGCGTCGATGGCGGCATCACCGGTGAAGCAAGAGACCGGCGCACCGCCCGACGATGCTGCCATGGGGACTGAAGGGCGGCGAAGTTGCGAGCTCCCCACCGTGGGACCTCGCCATCTCCGACCAGACGCTTCGTCCCCGAAACGTAGCGACGTCGTGGACCAAGGGGGCTGAAGGGCGTCGAAGTCACGAGCTCACCACCGTAGGATCTCGCCATCTCCGACCAGACACTTCTTCCCCGATGCGTTTCGACTTCGTGGAGCGGCAGGGTCGCGGCTATCGTGGGGGTTGCGGTTGGGGAGCGGGACGGGAAGGAAGGGGATGAGTGGTAGGGGGGACGACGCCGGAGGGTGGGGGGGGGTTCACGCCAGGGCGGCGACGAAAATGGCTAGCCGCCGCCGCCCCCAAGGAGATTTCAGATCTAGGGTTTGTTGAGTTTTTTATGGAGATTAATTTTTCTCTCTAAAGTGTTTCTGGAGAGAGAAACTCTTTTGTTCGTAGTGCAAGAATGAATGATTGCTCGAATGCTCTTAGATACAAATATATCCAATCTAATCCGAGTTTTATGCAGATTTGAATATAAAAAATTTAGATCTGATCGAATTTGGATTCAGATTCGATACCAAAGTGGCTATCTTGGTATTCTTGTGACAGCTTTCTTTTATTTTTCTATAGTACACATTTTTTTGTAGTATAAAATTAAATTAATAACTCCTAGGTGATTCCTTTATCTCAGTCTTTTATAAAATTTATCTTTTCTACTTTATCAAATTTATCTTTTCTACTTTATATCCTTCTCTATTCTCTCTTCCATTTATATATTCTTTTCATTAGTTCTTATATCAGTACAACGGATGAGGCAAACTCCTACGTTCTTTTTTGGGTTCCTCGGCGTTTATAAACGTCGGGTTATACCCTACCAGCATTTAAGGAGACGCCGCGGTGTAGCGCATGCCGAAAATTGTTCGCAGCCTGCACTGGTGCTTTCGAAAACGCCGGGGTAGGTTTAGTATACCCCCACCCCAGCGTTTGTAAAACGCCGGGGGTATGTTTTTTTTTAAAAAAATTAAATATTTTTTTGGGGTAAAAAACTACCCGGCATTTTTTTAAAAAATCGGAGTATGGGGTATATTTTAATTTTAATTTTAATTTTTTCAGAAATGAAGGAATCTGAGAGGTAATACCAAATCCATAATAATTTTCATATATAATAATTTCTAGTAATCCATTCAAAGAGTACAAAAAAATCTTATACAAAGACTAAACCATCATCAAGTTGTTTACTATGACATCAATCTACTTGAATATGGATATGGATTCAGCGATGCTGCCAGCCCCTGAACAAGCAATGCATATATTCGCACATCTGGCCTAGCCCAAGTCCATCTTCTCACTAATGCCTGTTCAAACCCAAAACCATTTAACCTCCATTGATATATCAACAATGTCCACCTGCTGTTAATGCATTCACATGCTCATGTATGTGAAAACGAACATTGAACTTTTTATGAAAGGTGTGTATCCAATAAACAACAAGTGGTTTGTTGTTTATAACTTCATATCTAAAAAATACAGTATAATATCATATCTAAAAAATACAATATACAATTACCAAAATTACTTTTTCAAGTGGATTAACAGGTTCGCTAACTCTGGTTATCAATACCTTTACCTCCAACTAAGTTATCTCGACTCCAAAAAATGGACCCAAAACAGACCAAATTTCAACCAAAACTAACAATGTATAACGCGAAATTACAATCAAGATCAGTTAATTTCAATCAAGATCAGTTAATCAGTCTCCATTTCATGATAGTAACATGAAGAAATTACACTGTAAAAGATTAGTTTGTTTCTTACACTAATGGAAAATCGATCGAAGTCCTAAAAAATTGCAGGAAAATCGAAAAGGAGAGGAAGATAGATCGATTACTTGAACCCCTAATCGGTTCAATTTGGTTCCAACTCCCAACACTCTATCCCAACAAATTGAAAAATTTACAAATTCAACAAACCCTAATTAGTCAATATTCTTAAATCCCAAAATACTCCACAATCTCTGATTATTCATAAATACAAAATTTATTAAAAATTAGAAATATTCATACCTAGGTTTTGAAAGTTAGAGAGAGGGAGAAAGATGGCAGGGAGGACGCTGGAGTCAACCACGGCAGAGAGCACGATGGAGGGGACGAGGGCAGGGATCACTAGTGTCGAGCGGGTTTTGCGGCGATGGGGCTAGGGTTCGGAGAAGGGAGGAGAGAGATAATTCGAAAGGGGTGAAATAAAATTGAAATAGTGGGGAGGTAATTACGGGCCGATACCCTAACTTTATTCAAAAAATGTCGGGGTTCATCTGTATACCCTGGCATTTTATATGAAACGCCGGGTAGATAAATCCTTTTTAATTTTTTAAAAAATTGCACATTCGACCTAGCGTTTTGGAAAAGCGTTGGGATTTAAATGCCGGTGTACGCTTGTTTTGTCGTAGTGTATGTTTTACGTTCTGACTAAATATTTCTTGTTGGTTAATAGTTTAAATTAAAATTGCTTTGTATAAAAAAGTTTATTGTATTTTATTTCTTTTTTATTTGTTTTCCGTGTCTATTTTATTTAATATTGTTTTAACGTCCGAATTTATATCCGTATTCGGTATACCATATTCATTTTGTATCCGTATCTGAAATTTGTGAATACACCATATCCAATTATACCTAAACTTTTTAGTTTCACAGAACACTTATAGAAATTTCTACTTTTGGTTACAAGTCTTAATATCTTATCTTATTTGGAACAGTTAGCCAACTATATGATAGTTGTACGAGATTTCACGGGGCTTCCTGAGAAGTTTCACTTCATGGAGTGAAACAAACACTTGCAAGTAACTGGTATTAGCAAAGCGGTAGTGGAGAAAAACCTTTCAGTTGCATTTATGACACCAACGCCTACCAATATATGCATAGAATTATTAACGACAAGTATGGAAGAACAAAAAATTTACAGTAAGAAGTACTTGTAGAAGCTAAATTGTCCTGAACATGTTCAACGCATGTGCAAAGTAATCCCAAGCAACGTGACTCTCTAGTGGAAGGAGGGGGCTTTCACTCCAATTTCTTTTACATCACTAAAGAGTCTAAGAAAACCAATATGAAACACCAATTGCAACAAGGTGAGAAGGAGCTACCTGCCTACATATGACACAAATTGAGGAGACTGGCACCGTTTTACTGGGGGAATTTTGCAGCATGTATAGTATTACATATGCTGTTGTTTTGGGGTGTGGGAGCAACAGATAGTGAGTTATTTTGTTGGAGAGAAAAAGTAGATCTCAACCGCCGATCTAGTACTGATAAGAGCATCTCCGATCGTTTGCTATTTTAGCAAAATAACAAACGAAATAGCAAAACGCAGCTGCAATTGTATGATATTTTGCCCAATTTTAGCAAATGAGGAACAATAGCGTGCCAAATTTGAGAAACGAATTTGGCAATTATCAAATATAGCATGTTCCGTCTCTATTTAAAAAAGATAAAAATAAAAGTGTTGGACGAAAAAACAAGTTTTGTCCAATAATTTTTTAACATATTTTTTTACTGTTTTAACGATCGGACAGGTCCTAATTATATTAAAATAAAAAAAATTTAATGTCGGACGGTACATGTTGTACCGTTTGATAAAACAAAGAAACAAAAGAAGTGGTCGGACGGACCGTCATTCCATTTCTTTGGATTGGAAAATTTAATCCAAGTCCATGTTTCCTCCTAATTTTTCATCAATTGCCAAACCCAAGTTAATAACAAATTGCTTCAAAGTCCATTTCGCCAAATATTTTTTTAAAATCTATTTTAATTGGTGAGACGGAACATGTTGTTCCATCCGTTCATTTCTTTTTCTCATTTGCTATATTATAGCAAACGACGATTGCAGCAGAACTCTCTATTTGCCATTTGCTATTTTACAAAATTGGCAAAATAGCAAAAACAATTGAAGATGCTCTAAGAGACTAATATGTGGTTGGATGTTGTGGATCTGGTGGTAGTTGATCGCCGTTGAACTCCTGCAAAAAGTCTGAAATACCGGGAGTATTTCCGGTGGCAGGCCCTTTAACGATCAAGTCAGTACACCAGAGTTTTAAAGTGGGATTATATGGTAAAATTGTGATAACCTGGTAACAGTGGAGGTAGGCATGTATTTATAGAATAGTGAGAATCTGTTACGGAAAGATTTCCAGC
Organism: Hemerocallis citrina; assembly: GCA_017893485.1. Lineage (NCBI taxonomy): Eukaryota > Viridiplantae > Streptophyta > Magnoliopsida > Asparagales > Asphodelaceae > Hemerocallis > Hemerocallis citrina. The sequence goes on along the minus strand of CM030358.1, from coordinate 97,498,514 downwards.
TGTCTAATTAGATTCCACAGATTAAGAATTTGATGAAATCTCTTCATTTTGGGGGATTTGATTACTGACCATAAATGACTGGTCAACTAACCCCTGAAGGGTTGAGCGAAAATGGTGGGCCTGTGGAAGGCCCACGAACTATCCTCGGGCTTGAGGCTATTCAGGAAAACATTATATTGTCCATATCTGCCTCGTAATCCGTGTTGGGATCCGCCACGATTTTTATCCGTATCAATTACTAACTGTAACAATGGATTACCAAAGAAGACTACAATAATACAAATGACCCCAAAGTTGGTAAAGTTCACGACATTAATCGAAGGGGCATGACATCCTTCTCAATACCCATCCTTGTTTAGATTATTATTAACTAGTATAACCCCTGTGCAAATTGCATAGACTTTACCAAAAGATAAATTAAAAAAACAATAACATTTAATAAAAAAATTTGGCCAAACCTCTCCATATTTTAAACTTTTTCCCTGTATAATTATTATCCAACATATTAACATTCAACAATTATGTAGTAAAGCTTTGCACGGAAAACACAATATTTAAACTCAAATATTTGATGACAATAAGGCACCTTCAATCTTCATCACAATAATCTTTCATACTTAAATCACAATTATGTATACAATAGATGACTTAAATAAATTGTTCACAATAATAAAAGAGTGCAGTCCAAACAGCTAAAATGAAAAATTAATTTTCTAAACAACTATTGTATATAGTTGTAACGCCCCTGCCCCTAGCTCAAACAATTTATACAATTTAGAACACAAATTAGATACTATGTAGTACAACTGCCCACCACAAGCTGCCTCTCAAAAGGTGGTTAACCGATTAGGTGACTCTTGATCATAGGCTATTATATTTATATATTATTATATTATAGTATATTACCGATATGGGACAAACTTCTCTTACTTCTCTCGGGTGAACAGTGAATGAAGTCCACGTCATCGAAGAGAGAGAGAGAGAGAACAACAGACTTATCTGCTCAAATACCCGGGTGGGCCCACTCCTCCACGTCAGCCTCATCTGACGCCACACAGAAACAGCAGCATCTCATGCTGTTTTTACACATCGTGGGCCCCCCATCATTTCACTTCAACATTTAATTCCATATACAATCCCCATAGAAAATCCTATGGGGCCAACTCAAATCCCCTTATATATATATTATATTTTTAACACGGGGTGTTACAATAGCTACGTAAATACAAAACCCAAAAAAAAAAAAAAAAACGTGTACTAATTTCAATATTGTAACATAGAAGATGAATAAATATGTAATCAAACACAATGAAATATGATTAATAAATATGTAATCAAACACAATATAAAATATGTAACATAGAAACAATTAGCGACCATAGAAGATGAAACATCCATTTCCCTTGATAGAAACAATGTGAACTTAAAAGTTAGCTCTATTATTAAGGGGGAAAAAATCATAGGCAGACATAAATTAACTTTAATGAGTAATAGGACTTTAATTACTTGAACAGTTTAAATTATTTGTAAATCCTATCCTGTCCCTTATTTAGCCACTTTCTACCTACAAAATGTAACTCAAAACCCTAACTTTCGAAGTAAACCCTAACCAATTTCAAGTAACTGCAAACCATTTGAAGACAGACCTTCAATCTCCAACAATAGAAGTATTTATGCCATTTCCTATATATATATATATATATATATATATATATATATATATATATATATATATATACTATTCATCTTTCACTCAGAATAGAGAAAATCAGAACAATCACAATTTATGAACTCACTATATGCAGATTTTATACTCTTTAAATCTTTATTATAAGAAGAAATTGTGACTTCCTTCTTCATAATTTTGTGATCAGATAAACTATCTAAAGACATCAAAAATACCTCAGTGCCAAACTATACAACAAAATTAATTAATCAAGGTTCGACATCCTAGTATCAGGATCAATTTCGGATATTATTTTCAGTATCGGCATCACTGGTCCTTTATTAATTGAAATCAGGTTTTTAAATATGAGTAATTTTGAGAAAACCCCAAACAAACCTATTTCAGGTAGGACTTCCCCGCCTATTCTATTGTCTGGAATTACCAACTAATACTGTTACTACTAATTCTTAGTACTCTTAATTTCATTCAGTTCAATTAATTGTCCATTAATTTATTTCATGCTTTAGTTGATTCCTTACATTGATCTTAAGGTTCTCAATGATAACTTATTGAATAATTTTTGTCTGAACATATATGAATTCTAGAAAGCAGAAGCATTTATATCTTCTGTAATTTTCAAAAGAAAGTGTACAAAATAAAATAAGTTTTAAGACATGGAGTACAGATCGATCTATTTCACTTAGTTGTGTAGTTGCCAAATTGGAGAAGCTTCAAAATCATGGGAGAATTTTTCTTTAAATGGGAATAGATGAAGCTCTTACTCTGTATTTTTTATCAGTCTTATTACTATTAAATTTCTATTTTTTATCAGTCTTATTACTCTTATCACTAATTCTTTTTTCCGTATATAACCCACAATGCATAAATACCTATTTGGATTCATCACCAAGCCAAATTAAACACCAACTTCTAAATAGATTTATTATATGATATGGTTTTCATTACTTATATAAATGGAAAAGAGAAGAAAAATTTATAACCAAGCAGGAACACTAAAATCAGAAGCAAAACTCACTCTATAATCATCCATTCAAAAGTATATTTGTGCACAGTTCTGCACCAGATATATATTTATGCATAGTTAGGCATGGGTTAAGTAAGTGTGAATCCCTACTTTTGATTCCGTGCATTGATCTTAAGGTTCTCAATGATAACATATTGAGTAATTTTTGTCTGAACATATATGAATTATAGAAAACAGAAGCATTTATATCTTCTGTAATTTTCAAAAGAAAGTGTACAAAAGAAAACAAGTTTTAAGACATGGAATACAGATCTCTCTATTTCACTTAGTTGTGTAGTTGCCAAATTGAAGAAGCTTCAAAATAATGGGAGAACTTTTCTTTAAATGGGAATAGATGAAGCCATTACTCTATATTTTTTATCAGTCTTATTACTCTTAAATTCCTATTTTTTATCAGTCTTATTACTCTTATCACTAATTCTTTTTTTTTCTGTATATAACCCACAATGCTTAAAATCCTATTAATTTGGATTCATCACCAAGCCAAATTAAACACTGACTTCTAAATAGATTTATTATATGATATAGTTTTCATTACTTCTATGAATGGAAAAGAGAAGAAAAATTTATGACCAAGCAAGAACACTAAAATCAGAAGCAAATCTCACTCTATAATCATCCACTCAAAAGTTTATTTGTGCATAGTTATGCACCAAATATATATTTATGCATAGCTATGAACCGGATCAATTCTCCACCTGTTGAATGATTAAGAATCTTAATTAGTCAAACCCCTATTAGTCTTTTTTTGGGCTAATTAACCACTATGCTATAAGAATCTCATTCTCACAATCATTAGATTTTGAGGAAGACTGATGCTTCTCCGTAAAGTTGGTGAATATTCCTAACCAAGATGACCATAGGCAGGAAATAATTTGTACAAAAAAATCTTGAAAGCAAGTTAAGATACACACCTTTTTATATAGCTAATCAACAGAGATACTTGAACACAATCAATTACACTCCTAATCATATTAAAACCAATAAAAATATAACTTTTTGACAATAGTCCTCCAAAGAGAAAAAGAAAAAAAAACACTGCAAAAAATATTGATGTCTCCAGCACTGTAATGGTGAAGGAAGTTTTTCCAACAACTTATCACTTCAATCCTCAAATCAAAGAACTCAAAGAATCCAACTTTCTCAAAATAATATGATCTCTATTCTAAAACTGAAATCATAACAAATTCCCAATTAAAGATTTGACAATGTTAACAACTCGGATCAAATTAATGACTGGATTGATAAGTACCTTTTTGTGAGTTGAAGCAAGTAGATAAAGAAGAAATTGAAGCCCTACGTGACCGAGGGGGAAATTAAGGTTTTGATCGAAGAAAAAGGAGGAAGCGATGAAAGAGAGCAGAAGAAGCCGTACGGCGACGACGAGGGCTAGGGCGGGTTGCGATACGGTGACGGCGAGGTCTGTGTCGGGTGGCGTACAGCGAGGGGTGGTGGTGTTAGGGTTAGCAGGATTTGGGGGGGGGGGGATTTGAGAGAACGGGTGGTTTGTTTTTTCCCCTTTATTTTGTTTTGGTAATCAGAAGATGTGGGCTTCACGTGTTAAGGAAGTGTGAATCCCTACTTTTGCTCTCCTTTCTCTATCTCGGGTAGGCCTATTAGCTTAAGATATATATAAATTAGTCTTCAATAGACTTTACCTTCTGAATATTATTCACGAGCGACAAGAACAACTTGTTTGCCAATGTTATGACCTTTAAAGAGGCTAATAAGCATAGATGGAGCATTCTATATTCCCTCGGTGACATCCTCAACGTAGAGCAGCTTCCCTTACCTTAAGTATTTGATGGCAAGCTCCAAAAACTCGAGATATGAGTGCATGTGTTCATGTTGTATAAACCCTTGCAGCCAGATTCTTTTTGTTATGATATGGAATGCATTGTAAATAGGCCCGTTTTTGTCAGATGGTACTGAGATATCATCCCACAAACAGCAACCCGACATGGAATACGACTAAAAACCTTGTCACGCCCCGCTTCCCAAAAATATGGAATACGAGCGCGTGACGAAGCCCAGCGAATGATTTTAACATCATCCATAAGCTGTAGGATCGACTCAGCATCACAATAATAATATAACAAGTATACACAACCACGCATGCATGAATAATTTATTAAGCAACAGAAAATAATTGAAACATTAATAATATCCAAATAGTTTTCAATGCCTGGAACAAAAGGTAAAACTTGGGACTATAAGCTCGTTACAAGGTTCATACAGCAGAAGAAATAAATAACTTTAGGAAAATAATTATTTAAACACGTCCTTGCTTCAAGTGAAGCCTAGAATGTCTGCTCACCAATTAAAGTAGGCAATTCGTCTCCAAAGTCTGTTTATGATTATAAAAAGGAGAAAATAGAGAAAACAAGAGAAACGCCCTTAGTGCAAGTTAGGGCCACAAATAGTAAAACAAGTACAAGCAACATGGAACAAGATTTGGAATCAAGAATGTAATAGGGCAGTGTACTCAGGGACAAGCTCCAAGTATCATGTAATCATGTATCATGTAAACAAGCTCCAAAACCCAAACAAGCTCTAGTGTCATGTGTGTACGTGTCATGTAAATTGTGTCAAGCTCCACATGTAAACAAGCTCCAATAACTACTAGGTTCTTCTGAGTACACGTTTCTGCACTACCCACTACTAGATCATACCCATAAACCCGGGCTTGGTTACTTTTATTATTGTTATCCAACGGACATGAATGTATGCAAAATAGGGTCAAACTAACATGATATAATCAGGTTTAGGTTCAGGAAAACAAATCGGCATGCATGGATGATATACATTCACATATACGAGCAAAATAGTCTATGGTTATAATCAGGACAACAAGACCAATCAGTACTAAAACAGTGATTCCCAGAGTTACAGACATGCAAATCAGGATCCGTCGAAGGATATGGAAACTAGACATCCACACGAATCCAACACATATAATTAAGTCACATACTAGTTCACAACAACTCAGCTCAAAACTGATTTGAATACAGAATTTAGGTTCAGCCAGAAAACAAGAAAACGAATTCAAGAGCATGAAAATACTTCAAATAAATCCACGAAAAATCTGGGGTAATCCCCTATATGTCTAGAATCAAAATAACAAGTTTCATAATATTCCAGTAAGTATAGATCAGCCATCAAAAATACCAAAGCAACACGAAAATATAGTTTAACGAATCTGGAAATCTCAACACTGCTGTACGAAAACTAAGATATCTCGCAACCAGTGAATCAAAATCTAATTCCACCAAAAGGACATGAAAATAGATAGATTTTACTAACTTTCATATTTCACAAAGAATTTTTATACAGTATAAGAAATTATAGTGAAAACATGGTTCTTTACTGAACAGCGCGCAAAATACAGTATGAGAAGATTTTAGAAAAGAGCATGAAACACCACATAAAACTTATCTTTAAAATTCATCAAAAATCTGGGTAGTCCCTAATATCATAAGGAAACACTGACCAAAATATTGTATCAAGATAATATGTATAGAATAGTTCTTGAAAATATTTTAGTAACAAAATCAACCCAAAACAGAATCTGGAATTGATCGACACGTCTGTACCAAAACACACATAACTCAGTCATACGAAATCCAAATCAAGCAAAACCAGTGGGTTTTGAAAATAGACAAACTTATCTAAAAATCATCTTTTAATTTGGAATTCAAATACTGGCTGTAGCATGGACGAAATTAGTAATCAAAACAGAACACCCAGTAAATACAGATTTCACACCTCTACTCAAGAACATCATAACTTCAAGAATTTTGATCCAAACACAACCAAACTTGAAATACAATCTACCAAGAATCTAATCATCATGAATTAGGGTTACTAACATGTCCAAGCCTAATATTTCACATGGGTTTTCATCCAAACACAAATTCACACAAATAATCACATACATGGTTCAAAATCAAGTTTTGGGTAAATCCTAGAGTGTATCCTATAAAAATTGGTGTCATAAGTCATCTAAGGCCAAATTATCACAATAGAGACAAAACTCATTAAGGAAAACACAAGTTTTGGTTGTCTCTGGACCCAACTACACTAGATGTGAACTTTTTGACTTGTATCAACCTAATGAATTGTAGTACAAGTTACTTGCCTTATTATGGAGATGAATACGATGCCAATTGTCCTAGATGCAAAACCCACGAACGAAATCTACTCTAAGCACGAATCCAAGCAATCAACGAACAAAGACTCCTACGAACGTATCCCGTGATGCAACGAACAAAGTGGAGAATACCCATTTCAAGAATCACAAGGAGAAGAGGTTGATGATGATGTTGATGTTGATGGTGGTTCTAGGGGGTGTCGGCAATCCAAGGGGGATGTAGGGTTTTGGTTGTATGGTGGTAGAGTGTAGTATATGGTGGTCGGATGCTAGGATGGAGGCCGGCCAAGGGGGCAAGGTGGTGTCGGATTGTAGGGTTATGGTGTAGGCCGGGAGCAAGGGAAGAGGGGAGAGAGGGGGCCGGGTTTCTTTGGAGAGGAAGAGAGAGTTATTAGGGTTAGGGTTTTGATTTAGGGGGTTTGGGGTATTTATATAGGAGGTAGAAGTGGGTTAATGGGTTGTGGGTATTAGTATGTAGTAATAGGTGTACAAATGGGTAATGGGTATTGGATCAATTTTAAATAGGAATACAATTTAGTGTGAATTCTATGGCTCTTAAAAATCTCATTAGGGGTCAAAAATCATAGTTTTAGGAAAACACCACCAAAATTCCATCACGTCACCAAAAATATAAAATAAAGGGAACGAGGCCAAGAAAATGAGAAAAAGGACCAAAAATGATGAAAACGAACAAAAACAACGAACAAACCACACAAGGAGCTCAAAATGAAATAAAAGGAATATATATCGAAAACAAATCCAATATACGGTTCCGAAAAATACAAGAGAGATAAAAATATACCAAAAATGAAAAATACACTCCAAAATACATAAAATGAAAAATAGGGTTTACAACGTCGGTCTGCTCAAGCGGGTTGATACTCTTCATGCTTGAGTTAGTTGACCCTTAAATTGTCGACGGAGCTCGCCTATGATGCCTCTTCTGCATGTGAGCTGTCCAGGATGACTGGCGTTCTAAGATATGAGGCGACTATATAAGTGTTTTAGGCATAACTATCTTTATTTTGTGTTTGATTTGCCAACTACTGATTGACTACTGCTGCTCTTGTAATTATCTTTTATTCAATAAAAAGTATCTTTGCTTGATAATCTGTTTATTAAATGAATATTCTTCTCATGGGGTGAGTTGATCTGACCTATTGCGAGCAGAATGTATCCTGATAGCATGTGGCAGGATCGGAGTTGGAGGGCCTTGTCGAGAGGCGGGCCCTGAGGGGACGGGGCATGAGGCGTAGTCATTGATGGAAATTCCCACAATAGATTTGGAGTCGGAATGGCACTTCGAGGCGCTAAGACGAGAGTCATATTTGCGGAGAAATCCGCAATGGTCTTGGAGTCAGAGCGCTTTTTCGAGGCGCGATGGCGAAATCCATGTTTATGGAGAAATCCGCAATAATCTTAGAGTCGGAGCACCATTTCGAGGAGCGAAGACGAGAGCCATGTTTGCAGAGAAATCTACGATGGTCTCAGAGTCGGTGCACCATTTCAAAGTGCAAAGGCGAGAGCCGTGTTTTAGGAGAAATCCATGAGGGCCTTGGAGTCGGAGTGCAATTTCGAGATGCCGAGATAAGATCCATGTTTGCAGAGAAATCTGTGATGGTCTTGAAGTCGGAGCATCATTCGGAGAGGGAAGGCACGAGACATTAACCTTGCAAACTTTTCTGAATTTGAAAAAGAAAATTAATTTTATTCGTTGGTCATCGAAAGACAAGCACTTATTTCATTTGCTAGCCTCTAGGGTCTCATTACGAGTACAGACTGCTGAGGGCCTTCATGGAACTTCATTAAGTGTTCCGCATTCCAAGTCCTCTTAACTATCATGCTCCCCGGGTTTTCAAGTCAGTATATGCCAGAGCGTATCACTTTGGAGATCCTATATGGGCCTTCCCAATTGGGACTTAGCTTTCCCCTTTTGCTAGGTTCGAAGATGTCGAATCTGTGTAGCACTAGACCACTCTCTTTTATGTTGGTCGGTCAGACCTTTCTGTTGTAGAACCGTTCTACCCGTTGCTGGTAGACATTCCTTCTGATATCTGACCTTTCACGCCTTCGTCACGGAGGTTCAGGTTGACCTTGAGGCCGTCCGAGTTTAACTCCTCATTAAAGCTCATAATCTGTGGGGAGGGGAGTCTCACTTCTAGAGGAATTACATCTTCGGTTCCGTAGGTCAGGTTGAAGGGTGGCTCACTCATTGGAATCCTCTTGGTTGTTTAGTAGGACCATAACACACTGGGTAGCTCATCAACCCACAGCCCCTTGGGAGACTTGTCTAATCGCTTCTTACGACCGTCGATGATATGACGGTTGGCATTCTCGGCTTGGCCATTAGACTGGGGGTGCGAGATTGAGGAGAACCTCTGCTGAATTTTCAGGTCTTTACAGAACTTGCAAAAGTTTTTGCTAACGAATTGGGTGCAATTTTCGGTGACGAGGACTCGAGGGATCCCAAATTAGCAGACGATGTGTTTCCAAAAGCATTGCTGGGCCTGATGCTCTGTGATAATAGCCAATGGTTCTGTTTCGACCCACTTCGTAAAGTAGTCGATGGCCACAATAAGAAAATGCCTTTGACCTGTCGCTTTGGAAAATAGACCGACCAGATCCATCCCCACATGGCAAAGAGGCTGGACTAGGTAGCGATTTAAGCTCGGCCTGGGAAATGTGCTTGACTGAGAAGAACCTTTGACATGGACCGCATTTCTTGATGAGATCCCGAGCATCTTATAAAAGGGTCGGCCAACAGTAATCGTGCTTGAGTGCATTTCTTTGATTGCGTACTCGGCTTCTTCTGGGGTCAGGCACCGGAGTCAACCATCAATCTTTGTGTACGACCGTTTGAATAGAACATCATCGATGAGTACAAATTTCTCGGCACTGGCTCTGATCTTTCTGGCTTCAGAATGGTCTTGCGGCAGTTCACCATTTCTCAAGAAGTTCACGATCTGATCCATCCATGTTGCATGCCGCATTGGCTTCTCAAGTCAAAGGATTTTGGGGTCATAGAACAAGGACTTCCACTAAGACCGTGCGGTCAAGACCCTCGAGAGAGGAGGATGCCAACTTGGATAACCCGTCTGCCCGACTATTTTCTTCATGCGGAATCCTGACGACCGAGGCTTCTTCAAAATCCATCAATAGGATTCGGACATGTGCTAAGTACTGGACCATTCGGGTGTCACGTGCTTCGTAGTCCCCTGAGACGTGATTGACCACAAGTTGGGAATCGCTGAAGGCTTTGACCAGCTTGGCCCCTACTTGGTGGGCGAGTAGGAGTCCGGCGTAAAGTGCCTCGTACTCGGCTTCATTGTTGGAGGCTGGGAAGTTGAGGCACAGGGAATATTGGAGGATTAAGTTTTCTGGTCCGTTCAGTATTACGTCTGCCCCACTTTCCTCATCGCAGGACGAGCCATCCATATAGAGTTCCCATACCGGCTCAGCCTCTTGGATTTCCGATGGCTCTGAGATGGTGCACTCGGTGATGAACTTAGCAAGCGCTTGCCCCTTGGTGGCGGTCCTCAGCTTATAGCAGATGTCATGTTGGTGTAACTCCTATTTCCCGTATCTGTAATTTTTTCACTGTATTTTTATACATAGTATTTTTGTATTCAAATTGAGATCCTATATTTTGTTCCAGTTCGAATGGAAACATTCTTTGGTTTCAACTCAATTTTTGGTGCCAATATTTAATTCAATCGTATTGTTTGTCCTGCTCTTTTGTGTCGTTCTTCATGTAGAAATGGACTATTCATTCCATCTATCTATTTTTCCCCATTTATATTGAATTTTGACTAAGTCTCTAGTTGGATCCCCCTCAAAACCCGCTACCCAAATACCCAATAACCCAAACCCCTCCTATTTAATCCTAACCCTAACCCCTAATTACTGTTTAAACCCAAATAATCCCAGCCGCCTCTCTTCTTCCCTTCCGTCTTCTTCCCCTGCTTCGATCGAACCCAATCCCCATTGCCAGTCGCCACCTGTGATCGTCCCCATTGCCCTTTCACCATCGCCCCACCTCAGTCACAACCCCATCGTCTCCACCGTCTTCCTCGCCGAACCAAACTTCCGAACCCATCGTCTTCTTCACCTCCGCCTTTACCCATTGCCATTAGCCCACCGCACCATCGCCGAAACCCATCTCCTCATCACCCTCGACCTCCTCTTCGACCACCATCATCAACCAAAACACCACAGAACCCATTCCTACGCTCGCTCCCCTATTTCGAACCCAAAAAACAGAACTGCCACCAAGCTCTGCCGTCGCCACCCCATCGTCGCGTCGCTCCTCGACGTCGCGCCGCCTGTCGCCGTCGCAGTCACGATTACGTCGCCGTCAGCCAGCCGCCGTCACAGTCCCGCTCTCTTTCTCCCTGTCTGCCGATCAAGAAGAAGAAGGAAAGGAAGGGATTGGCTGCTTTGAATTTCGACCGTTGGATTGCATCGAGATTCGTGCCCACCACCGTTTTGTGTTTGCTGTTTTGGAGCCCAGAGCAGATCCGGATCCGATCCTGTGTGGGTGTTTGCACGTGTCTCGTACATGCGTGCGTGTGTCCGTGCTCGTACCTCGCCTCTCGGGATTCTCATCCTGTATTGGTTCGTGGTTGGATCACCGTCGATAAGGTAAGTATTCTCCTTGTACAATTTGTTGACCTAGTACAAGCATTTAATTGAAAATACCGCAAATAGGTTGTAGTTGTGACTCCTTCTTGTCTTATCGTTTGTTGATCTTGAATATTTTACCGTCGATCCCTAAATCTTAAGAGTCACAACACATTCGTTGTTATATTTACAATTATTTGGGCTCATTTTATCTCCTAGTCACATGAACACATGAAATTAAGAAACCCTAGATTTGTAGATGTGTATTGTATGTTGGATGTATTGATCTTGCACGGTTGCACCCATTTGAGTTGAGAAATAGATGTTACTTGCTGATTTGATAACCACTACACCCGCATTCGTATCACAAATTAATCTAAACTCATAACAACCAATTATCATGCAACTTAGACATGTAAGACATTCACACTTGTTGCTGTCATGAACTTCACTTGTTGTTTTGACCCCTTTAGAATCAGAATCCGAACCTGAGCTATGAACAGAAAATGTAGCTTTAGATGTCTAGATGTTGATAACATTCTAAATTTTCGAATTCCGAATTACGGTCTAGGAGATATCGCAGTTTTACTGCTACTGTGTCGGTAGTCGCAGATTCACAAAACTGCTGCACCTCTTTAGTTTACAAATTATTTTAACTATGTTACCTGTAAGTAATGGACTTGAAATTTTACATGCTGTTGCTGGACACCTTAGAGAACATCCCCAAATTATCTCATAATTAATTAATTATGTTTCAATCCTGTTTCACATGTATAAACTCAGATTCACAAATTCTGCCTGAACACAATAGCCGTGTAGTTCGTTGTTTTGACACATGTTACCACAACTTTCATGTACCTTAATTATATGCGTTGGAACCGAAAAGAAGTCTAGTTTCTAGATATCTTGACGGATCCACTTTTTCTATCTCGTAGCAACGGGAATCGCAGATTTGGTACAGCAACGTCGTGCTGTCCAGATTTGAGATTTTCGTTGTTCTTGATATTTTGATTTGTGTTGACCCTCGAATATGCTATATAAATATCTCAAACTTGTTCCATGTTCATGATTATGATTACTTAACTTGTTTCGCATACTTGCATGCTTGCTTAATAAAAAATTAATAAAAAGAACAAGCCGGGGTTAAGAGAAGGACCATAGTAGTGGACAATATAGGTAAGTATACTCGGAAGGGGGTCGTGTTTCCCAAAATTTTATGTTAAATGGAACTAAGTGCCACGTCATGGGTGACGGGGGCCACCTCTAGAGCCTACGGGGGCCACCTCTAGAGCCCATTATATGATTACATGATATATATTTGCGATCACATGAAACTAAGTACTACGTCATGGGTGACATGGGCCATCTCTAGAGCCTACGGGGGCCACCTCTAGAGCCCATGGTTTGATCACTTGCTCGTACTTGATACTTGATACCTAAGTACACCGCCCTATAAAATCCATTACTAGGCCTAAACGAAATTGCATTGATTGTAGCAATCATGTAGTAAAAAGATGGATGCATGAAGTGTAATACCCTAATTTTCCAAAGATTATTTATGTGTGTATGTGTAACATTGTTGGCCATTATTTACTTTCATAAAGTACCTTTTTCCTAAAGCCCAAGTGTTAATTTATTTATCTCTTCTACAAAATAATTATTTTGGCCCTATTAATTTTAGCCCATGAATTTAAACCCTTTTATTATTCTCTACAACTTGTAATGTGTAGCATCTTTTTACTTATTATTTAATGTACAAATTTTGTAGGGTAGTTTGTGTGTGCACGTGCACTCAATGTACACGTGCACAAGGCACAATTTTTGGCCGGTTGGGTGGAGTAGTGGACTTAGATCATGGGCGGTTACTTGTGAGGTGTTGTAACGCCCCGAATTTCAAATAAGGATAAATTCGAGATTTCACAGGATCTTTACTTCACTTCGTACAATTTTACAAGGAAATTTAAAACTTTGCATTCACAATACATCAGAGTTAAATTACAACTTGGTTTTGCACAGCGGAAGAATGAAATTTACAATAAAACATTTACAACATCTTTAAAATAAAAACAGCATCAGCATATCTACTTCATAGCTTCATGAATGGTCCTTTACCTGCATGTTAATCTGTGGGCACGTCAGTCACTTACAACTGACGAAATGTTATACACGGCTATCCTCTCTATGCCGGGAATAGTATAACGATCTCATACTTTAACAAATCACAAAAAGATTGAATGAACAAATAAAGTGTCAAAAGTGATTATTCTAAATATAAGTGTATGTCATGCCTTAATGCCTAATGCACACAATTCTACACTAGGATGACACTAATGCACACTTGTTCGGATTCTATGCATCCCATACTACATAGGTCCGAGGGCAAGCGCCTACGTACTCCACATTGAAGGGTTCGATCCTTCGCCATGAGACTACCCAGTAATAAAACAAGTTTTGGAGTTATTTCACAGATACGGATCTCAGCCTCCCTGGCTAGCCTCCCTGGCTTATATTAACAGATCCCAGCCTCCCTGGCTATTATATCGTGATGATAATCCCGTAAATGCCCTTCTAGCCCCAGTATATACATATTCTTTGGAGTATGATAAACATCCGTCGACTACCCTAAGTCCCGGATAAAATACAGTCCATCTCCTATGGGGCAACCACAGTCCACCAACTGGGTCTATAGCCACGGAGATCCACCGCCGACTATATAGAAGCACCCATTTACGTTTGCACAAGTTTATCACATCTTCACTTAAGTGCCTAATTATTTTTAGTTCAAGACATGAATATGTTATCACCCTAGAATCAGTTTTACCTCATACCGGATTTATTCACAAAATACGAGATCGCCCGACGGCATTATCTCAAAATCATATCAATTCTTTCTTTCAAAATTACCGGTAACCGAAGTCTTACTAATTCTTAATCATAATCTTTCATGTACAAGAAACATGGGTACACATACCCTTTTGTAATCATGTCTTAAACTTATATAATTTCATCTTTCAATTCACTTCACAAAAATAATCAAATCTTGTCTTAACACTTATCCACAAAGTAATCATTTCATAGTCTTGCCATTATTCATGATCTAGTTATTCATAATAAATAATAATTCATTCACAATTTCAAATTCATACGATGTCTCATTTTAACACGATTCAATGTCTCATCTTTAGCACTAAACATGATTTACTCATTCACAACAAAATCTTTCATGATCTCAAAAGTCACATAACTCAACCATATTGCATTTCTAGAAATAAAGAGATTTCAATTCACCCTAAATCATTATTTTGTAAATTAAAAGTCATGCTCTTTACTAATACTTTTGTAGTCATTTATTTTTCTTCCTATCTCAAATCCTCGTTAAAACTTATCAAAAACAATCTTTAAGAATAAATTCTTCATTTATGTTTTATGAATACTAAAATTTACCCAAATGAAACACTTTTGAAAGTCGAGCTGACCCACTTTCGAAACTATTTACCAAATTGACCTACTCATAATCAAAATTGCAGCGAAACGGAACTTTTGAAAGTTTTTACCAAACTGACCCACTTTCGAAAATATTTACAAAACAGGTCCATTTTCGAAAATATTTACCCAAGTTAGTCCATAAGTAAATAGAAAATAATTTTCAAACTGATCCACTTTCGAAACTATTTACCAAATCATTTTAAAACCCCAAAATAAAATATAAGTCACCAAGGAGTTTTGAACCGTGACTATTCTCAACCAAACCCAAGTTTATTACACTAACCAGTAAGTCTATATGTAATCTCTGTTTAAAAAGGCACAAATGTTCTTTTGTTCAACTATCCACAAAGTGTGTCTTTTTCCATAAAATGTGTTCATTCCAAAAGATCAATTCTTTCACAATTTTAGAAATAATCCTTTCCATGATATTAGATAAAAAGATAGTAAATAAAGTTTCCAATTATTTTAAAAATACTATTTTTCACTTATTTAAAGAAATTCCTTTTTCTCATCTTTTGCAAAACTTAGACTTTTCTTTAGGAACTAAATCCTACAAAAGAAATGAAAACTAGTATCCATGTCTATTTGATTAAAATCTCAATTTGACATAAATTATATTTTATAATGAAAATAAAAGTTGCTCTTTCACACAATAGTCCCCATTCTTTTAAAAATAGAACCTACACATGTCGACTAACGAAATTTTATTTTTTTATTTTATTATAAAATCTAATATGGTCAATAATAAAATTTTACAATTTACCAACATGGTTTATACAAGAATTTGTCTTCTTTCATTAACATGGTAATTGTCACAATAAGACTACTTTCGCAATTATGATAGCATGATTCCCATTTGTAAATTTCACATCAAAGTTATTCTCATATATTAACACTATTGTAAACACAAGACTAAGCAAACATATTAGCATGGTTCACAACAATCAAGTAATTCTCTTTCTTTAGTTAGCATGGTATACTTCCTTTTTTTTTTCTACTTAATCACACCAATCACAACATCACTTTAAACTAACATAAATTTTATCTATTCATAACAAGATTCTTCACAAAATATTTTTGCAAAAGAATGTATTCCCAACATTTTTCATACAATCAATTATATCTCCATTCATGCATACTAATTCATGACAAAACAATTCAACATTTCTTTTCTCATTACTAATTAACATAAGTTGGGTTTGCTTACTCAATAAAACAATATTTCATTACATCCAATGCATAGGTTTGTCCTATTTTATCAAATTAAATTCTATATTACTCATTCATTTCAATTATCATGCACATTCAAAAAAAAATAGAAAGTAGGAGACACCCACCTTATTGAAGCTTGAACAAAAGATAAAGATGAGACACTTCTTCTAGCTCCAAGACAAACTCCTAGCAATGGCTCCTCCTCCTAGCAAAGCTCCCTCTCCCTAGCAAAGGCTTCCTTTCTCTAGCAATTCCCCCAAACAAAAGGACTCTCACTCTCTTTCTTTTTCTTACACTTATTTCTTTCTTCTTTCTATAATGTTTTTTTTTTTGTGCCATGAGAAAAAGAAAGTAGGGCTCTATTTATAGGGTTTTGGAAGGGTCTAAAGTGCAAAAATCTCACCCTAATAACTCTTCAAATTTATTTTACAACTCTCCACTTTTCTAACTCCTAAAACCTCCATCTCTTCATCTCCCCACTCTCCACTAACTCAACCTACCAACTCTTCTCCTCCCCTTACCCAAAAAATGGTCCAAATACATTTGTGTATGCATGCACACATGCATAAACAAATATGAACACATTTCTATAACTCTAAATGTGTACTAATATGTGTAACTTGTCATGTATTAGTACATGTTTAACTAAAAATGTGATTTTAATAGTGGGCTTGCTACATGGGCTCATTACTAATTTATTTAATTATCTAGTGGGCTTGCTACATGGGCTCATTATTAATTGATTTATTTAATTATCTAGTGGGCTCCTCTCCTAATGGGCTACATTTTAGTTTATAGGTCCATGGATCAAAAGAAAGGCTAAATAAAACTAATGCATGCTAAAAATAGTAAAATGAGAGTAACAAATGAGAATAAAATTTGTACGTGCATCATACGTGCGGAAAATCGAAAAATGCATTTTAATCGAAATAGGGGGAAAATAAATTTCAGTTTTATAAAATAGATTTAAATACATAAAAATAAATAATTTAAACCTATAGAAAACATTGTACGTAGTGGTGAAAACACGTGCATCAAAACACGTAAAAAGCACTTAAATCCCAGGGATTGAAATATTATATTTTAGTTGACTGAAATCAATACGGAAAATGTATAAATAGTACGAATCCAAAATATGTAATGAAATACATTACAAAATATACGTGCGTAACACCCAGGGGCAAAATTGTAATTTCCAATTTTGCAGGGTGTTACAGGTGTGGGTAGTTTTACAACCCCCTAGTCAATCCTAGCCTTTGATCCTATAACCATCTAATGAATCCTAGCCCTCCATTCCACTTATTTTCTAGTATAAATACCCCCTCTCATTCCCTATCTCTTTTACACTAAAATTATTATTATAAGAGAGGTATTTTGTGAGTTGTGTGTGGGTGCTTTTCTGTGGAGGCCGGGTAGTTTTCTGAAGGATTCGGTGTGGAGCAAAGGAGCAAGGAGCGAGGAGTCGTTCACTACACTAAGGAACTTTTGCTGGATTTCGTTTATTTCTTCAAATAAGGTGGGTGTTTCTCAGGACTTCTAATGTAGGAATTATACCATGATTATTATAATTGCTACCATATTATGAAAAGTAAATTCAATGTATTAGAAATTGCCTGAGCATGTTGTTGATAATAAGAACAATAGAGTCGGTACAGTCGACTATCGCATGAACCAGTCGACTGGTACGAGACAATTATTTTCATGATGTGGTAATAAACATGTATGCAAATAGACGTAATAGTGTGATTACTAAGTTTATATTTCCCTATGACACATATGATGGAGGGAAGGTGAATTGATGAAGAGAACTAGCGATGATTAACAAAATTAAGAACGGTCGTTGCAGTCGACTGACAATGTGTTCAGCCGACTGGTGCATCGATTTAAGTATGATTATTCGACAATTCCATGAAGTGAGATATTCCATTATGTTGACTTAGTATAATGACTTGAGAATTATATCTTCATCTTCGTAAGAAAGTTATGAATAACTGTAAATGCATGTTTAAAGTATTTTCCTTAAAGAAAAGATAATATTAGTAACTTGAAATTCCATGCTGCGATGTTACTGAACAAGCAAGAAGTGTGGTATTTATGAAATATGAATGTATGTATGCTGTGATGAAAATGCATGTGAGAACGATTGGAAAGATAATTTCTATTTTTGAATTATGAAACTGTCCAGTCGACTTAGTGCGTGTAGCCAGTCGACTGAACTGAACATAGAAGTGTGCTATTAAAAATCCCAGGACAGACGACTGGTGGATGAACAGTCGACTGTCACTTGGATGACTCTGTGAACATGAAAAGTTGCGGGACAGCCGACTGGCCGTGTGCAGCAGTCGACTCTCCCGAGTATTTTATGATGAACCTGTATTGACTGTATGAGTCGACTGGTGTCCTTCCAAGTCGACTGGACAGAGTGGACTTTGATGTGTATGAGATTTCATTTTTTTATTGCTGTTGGAAGTTGTGAACTTTATGATTTAAGTCTATGAACTCTTTTTATGACTGTATGGATTTATGTAAAATGAATCATAGATGGGAATTGAGAATTAAATGAACATGAAAGGTTAAGATCATGATAAGGAAGTCTGTGAGACTCTAAAATGAATTATGAGCTGAGAGTGCTCAATTGGAAATTGTGAATTGAAAATTGAACAAAAGAGTAGCTAAGTCTCCCCCGGCAGTGAAATGAAATGATATTGAAAAGAAGACCAAGGTTGGTCATGTATAAATGAAATGATAAGTCTGGTTTGGTGGAGAGGCTAACTCTAGAGCTTTGACTTTTATTCATGATTCTAATAATTTTAGTACATAGTGAGGAGGTGATGAAAGTGAGAGAAAAACATAAGTATGAGAACTAGAGTTTACGGTGCGGGTGTGCGAGCCGCAGAATGCATGCTTGATGAGTCAAGACATGGCGCGGGCACAACTCAGAATGATCGGACTGTAGTCACACTTGTGGAATGTTTGGTGACTGCAAGAGGATCGTGTTCAGGGAGGAGGCTTGAATTGCCACAGAATGCATGCTTGATGAGTCAAGACATGGCGTGGGGTTCCCCTCCAGGGTCCAGTGCACGAGCTTGTACTCATAGACCATTTAGGATACTCACCGTAATTACAGAAGTAGAGTAAATCATGGCGAGGGATTGAACCCTACAAAAATGAAGAACGATTAAGAGCCTTGCCCTCGGACCTATGTAGTATGGGATGCATAGAATTCGAACAAGTGCGCATTAGTGTCATGTAAATTAAATAATTGCATTAAGGATTAAGTGCACAATCACGACACGACATCATTAAGAGTTCCCTTTTGATTTATATTCTTATTGTGAACAATATTGTGATCTGTTAAGAAATGACATTCGTTATATTGTTTCTGGCATAGAGAGGATGGCCATGTATAATTATCGTCGGTTGAATAAACTGACGTACCCACAGTTTGTATGCAGGATAAATTGCATGTTTAAAGAGGAATGGCTGCATAAAGATCTTACCATGTTGTTGTACATTTGTTTAATGTTGTAAATTTTGCTTCCGCTGTGCAAATATAAATGTAATATGATGTAAACTCTGATGTAAAAAGAAAAGTTTGAATTTCCTTGTAAAATTGTACTGAAGAAAGTGAAAAAATCCTGTAGAACATCTCGAATTCAGTGATTTGGGATTCGGGGCGTTACATGAAGTGCTACCTAGATAGTAATAACCACAAGACTTGAACATGAAACTTGAACTTGATACATACTTACTTGATACTTGATGACATGATACATGAGACTTGATACTTGAATATAATACTTGACACTTGCAACTTGATACTTGTACTTGATAACTTGACACTAGACTTGAGACTTGTTACTTGACACTTGTGCTTGATACTTGTCACTTGATGTTGGATACCTTTATATGTTCACTTGCCACTTACTCCACTATTAGTATTTGTTACCTAACCTGGTCACTTGAGTTGTCCTTCTTGCTAGCTAGTTCTTGAATTCCCACTACTTGTTGCATCCCTATTATATTCTTGATTCCAAATTTTGTTCCACATTACTTGTACTCGTTTTTACTATTTGTGGCCCTAACTTGCACTAAGGGCATTTTTTCTTAATTTCTCTATTTTTCACTTTTTACAATTATTAAACAGACCTTGGAGACGTGCTGCCTGCTGGATTGGTGAGCAGAGATTTTAGACATCAAATGGAGAAAGACATGCTAAGATTATTTGTTTTCTTATGTTATTTATTTTCTTGCTACTTAAAACTTGTAACGGGCTTATATTCCCGAGTTTTACATTTTGTTCCAGGCATTGAAAACTATTTGGATATTATTAATGTTCTAATTGTTTTCTGTTACTTAATAAATTATTCATGCATGCTTGGTTATATATATATCTTGTTATATTCTTGTTATGATGCTGAGTCGATCCTACAGCTTATGGATGATGTTAAAATCATTCGCCGGGCTTCGTCACGCGCTCGTATTCCATATTTTTGGGAAGTGGGGCGTGACAGTTGGCTAAGTTAAATGGACTATTTGACCAACCGACTGGAGCTCCCTGGCTTGTTGAGGACTTGTAGCGCCCCAAATTTCTAATATGAGAGCTTAGAAAATAAGTGGCGAAATCCCAGCAATCCACTTCAATAGAACAATAAACACCAACAACACCACTAAAATTTTTCTTTCTTTATTACAATAATTATTACAAATCACAGCGGAAGTCTAAACATCTCAACCCAAATATTCTTTACATTTACAACTCAATAACCACACAATATGTCTTTACAAATTTTACACAAAACTAAATAGTCCAAATAGTCTCAAATGCAACATTAAGCATCCAACCTCCCACTCTAAGCAGTAACCTGCAACAAGTGAGGCTAGAGTTGAACCCTAACCCCCAAACTAAAGGGGTCAGCCATAAAAATGGTGTGAGTGGCAACTAAACAAACAAATAACATAAATGAACATAAAACATAATATCCAACAAATAATAATCAACACTAAAGCATGAAGTAACAACAAAGAATAAGGGGTGATACCAAAACCAAAGGCCAAGTGTGTGCCGAAAACAGGAAATCCAAATGCATAAAAGTGATTCTAGAAAACATCATGACCACATGCTGACAACGATGACTACTCAGAGATGAAGATAAACTATGATAATTTGCCCATGCTTGATCATTCCGGAGATTGATCCCACATCACAGGTATTTTCCCTGGATAATTCAGGAGATCATCCCACATCTAAACATAGACTCATCACCACAATAATACCCCAAAAGCGTCGCCTCGACTCCGATCATTCCGTAGTTCAATCCCACATCTCAAGATAATTACTTGGATAATTCCGGAGAAATATCTCACATCTCAGGTTAACTACCTGGATAATTCCGGAGATAGATCACACATCTCAAGTTAACTACTTGGATAATTCAGGAGACTAATCCTACATCAAAAGTCATACTGAGGTGCATAACTCATGTTCTCATTCGTCATGACACTACTAATGCCTGTCCTTATTAGTTGGGTTGCTGAACAAATCTCCTAGAGTAGTGTACCCTACCGGACTAAAAATCTGAATAACTGAATATTTGCCTCAAAGGGCCTCAACAAATAACTGAACCAACACCGGTATACTAGGGTCACCTACCTCTAGAGACTCAAAAACAAATATCTGAACAAATTCCACTTAACAAGTGGCTCAACAAAATATTTCCAAAATCATGTTCTTAATTGAACATCTCAAAAACCAATACTTAACTGAACATCTTAAAATCAAACACTGAACAAATATCTCCACATCAAATACTGAACAATATCTCAGAATCAAGTACTAAACAAATGTCTCAAAATCAAACACTAAACAAAATATCTCCAATCAAATACAAAGATCCTTCAGGACCAGTCGACTGTACAATGGACCAGTCGACTGTCCAGAGGACATATCCCAACATTTTACGAAAATGATCTAAGGCATGACCAGTCGACTTACCAAAGAAGTCAGTCGACTGCCCCGAAAGAACTGAACAAAACCACAAGCAGAGGGTCAGTCGACTGACCACAGTCTAGGTCGACCGTCCCGAACAAATCTCAAGACTCAAAAGTACACTGTAAGCTCGTACCAGTCGACTGCACATCAGATCAGTCGACTGACGGCTACAGATCTGAACACAAAATCATCTTGAAGTTTTCTAAAGAATTACTGATCATAAAGTTAATTTATATTCGGGCAAATGAACAATTCTCAACAATCTCTATCATGGTTACATTACTCAATCAATCAATTTCTCCAATCTCATATTCTCATGATCTAAATTCTCAATTCTCCCATTAGGGTTTTCTCAACCTAACTAAATGTCTTCCTCAACACATAATCAAAATTGGTTTGCAATCACTAGATCCAGATGTTTAATATCCAAGCTTAACATAATCAGTTCTAAATTTGCTTTCTAACAACATGATCTCATAAATCAACATATCCTCAACAAATCTAAATCTTTTCTCATCATGGTCCAAATATCAAATAAAAGTTCTCATCATCCATATTGAATTAAAGATCCATGTCCTACATACAATGGGACTAACAAAGAATGGTATAATGATCACAAACAAACATAACAAAGATCTCACGTCATCTACCAATCAAAACAAACAAAACAAAGCAAAACAAACAAACCAACTCACCTGATTTGAAGAAAAGATCCACAAACTTTCTCCTTGCTAGATCCAAGAATTCTCCTCTTGTTCCTCAAAGAAATCTCAATATTCTAAATATTGTGAATGACGGCTGGGAAAGGGATTTCCCTTATATATGCCGGATTAAAATATTAGGGTTTTCACCCAATTTGCAAAATAATCCTTTTAAGAGTACATCTTACATATATAATTGTATCCTTGAAAACTAAATCAAATATAATTTAAATTAGGGTCTAATAGAAAAATATGTTTCTAAACTTCAACAAATACTGATCGGAATGCCCAGAAATTATAATTTGCATTTTAACCCTTGAAATTGTCAATTTTGCAAATAAGTCCTTCTTTTCTCAAAAATTGCAAATACGCATAATTAATTTCAGAAAAATCTGGGAAAATACTAAATAATTCTCAAATAATAAATAATGATTTTTCATAAAGAAAACTTAATTTTTCAAACTTCTAAAAAGTCATTTGCACGTGTTTTGCACGTGTACCAAAGAATAAATTTCTTAGAAAACATTTATTAAATCCTCAAAAATCATTTAAATTCATTTTCAAATAATTAAAATAATATTTGAAAATACGGGGTTCTACATCACTCCCTCCTTAGAAGAGTTCTGTCCTCAGAACTACTACTAATGAGTTCAAACACATACCAACAAAAGGAAACAATACTTCATAAATAGATCATCACTCAAACAATTTCATATAACATCACAATCAAAATAAAGGAATACATCATTTGTCAATCAACACTACAATCATCCAAAGAATTCCATTCACAATCAAGAAGTACATTCATACAAACAACTCAGGAAAATCCTTCAGCATGCGATCCTCTGGCTCCCAAGTAGCCTCCTCGAACTGTTGATTCCTCCACAATACCTTGACCATAGGTATCACCTTGCTCCTAAGGACTTTCTCCCTACGATCAACGATCTCAACAGGCTGTTCCTTGTAACTCAGGTTCACCTGTAGATCTTCGGGGACTTCCACCAACTGGTGCCTCTGATCGGCCACATACTTCCTCAGTAGCGACACATGAAACACGTCATGTACTTGTGCTAACTCCTCTGGAAGTTTCAATCTGTAAGCTGTCTTGCCAATCCTCTCCTCGATCTTGTACGGACCAATATACCTCGGCGCCAACTTGCCACCCTTACCAAATCTGATTACTCCTTTGGTCGGAGAAACCTTGAGAAAACTGAATCCCCAACCTCAAATTCCAAATCTCTCCGTCGAGTGTCAGCATAACTCTTCTGCCGACTCTGAGCTTCAACTAACCTCTTGCGAATCAGCTCAATCTGCTCTGACGTCTGCTGTACGATCTCAGGACCATACATCTGCCTCTCGCCAACCTCATACCAACATACAGGTGTCCTGCACCTCCGCCCATACAAAGCCTCATACGGTGCCATCCCAATACTTGCATGGTAACTATTGTTATAAGCAAACTCAACCAATGCCAAGTATCTCTCCCAACTACCACCAAAGTCCATAACACAAGCTCTCAACATATCTTCCAGCACTCGATTCACCCTCTCCGTTTGACCATCTGTCTGCGGATGAAATGCTGTACTGAAATCAGTTCTGGTGCCCAAAGCTGCCTGTAAACTTCTCCAAAACCTTGATGTAAACCTCGGATCTCTGTCAGACACAATTGAAACAGGAACTCCATGAAGTCTCACAATCTCTCCAATGTACAACTCAGCCAATTTCTCCATCGTCCAAGAAATCTTCATGGCTAGAAAATGTGCCGACTTAGTCAATCGGTCCACAACAACCCAAATCGAGTCATTTCCCTTCGAACTCCTCGGCAAACCCGTAATAAAGTCCATGCTGATATTCTCCCACTTCCACTCCGGAATGGGTAATGGCTGTAACAAACCTCCTGGTCTCTGATTCTCTGCCTTGATCTGCTGACAAGTCAGACACCTTGCCACAAAATCTGCTACATCTCGCTTCATGCCAGACCACCAAAAATGCGGTTTGATATCCCTGTACATCTTCGTACCTCCAGGATGAACTGACAATAAGGTACTGTGTGCTTCCTGCAAGATACTCTCCCTCAACTCTGCGTCATCTGGAACACACAACCTCTCACCCAACCAAAGAACTCCATCTTGGACACGAAATTCTGATAACTTGCCCTCAGCAACCTGCTGCAACATCTTCTGGATCTCTGAATCTGATCTCTGACCTTCCACAATCTTCTCTCTCAAAGACGGCTGCAGCCTCAACTGAGCCAAAGATGCCCCTAAACCTCGCAGTACAACCTCGATACCTGCCTGATCGATCTCTGCTGCCAACTCTCTTCGAGTAGTGATCAACCTTGACAAACTACTCTTCCTGCTAAGTCCATCAGCCACTACATTCGCCTTGCCTGGATGATACTTGATCTCAGGACGAATGTCTTCCAAAACTTCCAACCATCTTCTCTGACGAAGATTCAAATCCCTCTGCTGATAGATATACTTCAGACTTTTGTGGTCAGTGAACATATTGACCTTCTCACCATAGACATAATGCCTCCATAGCTTCAAGGCATAAATGATAGCTGCTAACTCCAAGTCGTGCGTCGGATAATTCTTCTCATGCGGACGCAACTGCCTCGAACCATAAGCAATGACCTTGCCCTCCTGCATCAACACACATCCCAAACCTCTGAGAGATGCATCGCTGTAGATATCATAATCTTTTCCAGCTTGCGGCAATGCTAGTATGGGTGCGGTAGTCAACCTTTCCTTTAACTCAAGGAAACTCTCCTCGCACTTATCTGTCCATACAAACGCCACACTCTTCCGGGTCAAACCTGTCAATGGAACAGCAATCTGAGAATACCCCTGAATAAACCTCCTGTAGTAACCAGCTAATCCCAAGAAGCTTCTCACTTCCTTCACTGACGTCGGCCTGGGCCAATCCCTTACTGCTTCCACTTTCTGAGGATCAGTAGCCACTCCCTCCTTAGAAAGAATGTGACCAAGAAAAGCTACCTCAGATTTCCAAAATTCACACTTCGACAATTTGGCATACAAACTGTGCTCTTGCAATGTCTGTAATACCGCTGTCAAGTGCGTAGAATGATCTTCCTCCGACTTCGAATACACCAAGATATCATCGATGAAGACCACCACGAAGGAATCAATGAATGGCCTCAACACCCGATTCATCATGTCCATGAACACTGCTGGCGCATTCGTCAACCCGAATGGCATCACCAAAAACTCATACAACCCATGACGAGTCCTGAACGCTGTCTTACTCACATCTTCCTCTTTGACTCGTACCTGATGATACCCTGACCTCAGATCAATCTTCGAAAACACCGCTGCTCCTCGAAGCCTGTCGAACAAATCGTCAATCCGCGGCAATGGATACTTGTTCTGAATAGTCACCCTATTCAACTCCCTGTAGTCAATGCACATCCTCATCGACCCATCCTTCTTCTTAACCAACAACACTGGCGCTCCCGACGGAGATGAACTCGGTCTGATAAGCCCTTTGCTCAAAAGCTCTTCAATCTGCTTCTTCACTTCATCCTGCTCTACAGGTGCCATCCTGTACGGAGCCTTGGAAATCGGCGCACTCCCCGGCTGAACATTGATGCAAAACTCCACATCTCTCTGCGGCGGTAATCCTGGAAAATCATCCAAGAACACCTGAGGAAACCTTCGAACCACCGGAATGCCCTGGACTACATCTGCAATAGACTTCTTAGATACCATTGCAGCCACCTGCGGGATCTTCTTCTTCCCTTGAAAAGTTACTGCGGGTCCACCTGGTGCTTTCACCAACACCTCCTTCTGCTTGCAATCAATCGTGGCATCATAAATAGCCATCCAATCGATGCCCACTATGACATCCACTCCCAACACTTGTAGCTCGATCAAGTCGATGCCGAACATCCTTCCACCAATCTCGATATCACAGCCCTCGTAATATCGATCCGCTACCAGCTCCTCACCTGACGGCGTTGCCACCGACAAAACTCTGCCTGGAAACAATTTAGGTTCCAAACCTAAGCCCTTTGCAAAACTTGGCGATACAAATGTATGCGATGAACCAGTGTCAAACAAAACCTTTGCTTTTATTCCATTTATTAAAACATCTCCTGTTACAATAAGAATGATACTCAATCTTAAATTATTCTGAAATAAAAGCTTTTATTCATTACACTGACTCAAAAATGAAAGAAATCAAAATTCCTGCATACCCTGAATTACATCTTCCGAGTTTCTCGCATCCTCCTCGGTCAATGCAAATACTCGCCCTTGCCTCTTCGGGAACTTGCTTCCACCCGAATCATCTTTCTTCAGTTGTGGACAATGGGGCTTTGAGTGTCCAGTCTGCCCACACTGAGAACAAACATGCTCTGCCAACTTCGGACATGCTGACCTGTAATGCCCTACTTCCTTGCAGTAGTAGCAGGTCACTCCCTGAGCTCCAGATGCCTTCTGCACCGGTCCACTGAACTTCGCCTGCTTCGCGGGGAATCCCTTCCCACTCTGGCCTGATGCTGGCCTCTTGTTCCGGTTCCAAGAATCCTGCTTCTTCTGAAACAAGTCCATATCCTCTTCAGTCATCGCTGCTCTTCTGACCAGCTTCTCGAATCTTCGGATGCCCAACGGAACCATCCTTGACCTCAAGTTCGGCCTCAAGCCCTGCTCAAACTTTTTGGCCTTCTTTGCTTCATCCATGACCAATTCTGGTGCAAACCTCGAAAGTTGAGCGAACTTCGTCTCATACTCCCGAACAGTCATGCTCCCCTGCTGGAGGTTCATGAACTCAGTCGCCTTCTTCTCCTGAACATCAAGAGGAAAGAAGCGATCTCTGAACTCCTCCAGAAAAGCTTCCCATGTCAGCTGCTGATCTCCCAAGTTCCTCTTCAATGACTCCCACCATACACCAGCATCTTTCTCCAGCTGCATCGAAGCCAACTTCACCTTGCTAGCTTCAGGAGTCTCTGACACTTCGAAGATCGTCTGCATCTTCCGAATCCAATCGTCTGCTGCTGTTGGATCAGCTTGCCCCTCAAAGACTGGCGGCCTCATCCTCTTAAAGGATTCAATCTGCTTGATGGGGTCGGCATTCACCAATCCATGACCCGCTCCATGATTGGGCGGCGGATTCTGCTGCTGCGCTTGCTGCTGCGCCACGTTGAGTGCCATCAGCGTATTCAACGTCTGATATACCTTGGCAAACTCAGCTTCAAGGTCGATCCCATTACCTCGGGAACTACCAGAACCATCCTCATTGTTGCCACCATTTCTACCTCTGGGTGCAACCATTTTGAATACTGCAAAACGAGAGTAAAGTTAGAGCAACACACTCACAAATCAAACTCAAATCAATACCCTCGGACAAACTATAACCATATCCCAAACCATAATTTCAAACCAAACATCATAATTTAATTCTATGTGATACTCACACTCTGATGTCCACACCTAGGTACTCACTCTCTAGTGTCCACACCTAGGTTGGTTGTCATACTAAGTCTATTATTATATTGAAGCGGAGCTCTGATACCAATCTCTGTAGCGCCCCAAATTTCTAATATGAGAGCTTAGAAAATAAGTGGCGAAATCCCAGCAATCCACTTCAATAGAACAATAAACACCAACAACACCACTAAAATTTTTCTTTCTTTATTACAATAATTATTACAAATCACAGCGGAAGTCTAAACATCTCAACCCAAATATTCTTTACATTTACAACTCAATAACCACACAATATGTCTTTACAAATTTTACACAAAACTAAATAGTCCAAATAGTCTCAAATGCAACATTAAGCATCCAACCTCCCACTCTAAGCAGTAACCTGCAACAAGTGAGGCTAGAGTTGAACCCTAACCCCCAAACTAAAGGGGTCAGCCATAAAAATGGTGTGAGTGGCAACTAAACAAACAAATAACATAAATGAACATAAAACATAATATCCAACAAATAATAATCAACACTAAAGCATGAAGTAACAACAAAGAATAAGGGGTGATACCAAAACCAAAGGCCAAGTGTGTGCCGAAAACAGGAAATCCAAATGCATAAAAGTGATTCTAGAAAACATCATGACCACATGCTGACAACGATGACTACTCAGAGATGAAGATAAACTATGATAATTTGCCCATGCTTGATCATTCCGGAGATTGATCCCACATCACAGGTATTTTCCCTGGATAATTCAGGAGATCATCCCACATCTAAACATAGACTCATCACCACAATAATACCCCAAAAGCGTCGCCTCGACTCCGATCATTCCGTAGTTCAATCCCACATCTCAAGATAATTACTTGGATAATTCCGGAGAAATATCTCACATCTCAGGTTAACTACCTGGATAATTCCGGAGATAGATCACACATCTCAAGTTAACTAC
This sequence comes from Hemerocallis citrina, assembly GCA_017893485.1. Classification (NCBI taxonomy): domain Eukaryota; kingdom Viridiplantae; phylum Streptophyta; class Magnoliopsida; order Asparagales; family Asphodelaceae; genus Hemerocallis; species Hemerocallis citrina. The sequence goes on along the minus strand of CM030358.1, from coordinate 97,469,249 downwards.
TTGGATAATTCAGGAGACTAATCCTACATCAAAAGTCATACTGAGGTGCATAACTCATGTTCTCATTCGTCATGACACTACTAATGCCTGTCCTTATTAGTTGGGTTGCTGAACAAATCTCCTAGAGTAGTGTACCCTACCGGACTAAAAATCTGAATAACTGAATATTTGCCTCAAAGGGCCTCAACAAATAACTGAACCAACACCGGTATACTAGGGTCACCTACCTCTAGAGACTCAAAAACAAATATCTGAACAAATTCCACTTAACAAGTGGCTCAACAAAATATTTCCAAAATCATGTTCTTAATTGAACATCTCAAAAACCAATACTTAACTGAACATCTTAAAATCAAACACTGAACAAATATCTCCACATCAAATACTGAACAATATCTCAGAATCAAGTACTAAACAAATGTCTCAAAATCAAACACTAAACAAAATATCTCCAATCAAATACAAAGATCCTTCAGGACCAGTCGACTGTACAATGGACCAGTCGACTGTCCAGAGGACATATCCCAACATTTTACGAAAATGATCTAAGGCATGACCAGTCGACTTACCAAAGAAGTCAGTCGACTGCCCCGAAAGAACTGAACAAAACCACAAGCAGAGGGTCAGTCGACTGACCACAGTCTAGGTCGACCGTCCCGAACAAATCTCAAGACTCAAAAGTACACTGTAAGCTCGTACCAGTCGACTGCACATCAGATCAGTCGACTGACGGCTACAGATCTGAACACAAAATCATCTTGAAGTTTTCTAAAGAATTACTGATCATAAAGTTAATTTATATTCGGGCAAATGAACAATTCTCAACAATCTCTATCATGGTTACATTACTCAATCAATCAATTTCTCCAATCTCATATTCTCATGATCTAAATTCTCAATTCTCCCATTAGGGTTTTCTCAACCTAACTAAATGTCTTCCTCAACACATAATCAAAATTGGTTTGCAATCACTAGATCCAGATGTTTAATATCCAAGCTTAACATAATCAGTTCTAAATTTGCTTTCTAACAACATGATCTCATAAATCAACATATCCTCAACAAATCTAAATCTTTTCTCATCATGGTCCAAATATCAAATAAAAGTTCTCATCATCCATATTGAATTAAAGATCCATGTCCTACATACAATGGGACTAACAAAGAATGGTATAATGATCACAAACAAACATAACAAAGATCTCACGTCATCTACCAATCAAAACAAACAAAACAAAGCAAAACAAACAAACCAACTCACCTGATTTGAAGAAAAGATCCACAAACTTTCTCCTTGCTAGATCCAAGAATTCTCCTCTTGTTCCTCAAAGAAATCTCAATATTCTAAATATTGTGAATGACGGCTGGGAAAGGGATTTCCCTTATATATGCCGGATTAAAATATTAGGGTTTTCACCCAATTTGCAAAATAATCCTTTTAAGAGTACATCTTACATATATAATTGTATCCTTGAAAACTAAATCAAATATAATTTAAATTAGGGTCTAATAGAAAAATATGTTTCTAAACTTCAACAAATACTGATCGGAATGCCCAGAAATTATAATTTGCATTTTAACCCTTGAAATTGTCAATTTTGCAAATAAGTCCTTCTTTTCTCAAAAATTGCAAATACGCATAATTAATTTCAGAAAAATCTGGGAAAATACTAAATAATTCTCAAATAATAAATAATGATTTTTCATAAAGAAAACTTAATTTTTCAAACTTCTAAAAAGTCATTTGCACGTGTTTTGCACGTGTACCAAAGAATAAATTTCTTAGAAAACATTTATTAAATCCTCAAAAATCATTTAAATTCATTTTCAAATAATTAAAATAATATTTGAAAATACGGGGTTCTACAGGACTTGCATGAGAGGCTGATCTGTAAGAACTTGGATAGAGTGGGCTTAAAAATAAGGGTGAAGCTTTCATGAAAAGTGCATATTTTTCATCTTCGCATAACGCAGCTCAACATTGCAGAGGACTTTGCTGACAAAGTAGATGGGTCTCTACCCCTCATCGTCTTCTCTGATGAAGACGATGCTGAGGGCATGCTCAGACGCTGCCAGATAGAGATACAGGACCTTGCCCGGCTCGGGTTTGCTGAGGAGATGTGGGTTGGCGAGGTATGCTTCAGCTGGTCAAAGGCCTGCAGCTGAGGCTCTCCCCACTCAAAGTTCCTCTTCCCACTGAGGGCCTTGAAGAAGGGGATGGATTTTTTACCCGACCTTGAGAGGAAACGCCCGATGGATGTGAGCCGAGTGGTGAGTCTCTGAACCTCCTTTACATTCTTCAGAGGGGCCATGTTTAGTATGGCCTGAATTTATTCGGGGTTTGCCTCTATTCCTTGTTGGCTTACCATAAAGCTAAGAAACATTCCTGAAGTTACGCCGAAGGCGCACTAGGATGGATTAAGCCTCATGTTATGTGCTCTGAGGACTCCGAAAGCCTCCTCAAGGTCTTTGACATGGTCCTCTCCCTTGAGGCTTTTGATGAAAATATCATCCACATATACCTCCATGTTCTGGCCAATTTGCTCCTTAAAGACACGGTTAACAAGTCTATGATATGTGGCATCAACATTCTTCAAACTGAAAGGCATGACACGATAGCTGTAGAGCCCCTGGTCTGTCGCAAAGGCCATCTTCGGGATGTCCAGAGGGAACATTCGAATATGATTGTACCCCGAAAAGGCAACCATGAAGCTGAGGAGCTCATGCCCGGATGTCGCATCGATAAGAGCATCGATGCTCAGGAGGGAAAAAGGGGTCCTTTGGGCAGACCTTATTGAGGTATGTGAAATCAATATAGATCCTCCACTTGCCACTATATTTCTTCACTATTACGACGTTGTCCAACCGCTCCAGGTAGCTGACCTCTTGAATGAAGCAGGCGGGGAGGAGTTTCTCTACCTCTTCCTTCACCGCTTGTTTCCTCTCGGGGGAAAATTTTCGGCGCCTCTGCTATACCGACTTGGAGTCCGGATGAACGCTCAACTTATGCATAATGAGGTCATCTGAGATCCCGGATATATCTGAGGGGGTCCAGGCCTCGGTTTTTCCGAACACAGCTGATGGCATCCGCTTTGAAGTTGGGGAAGGGGGGGGGGACTTTCTTTCTTGGAACCATTTAGCCGGGTCTGCTTTGGAGGAGGGAACCTCCTCCAACTCGTCTACTGGCTCGAAGCCGATGGACCTCCAATCGAAAGGGTGTTCAACTGCATCGAGAGGGAGGACTGAGCCCCCATTGTGACCGTATATCAAGTTCGAGCAGCCTATTGGTTGCCCTTGACGACCCCGATCCTAGACTTAGTGGGGAATTTCATCCTCATGGGGTAAGCCGAGAGCACTGCCTGAAGGGAAGCGAGGCCGGGGCATTCGAGAATGACATTATAAGAAGCCTTGACATTGACTATCATGAAATCCATAGCCTCGGTTCGAAAAGTTGGGGATTACTCGGTAGTAACATCTAGGGTGATGATCCCCTCGGGATATCGTGAAGGGTGTAGCCCGCAAGCTTTAACCTCTCCAGAGAGAGTTTCAACCCATCGAAGGCAGCAAGAAACAGGATATTAACCAAATTTTCGTTGTCCACCAGAATGCGGCGGACCTCGTGGTTTGTCAGGCCGAGGCTAATGACCAAGACATCACAGTGAGGAACCTGGACGCCTTCGAGGTCTTCGTCCGAGAATGAGACCGATAGCCCATGACCTCGAAGGAGAGGACAGTTGTGGACCAAATTGACTTTCTGGATGAAAGCCTTCTAGGAGGAGTTTGAGTCCCCACCCCACCCCACCACCACCACCATGGGTCCATTGTGAACACAGTGGAGGATGACCATCCTTTCAGAGTCCTGAGGTTTGGACTCTACTTCTGGACACATGTTTGCACCTCGAGGAAGAGGAGAGGCTTTGTGGCTGTCCCGAGTGAATTTAGACAAGTACCCTCTTCGGATGAGCGGTTTCATCTTTAATAGCCAGTCAGTTGTCGGTCTCGTGGCCATGATCCTCATGTCCCTTTTCTTGTTATTGTTATTGGACTGAGGGGGGTGTCAGATCACCCCCTCTTCCTCCACCTCCATGAGGATGGAGGAAACACTTGGAGTGAACTTCTCAAAGCGAGGGATCGAAGGGGGGCGCCTCTGCCCGGAGGCATCCCTCTGGGCCTTCTTCGGGGCCTCAGAACTACTGTTCATCTTCCTCTTCCCCTTGGCCGGGGATTTTTTCCAACCTCCTGGGAGCAAGGCCTCTTTAGCCCATATATACTTCTCACTTCGGAGAAGGAGGTCGGGAAAATCGGTGGGTGACTTCTTAGCCAAAAAGGCCTTCAACAGGTCATGTCGGATGTTGTACCGAAAAGCAGCGACAGCAACCCCAGCATCGAGGGAGGAGATAGATCGGGCCTCTGCCATGAATCTCTGGAGTAGTCCCGAAGGGACTCTCCATCATTTTGTTTGAGGTCAAGCAGGGAAGCACTCGTCTTCTCAGCCTTACGGATGGTCACGAAGTGAGAGAGGAAGCTCTCCTCAAGTTGGTCGAATGAGAAGGGAGTTAGGGGCAAGTCGGGAGTACCATTCTCGAGAGGGTCCCCACAGTGTAGTAGGGAATGCGCGGCAGAGGAGGGCATCTGATGCATTGTGAATCATCATGTGGGTTTTAAACCCCTTGATGTGATCAGTCGTATCCGACTCGTCGTTGTAGGTCTCAAAGGTTGAAGGCTTAAAGATCCTCGGGACTGGGGCTTCAAGGATGTGGGTGGAGATGGGGGGTTGAATTGGACGGTATTATCAGCCTGAATGCTTGTCGTCGTCTTCTATTCGGGTGAGCCAATCTTCCATCTCTTGCAGTCGCTTAAGGACTTCACCTTCACTTCCCTCGGATCGGGTCGGCCCATAAGATTCTTTGTGCTCCGTCCTTCTGGTGCAAGGATTGTCGGTGTGATAGTTGTTACAAGCCCCACCTCAGAGGTCTTAGAGGACCTCGTTCCGAAACTCCTAGAACTCCGACCCTCGTCACATGGCCTCCTTCTCCGTGACCGTTTGGGGGTCGACGGTCCCTCGGGGAGTGACTGCGCTCCTTTTCCCGACCCTAGTAGGAGTGACAGTTTCGGCTCGGAGAGTGATTCGAGAGTCCATCGTTTCCTGAGTGGTTGAGGAGATGGCAAAGGTCCGCCTCATTTTATCAATTGCCGAGGATGTTTTGGAGGTCCGAAACTGTCGAAAGGTCGCCCACCGTGTGACTGTGTAAGAGGCGCTCGAAGCTGGCCTCTGCTGATGCTCGTCTCGCGGCTGTTGCAAAGCCTGGATTGCCGGACGACTAGTAGACGAACGAGGAGGAGGAGGTGGAGGGGGGTCGACATGATGCCCCGCTGTTGTAGTCTTCTTAGCCTTGGGGGCTATCGGAGAAGATGACTATGACATAGAATCAGAGTCTGAGACTGGATCTGATATTTTCCACAGACGACGCCAATCTCATGTTGTTGTTTTTGGGTGTGAGAGCAACAGATAATGCGTTCTTTTGTTGGAGAGGGAAAGCAGATCTCAGCCACCGATCTAGTCCTGATGAGAGGCTAATATGTGGTTGGATGTTGTGAATCTGGTGGTGGTTGATCACCGGTGAACACCTGCAAAAAGCTTGAAACACTGAGAGTATTCTCAGCGATAGGCCCTTCGATGATCAAGTTAGTAAAACAGAGTTTTAAAATGGGATTAGGTGGTAAAATTGTGATTACCTGGTAACAGTGGAGGTTTGCCTGTATTTATAGGCTAGTGAAAATATGTTTGAGAAAGATTCCCAGTTGCCTAATTAGATTCCACAAACCGGAAATTGATGGGGCAGTTAATCCCTTGATTTTAGGGAATTTGATTACTGGCCATAAATGACTGATCAATTGCCTCCTGGTGGGCTGAGCAGAAATGGTGGGCATGTGGAAGACCCACGAACTGTCCTCGTGCTTGAGGCTGTTCATGAAAACATTATATTATCTCTATCAGCCTCGTGACCTGCGTTGGGATTGAACGGTGGGGATAAGACACAATTTTTTCTCCTATCAATTACTAACTGTAACAATGGATTACTAAAGAGAACTACAATAATACAAATCACCCCAAAGTGGGTAAAGTTCTCGACATTAATCGAAGTATTATTATTAATCAGTGTCTTCAATAAACTTACCCTTCTGAATATTATTCACATGCAACACACACAACTTGTTTGCCAACATCATGACCTTCAAAGAGGCCAGTAAGGGTAGATGGAGCATTCTCTATTCCCTCGGCGACATCCTCAACGCATGGCAGCTTCCCTTCCCTTCCCTTAAGTATTTGATGGCAAGCTCCAAAAACTCGGGATATGAGTGCATGTGTTGATGTTGTATAAACCCTTGCAGCCGGATTCTTTTTATTCCCATTTTCCGTCACAATGTACTGAGATACCATCCCACAAACAGCAACCCGACCATGGGCCTTCATGTTGGGGAGAACAACATCAAGCATCGTGCCTCCAACATTTTCGAAGTATATATCAATCCCATTAGAGAAATACCTGCCAAATTTAGAATATTTAATTTTGTTAGGAAAATACCTACCAATAATGTCAGATACAAACACTTCCATACTTCACTGCACTTGTAGTGAAAGTGGCAAGGTCTCGGTCTCTCACTCTTAAGTGAGAGATCATAGGTTTGATTCCGCCTTTGACGGAATCAATTTGGGTTGTTGGTGTTAGGTTTTGTGAGAAATTAACAATTGGGAATTAGGGTTAATATCTTAGATCTAAGTTGCTTGAGATATTCACCCTAGGTATCAAGATTGGAATACCTAGACTGCTATCACAAGCTAGTATTTATCTCTAAATACTGGTTTGGGTATTGGGTTATAAGCCCACAAACCCGCGTTCTAATATCCATTCAATGGTACGTTCAATACACGTGTTACTCATATGCACATGCAATATTTATATAGAGAGAATATACCAATATATCCAACAATCTCCTCCTATATTCTCAATATATAAAGTACATGATTATCTCATCAGTTCAGTATAAAACTGACTGGCTGATAGCAGTCCATAAAAAGAAAAGCATCATAAAGGTATAGTTTCATAAGAGCCAATATAATTATAAAATTGAATAGTTCAATTAAGACTAAACCAATATAATTAAATAGTTCCAAACCATATCCAATTCAGAATAGTTCACAAAGACTAAACAAACTGGAATAATCTGTCATAGTTTCAAAATCAAACAAAGCAAATAAACTTCAAGAATAAAATATGAGTTTTAAGCTCATGAACACAAGAGTCTTAAACCAAACAGAAGTTTTTACCAAGCAAGTGACTAATTTATTCTCGAAAGAGATAAACTGAAACTCTATCCTTGCACACTGCTTTATGTTTACTCCTCCATTTTGAGCAAATCATTATTTTTAAAATCTATGTTGACAGATTCAACTCCTCCATCTTTGCTAGTTTATTGAAAACAAGAATATCAAGAGACACATCTCTAAGAATTCCAACAAATTTCACAAAGTATCTAGTTCCACAAAAGAACTTAGTACAATTTATAATTAGCTTAGCAAAAATATAACGCAAGCATCACAATCAAGTATCTTTAATAAGTAATGTACATGAACTTTATAGTTTCTACACAAGAACCATACTAAGTTTCATATTGGAATGAAAAGACTGTCGTTTCAATCATGGTTTAACATTGAATCATCAAAATTGGAATGAAACATGTATCCATAAAAGACATATCATCAAAATTGGAATGATATTTAGGACAATTTAATCATCGGAAACACATCGACAAGTTTTCATGTTTCGTATTGGAATAATATGATTATTCTAAGTAAATTCCCTAGATATATAATACCATCAAAATTGGAATGACATTATATATTTGTGGAATTTATGTGGAATCATCAAAATTATCTAAAACATGTCAACTGCCTAAAATTGATGCTTAAGTTTGAACTTCTCTATGGCTCCAGTTGGATTCTAAATTTCAAAACAATTAGGATGTTAAAGCTTTTGACTCAATAGCTTTCAACTCCATTTCCTCCACAGTTTTGATAATTAGATCACTTTCAAGTCTCTTAGCAAGAACATTAGTCATACTTGTCACAATTGCACTTTATCTATGAGAAAGTTCAACTAGGCTTCTTTCAGCCTTAATGTACTCCTCTTACTATTATAGAGTGAGTTATGAGCTACAGTGCATTGTAACTTAATAGTCGCATAACAGAATTAGAGAGTTACTTAAATTTCTTAATGGATAACTAGCAACAATTTCTTCAATCCACTCAGCCTTTTCCCCTGCAGAGGATTACACATAGAGGTCTAATTTCATGGATGATAGCACAGTGCCTGTTTGCTTTTTATTTCCATAACATTTCTGTTTCTCCTAGTGTAAACACATATCTACTAGTTATCGACTTTCACTAAATTCTGAGCATCATATTGCATCAGATCAGCCATTCATTCGAAGAATGACTAGAGTAGCACAAAGCAAACTCTTGAATACCACTCAGGTATCTCAATATCCTCTTAAAGGCACTCAAATGTGTATGGAATTATTAGTGAATCTGCAGATCATACCTACCTCAAAGGCTGTCTATTCTAGTGCAGATCTTTGTATACATGAGACTGTCAATTCCTTTAGAATGATCTATATGTCTCATAGTTGCACCATCATTAGGTGTCAACCTTTTCTCATAATCATAAGGTGTTTCAAAACACACTTTCAATCACCATATCCCCACTTTTGAAACACATTTTGATTTGATGAGTTTGACTAAGAGTTATCCCTTGCCAACTGAAAACCCACCCTTATACCTATGGTGTCCACAGTACCTAGGTTTTCATGTTGAATTCTTTGGATAGCACAATTTTAACTTCATTTATAATAGAGAGGTCAATTTCAAGAACATGCATGTCAACAGAACAAGTAAATAATAGCCACTATATTTGACACACCACAAAGTTGAAGGCACTGATCTGAATTACTTGATTCATATACTAGGCTCTTTCAAAAATTTGTCAAATTATTTATTCGTTGGCTATACATGTTTTAAGAACATACAATGATTTTACTAAATTGTAAATCTTGTTCACTAAATATATTAGTTCAAAACTTTCCAGTACAAAACTGTTCAGTACAAAGCCTTTCAAATATCCTTTACGAATGAAAAAATTTTCAGTAGATGTAAGTGTAAGAAGAATACTTATTGTAGCAATATGACAAACACGTGAGTGGACATCAAATAAATCTACTCCATTTTTCTCAGTCAATCTGTTAGCTACTAAAAAGCATTAAAATTGCTACTAAACAATCAACATTAAATTTCTTCTACAAAACCCCACTTACTAACTATAGTTTTAGCCCCTGTCGGCAGATCAACTAAATTAAAGTATTATTGTATGACACAAAATCATCTCATTGTCTACTAAAAACTCTTCTTAGCTCATTTGTCATTCAGGTTTTTAAGTGTCAGTAAGGTTGGTTCTTGATTCCAACTGTGAATCATTGAACGTGTCTGTAGGACTAGATTATTTCCTACATTTAACTTTGATGAACATATCCTCAAAGAACTTTGCAAGTCTAGATTCTTCTAACACAAATTAGATAGATCCAACATCTGTCCACAGAGCTACATTCTGCACTTTCTAAGCACACAAAAATTTGTTGTAGGTCCTACTTTAGGCCTTCTAGGGTCATGTACTCTAACAAATGTATCACAACACACATTTTCATTTTAACAAAATTATTTGTGTTTTCATACCATGATTTACAAGGTGTATTCAATTTAGAGTGTTGTAACACATTAGAGATATGATTAACAACACAACATCACTCATAATTACACAAGACAAACAACAGTCAATAATATAGAATTCAACATTTCACTCAGTGTTTGATTCTAACTTTTATCAATATCGTTTAACTGTTGTAAGTAGAGTGCAGTAGAGATTATGCAAAATGCAAACTTCTCTTAAATTGTTAAAACATATTCACCACCTTTATCAAATCTGAACCCTTTATTTTTAGCATTTAACTATAATTTTTAATTCATTAAGAATAACAAGTGCATCATTCTTCATATATATGACAGATTTATATTAATCATCTACAAAAGCAATTAAATACTTCTGACCAACAATCGTCTCATCTAGTCACAAAGCTACTGAGATCACAAATATCAGAATGTATTGACTCAAGAAGTTGTGTGCTCCTAGAGACCATACTAAATGATTTTCTAGTGATCATAATCTGAGCACAACTTTCATATTTGTCATATTTAATGGAGTGTCATTTAGTAGAGTTATGGGTTTTAACAAGAACAAACAATTTAATATTTAGTTCATAGTGATTCGAAATTTCAAAACAACTTGGATAATAAAGCTTTGACTCAATAGCTTTTAACTCCACTTCCCCACAGTTTTGATAATTAGATCACATTTCCTCACAAACAATTGAATATATAGTTCTCAAATCTTAGCCAATTATGCTATGTTCAAGAACACAATTAGAACTATTATTATTAATTGTCTCATTTGTTAAACTCAACTTATACATATGATTGACAATATATGCACTTTATAAGAGTTAATACAAAATTACTCTATCACATTTTACAAGAATTATTTGCTTTCTCTAATGGTTCTAACAATGTCCACTTGCTCAAACACATTGAACGAAGAGTTCTTTCCTTTATTCGTTCTTCATCATCTTCATAACGCTAAATGAGATGATGACTAACATATTATAATTCAACTTTACACACACAGTACAATGAACAAGAATGAACAAAACGTAACTAGTAGAGTCATATTCTACATTAAGAGATGCTCTCTCCTAAGTTACAGACATTTGTTATACATTTTATACAATTTTTATTTTATTTTTAAATTTTTAGAGAAGCAAATATGTAATCTCACACAAACTGCAAACAATGGATTTGTCAAAATATCTATACACATAGTATGATAAAACACTTAACAACCCTAAACATGCTAGTTTTCTAAAGCGAGAATAACTATGATCTAAAACTCTCAATCATATGATCAAACGCACAAAACGTTAACACATTCATCACATGAAAAAATACTAAGAAAATTAGAGTAGATCATACCGACACTTCAAGTTAGAAGTGTTTTCCAAATTCGATGGAGAAGCCTGCGTAATGCAGACTTATTCAACCATGATGCATATCCATCGTCTCTAACACACAATTTGTAGGTAACTTTGAAGTTCCTACATTCATCAAATTGTTAAAGATTAGCCAATTAAACAAATTATTAGCACCATCTAATTCTAGTAACAATTTAATTTGGAGATCCAAACTTTATAGTCAAAACATATAGTTTAACTTATCAAAATAGATATTTTGTTTTAGCACATAGCCAAAACAACTGTTCAACTTGTATTTAATTAAACAAATGATTAATACAGTCTTGAACTTAACCACTTAGCATCACAGTAATTCTACAATTCAAAACATAAACTTAAAACAAATATTTTTGAATGTCCAGCACATAGCAAAATATTTAACAAAAATTTTATATGAGGAAAGTAAAGAACTTATCTTTCATCGTCTCTTCCCCTTCAAGTGATTAGAGTCAAGTCTGTTTGGGAACAAATCCGATCTATTCCGTGTTGCACCCAAAACACCGCACACCAATAGATAGACTCAATCTGAGGGATCTGATCAATCCCAAGAGCACCAAAGATCCCCTCTTCAATCCCAAACACAAAACTCCCAAACACATAAGAGCATGTCCTTAACCATAGGACTCTTTTCTTGGTCAGGATTCCTTCCTTGACCCCTAACACCAAACACCAATACTAGATCCAAAAGTGAGGCTTCACTGCAGGTGGATGTGCTCAAACCTGATTCCACCCAGGATCCGATCCCAGATCCCGAACACACAACACCGGATCTCAACCAATGAGATTATGTTTTTCGGAGTCAGATCTAAGTCAAAATCAACGTCCATCCGTGATCCCCTCCACAGACCCGAACACGAAACACCCAAAACACCCATTAGGAAAATTGGATATGACTGATCCATCTCCCGATCTCTTGTTCATGATTGCTGTGGGTGACGGCTATGGTTGGCCGCTGCGGGTGTGAGGGTTGGGGGTGTCCGCGGCCGGTGACTTACGGCGACGCCGGAGTCAGTAGCGACGGCGGTGCTCTGCAGCGGCAGTGGTGGGTGCCGGCGACGTCGACGGGATCTTCGACGAGATACAACTTCGACAATCCAATAATAGAATCCAATAAGTGTTGTGTGGGGAAGAGACAGCAGCGATCTGCAACTGCGACGGCACCGACGACGGAGGAGGCGACGTCTCTGGTCGGAGACAGTGGTGGCCCACTGTGGCGGCGAGATCCCGACAAACGGAGATCTCGACGTCGACGAGCTTCAACGATCTCTCTCTTAATCTCACAAATTGATTAAAAATATCTCAAGATTGTTAGGTTTTGTGAGAAATTAACAATTGGGAATTAAGGTTAATATCTTAGATCTAAGTTGCTTGAGATATTCACCCTAAGTATCAAGATTGGAATACCTAGACTGCTATCACAAGCCAGTATTTATCTCTAAATACTGGTTTGAGTATCGGGTTATAAGTCCACAAACCCGCGTTCCAATATCCATTCAATGGTACGTTCAATACACGTGTTACTCATATGCACATGCAATATTTATATAGAAAGAATATACCAATATATCCAACAGTTGGAATATCCCTCTCTCCCTCAATGTGAGCAGCTATGGCTCAATGCCACAAAAAACCAAAAAACAAAAAAAACCTCCATACTTTGTAAGTCCTTGACAACTGTAGAGGAGAAAGATGGACCATATAACGAATATGTTGTTTTTCTTCCATTGTGAAACAGAGAGGATTCCTTCTGCTATGAAAGATGGTTATAAGTGTATAAATTTCTCAACATAGAGTAGAAACTGATCAAGAGTTATTCATGTTATTTCCCAACTCTAGGAACTACACTTAACAGGAGTCTAAACCGATGTGGGCGCCTACTATATACCCGATTGAACGAAAATTACCAATATCATTAGAGTTGATATCCATCAGGTTTCTAAAAGCGCCTACAATTAACACCGGTACAAAATGTAAGACTAAAGAATTTATGCCATATCTTTTTGGAGCTTTGAGCAATGAACATACTGACCTTTTCAAAGCAGTACTTAGATCATGCTCCTCCTTATAGTTGAATGCATCATCGAATTCAAACTTATTCTTCAACAAATTAACCTGACTTAAACCACATGAACCACAAAGATTGATTAATTCATATTTGTAGAAGTGCAAACTTGGTGGTAATTTTATCAAAGGACAAATTTCTGAATGTGTAAAATGAAATTACCTTCACTTTAGATCCTACACTCCCAACTACATAGCATCCCATCAACTTCGCAAACTGACCAACAACTTGACCGACAGCCTCAGAAGCCGCTGACACATAAACTGTTTCTCCTTTCTTAGGAGAAGATATTTCATGAAATCCAACATAAGCTGTAAGCCCCGGCATTCCTATATACATTGCACATATAGTGAAATTCTCAAAGCATTCTAATACACAAAAGAGACATTCATGTTTACTGGTATCATTATCAACAATGTTACAGCGTAGTTGCATAAAATGAGATTTTTTTACCATGTTTACTGGTATCAAGTCATTATCAACAATGCTACAGCGTAGTTGTATAAAATGAGATTTTTATACAACATATATATCCATAACTATAAAAGTCCCTAAAGGGAGACTGGTAAATTATTTATCGCCCTATTCCATCCATCTAACTGATTTTATAATGTGAGACTATTATTCGAGCCACAACCTCAACAATCTCCATAGATTCATAGTCTCCTTCTGAGACTATATCACACACACGACTTCATGTGCCTAGTCTCCCTCTGAGACTATATCGCGCACACTACGACCCCCACTAATATCCCTACATCAGCTCATTATTTTCACCATGGACTCTGGTACCATTTGTCATCACAAAAGACCCATTTAACTTTGGCCCACACAATCTGGATGGATAGATGATAAATTATTTATCCCCCTATATGACCAAAAGGGATAAAACCCCTATTGGAGTCTAGATCTAATCTAATTTAATCATCTATCCATCTAATTGATTTTACATTGTGGGACTATTATTCGAGCCACAACCTCAACAGTACCAAGGAAAGACCTCCCATGTAAATAATCAGGGCCGACCCCCACATTCCGGCAGGTGAGGCGGCAACTTCAGGCCCCCGATTTTTTTTGCAATTTTAGAGGCCTCAAATTTGTATTCCCCTTGTAAATATAGACACGTATTTTGTGCGTAAAAAATATTGTAATTAGGTGCCCTAAAAATAATTATTTTTGCCTTTCGCCCTGGCCCCAGGAACTCAGGGCCGGCTCTGTAAATAATCAAACATTACTTAAAAGATATCTGTTAAGAGTTATAACAAAATTAGCCAAAACATAATATGTCACCCAGTTGCCTTTTATAGTAGAGAACTAATGTAAGCAGCTATTTATGTTGACAAATCTCTAATATTATAATCGAAAAAGGTCTTAGTGTCATTTGTCAATCTACCAACCCATGTGATGCACGTACATAACTAATATGAAGGATGTTTCAGGTTCGAGTCCTAATTACGTCAGAGTTTTTATATTTTTTTAAAAAAATTATTAAGACGTGCATTATCCGTGCATAACTAATATAAAAGATGATTCAGCTTTAAGGCCAGATTACGTCGAAATTTTTACTTTAAAAAATATATATATAATATTAAGACGTGCGATGCACGTGTAAATTACTAGTAGTATGATAATGAAACGAAGAGCTTTAGATTATAGAATTTAGTTTGGAACTAAAATGAGCATACATGCATTTGAAATATTGTATTATGTAGTAAGGATTGTAAATAGAATTTCACCTAACGGTCATAATTAGACAATAAAAATCAAGGCAAAACAACTGGATGACAGGATGATGAAATAAAATCCCTGTCCAAGTAAACGGAGGAAGTTATCAACATTCTGTTATCTTAAGAATAATTTGAATGAAATTGTCACGTACTTAGATGGTTAAACCATGTTTTATGAGTGTATAGGTAATATTCAATTTTAAAATTTTTTTTATTATATAAAAGATGACTAATGTCATCGCTTTATTAAATCAATTAACGAAACAAGTACATCCAACTACATATTACAAAATCCAATACTCAAAATAACAGCAAAAAGCGACAAAATAAAATAGACATATAGATCCGACCCCTATCAAATCCTGGGAAGTGTTAGAACATGAATTTCATAAAACAGAAAATGCTAACAATATTTGTGAAGAATTACAAATACAGGAAATAGAAGAACAAATCATACAGTACAATACAGAGTCGAGATTTGAATATCTTTGTCCTTAAAGCAAAATTCACCCCGTAGTGTAACGATGGTTGACGAATTGCCTCTCAGGATACAATTGTATTACCTTTCCCTGAAGAGCAGCACCTTAACTTCAGAGAGCTCAGCGAACCGGAGCTGTGTTGTATTCTCAGACTGTGACTCAGAGGTAGAAGAAAAAGAAGATTCAGAATATTTTTTGAAACTGTGTCTTCTGACAGACAAAAGTTACTGGTTTTATAGGAGACTGAGAGTAACTGAAGGGTCCATTACTCTGTAATAGCAGAGTAATGGCCCATTACTCTGTAACAGTAGAGTAATGGTTCAAAAGCGTAACTGATGAGCCATTACTCTGTTGTTACAGAGTAATGGTACCAGCAGTTACAGAATTTGAAGAGCCTCAACAGTAACTGGGGAAAAATTTGGAGCAGGGAAAAAAAAATATAAGCCGAGCCGGGCGCGCGCACGTGTGTGTGTTTGTTATTTTGGCTAGGTCCTCTCCCCACTACACGTTAGTGGTAACCCCAGGGCTACACCGTTTAGCCCATTTCTTTAGCTTATATACTAAAGAAAATCTTTCCCATCTTCCGATGTGGGATTATTCATTCGAACTGTCGAAGTTAGTACATTTCGAGTACCCAACTTTGGACCTACATTTCTCATTCATACGGAAACCATTTTTGGCAAGTGAGTACATTACGGAATAGTACTCGACGAGAGGAACGTGATCCAATCAATTTTCGGCGCCGCCGGTAGCCGGAGACCACTGGAATCCGGCCCGAAAAATATGCAAAAACTTTTTCCAATAGGAAGCTGTCACAATCTAATCTTCGTCTCCCATTCGAAGTCTCTTCTTTCCACCTGTGATGACATTCCAATCGTGAGATAGGGATAAAATTTTATGCATAAAAAATGATAATGTATGATTAATCTTATGGAAGCAAAATTCATTACGATCAAGCCACAATCCCCACATAGTTGCAGCTACTGTAATATCCCACAAATCTCTATTCTCTTTCTTAGTTCTATTTATTCTGATACTACACATCTAAAAACGATCTAGGACACACTGAACTCCCAAATCCTTAGACCACCAACTCCCAAACGCTTCTAGCTCTAGGGCAGAGGAAAAGCAAGTGATTCATATCTTCATCTTCCTGCTCACACCTAACGCAAATACTGTTCACGATCATGTTTCTTTTCTTTAGATTGGTCTTGCTTAGGATTGCGTCGTTCTTTACCAACCACAGGAACACTCTGACCTTTAGGGGAGCACCTATTGCCCAGATAATGTCAGTTTCATTATTCTGCAAACCCCCGTCATTCAACCACTTGTACATGGACTGAATTGAGAATATCGTACTTGAATTGAGATTCCAAACTCTTTCGTCTTCGATACCGTTCGTGTACTGTCCCTCCCTCCTAATAAAAGTATTCAAATTCTGAAACTGATCTAAACATCCCTGATTTAGATTTTGATGTACGTCTATAGTCAACGTTTTGTTTCGCCAGACATCTGCCACAAGGGAGTCTTTGTTGATGGTTACTGACGCAACTTCCGGGAAAAGACTAATAAGGGTGTTGTTTTTGCACCATTTATCCTTCCAAAATCTTGTCTTTTTCCCGTTCCCGATCCTGCATATGGTATTGTCATGACATATCGTCCCTACTTTGGCTACTCCTTTCCAGATTGGTGACGCTTTCCCTCTTCCTGTAGTTCCTCCGAATCGAAATTTTTTTCTCTTCTTATAGGAGTCGAAGGATTTGCTCCACCAGATATTCCTCTTATTCCTCATCTTCCACCACCACTTGCACAACAGTGCCTTGTTTATTGCCATTGGGTCTAAAACGCCCAAACCTCCAAACTCCTTTCGTTTACAAACTCTACCCCATTGAATAAGGTGTACTCCTTTCCCGTTCTCTCCCGCACCTTTCCACAGGTAATATTCAATATTGCAGTTACCCAGTGAAGTTATGATAAAAGAGTCGAATTTGTTCTATCTTTATCGGTTAAGATATCAATAAAGAATTTGCACATTTCTCCAAAGAGATGCACTTATTTCCTTCAGACAGAATCATGCTACCAATTTGTACAAGTGTTGCAACTTGCAACTCTGAGATTTATTGAATTTATTCACATCTATTTGGCCCCACATTCATCCATCAGATCTTGCGATGAAGAATAACAAGTTTCAACATCTAGCAAAAGCCGAAGAAGTAAGATACCCACCAGCCTCAATATCACCAAACCCCCTGTGATCCTCAATTGGAACGCACATTCTAAAACTTTGTACATTAGCAATTTAGAAAGGTAAACAGAGCGTTCAAATTCCTTAATAAGAATTCTAATTTGATTGTTCAATATAGTAAATCACTACACTTGAATTCACTACCCATAATCAAAGTTTGTTTATAATTACCAAGAGCATATTAATCTCATTTAATGTAATCAACAACAAATTCATTTGCAAATTGCAATCCTATTAATTCCATATTGTATATTCTATATTCTATTATGATCACCACAGGTAGTGATCCACGGATCAAAGTGATCCTTGTTCCACATAGCCTCTTACCAAGCACACCAAATTTGTTCCAACTAACTTGAACTCAGTACAGGACCTGATACAAAATAGTAAACACAACCTCAACAACTTTCATCTTCCAAACCCTAATTTTGGAATTTTAGGCAGTAGCTTTAAATAAATGAATACTAATAAATAAATAATGGAATTACCAACGACCCATGTCGGTGTCGGACTTTGCTAGTGATCCGCCACCGACGGCGAAACAACTTGCCGCTTCGGGTGGTCATAATACAGTTATGCTAAAATGCACTGTATCTTATATATCAATTCTTAGTCCTACGTATCAGTCCCTTAAAGAATATATTTCTCACGGGGGTTTATTTGCAAAGTTAGTGGTTATTTTTGTAATAAAGTCATTTTTACTAGTTTTCACAGGTGGTGCACGGGCTTAGGTGTTACAACTTAGAGCATCCACAGTCATTTGCTATTTTTTTCATTTTATCAATTTTATAGCATTTTGACCCCTGCAGTCGTTTGCTATTTTTCATATTTTGACGATTTTGCTACAGTACATTGCTATATATGAGAGCGGATATGAGAATATGCATATTATAAGGGACGGATCTTGAAGATTCTGTCCCAAATAATTTTTTTTTTAAAGAAACGGGACTCGAAGTTCCGTCCGATGAAAATTTTCAGTTTTTATGGTAAAAAAATATTTTTAAAAGAATATTTTAGTGGAAAAAAAAATTGGGCCTTGGATGGATCTTGAAGATCCGTCCATGAAAGGGGGGAAGTTAGGACGGACCCATTTCCAAAAAAAAATCACTAAAATATTCTTTTTAATTATTAAAAAAATAGCAGGAATTTTTTAAAATTGGTGGGACGGATCTTGAAGATTCGTCCGATCATAATTGTTATTTTTTTGCTATATTATAGCATTTTACCACTACAAGATCCGTCCGATCATAATTATTATTTTTTTGCTATATTATAGCATTTTACCACTGCAGCAAACTCACTTTACTATATATATAATATGCATTTAGCTATTTTTTAGCAAATCACGACCGTGGATGCTCTTACAACTCTCTATTAATACCCTATTGTAATTTCATTTCTAGGTTATGAATGATATTGATATTGAGTGTTTAGTTCTTCTTTTATCTTCTTCCTAGTTTCTTTTGTTCTTCCTTGTATTCGATCCATGGCCGCGAACATCGGCGGTGATGATAATGGTGACGACGACAGGAATCCATCGCCGATGTGGGTTGGACTCACATCAATGGTATCAGAGCAATCTCCTCTCTCACCTCTGCCATCTCCGAACCCGAATCCCCCGCCGCCAACAGACTCCTCATCACCTCATTCATTTTAAATCAGCAAGCACAGCAGCACCGGCTTCATCTCTGCCTTTCCCTCCATTCATGTCATTCTCTTTCCCTACCACATCTTCCACCACTTCACTTTTTGTTGATTCTTCCTCAAAATTTAGCAGCTCACCAAGTGTTTGATACATCCCCAAAGATGATCGGTTGCATTTCCCGGTTACTGCGAGTAGTGACCAGCATGAATCCTCCTGCGATGGAGATTCAAGAGCGTGTGCAAGGAAATCAAAGTAAACGAAGAAGAAGATAAACTAAAAACTGAGTTTCATTAATCAAAATCAAGATAATAAAGAACTGAGCTACAACTGGGGTTTTAAGAGCAGTGCTCACCCCTTGCTTTTGAGAAAAATTTGTCGTGCTGCCCCCTTTTTTGAAAATAGTGATATGCCCTTGTTTAGGACACGTCAGCAACAAACGTTATTGAGAAAAATGACATACATTATTTCGATGTCGTTCTTTCCAATAACGGCACCTGTTTGCAAAAAAAGTTTCATGTCGTTATTTGGAATAACGGCATATGTTATTTTTGAATAAAGATCGAACAGTCTCAATTGTGAGCTGAGAGAAAACTGCAAATTGAAAACAACTAATGTCGTTCTCTCAGAGAACGGCAACGATTATACTGATGTCGTTATTTTGGATAACGGCATCTGTTATATTCGTTTTGCACAGTTTCTTATAATCAAAAACTCCCCTTCTCCTTTCTCCTACCCCTTGTGATTCGTAATCTTCTCTCTCTCTCTCATCACTCCTGTTACCCACAAACCCTAGATCCCAAAATCAAAAAATTCCAACCATTCGAGTCCTCTAAAATTTCATACATCCTACCTCCTTACTCCTACTCTCATTTGCAATCTTCATCCACAACGAATTTTAAAGCTAGTGGTGGTACGGTTTAATTTGAAGGTATTATTATCTTAACCGTATGTTTGATATGCATTCCCATGTTATGCTTATTGTGAGTAGTGAATGACTTGAATATGTTTGAATTTTTATGCATAGGTATGGAATTCGATATCCCTATTTGGTTATATTTTAGGGGTGAAGTAATTAAGGATCCCAAGATTGGATATTTTTATAGTGATGTTGAACCGGTAATTATTTGGGCTCCCCCCAACTTTACGTACACAGAATTAATAGATAAGATATATGAAGTCACCAATTGGGATAGAAGTGAAATGAGTCTGAAACTCAAAGCCCATTATGCTGCTAGTAAAGGGGATGTGCAGTATTTCATGTTGGTACCCATAGACAATGACAATTCTCTGAGGTCTATGTTGCTTAGGACACTTCATCCAAGTTGTAGTTGGAATATAGTTGAGTTATATATCGATCAAACGAGGCTTCCAAATACTACACAAGTTGTTATCGAAAGTCCAAGGCCCACACGGACTTTGAAACCATCTGCAGAGTCACATGCTAGAATTTCAAATACAGACGAAGATACTAGCACAACTCCAACGGAACCTGTTTCCTCCGAATACGAGCAGGTACATCCTACGCTATTGCCACAAAATATTTTGCTAGGTGGCATGGCTATGGAAGACTTTGATAATGCCGTTGTAAATAACGACTTGGTCGAAGAGGAAGAAGATGAGGAACGCGGTCTCGAAGATGATGATGAGGAGATTGTCGTTGAAGCTCTAGTTTTTGATGTCAATGTCGATGTGCCGGTTAACAATGCCCGCATGTTGCCAAGTCAGGGCACAAGTGCAGCGATGCGTAGATCTCAATCCAATGAATGGGTGTCTCGTGCCACCATACATGAACATGGACAGTCTTCCGTTGGTTCTTTCAACTTGGATGAACTCTTCATAGGTCAAAGATTTCCAACCAAAGATGCTCTACAACATCAAGTGAAGATGTACGCCATGAAGAAACACAGAGAATTCGTGACGGTAAAATCAAATCGTTGTCTATACCATGTGAAATGTAAATACGCGCCCATCAACCATTCAGCCAAGGAGATTGCAGAAAACCCGTCACTTCAAAATATAGTTGGTTGTCCATGGTGGTTGCGTGCAATTGTTTCCAAATGCCGTAATTATTTCGTGGTAAAGAAGCTTGAAGGTGCACACACATGTTTGAATCCTACATTGACTCAGGATCACAGCAAAATTGACTCGACGGCCGTATCGACGGTCATATTGGATGTTGTGAAGGAACAACTCTCAATAACACCAAGAGCCATAATTGGAATAGTGAAGGGTAGGTTCCATTACACCATATCATATTGGAAAGCTTGGAAGGCAAAACATAAAGCAATTGAGAAACTATATGGTTCTTTTGAAAAAACGTACACTAAATTACCATATCTACTCAATGCAATTCAAGCTTCAAATTCGGGGGTGCGCCGCCATGATAGTGTGCATTCGGAAACTCATTTTTTCTACATCTCATTTCCAAACCGCATGCGATCTGTGATCTTCGTGCAGAAAAAGAACGGTAAGATCTATTTGGCCTGGATGTCCCCGTGGTCCATACGAAGTACTGGATGAAACACCCACATCATGGGAAGAAGATGGTTGTGTAGGATCTATTTTCCTATCAACAATAACAAACACTTATCAACAACAATTTTCAAAAGAGAATTTTGAAAATAAACTAAGTATAATTCATCACAAACTCCTTATTCCTCAAATCCAAGTATTGTCTGTCAACAATAACAAACTATATCTATAGTTCAGCGTATTTCATCTTTTCAACCCTCTATCCATGGTTAACTCCTTATTCCTCAAATCATTCATTACATTTTGAAAAAATGGATTTTATCCTCACGCATTGCCTTCAACTTTACTTCACCATTATGTATACATAGATCTTCAACACATTTCAACTACTTGCAATCATCATAATGACAACGAAAACACCCCCACAAAGTATCTCCATATAGTCTTTGTTTTCCTAACAACTTAAACAATTGCATCTTTTTCAACAATCCAAATTTCACATACCCTAGATCACCAACAATCCATAACTACTTTTCCAAAATTACTACTTAAATAACACAAATCTACATCACTTGTACTATACTGCCAATGCATACATCTCTCATAGATCAAAATCAACATTGCAAAAAAAAATATTAGGCATTTTCGAAACTTACCACAAATTTGGATTCCGATTGATTTGGAATTCTCAATGAGAGATTGAAGAGTAGAGTCTAAGTATAATTTATGATTGGCAATTTACAAATCACTCAAATACTTTGGATTTTCGTTTTTTTTTTTTTGGGTTTAGGGTTTTGGGAGTCGGAGAGAAGGAGAGAAGATATCATAAGGCAAAAGAAAGGAGAATGGGGTTTTTGATTATATGAAATTGTGCAAAACGAATATAACTGATGTCGTTATTCAAAATAACAGCATTAGTATAATCGTTGACGTTCTCTGAGAGAACGGCATTAGTTATTTTCAATTTGCAATTCTCTCTCAGCTCACAATTGAGACTGTTCGATCTTTAGACAAAAATAACAGATGTCGTTATTCCAAATAACGGCATGAAACTTTTTTTGCGAACAGGTGTCGTTATTGGGAAGAACGGCATCGAAATAACGTATGTCGTTTTTCTCAATAACGTTTGTTGCTGACGTGTCCTAAATAAAGGCATATCGCTAATTGTTTTGGGAAGTAGGGCAAGGCGCTAAATATTTTCAAAAAAGGGGGCAGTACGGCAAATTTTTCTGCTTTTGACTTCCAATCGTACGCCAACACGTAGCACGTGCAGCACATGTAAAAGGAAAAGGTTAACTGCTAGGCCGTCATTACGGTAAGGCGACACCCGTCACTCCTTAGTCATCCACTCATAGGTGTCCACATCGCACGTGTGTAGCCCGTGAGGAATAAATAGCGAGTGGTTATTACAAATATTACCACCACATTTACATAAAAACCCACAAAGAAAAAATAATTACTGAGGGACTAAAACTCAGAGGTTTGGACTGTTACGTAAGAAATAAGACAATGTTTTTCTTCTCTTCTCAGATACAGTCAGCAACTGTTTCAAAATATTTGAATTGTCTCCTGATTCTCTAGTAGAGAGAGAGAGTTAGTTATCCTCTCGCTCATGAAGAGATAGACTCAGTTAATCTTCTCTTGATAAAGTGACAGAGTTTGTTGGAAGTAATTACTCATCTCGTGCACAGGAGGTTTGAGTAACAACTTTGAATTAGCTTAAACTCCTCCATGTTGGACTGCTTTGACAACCCATTATTGTAGGCGGGGTCGAGTTTATGGGCTTGAGAGTGACTCAAATTGCTCCTATGGACCTGTAGTGAGAAGCTTTAAGATTCGTGCATGAATTGTACGGTATAGATTTTTATATATGTAAGTTGTTTTCGAAGAAACTCGGGTTTAAATAATGAAGGCCAACGGGTAAGTTTTGTGAAGCCAAAGACTCGGATACTGGATCCATCAACCATCTGATTTGATTGACGGCGGATGCTAGACTACTAGACTCACAGTTTTCACTATCGGAGAAGATCTCGATCCCATGAGTACTAGCGAGCAAGATTGGCAGCGGAAAAAAAAACTTTCAATTGTGCCTAGAGGAAAAGCTAAAACATTGCTTCCGTTTGTAGTATATTATAACGAATAAATTCATCGACAACCATGGGAGAACAACTCAGAAAAAATGGAAATGTTGGTAAAAAGAACAATGTGTTCATGTTGGAGTAACCCTGCCAACTATAAGGTACATGATAACTAGAAAGAGTTATTAAAGCTTCACTAATCTTTCTAGAAAATAGTATCCCCATTGTACACATGGAACTGGGGCAAAAAAAATTCCAGCATAAAATACAAGTAGCTAAAATATCTATATAATAATAATAAAATGTTATATGTTCTACTTTTTATTTACTATTTTGATATTACTAGACTTATGGAGGTAAAAACGATGTTAAGAACATTTGCAATAATAGCTTGGGAGCTCACTTTTTAATTTCTATGATTATAATAGTATCTACTTATTGACAATGGTAAGTTTTACAAAACCACCCCAGTTTAGGGGGTTTGATATGTAATACCCTGTTTTTTTTATAGGTATTAGTAGTAAGATGAAAATATAAAATGGTGTATTTAAAATGTATCTTGAATATGATAGTCCCTGTTTGTGCTCTTATGGACTTAACTAAAATAAATTAAAGAATAGGGGCTTCTTGATAATTTTACTCATCAATTATTGAGATGGAATATGGGCTTTGTGTGGGCTGTGCTCCGTGGATGGATAAGGGCTATTTTCTTTTATATCTTAAGGGCTAATGATAATTCTTATTGGATTTTGCATTTAATTAGCTTGGGAGTTGGGAAGCAAGGAAATCAATGTCGGTGGGAGTTTTATATATTAGTGCAGAACCATTGGAGAAGATATATGATGCACTCGATTTCGCATCGCCATTAAAGAACTCAAATAGAACTCAAGAACGGTGAATTAGAGAGGGAACGAAAAAAGAAGAGAGCTTGGGTTTGAGAGAAAAGCTCCAAGATGGAAGGAGAAGAAGAATCAAGAACAAGAAGAAGATAACAGAGAGAGGAGAAGAGATAGAAAGGATTTCCCAATTATTCAGACATAGCTCATAACTGAGCTGCCCACTTGTATTTATAATGTTTCATTACACGTGCTTGACATGTACATTTACTCTTTTACACATCAGTCCCTATACTTCCATTTATTTACTTCCCTAACCATTCGGGTGTGTATCAATATATCTCTAATCTCTTATCTCTAATATTATAATGGGAGAAGGTTTTAGTGTCATTCTACCAACATGAGCAACGCATGTACATAACTAATATAAAGAAGAATTTCGGTTCAACTTCTTTCTCCGTCAAAATTTTTATTTTTATTTTTTAAAATTATTAAAACGTGCATCGCACTATAAATTACTAGTATTAGGAATGAGAACAACAAACAACAGAAGATAGAGTTTAGGTTTCAGACTGAGGATGTGAAGGAGATAGACGATGAACGGATCTCAAAGCAGTAAAAGAATAGAACTCGTCCAAGTATTATTGTGAGGCTTCCATCCTCCTTCAGTAGCTTTATTATATTTAATACCAGTATTAGGCTTAATTTTAAAAAATCCCGAAGTATTGCTCAGTTTTAAAAAATTCCACTAAACTATTTTTATTTAAAAACCGCACTCAACTACGTTTTCAAAAAATCCATATCGACAGAGTTTACTTCCGTTAGGTTTTAAGTCACATGCATCGCACATGATTTTTTTTCCGGACAAAAATGCCCATCGATTAGGATCGCTAGATCTCAAAGAAAAACGTGCACCTATAATCAACGGTCTAGATATCGTCAAAGTATGATTTATTCATTTTAATTTTTTTAATTAATTTTTAATCCCGATTTATTAATTAAAAATCTCAAAAATTAATTAAAATTTTAGATTGATTAATTAAAATTTCTAAAAAATAATTATAATTTGGAAAATATGAAAATATTCCAAATAAATAATAAGAAATTAAGAATAATTATTTTTAAAAACCAAAAAAATATAAATTGGGAAATTTGATTTAAAATTTTGAAAAAAATTTGATTAAAATTGGGGAAAAAATAAAAATTGGAAAAATCTAGAAAAACACGAAAATTTCAACAACAAAAAAAATCATTAGACTTTAGAATAATGAATTAAAAATCTAGAAACTAATTATAAAAATAGGAAAATTTGATTTATAATTTTGAAAAATAATTAAAAATTGAAAAAAAAAAGTTATAAAATTTGTAGAAAATTTTCGAAAAATTCTTAAAACTTCTACAAAGATGCAACTACTTCCAAAATTTCAGTTTATGGTGTTACTTCTTCATATATTAGTAATCTCCACGTGTGATGCACAGTTTTATATCACGTGTATCGCACGTGACTTTTTTTATACAAAAAAGCTCATCGATCAGGATGGCTGAATCTCCCAAAAAAGTGCGCACCTATGATCAATGGTCCAGATGTCTTCAAAGTCTTATTTATTATTTTTAACTCTTTTTGTTAATTTTTAATTCTGATTAATTAATTAAAAATTACGAAAAAATGATTAAAATTTTAGATTAATTAATTAAAAAAATATATAAAAAAGAACTATAAATTTGGAAAATATGAAAATATTTCAAAAACTAATTAGAAAGTTAGAATAATTATTTTAAAAAACAAAACTTAATTATAAAAAATTAAAAGATAATTAAAATAGGGGGGAAAAGTGAAAATCCAGAAAAATTCTAAAAAGTTAGGACAATCCAGGAATACATGGAAAAATTACTAGAACTTCTACAAAGATGCAACTACTTCCAATAGCTCAAAAAAAATATTTTGATCTTTTAGTAACAATTATAAACGGCACTTGACTTCAATGCATTGTATCTCAAAAAACACTTTTATCTTTTTATGTTGTATCAAGAAAACAAATTTGACTATTCCGTTTTAATGAAAATCCACATTCATCTTTCATTTGTTTTTTTTTGTTTTTCAAAAAACATCACTTAACTAATCAGATTATTCAAAAAACCTCACTTAAATACTGTTTTTTAGCAGAAACCTCATCCAGTCAGGAATGTAATGTTATAAAAATTGGCCAACAATTCACACAATACTTGACATGAACAAATGATCATCGTAGAAATAAATCCTGAAGCCGGTATATACTGCAGAGTGATATGAATAAGCAGATGTAGTAGAGTTGCGTAGTTTCGGTAGAAATACAAACAACATAATACTAAAATCATGAGTATGCTTTACTCTCTCTGTTGCTGTTGATTTTCCCCTCGACCATCACTAGGCTTACAAGTGTTCATCTACATCATAACAAAAATCATGAATATACACTTTTCAAGTTAAAAATAAATAAAAACAATTAAAAACAATAAATCATACTTTGAAGATGGACCATTGATCATAGGTGCGCATTTTTCTAGGAAATCATGCGATCCTGATCGGCCGACATTTTGGTCCGAAAAAAAGTCACGTGCGATGCACGTGACATAAAACTGTGCATCATACGTGGAGATTACTAGTATATGAAGAAGCAACACCATAAACTGCGCTTTTATAAGTATTTGCATCTTTGTAGAACTTTTAGGATTTTTTTTCAGTTTTTTCTAGATTTTTCCTAATATTTTTCAATTTTTAGTCATTTTTTTTCAAAATTATAAATCAAGTTTTCCTATTTTTATAATTAACTTTTGGATTTATAATTGATTATTCTAAATTTCTAATTGTTTTTTGAATTTTTCTAGTTTTTCTAGATTTTTTGTGATTTTATTTTCAATTTGTAATCATTTTAAAAAAAAATTAAGTCAAATCTTCCGATTTTTATTATTAAATTTTGGTTTTTGACAATAATTATTCTAAATTTCTAAGTATTTTTATTATATTTCACATTTTCTGAATTTATAATTATCTTTTAGATTTTTAATTAATTAATCCGAACTTTTAATTATTTTTCGGAATTTTTAGTTAATTAATCCAAATTAAAAACAATAAATCAAACTTCGAAGAGATCTGGGCCGTTGATCATATGTGTGCGCTTTTTTGGGAGATCTAGCTATCCTAATCGGTGGGCATTTTTGTCCCAAAAAAGTCACGTGCGATACACGTGACATAAATCCATGCATCACACATGGGGATTACTAGTATATGAAGAAGAAACACCCTAGACTGAGCTTTTGAAAGTAGTTGCATCTTTGTCGAAGTTTTAGGAATTTTTTCAGTTTCTTCTACGTTTTTCCTTTAAAAAAAATTCAATTTGTAATCACTTTTTTCAAAATTATAAATCAAATTTTCCTATTTTTATAGTTAAATTTTGGATTTTTAATTAATTATTCTAAATTTTTTTCAATTTTAATCATTTTTTCAAAATTTTAAATCAAACTTCCTAACTTTTATAATTAATTTTTGTTTTTTTAAATAATAATTGTAAATTTCTAATTACTTTTTTAATTATTTTCATATTTTTCCGAATTTATAATTATTTTTAGATTTTTATTAATTAATCCAAATTTTAATTATTTTTGAAATTTTTTAATTAATTAATCTGAATTAAAATTAATTTAAAAAAATTATAAACAATAAATAATACTTTGAAGATATCTTGACCGTTGATCATAGGTGCGCGCTTTTTTTGGAGATCCAGCGATCCTGATTGATGAACATTTTGGTCCAAAAAAAAGTCATGTGCGATGCACGTGACATAAAATCTAATGGAAGTAAACTCCGTTGATGTGGGTTTTTTGAAAACACAGTTGAGAGCGGTTTTTTTTTTTAAAAGTTTGGTAGGGTTTTTTAAACCGACCAATACTTAGTGCGTTTTTTTTTTTTTAAATTAAGCCTTAGTTCATGTTACATATTTCTGCATCCGAATAAATGAATACTATATATCTTGCTTACATGTTGGATCAGACAATGTTACCTTCAATCGTTAATGATGATATGTATATGATAAAAAGATTATATACTGTTAATATTTTGGATGGTGGAACTAAGTGCCACACAGAGTTAAATGTAACATCTAGAGTCCGCGGGGTCACCTCAGACTCCAATATCCACAGTTATATGAAAAGATCAGTGATATAGTTAATCAGTTAATTCTGAAAGATAATTGTTTGTTACATACTTATAAACTTGTCTGGTCCACTACTATTGTATGGTCGAAAGTCGAAACTCACTGGGGTGTGGTTGATCACCCTTTCTTACTTTATATTTTTGCAGACATGGAAGTGAGAAATTGCAGAATTTTATTGAACGATTCAAAGAGATAGAGTATTGATTATCATTAAAGGTTGTATAATATATATTAATTTGTAAGGTGAAATTGTTGTATAATAATATTTGATTGTTTTAGAAGCTCCGTGTACTGTATTGGATGAAAAGGTTAGTAACGGTCCGATTTCAGGTCTATATTTAATTTTGGTTCGGGGCGTTATAGAATAACTAACTCACTTCTTTTATTTTCGTTATCAATGAGATCTCCTCATTAAACTTTTTATATATAACAACACACTCGTTCTGCTGTAACACCGTTATGTTTTAAGTGAAAAGTCAAAAACACAATTATCTTAACTCTTCTAATTCTGCTCATTTGGTTGTGGAATCTGCTATAACAAATAAAAATAAAAATAAAAAGGAGAAAAGATAAAACCAACAATATTTTTTTCAATATAAATTGTTTACTATAACCATCAATTATGTTGTTGATTTCTAAATCAAGGGTTAGACATGACAAATACCTAAACCTTCACGTGACTCACTCACATGACCAACATAATTGCGAAATGGGGTTTTTATGTCTTTTGTAACGGAGAGGGTCTCATTGATGACGAAAATAAAAGAGGTTGGTTAGCTGTCAATCCTCTAAAAGTGTGGTTGGTTTAGTGAAATTTACCTAGTGAAAATACAGTAGTATAATTAGCATTACCCTATAATTAAATTAAACATACTACTAAGACTATGGCCCATTTACTTTTGGTCCATAAATCCAAATGAATATCTGATAAATTAGTCTAAAGCTTATATGATGCAAAAAGATAAAATGTTTACTACAGTCTATTCGTCTAAACTAACTTAACCATCTATCCGTTGATCTCTTTTAATTTTTTATATGGGAGGCTATTATTAGGGTCAGGACCTTAATAGGGCCGGTCATGACATTAACTTGTTCAATGCATGTGCAAGACAATCTCAAAAATACAAATCACTAGAAAGGGTGAGTGGAATTTCACATCCTCCACTTCGATTTAATATTTAATAGTAAATTATACGTGCAATGCACGGTTAGTATATATAGTTTTTTAATGTAAAAATTCAGGCGTAGCATGGGCTCGAACCTAAGACCTTATTTATAATAGTTATGCACGAATATTACACATGTTGATAGATTGACAAATCATACTGAGGCCTTTTCCCATTATAATATTATAGATTAGAAGAAAAATACAAATTGCATCAAGGTACGTAGTGGCTATCTGCCTACAGAGAGCACAAAACAGAGAGAATGACACCAATTTACTAGTTCACACTCAAAGTGAGCACTGCATGCCATGAACAATATTACATAACATTACAAAAGGATCGGTAAAGAAGATTACAACCAAGATAAAAATCACAGCAAACTGTGTTGAGAACTTAATAATTAATAGCCAGTACTATTTAGATTAGACTTATATTGTTCATAATTAATATTTAAAAATCATATATAGCCATTCTCAATTTTAATCACGAGCGACAAGCACAACTTGTTTGCCAACGTTACGACCTTGAAAGAGGCCAATAAGAGCCGATGGAGCCTTCTCTATTCCCTCGGCAACATCCTCTACATAGACCAACTTCCCTTCCCTTATGTGTTTGATGGCGAACTTCAAAAATTCGGGATACTTGTGCTTGTGATCAAGTTCTATAAACCCTTGCAGCCGGATTCTTTTACCTATGATATACAACACGTTGTCAAGGGACTCCGGTCGCGTGAGATTGTACTGAGATATCATCCCACAAACAGCAATCCGACCACCAATCTTCATGTTGGCGAGAACAGCACCGAGCATTTTACCTCCAACATTTTCGAAGCATATATCAATCCCTTCAGGGAAATACCTGCCAAGTTTGGATTTTGATTGAAATTTGTAAGTGCTTGCGTTATGTGCATAATTAAGAGTCTTAATTGAAGTTACATAAAAAAAAAAAAAACTTGTCAATCCATCGACTTCAAAACTCCTAAGTTATTACTCTTAGCACGTGTAAAATATGTTAATTGGTTGAACCTAATGTACCAATATTAGAGTTGGTTAGAGATGGGTTTTGTTTTTAGAATTGAAAACAGTATACAAAGTTTTGGTTGCAACAAAATAAATTAATTTAGTTGAGCAATAAGCATACCAACCTTTTCAAAGCATCTGCGAGATCATGCTCCTCCTTATAGTTAAATGCATCGTCAAATCCAAATTTATTCTTCAATAAATCAACCTGATTTCAACCACAACAACCGCAAAATATTGATTAGATCCTAATTCGAAAAAATGCAAACTAGTCGGTATTTCTGATCATAGGAGAAACAAAATCTTGAAGCTTAAGATGTGCACGAAATGACCTTCTTTTTAGATCCTGCACTCCCAACTACATAGCATCCCATCAACTTAGCAAACTGGCCAACAATTTGACCGACGGCCCCAGAAGCCGCTGACACAAAAACTGTTTCTCCTTTCTTAGGAGAACATATTTCATGAAATCCAATATAAGCAGTATGCCCTGGCATTCCTATATATATGCATTGCACGAATATATATATATATAGTAAAATTCTCAGTGCAGTCTTAAAACACAAAAATGAAATTGATGATTACTTATATAAATTAATTATCTTTTGGCACGTTGGCACGGTGCAGTATATATCATATTTCTAATTAAGTAGAAACAGCTCAACATGAATATTGTAAAATTTTTGATGTCATGGTTGCTAAACTTAATTTACAGAATCTGTCGAGAATCATTATAGGATTAACTCAAATTTTTAGATGCCACAGTATAGCCATTTAGAGAATGATCAAAACACTTGATCACCAATCATTGGAAGCTTCTAGCAACAGCTGTTATGCTTAATCATTTAATTCTTTCGCATGCATTTTGTTGGCTTGGAGTTTATCGATCGGGTGTTTCTTTTACATTGGATTTTGGCAAATCTTATTTCGTAATTTTATTTTTTTTTTGTTTTTTAATTTATTAATTAATAAAACCAAGTATCAATCTTACCATCTTTTGTGAGTTAAAGAAAAGAAAAAGGGTCCAACTTTACCTAGGATTCCTGTGTAATAGGAAAGCGGTACATCATCAGCATCTTCGATTTTAAATAGGAATTGAGTCATTGTTATCAGGCTGTACTCTTCCCATCCCGTTAATCCACAGACCAAATCTCCCGCCTGGAAATTTGGATGACCCGAATCCACAACTTTAGCAACACCAAAGCCATCAATTACCTGGAATAAATTCGAGAAACAAGTACCCAGCAATTATATATACACAACACACTAACAAAACAGAAAACGAGCGAAAAGAAGAAGAGTGGGCTGAAGTCTTACTGATCCAGGAGTGAAGTAAACATCATAACTCTTGGTGAGAGGATTCGACATTCTGTTCCTCATGTACGGATCGCATGAAAGGTACAGATTCTTAACGAGAACTGCATTTGATCCTTCAGGTACCTTCAATCCAATGCTCGATGTTTTCAGAATCATATCATCCTCTTTAGGAAACCCAGTCACATAGTTGTTGAAGATGATCTGCTTGTTACTCACTTCATTCATCTTCATTCTTTCTTTCTTTCTTTCTTTTTCTCTTACAAATCACAGTATGATCAGATTGTGTTTATGGTAAGCGAGAGAGGGAGAGCACTTCCATTTATAGCGGGAAAGTTTGGACACAAAATCAATTATATATGCATGGTTGTTGAGATGTCAAATTGTGACCTACTGTTAACTGAGCATGGACTAAATAAGGTGGAGATGGTAGCCCTAAGTCTGATGAGAAAAGTGGCTGTTTAGATTTTCAACATGAGTAGGTGGATGTAGTTGACACATTGCAAGTAAAAAAAATTCAAACTCAGGTGGAAAAAACAGCACCATAAAATAATGTATGAGTTCCACTTACATCTATACAATATATCTTATAGAGTTGAGATTCTATAATACGTAGACAAACTGTAATTTGTAGACAGTCAACTATCTAATCTCAACTACTTATTTTAAAGTGAAATTTGTATTAACCATTAATTTACTCAACAACTACTGGCAGTTATCAAAATATTCTCAAAGTTCAAATTTATTTACAATATAATTATTCACAAAAGTTACACTCATATAAAATACAATTTAGTGTCTAAGGGTAATTTGTAAAAAATATGATAAGGATTTGGGGTGGGTAAAGGAGGTCTCAGATTCGAAGTCGTTATAACCTTTACTTAAAAAATAATATTATTAGACGTGCTTTGCACGTGCAAATTACTAGTTATATATTATGGTAAACCATTTCTCATTCAAGAATTTTTCTAATTTTTTCCTCTTAACAAAAAAAAATTAGAGCAAATATAGGAGGCAACCCCGATTCTTTCTATGTCCAAATTCTGAACTAAAATCTTATCTCTTAATCTAACCTTAAAAATCGTGCAACATTATGTAGATGTTATTAGAGAATTTTTAAAAAATTGTTTTATTATTTTCTCTTTTTTTTTAAAAATTATATGCAATTTTTTTATTTTTTAAAACTATGTATAATATATTGGACAGAGTTATATTAGTTTATTATTGCAAAAAGCACCATTTAATCACTGTGATTTGACTGTCAGACTGTTTCATTTGCTTGAACTGGTCTGCATTCCGTACGTTTAGTCAGGTCGTTTTCTCCATGACACGTATCCAAAAAAAACAGTGGCTGCAACTACCTTGTCCTAGAAGTCAATGTTTGCAATCCAAATTTATTGGGAGGCCCAAAAATAAGCATAAACATGCTACATAGAGTTCAGTGGAAGTAGCTGCAACTACCATGTCTTCCAAGTCAATGTTTGCAACCCAAATTTATTGGGAGGCCCAAAAATAGATTTTTTTCCCAAAACGACCCTTTCTTTGAAAGTTTTTCTCAAACCGAACTACTTTTTTTTTAATTCTCAAAGCGATCCACTCGGTCTTTTAAAGACCGAGTCTTGCATTTCGAAGTGCAAGACTCGGTCTTTGAAAGACCGCGCTAGTTTCTACAGTCTTGCACTTTTCGTTTTTTTTTCTTCTCTCTGTCCCTCAACGAATTTGGATTTGGTAGGTGTTGTAATACTTTTAGTTAGTTTGATTTTGTAGTTTTTTAATGTTCTGTCTCGAGTTTAGAGTAGTATGTTGTTAGTGTCTCTAGTTTTTTCAATGTTCTGTTGGGCATATGTTGAGATGATATTGTGGAGTTGTTATTGAAATTGTTGATGTGGTTGTGGATATGATATTAACAATATTGTGGAGATGTTATTGAAATTGTGGAGATGTTAATGAGATTGTTGATGTGGTTGTGGAGATGTTGGAGATGATGTGGTTGTGGAGATGTTAATGAGATTTTTGATATTGTGGAGATGTTGGATATATGGAGATGTTAATGAGTTTGTTGATATTGTGGAATTGTTAATGAGTTTCTGAAATTGTGGAGATGTTGTGGAGATGACGTGGACATGCTACCTCTGATGAGTTGGAGAAATAGACGATGAGTTGGAGAAATAGAATAGAGTAAAGTAGAGAGAGAAAGAAGAAGAAGAAAGGAGGTCTGCGCAGTTAAAACCCCTAAAGTGCAAGACTCGGTCTTTGAAAGACCGAGTCTAGTATAAACTAGCGCGGTCTTTCAAAGACCGAGTCTTGCTTTTCGAAAAATCGAAGAACAAGACTCGGTCTTTGAAAGACCGCGCTAGTTTATACTAGACTTGGTATTTCAAAGACCGTTCTAAATATAACTAGACTCGGTCTTTGAAAGACCGAGTCTTAAGTCTGTAAGCAAAATTTTGCAATCAGAGACCGAGTCTTGTTAAAATGACAACGGTCTTTGAAAGACCGAGTCTGGAGGCTGATTGAATTTTTTTGAAACTTCAAGACACTTTGAATCGAATATAATTGAAACTTAATGAATCCAAAAAACTCTCTTTGGACAATATTTAAACCTCAATCAATCATACTTTTTGAAACTAAGTGCTTAGTTCGATATAAATATTACAAACACACTAGAAAGCACATAATCAAAATTTAATTGTTTTGAGATGCTCTGTTAGTACATCGACGCTTGTTGTGTCCTTCCAAACCGCAACTTGAACATTTCATTCCCGTACCCCTGCTAGAATTATCTCTCACATGCATGTCGTTGCGTATTCTCGTAGATTTTGTGGGTAGGAGGTCGCCCTAGATTTAGGAAGATGGGTTAGAGAAATAGAATAGAGTAAAGTAGAGAGAAAGAGAAGAAGAATAAACGAGATCTGCGATATTAAAACCACAATTTCAATAACATCTCCACAATATTGTTAATATCATATCCACAACCACATCAACAATTTCAATAACATCTCTACAATATCATCTCAACATATGCCCAACAGAACATTGAAAAAACTAGAGACACTAATAACATACTACTCTAAACTCGAGACAGAACATTAAAAAACTACAAAATCAAACTAACTAAAAATATTACAACACTTACCAAATCCAAATTCGTTGAGGGATAGAGAGAAGAAGAAAAAAAAACGAAAAGTGCAAGACTCGATCTTTGAAAGACCGAGTCTAGTACAAACTAGCGCGGTCTTTCAAAGACCGAGTCTTGCTCTTCGATTTTTCGAAGTGCAAGACTCGGTCTTTGAAAGACCAAGCTAGTTTATACTAGACTCGGTCTTTCAAAGACCGAGTGGGTCGCTTTGGGAATTAAAAAAAAAGTAGATCGGTTTGGGAAAAACTTTCAAAAAAGGGTCGTTTTGGGAAAAAATTCCCCAAAAATAACCCTAAACCCTAAAAGAGGTTGATGACGAAAATAAAAGAGGTTGGTTAGCTGTCAATCTTCTAAAACTGTGGTTGGTTTAGTGAAATTTACCTAGTGAAAATACAGTAGTATAATTAGCATTACCCTATAATTAAATTAAACATACTACTAAGACTATGGCCCATTGACTTTTGGTCCATAAATCCAAATGAATATCTGATAAATTAGTGTAAAGCTTATATGAGGCAAAAAGATAAAATGTTTACTAGACCTTAATAGGGCCGGTCAAGACATTAACTTGTTGAATGCATGTGCAAGACAATCTCAAAAATACAAATCACTAGAAAGGGTTAGTGGAATTTCACATCCTCCACTTCGATTTAATATTTAACTAGTAATTTACACGTGCGATGCACGTTTTAATAATTTCAAAAAATAAAAATAAATGGGAGGATTTGAATTGGGAACCTCCTTTATAATAGTAATGGGTTGGCGAATTGGACCCTAATTCGCCAACTCATTATCCTAATTGTGCCCTATAAATACAACTCTACTGCAAACCCTAAATTGCACAATTTTCGAAACCCTAGCCGTCTAATCTCTCTTCTACTAATTCTCTCCTACTGTTCTCTTTCTCTTTCCCTGTTTTCCCGCCAAAATACCCCTCCCCTTCCGGTCATCTTCTCCGATCAACCCTCCCGGCGCTACCCTGTCGACGGCCACAGCAACCCCCCCCCCCCCAAAATCCCGAAAACCCCCCTGCACCTCCTCTTCCGACAGTCAACAGCAGAACCCAAACCCCCTTCCGATTTTCCCCTTACTCGGATTTTCGTCGACAGCACCAAAGGTGTCATCCCCTGCCTCCGTCGCGCCGTTGCCAGCCACCGCCGCCGACCACCTGTGTCGGCCAGTCCTCTTGCCATTGCTGACATCGCTGTTGTCTCTTTGTGTGCTGCTATTTTGTTGGTTCTCTTTTACACGTGGTTCGCGCATGTTTTATTGTGTGTTCGTGGGATCGTGTTGTTGCAGATTTGTGTTCGTTGCTTCGGGATTCTCATCCCATTATTCTTGGTATTCAAACTCACTGTTTATAAGGCAAGTGACCGTCCACTTGAATTGTTAATTGTATCAAATTCAAGTTTTGTAGAAACTCTTGCAAGTAGATCTCTTTATTATCGTATTATCCATTGTTCATCTCTTCGTTGGGTTTATTGAGGGTTTACACGAGCTAACCTCAATATGCTTGACATCGTGCCACTTTTGACTCTAAAATTTGGATTTTTCATGAGTGCATATAGAATTGATAATAGGGTTGTTTATAAAACCATCACACAAATAAATTATTGTAGAGACAATTGTTAGGTTGTATGTTATTTGGTCGTTTGATGATTGATTGATGATAGACTTGTATGTGTATGTGTTCTACTTTTTGTTTATCATGTTTTGGCCCTCATCATGCTAATTATATAACTTATTGACTAATAGAATTGATACCCGTCACGTTAATTAATTTATTTTCATGGAAAAATAGCCTAAAACTTGTATATTGCTTGCTGACCTGAATGTTAACTGCTATTTTCGAACTAGTAAATAATCTTAAAATGAATTACTTTCGGAATGAGAATTGTAGCCTTATCTTTCTAGTTTCCAGAACATCTTGAATTTTTGAATTCCGAGTTGTGTATAAAAAGTTATGCCCGTTTTACTACAGCTGTATTTTTATTTACAGAATTATACTTTTCAGATTTTCTTGAATTAATTGTTCCTATATAGTTGTAACCTCTGTTTTCCCAATTCTGTATTTTCTGTGTATTTTTGGTATTTTAAATTTTTGTAAATTATTTTCCCGCTTTCAAATCCTTTCTTAAAATGTATTGTCGAACCTCCTATTAAAGTTTATTTTTAATCAATAATTTTATTTGTAACTATTCACTATGATTCTCATATTGTAATACAACCCCTATTTATGTTGTGATTATTATTATTATTCTTATCTTATTATTATTATTATTACGATTATTATTATTATTGTTATTATTATTATTACCCTGGATTGATAAAGTAAAAATCTATTTATATTGTTAATTGTATTTGTAGTATTCAAATAAATTCTATATTGTAATGCAAAGTACATTTTATTATAGATTATATTTGATTGGTTATCCTAATTGTTTCTCTACTGGATTTTAAACTCAAAACCCAAATCCTATTAACTCCTATTGGATCTATTTTAATACCCGAACCCAATAACCCATTCTATATAAACCTACCCTACTACCTTAACCCTAACCCTACTAAACCCCCCTACTGTTCAACCCTATAGCCGCCAACCCCCCTACCCCCTAACTATTCACCTTCTCCCTCTCCCCTCCTTCATTGTCCCCATCGCTCCCCGAACCCTAGTCCCCTTCAACCCATTCCCAAACTCGCTCCTCCGCCATGCCTCCTCCCCATAGCACCAATGCGCCTCGACGACGCCTTTAGCCCGTCCCCATGCTTCTCCCGATGCCACTTCAGTCGGCATCTAGACAACATCGACAATAGCCTCCCACAGCACCAGCTGACAGCCGCAGTAGTCAGCACCCCCGTAGCGACCTTCCGTCGCAACGGCACTGCACCCCAGTCGCGCCGCCGCCCGTCGTCGACAGCCTCCGAGCCCATTGCTGCCTGTTGTGGTGATCAGTTGATCCTAGCCGTCTCATTAATCTTATTATCAGATCTCACCATCAGAGCGTTCTGGGTCGTCCGTTGATCTGATCATCTTGATCTCTCGATGCGGGCCATCCAATTTGATCGAGATCGAGATCCGAGCCGTTATCATCTCCATCCCAATCAATCTAAGCCATCGATCGCTTCTTGATTCATGGATCTTGGCCGTTGGATTTGCATCGATCATCATCACCACCATCATCATCATCAATATCTTAATTTTGACCGTCGGATCTCCTTTGATCATTGCAATCATCATCTTGATCTTGATCTTGATCTTCAATCTCAGCCGTCCGATCGACCAATCACACTTGATCTCGACCCTTGATCGTCTCGATCGTCTCGTTCGTTTTCTACTTGGTGAGTTAAATATTTGATCCACTTTTTGTTCTCATTCATAAATTGTCAATCATGGTATATTTACTCTTTTGGTACTCTTCTAATTCTTGTATATTTTATGTTCGATCTCGCCCGTTGGATTCACTTGATCTTCATCTTGATCACCATCTCGATCAACGAGATCTGTGCCCGATCGTGATCATTTGCTTGTCGCTGTGTCGCCGAGATTTCGATCCCGTTATTCTCAATATATCGAACGTTATCTAAAGGTAAGTCATCTTACTCGAATTGTATTGTATCATGTTCAAGATCATTTATTGAATTCCGCAAGTAGATCCATGCTGAATATTGTATATTGTTATTGTTAACCATCGTTGGGATACCACGGATTTACACGAGCGAATCCAAGTGGTAGTCTTGACTTCGTGCCGTCTTTTTGCCTCTAATGTATAGGAATCTTACATGCACCCATGCAGTTAGTTATTGAATATAAGAATAGGGAATTATTGTTACATTTCATCTCATGATATTAAACACAACTATTGTAGATTGTATATTAGGGTTGATTGTTCATGTGATTGATAATGATAAATTAGTTGATTATAATTAATAGAGTTATGCACATTATATATCTTAATACCATGTTCACATAAGAATGGCTTGTTGTGATTTATGATTGTTAAATCCTAATTCATCGTTCTTATCATTTTGATCATTTTATTCTAAAAGAATATGTTGACACCCTGAAAATTTATGCCAACTTGAACCTTGTCGTGTTGTTTCAACCTAGATAATGTCATTAAATTCAATCACTTCCTGAATATGAAACGTATCCTTAAGTGTCTAGTTGACAATAACATCTAGAATTTTTGAATTCCAATTTGTATTGCCTGAGTTATGA
Organism: Hemerocallis citrina; assembly: GCA_017893485.1. Lineage (NCBI taxonomy): Eukaryota > Viridiplantae > Streptophyta > Magnoliopsida > Asparagales > Asphodelaceae > Hemerocallis > Hemerocallis citrina. Next base: position 97,429,483 of record CM030358.1, on the reverse strand, counting down.
CCATTTTGCTACTGCTGCGCTGAAATTTCAGATTCATGTACATACCATGTTAGGCTGATATGTTAAGTGAACTAATGATCAATTATTGCCATAATAAATTCCAGATTGGTAAATAATATGCTTAGGTGATAAAAATTATTTTTACTGATTTTTACAATGATTATTTACTGCCCTTACAACTGAAATTAGTCAATATCAATAACCAGCCAGAAACGATGATCTGTAAAGAACACTGAATTTCACCTAGCTATTGTTGTCGGAATGTAGACTTTAAATATGCGTTGGAACCGAGCAGAAGTCTAGTTTCAAGAACTTCTGACGGATCCGCATTTGCTATCCTGTAGCAACAGGAATCTGATTTTGGTACAACAACCTACTGCTGTTCAGAATTTGGTTCCTATGTTGAATATTATGGAATTGAATTTATAATGTTATAATTGGTGCATTTAATTGTATAGAGTATATTGCATGATCTTAGGGTTGTTTTGTCATCTTTTCTAGTGTCCCTTATTAATCGCATTATTGTATGTTAATTGAATAAAGAATATTAATCAAGCCGGTGTTAAGAGTTGACAATGGTAGTTGATAATATAGTGATTGTACTCGGTATTGTGGGCTTTGTTCCCAAAATATTGTGTCGGCTAGTGCTATCGATTTATTGTTGGATTACTGACTGCAGTATCCCAATTCATCGTGTATTGTTTTAAGGGCCTATCGTGCCGACTATTGTTATCGTTATTGTACAAAAAATTGCTATTGTTATCATGCGAGTACATGACCTATAGAATCTACCACCTTAGTCTAAACGAAATTGATTGTATGCATGGAACCTGTAGAATGGGATGCAGTAGTATGTGCATTAGCTATGATTAAAAATGAATAATAGACTTAAGACTTTCATCACATTATCATTGCATATTGTTATCTTTATTGAACAGTGTTATTATTATTATTATCATTATTGTTATTGTTTATCGTTATCGTGATAAATCATCGTTATTGCATATTGTACTGTTATCGCCTGGTCACTGTTCAACACAATTGATTTCATCGTCCATTGTATTCATCGTTACACCGTTATTGTCATTGTGCTCTATTTCTCTACTTGCTGTTCACGACTTGCTCTAAGGATATTTTTTTTTCCACTCTAGTTGATCCAGTTACAGGTGAATAAGGAGAATTGCCAGGAGGCATTGGTAAGCAGTTCTTCTAAGATTAGAGCAGGAGCCTCTCGAGCTATTTGGTAAGTTCTTATATTCTAGATGTTGGGTTACTTTGATGTTGGTTATTTTTATGCTTAATTTCCAATGTTGTTATTTATGTGATTATTCTTTCATTGCATGCGTGGTTGATTTATTTTTTGTTTATATTATTGAGTTGGATCGGTAACAGCCTATGGATGACGCATGTCATTCGCTGGGTCGTGTCATGTGCTTGCATTCCGTATTTTTGGGAAGCGGGACGTGTAGTATTGCATGAATTAATGTATGTATGTTGTATTGCATGTTCCCAATGAGTTATTGTCACTTTTCTAACCATCATATTCATGTTATCAACCTATTACTTCCCTATTGATACCATCGTTCACCAAAATGTCCATTGATTGCATATTGTATTATTGCATTAATAAAATAATTAACAAGCCGAGGTTTAAGGGTTGACTCTAGTAGTGGATAATATAGGAACTGTACTCGGATGAGGGGCCTATGGTTCCCTATACCGTTATCTTGTGATCTTGTGTTCTTGTGATCTTGTGTTCTTATGATCTTGTGATCTTGTGATCTTGTAGCATCTTATTGATAAATTACCGTTATGAATGGAACATTGTTATCGTGCCGAGTACATGAACTATAAAACCCACTACTAAGTCTAAAACGTAGCTTGTTTGTATGTAGCAACCATGTGGTAAAAGGATTGATGCATGAAGTGCTACATTAGTTAGGATTAGTTAGGATTAAAATGTTTGAAGAAATCAAATTTGAGGGAGTGTGGTTGGAGTTGATGTGCTTTCAAAAAGAATATTCTAAGAATATTCCTTTTCAAGGCCTTCATTTTGAGGGCCTCCATTGAAGATGCTCTTAATCAAACCTAAAAAATCGTGCAGTATTATATAGATGTTTCTAGACAAAGTTTTAAAAAACAATTACTTATTTTCTTATTTTTGAACATTTTTGTGCAATATTGCACATGATTATACTAGAATATATTAACTGGAGAATTTTTTTTGGAAGCGGATTCCAACTGCTGACATCTTGCTCATCAACGAAGAGTCTTATAAGTGGACCACACTGACACTTGGATGATGGTATGTTTTATTGGGTTAAACAAATTAGCAAACTAGTTGATTGGAATGTTTGCCATTCCAATTATTTGTGCACTTGATGTGAGATGTTAATGAATAAATAATGGATGAGGTTCTGTTTGGATACAAAATCAGGATAATATAGGTAAATTTTAAGTGAAGATAGAGCTTTGTAACCTATGGATTCCATACATGTACCTCCATTTTGGTTTAAAATATATTTGGTTAGACTAAATTATAGATATCTATTATAACCTCCATTTTATTTTAAACTTTAAGCTGAAAAAAAAAACAGAGGTAACGCACTTCTAAAATATGATTAAAACATATCCAAGTTTAGATACCTAGAGGTTGATAAGTCACGTCCACTAACCTACACCTCTGTATCCAAAGAGGGTCGATTTTTTTCTGGACTAAACAAATGAACTAATTAATTGAAATCAATAAGAAGTATAGTAGTACAGTACACTAATTAAATTTTCTCTCAAAATATTCAATAGTAGGCCCATTTTCTCCATCTGATTCTTGCAAAAATACCAAGGCCTGTTAATAGTGGGTCCTAACTAAGGCATTTAAATTAAGCCCAAATTATTAGGCTTATAAAGGTCTCACCAGCTATTCAAGGCTACAGGCCCACAATCTGCTCTGCGATTTACTCCCATTTAAAAGTTCAAATTGCATTGCTTAGTCAAAAAAAATTAAAGGAAAACACAAAAATTAAAAAATTAAAAAAGTTTGCAGATACATGCCTTAGGTTAGATACTGGAATTACAATTCACAAACCTTTTATGTATTCATTCATGACCAGTCCATGCTGGAACAACTACACACAGGAATGCGCTTACTCAACTATGAAGGTATGGAAGCCACTCAGCTACAACTCTGAACTCAGTGTTACTACTATTACTCTACTACTCAGCTCATGGTGACAATCTGGACAGCCTCTTTCGCTGCCTGCGTCTTTCAAACTACCAACAACAGATTAATGTCAGCAATGAGAGTGCCTCTTAAACCTGAGGAGTTCTCACTTTAACCGCCCCTATGACATGTGGCAAATCCCCTTCAAGCCACATCATTTTTATTTTTTTGAAGACAAAGGTGGAGTATGGCCACCTGTTTTACTAGTAAAGAGTTAATAAAACAAACTCATAGTACTGAGCCAAGTATAAAACCTATAAGCCACATCATTTTTTGCCGTGATCGATTAGCGACAACCCAACGAAGACCATTTCAAGCTGCCTGAGGATTTGCTTTCTCCACATCCACCTCATTAATTATCCAGTCACTCGTAGATATAGGAAGATCATCAATCTGCATAACATCACATAGAGAGTCATTTCAGCAATGACAAAACTACCATCCACTTGACTTTATCTGAAAAGTTCAGAAATAGATATGTATGAAATAGATAAATTGCACCCACCTGACTAAAAAAACTGTTCTAAATAATGAAGAAACTAATAAATTCATGTCACAAGCAATATAAACAAAGCGTGCGAATGTTCTACTGATTTGATAATCTTACTCATTAAATTATTTGATATAGTCCTGTTAATCAACATTGGCCTATTAGCTCAGTTGGTTAGAGCGTCGTGTTAATAACGCGAAGGTCGCAGGTTCGAGACCTGCATGGGCCATTTTTTCATTTTATTTATATTTAATTGGCAAAAAGTGGTATGGAACACCCCTCATAGGATATCCTATGCACATAGTTAATAATTTGTTTATTTTTAATTGAGACAACAGTCTCATGGAATACCAATCATAAGATACTGGTATATGTACCAACATCATGTAATGCGCATGGTCGTGTGTTATCGTTAATGATGTCTGGATTTAAGGAAGAGTATCATTACGTGAATTTGGTCTTACGATGTTTTGTTACGAGGCAAGGAATCTCTTTCAAGTTAATATCTGAGGACAGTGAGCAGACTATAAGAGAATTCTTATTTTGCAGAACTGGGAGCTTTCCACCTTATAATATCTGTGTGTGATGTCTACAGTTGTAACTGCAAGATATTAGTAATATTAGCTAATATCATACTCTGGAAACTGGTACCTCTTTGTGTAAATTGTACAGATTTTATCTAAAGACTAGATTTGCCCGTGGGCACGTGCCTACGGCACGTCTTCGGAACGATACGAAACACGAAAAGCCTGTAAACAGTAAAACAGTAATTATGTAGCCCAAGTTTGAATAGTATCAATAATTAGTTGTAATTAAAAGTCCATATTTCCATTAGTATATGTTGAAAAATAATTATAAATCGGGATATAAAATCTAACTTATTAAAACTTTAAGTGTGGATTTGAAGAAATATTTATTATTTTCAAAACAACATGTGCAAAAAAAACATTAAAATTCTGAAAATCTAAATTTCTAAGTAAATATAGAAAGAATGGGAGAGAGAGATAGGGAGAGAGAGAAAGAGAGAAATATAAAAAAGTGAAGAGAGAAGAAAGAAATAGTAATAAAGTAATAAGTTTTTTAGGTTGCGTTTGGCCTATCTTTTTTTGGACTTTAAAGCTACTTCAGAAGAAAAAGTCAGAAAGTAGAGCTTTGAAATTAAAAGCTGAAGCTGTTTGGAAAGTTTATTTTTTTTCAACTTCAAAGCTACTTTTAAGTTAAAAGTTGTTTGGCATAAGATATCAATTGTAAGCTACTTTTATGCTCAATTTAAACTTTTGATTTTATTTAAGATTAAAATATAAGTTATCAAGTTACAAAAAAAATCTTTATATTACTAATAAATAAAATATTTAGAATAACCTAAAAAATACGTAATGGAGAATTTCATGTTCAATACCACATAATCTAAACTAGTGCAAATTTAGAGTTGTTAGAACATAGAAGAGAAAGGCGAATGGAGAAAGCTTCTCATTGATCAGTCACGTGAAATTTAAGAAGTAGAGTTTGCTTTTTCAGTCCAGGTAACCATCATCATCATCACCACCAACACAATCCCCTTCTCACATTCAATCTACAGAACCTTGATCGATCGAATCTCGAATTCTGGGGTTTAAGAGCTCAGATCTACTCCTCTTCCGTTTGCTTTCGATTTGATCCGATCAAATTCCATCTCAAACTGTAAGCAAGGTTTAGATTCGATGGGGATCGAAAACTACCACGTGGTGGAGCTTATCGGCGAAGGTTTCTTTTCGATAAAGTGTACAAAGGGCGGCGCAAGTACACCGGAAAGGTGCGATGTTTAGATGCATTTGCTTCGAGATTAGTGCTCTTTGATTTGGATGTGGAAGATAATGGTTGTGTTTTAAACTGTGGCGTTGAAGTTTATTCTTAAGCATGGAAAGAGCGAGAAGGATAAAAAAAAGAGAAAAGGAGAAGCCAGAAGTTAGTCTGGACGGCTTTTTTGAAAGCTCATTTTCTTCATTAAAAATAAGCTACTTCTCCTTCTATAGAGCTTTTCAAAATATGCGTTTGGCCCAACTTCTTCTTCTAAAGGAGAAGAGAAGCTAATTTTAAGCTGGGCCAAACAGTACCTTAGTTTTTTTTTTTTTGGGGAGAAGAAGGGGGGGGGGGGGGGGAGTTTGGTTTTGGGGTTTAAAATTTTGGAGGGAAAATATGTTTTGTGAGGTTTGATCTAGGCCTTTTATTTTAGGTAGGATTGATTGTAAGCCACTTGATAGCTTTCTTTGTAATTTATTATATAGATATATTAAAATTTAAAACAATAATTTAGCAAATGCCCCATTCAAAATGTGGAAACTAGCTTATAGCTCCACAATTTCAAAAACTAAAAAAAATCACTTGTTTGGACAGAACCGTTAAAATCTCCGTTAAGTGAACTCACGTGCGTCACACATGCTATGTAAAATGACCTAAATACCCATGATAAAATATATTTTAACAAATGTCCCCAATCAGAATGTGGAAATTAGCATATACCCCTACTATTTTAAAAATTGATAGTTGGGATATTTTAGCAAATGCCCCCATTCAAAATGCGGAAACTAGCATTACCCCCACTATTTCAGTGTTCAGTGTTGAAAAAAATGTGAGTGTTATGTGTTGTTAGACAGTCTGAACAACTTTCTTTCTGTACTGATGAAAACAATGTAATAGAAATAGGTTATGCGTCAGATTTTGACCTCAAAAAACACAAAAACCATCATCTATTACAATAGATTGTTGTGCATCATCATCTGTTACAACAGATTGTGTGGTCTTCTGTTCCACTCTAGAATGTGCATCTTCATTTACAATAGGTTCAACAGTAGCTTGTGTATTACCCATAGTCACAAATTCGATGTTTATAAATAATTCGACAAGATTTAATATTCAGAAATCAATAAAAATCCGGCAAATTCGGAAGAAAAAAATGGTAAAAGTTCGGGAAGAAAGAAATACAAAATTTAATGCATCTAAGTAGTTAGTACTCATCACCTATATATATATATATATATATATATATATATATATATATGAGAAATCTTCGGTTGCACACTACTTTGGTGAGCACTCCGTGAGCACTCACGAACTAGAGACCCTATGAAAAATCCGAACCGCTCATATCGTTCCATATGCCTTAGATAGCCAAACAATAAAAAATCAAGTAATTTGAAGTTCATTTGCCCATGATTTACATCATCACAAAATTGTATGGCTGAAAATTCTAACAGCTTGATGGATGGGCAAATGAACTTCAAATTACTTGATTTTTTATTGTTAGGCTATCTAAGGCATATAGAACAATATGAGCGGTTCGGATTTTTCATAGGGTCTCTAGTTCGTGACTGCTCACGGAGTGCTCACCAAAAGTAGTGTGCAACCGAAGGGGAATCTATATATATATATATATATATATATATATATATATATATATATATATATATATATATATATCCATAAATATTTCTTGTATAATTCGCTAAATACTCAAATTATTCGTGAAACATCCGTTTAATCCGTGATTTTTGTGAATAATTTGCGAACTGCGGAAATTGAATGCAAACCTGCAAATAATTCGCGAATCTGTTCAGCAATTTACTTCTTCGTAAATAATTTGAGAATTTAACGAATTATTCACGAACTTTGTTGATATGGTATTACCTGCTGTCACATTAAGTTGTGCATCACCTTCAACAACACCCCAAGTTGAGATTTGGAAACAATGCATTGATGTTGGCATTGATTATTTTTTTTGTAAAAACAACAAACACGTATTATATAGTATTCAAACCCTGTAACTGTTCTGTCCAAACTGACAGTATTTCTTGGTTTTTTTTAAATAGTGGGGTTATATGCTAAGTTTCACATTTTAAAAGATGGCATTTACTAAAATATCCCAAACATTTTTTTTTAATTGTGGGGGTATATGCTAGTTTTTACATTCTGATAGGGAGCATTTGCTAAAATACATTTTATTGTGGGTATTTAGGTCATTTTACATATCACGTGTGATGCACATGAGTTTACTTAACGGAGATTTTAACGGTTTCATCCAAACTGAGGGTATTTCTTAGTTTTTTTAAATAGTGGGGGTATATGCTAGTTTCTATATTTTGAATGGGGTCATTTTCTAAACTATCTCAAACATAAATAACATTTAATAAAAAAATTGGCAGAACCTACCCATATATACAATGTTGTCCCTCTATAATTATAATCCATTATATCAATATTCAACAGTTATTTAGTAAAGATATTGCAGAAAATATTACCTCCAATTAAACACAGTGAAAAAAATAGAACGAAACATTATATATTGAGATAAATAACAATAGGGATTAACTCGAAAGAAAGTATAACATAAGATAAGAACACATACAACATACGTGATGTAATAAGAAAGTTGGACTTCCCTCAAAATAACTGAAAATCTCCCACTATCTTTGAATCTTCACACATACTATTGCAAACAAAATAGTTGAAAATTTGTCAACAACACCAATTTTTTTAATATTGAATATTAAAAGTTAATAATATGCCATTGAAATTTGTCAACAACACCAATTAATAAGTATGGTTTTCTGCAATTATGTGACTACTAGTAATTTACACGTACAATGCACGTATTTATATAGGTATTTTTTTAAGTAAAAATTTCGGCGTTGTCTGGCATCGAACCTAAGACCACCTTTATATTAGTTATGCATGTGTCTTGCATGTGTTTGTTTGGTTACATGCACGTGTTTGTTTGGTTACACAACCCCAACTCTCCCATTAAAAAATTAGAGGTTTGAATAATAATATTACTTTTATTATTTATCTAATTGAACATAGTGAAGTGAAGAAAAATGGATAGACACATTACATATTGAGATAAATAACATTATGGATTATTTCAGGTGAATGTATAACATAAGATAAGAACACATACAATATACCTAATGTTATGAAGAAGTCCTGAATTGCCTCAAAATAATTAGAAATCTCCCAATATACACCAATAGAAAATAAAGCTACTAACTCTAAGTAGGTAAACATAGATGCCATGTGATGAAGCTATAGGATTTTCACATACACCGATAGGATTTGCAGTAGCATGTTTCTCTCCATCTAATGAAATATCGAACTCGGAGAAAAAATTAGTCTGTGATGAGTGATGATTAGTTATTTCTTATGTATGTCAAAGATATCTAAGTGGTTTTTCTTCAGATTTGCTACTAATAGGGAATGTAGCAAAAAAAATATTTTTTTTATGTTAAACATGAAAAATGAAATTTTTGTCCTTCAACTACTAGAACTTTTCCAAAATGACCCACTTTTGAAAGTATATACCAAACTGACCCACTTTTGAAAGTATGTACCAAAATGACCCACTCGTTGTCTCAGATAGCGAGTTTGGTGAAAATACTCTTGCTGCTTGAGATAGCGAGTGTAGGCTTAGGTGTTTGGAGAAAAAAATTGAAGAAAAAAGATCAAAGTAAGACTCGCTGTTTGAAACAGCGAAAGTAGTTGTACTACACTCGCTATTTGAGATAGCGAGCCTGACTTCGATTTTTTTTTGTTAAATTGACCTATAAAAAAAATTCAAAGTCAGACTCGCTATCTAAAAAAATGAGTGTAGTATAACTACGCTCGCTGTTTGAGACATCTAGTCTTACTTTGATATTTTTTCTTCAAAAATTTTCTCCAAGTAGTAGAGAAACACCTAAGCCTATACTCGTCATCTCAAACAGCGAGGGTATTTTCACCAAACTCGCAGCGAGAGTATTTTCACAAAACTCGTTATGTCGGGTGTTTGGAGAGAAAAAATTGAAGAAAAAATATCAAAGTAAGATTCGCTATTTGAAACAACGAGCGTAGTTGTACTACACTCGTTTGAGATAGTGAGCCTAAATTTTATTTTATTTTATTTTATTTTATTTTATTTTTGTTAATTGAACTACAAAAAAATGTCAAAGTCAGGCTCGCTATTTGAAACAACGAGTCTTACTTTGATATTTTTTCATTAAGTTTTTTCTTTAAGTTGTGGAGAAACACCTAAAGCCTCACTCGCTATCTCAAACAGCGAGGATATTTTCACCAAACTCGCTATCTAATTTTGGTAAATACTTTCGAAAGTGGGTCAGTTTGGTAAATACTTTAAAAAAGTGGTTCATTTTGGTAAAAAATTCCAGCAACTAATAGGGATTTTGATTGGAAAAAAATTTTAAAAGTGTAATATATATATTGTGCACAAGCAGTGAATGGAAAGCAACACATAATTGAATGACAAAAATTTCATATTTAATACATAGTTTCATCCAAAACAAAGTGTCATCCGTTTAACATCAGCATCATAACATCAAACAAGAAGTGTTCAATAATTTTTTTTTGAGGTAAAGACGTGTTCAATATTGCTTTTTAAGCTACAATTGTTAGAATTTCAAGCTATACACAAAAAGAATATAAAGTTACTAACTCTAAGTTGGTAAACATAGTGTGATGAAGCTATAGGATTTTCAGTAGCATGTTTTTGTCCATCTGATGAAATGTCGAACTTGGAGAAAAAAATTGTATGTGATGAGTGATGATTAGTTGTTTATTATGTATGTCAAAGATATATATCTAAGTGGCTTATCGTCAGATTTGCTACTAATATGGAATGTAACAAAAAAATTATTCTTTCTTTTCATCAACAGTCCAAACAGTTGTCAGCAACGCAAAAAATATATTGCTGCTAGACCACGAAAAGAATAGGAGCACAAACAAAATGCATGTTAATAGATATATAGTGCATAAGAAGTGAATGGAAAGCAACACATAGTTGAAGTACAAATATTTCATGTTTAATACATAGTTTCATCCAAAACAAAGTGCCACCTGTTGAACATCAGCATCATAACATCAAACAAAAAAGTGTTGGATATTGCTTTTTAAGCTACAAATGTCAGAAATTCAAAATAAACACCAATAGAAAATAAAGTTACTAACTCTATGTTGGTAAACATAGCTGCCATGTGATGAAGCTATAGGATTTTCACATACACTAATAGAATTTTCAGTAGCATGTTTCTCTCCATTTGATGAAATGTCAAACTCGGATATAAAAATAGTATGTGATGAGTGATGAGGAGTTGTTTATTATGCATGTAAAAGATATATAAGTGACTTTTGTTCATATTTGCTACTAACAGAATTTGTATCTTTAGGTAACAAAAAAATGAATTTTCTTTTCTTTTCATCTACAGTCCATACAAATGCCAGCAACACAAAAATATATTGTTGGTCAAAAGTATAGGAGCACAGTCAAAATGCATTTTATCGAAAACTATATCTCATTGACCAGAGGAAACCCAACTCTTCTAGTGTAAACCTAATCAATCCAGTAAATAGGAATTCTCAGAATGCAAATTAGGAACGACCATCTGCAACATACATCTGCAACAGATCCCAGCAATGCAAAAAATATATTGTTGGTCGACCTCGAAAAGTATAGGAGCACAGACAAAATGCATTTTATTGGAAACTATATCTCATCAACCAGAGGAAACCCAACTCTTCTAGTGTAAACCTAGTCAATCCAGTAAATAAGAATTCTCAAAATTCTTACCTCATGTAAATACAAATTAGGAACAACCATCTGCAACATACAAATAACTACGAACCCAAAGGAATCATAATTTTAATCTCTTAACCTCAATTTCTTACTGGTATGACTCTACTCCTCATTATACTACCAAAGTATTACCAACATTCAGTGCTAGACTACCACTCAAACAAATTCCAAAACAAATTCCAAAAAATTCAAAAAAACCTACCCTTAAACTACAGAATAGTTCACAAAGATAAGATTTTGATACCAATTTCATACAACATGTTGATCAAACTTTCAAGAATAAGTTAATTCTAAACGAAAATTGGGGAAACGTGGGTAATATAAGGTTTTAGGATAATACACAAAGAAGAAGCATATGAACTTTAACCTCCATCTCTTACTGGTACGACTCTACTCCCCATGATACTACAAAAAATATTATTACCTAAAGCTTTGGTAATCTACCTAGTGTACATTGGAGTAGATCTTGCAATTTGAGCAGAGGAGACGGCGAGGTGCGGGGTTCATCGGAGGAGGCAGGCCCGGCCCAGGGGCAAGCCCAGCAAGCCCCTGGGCTTGGGCAACCCCCCACTAATGGGGCAACAAAATTGTTAAAAATATATATATATATATATATATATATATATATATATATATATATATATATATATAGTAAAATAAAATTTTTTAAGGGCCTATGTGTAAAATTTGATTATTTTTTTAACTCTTCTCTTTCTCTCTTTCTTTCTCTTCTTCTTCCGGTTCCCCATTTTCTTTCTTTTTTTTTTCTTTCTCCTTCTCCATCAAAAACTCAAATTCCTCCACTGCTACTTCGCTTCTCCACCATACGAGTATACGACTAGTATCCAACTGTAGTCTGTAGCTCCACCGAAGCTCTGACGGGCGACGGGCGACGACTCGCCCTTTCCATCAAAACCCTAAACATAACCATTGCCCTAATCGAAACCCTAAGTCCTTAATCTTCTTCGGCTCTTCCTCTCCAGTCCCCATCAAAGGTATTATATATACTTTTTTTCTTTTTGTCTTCTTCTTTCAATTTAATGTGATTTACTGTGAATTTTGATTCACTGTGAATGTGATGTACTGGGAAACTATCAACTTCAACTTGAAAATATAGAATGAAATATGGACTATTAATAATTGTGTAGATGTCTTGATAGAAATATAGAATGAATATAGAATGAAATTGGTGGAAATATGAAATTATGTAAATGTCTTGATATGGCAAACAACCGAACAATATATGTTAAAAGGGTATTGAAGTTCATCATTGGTGGATGTTAAATTTCTTTTAAATGGGTTATATAAGGATGTTAAAATGGTTTATTTGTAGTACCTGCTATCTGATAGAAATATTCATTTTGTACGATAAGAAACATTCACAGAGAGCATGAAAAAAAGATTAATCTGTATATGTAAACATCGCACATCTATTTAGAAATTTAAATTTGAAAATCAAGATGCACGACAAGCATGGTCATCGAACCTGAAGCATCAATATCAGAACTCCAGCAAGAACCTTTTTGATTGTTTACAAGCAATGATTTTGTAATCAGCATAATGGTATGATTGTTTACAAAAGAAAATGATTGTTTATTCACTTTTGCAGAAAAACAGTTTCGAGCAGTTCTGCATAAATTATGCTAATGAAAGGTTGCAGCAACATTTTAATCACCATTTATTTAAGTTGGAACAAGAGGTAACTTTCGGGTATTTATGATTGATCATTTATGTCATCTATATCTAATATTGTGACACTGTTATGATTTCTTATTCTAGGAATATCTTAATGACGGCATAGACTGGAACAAAGTTGATTTTGAAGACAACCAGGATTGTCTGAATCTTTTCGAGAAAGTACGTATATTTATCCAGGATAATGTTGTAGTTTCTGATAGTTTTTTTAGAAAAGATGTTTAGTCATCAAAATAAAAATATCAGGAGAATTTTTTTTTCTTTGCTTCCTACTGCCAGCATATTTAAATATATTCATGTTTTATCACAAGCATGGACTATTGTAAAATTATATATTCATGTCTACAAGATTTCTGATCTCATATAAGGTTAGTGTTTGGATTGAAAATTCCTCAAATACAGGATATGCCATATAATGCCCTGATGTTACCCATATTGACATTTCAGTCTCCTACATTGACATTTCAGTCTCCTAACTGTAACCCATATCATGCCCTGCTGTCAGATCCCTATCCCTTGTTCATATCTTTCATTTTTTCAGTAAAGCTTGTACTTGTTTTATTCAACAGAGTTACTATTGCTTTATAATTTTTTTGAGTAATAAATTTTTGCTTTATAATTAGTCTCTAATATTTGATATTTATGCAGAAACCTTTAGGACTGTTGTCTTTGTTGGATGAGGAGTCGACATTTCCAAATGGTACTGATCTGACATTTGCTAACATGCTTAAGCAGCATCTATAATCTAATTCGTGCTTCAGAGGAGAAAGAGGGAAGGGCTTTTGTGTTAGCCATTATGCAGGGGAGGTTAGTGATGGGATTCTTTACAATCCTTCTGTAGCTTCTATTTTAGCTGATTCGACTTTCCTTTTGTGATCAGGTTGTGTATATGACACTTCAGGGTTTCTGGAGAAGAATAGAGATTCATTACACATGGATTCTATTCAACTCCTGGCTTCTTGCAAATGTCGTCTTCCTAAAATATTTGCATCAAAGATGCTTACTCAATCTGAGAATGCAGCAAATAGTCTGTATAGATCCAGTGGAGTAGATTCGCAGAAGCTGAGTGTTGCAACAAAGTTTAAGGTAAGGTAATTTCATCATCATTTATTGTCGATCATCATCACTATCAAAGATTGGTAATTGAGCACAACTCCAAGAAAAAAGATGCCAATTGTTGCATTGTTTAAATCACATCCCCTTCTTTTATTTAGTGTTAAATTTCCTGGCTAAGAACCATATACAAGAGAGTAAGGTAATCCAAAATGACTATATTGTAATTCCCCTCCATTACAATATAATGTATAAGAGAAATAGAAATAAGAGAAAAGATGATAGTTTCTGTGATCTATGCCCAAGGTCTTTTCACATAGGTAAATCTTAGTTTGCTAAATGTTCTATAGCTTTGGAGATTACAAAATTTTCAGTTCCTAGATTGATTTTTATTTTAAATTATGAAATATTTTTGCATAAATTGCTTTCCATGGCTTAGTATACATTTGGTGTTTTCCATGGCTTTGCGAAAATTTATTTTATTTGCTTTTACTTTTACCTTTTGTTGTTTTATTAAAAAAATTACTAAGGGGCAACAAAATATGAGCTTGCCTAGGGCAACCCGCATCTCCGTGCCGGCCCTGGGAGGAGGCATCAGGAAGGCAGGGATGCGGCGAGGTGCGTCAGAAGCGGCGTCGGGTAGTTGGCGGGGTGCGGGGTTCGTCGGAGGTGGCATCAGGAACGGCAGGGATGAGGTGAGGTGAGTCAGAAGTGGCGTCGGGTAGAACGAGGATGTGCACGTGGGAAGTGGGTGGCAGTGGCGGTGGTGGTGGCGGCGCAGTGTGTGTTGGAGGTGGTGTCCGGAAGGGATAAGAAGATGAGATTTTGAAAGTGGGATGAGAAGATAGAAGATGATGAGTTTTTGTTTTTTTTGTTTTTTTTTTCGTTTTCTGTAAATTGAGTATACATGTTAGCATGTGTTAATTAGTCCCTACTTTGGCTCTCATTTCTTTATTTCAAAATGGAGCAATGAAAGAGGGGGTATGCCTATTTGTATAATATATATTATAATTATAATTATAATTATAATTATAATTATACCTGAAAGTTTTATCCCCCCCCCCCCCCCCCCCCCCCCCGTTCGAAATGAATTATGAAGAAACATTATTCTTCATATCATTGTTTATGAGTAAAAGAGCTTGGATTTGGTTTCATTGAAAGAGTACTATAGCACTTTATTACCAATTCGTTTTCCAGCCAAAATGAGAGGAAAATTACTATCAATAATGATACACCCACAATATTTTTCTTTACAGCCTTAGGTGACACAATACTATTAGAAGTTATTGTATAGTATATTGTAGAAACATTCAGTAGTATTGTGCCACCTAGGGATGGTTTGTTTTGTTGAAAAAGCACTGCTGGAAATCAATTCCTTAGGGGTAACACTTTTTTATAGCTTTGTTTAGGAGTAAAAGGGTTTGGATTTGGTTTTCCCGCTGGAATACTGTATCACTTTTAAGCCAAAAATGTTTTCAAGCCAAAATGAGAGGAAAAGAGAGTGAGAACACTATTCATAAAGATTTTAAATTATTTTCGCTTTTTAGATTTTTTTTTATCTGCCAATTTTTGAAACTATTTGCACTTATAGGACAGATGCCAAAGTATTTGCATTTTTGGACTCAACAACTAAACTCAATGTTCCCAACGACGAGTTTAGTTATTTCACCCTCGATGTTTGGGACACGGCATGTTTAGTGCTAATTTTTTGAGAAACTCGTTGTTCCCAGTGGCGAGTTTAGTTCAAAATTTTCAAAGAAGACTCGCCGTTTCAAACGGCAATGACATTTATACTAGACTCGTTGTTGAGCGAGTTTAGTTAAAAAAATTTAATGAAGATTCGTCGTTCCCAATGACGATGACATTTACACTAGACTCGCTATTGGGAACGATGAGTTTAGTTTTTTTTAAAATTCTACGGAGTTTTTTTTGAAAATTCACTAAGTCCAGCAAAATGTTTCACTCTCTATAAAATTTTCTACATCCTCGCCGTTCCCAACAGCGAGTTTAGTATAAATGTCATCGTCGTTGGGAACGACGAGTCTTTTTTGAAAATTTTGAACTAAACTCGCTCTTTCCAACAATGAGTCTAGTATAAATGTCATCGCCATTGGGAACGGTGAGTCTTCATTGAAAATTTAGAACTGAACTCGTCGTTGGGAATGACGAGTTTCTCAAAAAATTAGCACTAAACTCGCCGTGTCCCAACGGCGAGCATGAAACAACTAAACTCGTCGTTGGGAACGGCAAGTTTAGTTGTTGAGACATGAGCGCAAATACTTTGACAACTGTCTTCTTTGTGTTGATATTTTATATACACTTATGAACATGCATAAAACATTAATAACAACCTAAAACAAGTTTATATGAATCTAGATCTTAATCATGTTGCAAAAGTGCTTTAATATAAAATCCTAAATTATGAAACTATAGATCTTTGCTAAATCAAAAGAAGAAGAACATTAAAAGCGGAAGCATTAACCTGAAGCCATTGATGGAGATTACGCAGAGGGTTTGGATCTTCCTATATGATACGCATTTCTATGAGAGGTCGTCTCTCTATTCTTCTGTTGATGGGATGACAGATGGAATAAGAAGATGCGTATATATAGGGGACCATAACCCTAATTGATAATTATTTATTTCCAATTTTGCCCATCACAAAATAAGAAATTTACTTTACGGTCTCTACACGTGTTATATCACACTTTAAATTATATACTTTTAACCCATTACTTAATCTTGATTAGATCACTTTAATTTGGGTTAAACTTTAGAATAGCAATTATACATTTAGTCACATATGTGAGCCCATATAGATTATTTTCCAACAATCTCCCACTTGGGCCACATATGTTACTCCTTATAAATGTACATACTTTATGAGCTCAAAATTTTGCTATTATAACCAAAAGCATAGCCAAACAATCTCGTCCATTAATCATGTAAATATAGGATCAAAGCAATTTTCGTTACATTTATTGTAACTAAATTCATCAATGGTCACATATATCAACATAATCAAATGACATAGATCAAGTGTGAATGTGTAGCATGAAAATTTCATGCAATGTGATCTATACACATGCCTATTTCCAACTGGTCCTCTTTAAAACTTAAGTGAGGTCAGAACCAAAACATGACAAATGAGTGAGAAAACTGAATTCTTTATTTCTGATCAGAAAATAACCAAATGTATAAATATCTCGCACAAACATAATGCAAACAAAACACAAACTCCCACTAAATCATGATATCCTCAAATAATACAACACTCATATGAGCAGTATGCTCATAAAAGACCTTGGGTGGTAATCCCTTTGTGAGCGGATCCGCTATCATGGAGTTTGTCCCAATGTGCTCTATAGACATCTGTCCACTTTGCACTCTTTCTTTCACAACTAGGAACTTTATGTCAATATGTTTCGACTTGGTCGAACTCCTGTTGTTGTTGGAATACATCACTGCTGACTTATTGTCACAAAATAACTTAAATGGTCTTTCTATATTCTCCAAAATGCACAGCCCAGTGACAAAATTTCGCAGCCATATTCTATGATTCTATGCCTCATAGCATGCTACATACTTCGCTGCCATAGTGAAAGAAGCTATAAGTGTCTGTTTGGCACTTTTCCAGGATATAGCTCCTCCAGTTAACAGATAAATATAGCCTGATGTAGACTTTTGCTATATTGGCACCCTAGTGAAATCAGAATCAGAATACCTTACGACCTCCAAATGATCTGATTTCCTATATGTGAGCATGTAGTCTTTTGTTCTCTGAAGATACCTCATGACCGTCTTGGATGCTATCCAATGGTCCATACCAGGTTTTCTTAAATACCTGCCTAACATCCCAACAATGTACACAATATCCGGACGCATACATACTTGAGCATACATTAGACTCCCAATAGCCGATGTATAAGGAATCTTTTGTATTTCCTGAATTTCAAGGTTACTTTTGGAACACTGATTGAGACTAAATTTGTCTCCTTTAGCAACAGGGGTATCCCCTGGTCTACAATATTGCAAGCCAAACCTTTTGAGTACTTTATCGATGTATCCCTTTTGTGATAATCCTAGAGTACCTCGAGAACGATCTCGATGTATCTGAATTCTTAATACAAAAGAGACATCCCCAAGATCCTTCATCTCAAAATGCTTGGACAGAAACCTTTCAGTTTCATGCAATAAATTTATATCATTAGTGGCAAGCAATAAATCTATATCATTAGTGGCAAGCAATATGTCATCGACATATAAAACTAGGAATATATGCTTACTCCCACTGAACTTGTGATACACACAATCATCAACTACATTCATCTTAAAACCAAATGAGATAATTACTTGATGAAACTTGTGGTACCATTGACGAGGAGCTTGCTTGAGTCCATAGATGGATTTTGTCAATTTGCAAACCATATTCTTAAGCTAGAATATAATAAACTGGTTTGAATACCTATTTCTTCATTAAAATCATTGGTCATTTCATAAATATCTGATTAATACTACCCCTTTTGATCAGAATGCTATATTTAACTCCAAACCGGAACTAAACTTTAGAACAGAGAATGCAACACCATAAGAACATATTTTGGATTGTGGCGACCATGACTAAGCTTTCTCGAAGTAAATAACAAATCTGTTCATAACACCTAACATTAAGAATTTTGGCACCTAATCTTTTAATTTTGATCTGTTTTTCCTTTATGCAGTCTACATAGACATCACAGTCTGTGAAGTCCTGGGATTCCAAAATGTCATCAGACACAAGACGCTCAACTCTACCTTTTGAGATATGACCTAAGCACTCATGCCATAATGACGCCGAATTTTTTTTATTTAATTTATGTTTAGTACCACGTAACTCTACATGCAAGGTTTCATTATCTGATGCAATTGTTTAAAATAAATAAAGGTTGTCATAAGCATTCAAATAACCAGTTCCAACAATATTCGAATTTAAAGACAAACTAAATTGATAGTTTCCAAATGAACAATAATAACCAAATTTGTCCAACAAAGAAACATAAATTAAATTTTGTCTAAAGGACGGAATAACAAAAGTGTCTTTCAAATCCAAATAAGAAACCAGTTCCTAATAACAACCAAAAATGCCCAATTGCTTCCACTTCTACCGATTATCGCCCACGAAGATGTGTCTTTCACCATCATTTGGCTTCCGGCAGCTCAGGCAACCCTGCATAGAAACACTTATGTGAGTAGTAGTACCAGAATCTATCCACCAAGTGTTTCTAGGTACTGAAGATAAATTAACTTCAGAACAGACCAAAGTAAAAAACATACATTTCTTTGCACGCCATGCGTGATATTTAGTACATTTCTTCTTCATATGTCCAGGCTTGTTACAAAAGAAATAACTCTCTGTATCCTTATGTTTTTTCTTTTGAGCTGGATCCTTAGTTTTTTCATCCTCAGATTTTCTCTTCTTGCCCTTATCCTTAGAGGCTTTAGCCAAATGAGCACTTTCAGTCTTATCTTGTTTCAACCTTTCTTCCTCTTGCACATAGTGAGAAATGAGCTCATTTAGAGTCCATTTTTCCTTTTGACAGTTATAACTGATTTTGAATTGATTAAACTGTGCAGGAAGTGATACCAAAACCATAAGCACAAGCAAGTCCTCAGAAAATTCAAGCTTGAGTGCCTTAAGTCTTGAAACAACATAATACATTTCTATAATGTACTCCCTTACATTTCCTCGACCCTTATACTTCATAGACATCAAAGAAGTCAGAAGTGTAGTCATTTCAACCTTATCGTTTTTAGCAAAACGTTTCTCAATTTGATCGAGGAAATCTTTGGCCTTAGTAATCCCATCGGATTCTGTGCCCCTAAAGGCTTCTGGAATGTTGTGTTGCATAATCATTAAACTCATGCGATTTGAACGATCCCATCTCTCAAATACCTTTTTATCATCAGGAGTGCTTTTCGCAGTGAGAGATGGAGGTTGTTCTTTCCTTAATGCATGGTCTAATTCCATACAGCCAAGAGTTATCAGTAGGGTCCCTTTCCATTCCTTGAAATTTGTCCCATTAAGCATGGGAATAGAATTGATGTTAGCAGTTATTGAGGCAGCAGAAGATACATTAGCTGAATATAGAACAAAAAAAATAAACAAAATAAGCTCACATAAGAATCTATATAAAACAATAAATTCAAATAATGGTTAATCCCATCTCAAGATACCAGGCAAAACGTTAATATCAAGTCTTTGGACAGTAACATTAACTGTAAGCGGTACTCTTGTTGTAGTAATCAAATATTGACAATAAATCCTGTCAAATAATAAGTCATTCTTTGGACTGACTTATTGTTCACATGGAATACCTTATAACTGTCACATATTTATTACCACAGATGTGTATGAAATTCGGCCAAATATCAACTTACCTTTAGGCCAGTTAATAAACGCATGAATTACAAACACACAATCATCTTGATATTTTAAATAAATTAATCTACACAAAAGAGGTCACTTTGGCAACATTTTGTTTCAATTAAACTATTCAAAATATTAGACATTCATAAGAAAAACCAAAACCAAAACCAAAATTTGAATTTAATTGTTTTCCAAAATTTTATCTTTTCCTTAATATCATAATTTTACATTATTTGTAGATGGATAATGTTAAGATAAAATCTATTTAAAATGATAACAAAACCATAACTGAACCATATCTATCTACTGATTTGATAATATAAAATTAATTAAAACCACAACAGAAAATTAATTGTCAGACCCATATCTTATCTTAACAGATAATCCTATAGGAAGACAACCTTAACAGATAATCATATAGGAACTGTGAGATAATTTTAACAGATGATCCAATAGATATTTTGTTAACATATAATCAACTACTTATCTCACTGTAGTTAACAGATAATCAACTACTACTTAACAGGAATAGATTAATTCCAGTAGAGTATACTTTTTGTATGGTTGGTAACCGGTATACCAATCAAAAAATCATTATTGGTAACCGATATCATATAGGAAATCTAGCCATTAAAGAATTCCACCATGAAACAAAAAATCATAAACAGAGCACATTGGAAATCTAGTCATATAGGAAAAGCCATTAAAGAATTCCACCATGAAACAAAAAATCATAAACAGAGCACATATATTGAGGATATCCAATGCTCTTCAAATGGACACATTGTTCTTTCTTTTCCCGATGATCTTTGATTCTCTGTTTCAGATAATCCAAATCCCATACACCCTTATATTATGCTGCTCCTAACAAACTCAGTCTCTGTCAGTCTGTGTGTTGTACTCGTACACCCACCAATCCAACAATAATTACCTCAACCAACCTCACCAAAATTAACCCACAACATTAAAATAATTGGAAAAAAGAAAAGATAGTAATTTGATGCTTACGGTTTTTACTTTTTTTTAAATTTTTTTTTTTTTTTAATTTCCAGATCTGAAGCAGTTGATCCAATTACTTCATCAATTAAAATTATTAATTGAATTTCTTAAACATGAAAATCAAGTACCAAAAAAAATTAAGATCAAAAGAAATCCTAAATTTCTTAAATTTCTTTAAACAAGAAACCCTAAATTTCTTTAAACAAGAAATCCTAAATTTCTTCAATTAATTCAGCAAAGATGGCTCTGATACTAATTGTTAATATTTTATATACACTTATGAACATGCATAAAACTTCAATAACAACCTAAAACAAGTTTATATGAATCTAGATTTTAATCATGTTGCAAAAGTGCTTTAATATAAAATCCTAAATTATGAAACTATAGATCTTTGCTAAATCAAAAGAAGAAGAACATTAAAAGCGGAAGCACTAACCTGAAGCCATTGATGGAGATTGCGCAGAGGGTTTGGATCTTCCTATATGATGCGCACTTCTATGAGAGGCCGTCTCTCTATTTTTCTGTTGATGGGATCGATGACAAATGGAATAAGAAGATGCGTATATATAGGGGACCATAACCCTAATTGATAATTATTGATTTCTAATTTTGCCCATCACAAAATAAGAAATTTACTTTACGGTCTCTATACGTGTTATATCACACTTTAAATTATATGTTTTTAACCCATTACTTAATCTTGATTAGATCACTTTAATTTGGGCTAAACTTTAGAATAACAATTATACATTTAGTCACATATGTGAGCCCTCATAGATTATTTTTCAACACTTTGTGTAAATAGTTTCAAAAGTGACTTATAAAAAAAATTTCTCTTTACATTATCCAATAAAATCAATGCTGATTTTTTACTACTTTTTAAAATCTCTATTTCAAAAACAGAATCCTTGAATCCATACTGAAATGGCAGCAAAATTCTAGGTTGGAAAGTTGATAAAGCTAATATTATAATGGAGTTATCTTCATGCCATTTGGCTTGTTATGCCTTGTTTGCATTCAACTACCTTTTGTATGGACTGCTATCTTTTCTTATGTATCTTTTTAATTTGGTAACAATTGAAAATTTGCTCTCTTAAAGCAACTCCACCAAGTACTTATTGGGTTTGCTATTTTGATATTTGACGATCTAAATGATAAAATTCTTCAAACTAACCTCTCATTTAGATTGTCAAACATGATAAATGTATTTTTTCCCCCACAAGTTTGACATACAAAATGATTGTTATGTCTAATCACCAAATTTTTTCTCTTTTTCCACCAAATTTGTATATACTAGTAATTTACACGTGCGATGCACGTTTTAATAAATAAGGGATATGAGCAACTTGCTCACTTAATAAATGAGCAATTGATGAGGTGACATGCATGTGATACATTGAGTATCTAATCACTTTTAGGATTTCCCAATCACATGCATGCCACCTCATCACTTGCTCATTTACTAAATGAGCAAATTGCTCATACTCTTTTTTCCCATATATATATATAGGAAAAAAGGGATATGAGCAACTTGCTCATTTAGTAAATAAGCAATTGATTATGTGGCATGCATATGATTGAAAAATCCTTAAAAGGGATAGTTGTCCAATGTAGCACATGCATGCCACATAATCACTTGCTCATTCACTAAATGAGCAAGTTGCTCATATCCCTTTTACCCATATATATATATATATATATATATATAGACACACACACACACACACTATTATACACTAAGAGTCCCCTTTCGTTGTGCACTAGGCCTCCGTGTGCACTCGGTCTTCCCGCATTCTTATTGACGATCCGAACCGTTCACATTGATCTACACATCTAAATTAGTCTAAATATGCAAAATTAAATTATTTGAAATTTATTTGCCAATCCATCATGTGACTATAAAAAACAATGATTTTTAGCCATTCAATTTTGTAACACTTCAATAAATGTGCAAATAAATTTCAAATGATTTGATTTTACATATTTAGACTAATTTAGATGTATAGATCAATGTGAATGGCTCGGATCGTCAATACGAATATAGGAAGGCCAAGTGCACACTGCGGCCTAGTGCACAACGGAAGGGAACTCTATACACTAATATACATTATTTTATACTATTTCATACATATTTGACGATCTAAATAACAACTATGAATACAGAACTTATTGCTATTTTTGAGATAAATTTATTATTTGGATTGTCAAAACTAAAAATGGCAATCCACAGTTGGAGTTGCTCTTAGTTCTAATGTTCTATTAGCTCCACCTAGACTGCCGATCAGAACTATGTGATATGCTATATGTTGAACCGTCAACTAGCCTTTTGGTTTGAGTTGTGATAATTTTTTTTGAATACGACCTGAAACTTGAATCCATATCTGGTAATTTAGTGAGTTTGGGTCCTCAACCAGATAAATTTTCTTAGTGGAATTGAATCCCCACGTGGATCCTACTTCAATTTAGTGGATCTTCAATTGGACCTTTCATGTCCGATCTGACTTGTTGTCACCTCCATCAAGATTATTTTTATTGCATGCACTGAGTGCAGATTAGCATTGGTATAAATACTCAAAATCTGGATTCGACCCGGATCCGACCTGAATCCGGTATTGGACCGGAACCGACTTGACCTATTCGGGTCCAGATCCGGATTCTAAAATGTGACCCATTGTACTTTCGGGTCCGGGTCCGCTGAAAAGAGACCCAACCCGAACCCGGACTGGACCCGTTTAAAAAACCCCCCAAAATTAACATAAAAATAAATATTCTATCCTCATCCCCTATGAAGCACAGATACGGGTACGAGGTGTGGGTACGACACGACACGGGTACGGGGATACGTGATTCTATAAAAAAGTAGGATACGGGTGTATTGTGGGTACGTTAAATATAAAGTAATTTATATTATATTTATAGATACAAAATATTTTTTCTTCTTAAAAATGCAAACATTTAAACCATTTCATGTAACTATAAGAATACATTATAATTATGAGCATTTTAGAGAAAAGAAATGACAATCTAACTATCAAATCTTTGGCTAGTCTTGTTTTGTGTTTTAGTATAATTGTAAACAACAAACTTTTGAAATTACTCTAGGACCCCATGCATTTATCTAAATATAATTGTGTCTAAATGTTGTAAAAATGCATTTAAAAAATTGGGTGCTCCTTGGGTACACACCAGGGAGTACCCAAGGAGTATCGGCACCCGATACGCACCCGACACAGGTACGTCGACCATTTGGAAGTATTTGTGCTTCCTAGCTCATCCCTCCCTTTCTTCCTCCTCAATTCTAAATTTTTCTCTTCCAAACTCAAAACTCATGTATTTTTCTTCTCTTGTAACCCATGTTTCCGTTTATATGGATTATGGTTCTTTGTATTTGTATTGGTATCTTTTCCCCCTAATTTATTGTAATTGGGCCTTTGTCCTATTGTGGATTCTCTAATTCCAATTATTTTATTGTATTATTACATTTTGGCCCATCCATATGAAAGCCCAACCCATCTCCCTTATTGGATATTGAATCCAAGACTTAGCCTACCCAAACCCACTTCCCCTAACTAAAACCCAGACTCTTTCTCCCCTCAATCCCATGTATCTCTAACTTTCACTCCTCTACACCGTTATAACAATCACCTCCACTCTCCCACAAATCAGAACTACTCTAAACCAACCCACTCTCTCTCTCTCTCTCCCGTTCTCTCTCCCTCTCCTGTTTTCCAAACCCAAACAAACCAACCCTCCCGCTCACTCCTTCTTCCTCCTTCTCACCTTCACCCAAAACAGAACAAACCCAACTCCCCATCGCCAACTCCATCACCATCCCTGTCGCCAACTCCGACGACCACTCCATTGCCGTCGCCCATCTCTATCATTATCCCTTCCTCGTCGCTCCTCGCCATCCCCGCACTCATCTCCCCTCAATCTCGACACCACCCTCATCCCCAACTCCGCCAACCGAACCCATCAAACCACCACCACCTCCATTGCCATCACCACCACCTTACCATCACCTCCACCTCCTCGACTCCTCACCCTCGTCAACATAGCCCCTTCCTCATCGCAATTGCCTTCGCCATTAACCCACTCCCGTCAAACCCATCGAAGCTCCACCGAAAACCACTCCGACTACACTTTCAAACCACCATCGCCCCCTCCCAGTCTCCTCGATAGCCTCCTCCATATCGCGGCGAGTTCCCTACTGCCTCGCCATCGCCATCCAAGCCCCGAAGACGTCGTCTCCTTCTTCCTCTGTTTCGATCACGAAACAGAGTTTCGCTCTTTCGCCGGAGTCATTCGCCGTTTCGATTATTGCGTCGCTTCCCGACCAACGTCGTCGATATCCGTCGCAGCCCCACCGCGGTGTCGCGCCATTGCCGAAGCTTCGCGTCGCCACTCTCTCTCGCTCGCTCAGTCGGAGAAGAAGAAGGAGGAAGACGAACAGCGATTCGTCGAAACCGCTGTTTGCTGTTCTGGGCTCTTGATCCGCTGCTCCGTTGCTCCGCTGTCCCGTGTTTGGGGCAGATTCGGTGCGTGGAAGGATTCTGATTGGCTGCCATTGCTGTTCTGTGTTCAGCCACACCAAATCCCATTCCGCTGTTTCGAGTTTGGGCCGATCCGGTGTAGGGAATTGGAGCTGTTGTTGCTTTGCTGGTTATTTCTCGTACGTATTTTGCACGTGTTCTTGGGATTGCTCCCCGGGATTCTGATCCCGTTATTCTAGTGATTCTAATCTAATCGTCTACAAAAGGTAAGTCCACTTGAACTTTGCTATTTATTCTAGTTCAAGATTAATTGACCTCTTATGCAAGTAGTTCCAATTCATTTATCGTTAACTTTGCCTTGTGTCCCTTCCGTTAGGAGTATCGAGGGTTTACACGAGCTAACCCGACGTACTCTTGACTTCTTATGATTTTTTATTGACTCAAACCCAAGCCTAGATACACATACTTGACATGAATAAAATAAATAGAACTTGTACATGAGAAAATACATCGTGATTAAATACATGTTGTTACTTGAGATCTTGTGACTTGAACTTGACATGATAAACTTGACTTGTTTACTGGAAAAATTCACTTGACTTGTTTACTGGGAAAATTCACATTACTTGCTGTACATTATTCTTGATACATGCATGATACAATAACTCGTTAATTACCCGTTTTGATGAATACATGTGTAGTGGTTTTTATGAATCTTGCTGCTTGTACTGTTTTGCACATAGGTTTCGACCCTGTTAACTTGAGAATTAGCACACCTGATACAAAAAAGAGTTTTAGCCTACTGAGTCTAGTTTCCAACCCAAGTGATAGATCCTAATTCGGAGTCACGAGCCGTGAGATATCACCTTTTTAGTCCCTGCTGGTCTGCATTTTTTCAGACTGCAGAATTATTATAACATCGACATATTTGATAGTGAAATACCATGAAACAGTATTAGAATGCAATGAAATTTTTCAGGAACCTTATAGACACGCTGAGGGTTCACCTCAAATTTTTGTAGATTTTTATAGTGTATTTATACCATGTTTCTACCCCTTAGAAGTTGACATCTAGTTGCTGCCAGAACAGCTGATCTGCAAAGAATAGAATATTTAACCTAGCTACAGTCTGAATTAGAAGAGAGTTACTGAATACAAATCGTAGCCCTATCTGTCTAGATGTCCATAGTATCCTGGAAGTTCGAATTGGGAGTTGTAGTCTAGGAGTTATCCCTATTTTAGTGTAACTGTGTCAGCTATTCCAGATTTGCTACTTCTTGCTTATTATTGTGTAATACATCATGTTGCTGCATTATCACCATTCACTGGACATTCTTATAACTACTTGCATGTAGATATAAGACTTAGTAATAAAATACTAAACAAGCCGGGGTTTCTAAGGGTTGACCTAGTAGTGGACAGTCACAGAAAATGTACTCGGTAGGGCCCTCTTGTTACATGGAAGGTGGAGAATTACTTGTGGAGACGTGAACTTGTTATCTTGTTATCTTGTTACATGAACTTGACATGGAAGGTGGAGAATTACTTGTGGAGACGTGAACTTGTTATCTTGTTATCTTGTTGTCGTGATACACCGAGTACACGCTCTGTAGACCCCACCACGAAGTCTAAAACGAACATTGTTATGCGTACATCGAACCTGTGGTATGGGATGCAGTAGTACGTGCACTAGATAGGAGAAACAACTTGATAATAGACCCAGTTGACATATATATATACTTGATTAAGACCATTGCTATTAGTACCATTATTGTCCTTACAATTTGATCTTGATTCACATTCCTACATGCACCTTACTCCTTTACTCTCTGTTTTTCACTACTTGCTATCCGTACTTGCTCTAAGGACATTTCTTTTTCTTCTTTAGTTAACCCATCTACAGGTGAGCCTGAGGAATTGCCAGAAGGTATTGGCGAGCAATATTTCTAGTCTGGAGCAGGAGACGCATTAGAATAAACTGTTTTCTCTATGTTTCCTTCAATTAATTGTAATTCATTTGTTTAGACTTGTATCCCGGGCTTTTAACCCGTAAGTACTACTTGCTTTCTCAGTATTGATTATCATGTTGGATTATTAAATTCTTGAATTCAGTTATTGTTCTGTGATGTTATTATCTGCGTGGTTGTGGTTTAAATTTTCTGAGTATTGTTGAGTTGATACTGGTACAGCTTATGAATGTTGTTAATATCATTCGCTGGGCCTTCGTCACGGGCTCGTATTTCCATACTTTGGGAAGCAGGGCGTGACATCTCTCCTTTATTCTAAATCCTCCACTCGCCACCTCCGCTCGCCGCTCACACTCCTGCTCCTACTCGAACGGATAGGAATATTTTAATAGGACCCAGAACCGGAACCGGACCCGGTTCTTATGGGTCCGGGTCCGGGCCCGGGTCCGTGAAGGACCCGACCCGACCCGATACCAATGCTAGTCCAGATGTTTGAAGTAATATTTTGTTAATAATTTTACTCTTTTTCATATGAAAAACCTTTCCTTCTTTCTCCAGAGGCTGGTAGGATGTACAAGAACTAGGTTTACCCGTGGACACGTGCCTACGGCATGTCTTCTGAACAATGCAATATATAAAAAACACTGTAAACAGTAAAATATATGCAATCCTATTTAACTAACAAATCACATCGGTCAATATTTATATGTAATACCATCTGGTTACTGACTACACAATAAGTTATAAAAAATAATTAGAATGTCGTAAAATAATTACATAATAAAACAATTAGGGGTGGTTTGGTGGGTTATAAAAAAAATGGAGATACAGAAAAGCACTGTAGCGAAAGCAATTCCTTGGATATGATTTCTTAAAAAGTAGTTTTGGTTGAATATAGATTTATTGTAGCAATAATTAAATATTAGTTTTGTTTTTGTTGTAATTATATTGTAGCAAAAGTAATTTAAAACATTTTTTTATTTCTTGTTTTACATGAAATTGATCCAAAATTAGGGATTCATTAATTTTATTTAAGCTTAATCTCTAATGTTTTGAATGGATTAATTAAGCTTAATTAGAATGAAATTAATTAAGAAAATACTAATTAAACCAAAATAATTAAAGCTTTCTTAATTAAAAGTAGTGTGATTTTAATTAGTCTTTTCTTAATTAATTAAAAGTAGGAATTAAAGGTTAATTAATTTCAAAACTCAAACAAATATCAACTACTTCACACAACATAAAATATAAATCTGAATGCGGCTACTGTAGCTACAGTAACTGGGTACTGTAGCTACCCCGGTTACTGTAGCTACAGTAACGGACGAAAAAATATCTTTTATGAGTATAAATCTGGACCGTTGATTTCCTTCCAATTGAAGGAAATCAACGGTCCTAGCTTTCTTTTGAATTGTCTTATGTTTTATTATATAGATTGGCGAAGAAGTGTTCAGATGTCTAGCTCTGAGTCATGTTGCTGCTCGGCGATGATCAATCAGCAAAATGCGAAAAAAGTTTTTCGCGGTGCAAAATTTTGTATACTGTTGATATGTCTTACGGTGTCATTCCTTTGTTTTTGTGATAACTACCAAGGTATTGTAGGCTTTATAGTTTGAAATTTTGGAAATTTACTATGCCAATTATGGTTTACAATGAAGCAATTCGAATTTTTTTACCGAACTATCCCACTTTTTGTAAGTATGTACGAAACTATCCATGTTTGAAAATTTAATACCAAAACATCCATGTCGCTAACTGAGTTAGCACGCCTAGTAATTTTCTTTGCGCTAACTCAGTTAGCGTGCTGCAATACAACTTTCTCCCTCTTGTTTGGGTGTGGCAAAAAACTCACCCAATATAGACGCGCTAACCCCGTTAGCGTGCATGTTTAAACCACTCGCGCTAACGGGGTTAGCGTTCGTAGATGGGACAAGTTGGGGCACTACCTCAAAGAGGGGTGTGGGTAAAAAATCACCAAGTATAGACACATTAACTTAGTTAACGTGTCTATTATTACCAATGCCGTTAACTGAGTTAACGACTGTGAAGATTTCAAGTTTCCAGAAAGTTGAAACTTTTTGGAAATTGGAGATACTCACACACATTAACTCAGTTAACGTGCCTATTCTTACCAAGGCCGTTAACTGAGTTAACGACTGTGAAGATTTTAAGTTTCTAGAAAGTTGAAACTTTCTGAAAATTGGAGATACTCACACACGTTAACTCAGTTAACGTGCCTTGTTTTACCAAGGCTGTTAACTGAGTTAACGTATATACCTATCTTCACAAATAGACTAATAATAATCTGAAACCGATACATAATTACATATCTCAAAATCCTTCATCCCAAAATTCCTTCAGCCAAAATCCTCCACCCCAAAAATCATATCTAAAACCCTATATCTAATTCAGCCATATCTCAACAATAATTCAGTCATATCTCAACATATTTCAAACAACATATCTCAAACATATCTCCACATATCTGCAGACAACAAAAACTAAGCCAGAATCCTTCAGCCAAAAAGAGGCGCGTGTGTTGTTTAATATGATCCCAATCGACATACGCTAACTCAGTTAACGGCCTTGGTATAAAGAGGCGCGCTAACGGGATTAGCATGTCCATATTGGATGAGTTTTTTGTCACACCCAAACAAGAGGGAAAAAGTTGTATTCCCTGCAGCACGCTAACTGAGTTAGCACGAAGAAAAT
The DNA here is from genome assembly GCA_017893485.1 of Hemerocallis citrina. Taxonomy (NCBI): domain Eukaryota; kingdom Viridiplantae; phylum Streptophyta; class Magnoliopsida; order Asparagales; family Asphodelaceae; genus Hemerocallis; species Hemerocallis citrina. Next base: position 97,398,848 of record CM030358.1, on the reverse strand, counting down.
TACTAGGCGCGCTAACTCAGTTAGCGACAGGGATGTTTTGTTATTAAATTTTCAACTAGGGAGGATAGTTTCGTACATACTTACAAAAAGTGGGATAGTTTGGTAAAAAATTCAAGCAATTCATGCATAAGATACCATAAAATAATAAAGGGTTTTTACCATATGGATCACTAACAAATATTTTAATTCTATATAACTTACTCATAAATATTTAAATCCATATAAGTACTTTTGAGTGATTTATATGGAATTAAATTCTAGTAACAAAAAGTAGTTATCTGGAATTAATTTTATATCTCTACTATTTTAATGGGAGAGTTGGGAGTTGGGGTTTGTAACAAATAAATCCTAACTTTGTAACTATATAAACACGTATATTACACATCCAAACTATATCCAACAAATATAAGTGTGCACCGCACGTGTAGCCCAAATCAAAACATTCAAATATGAACTTTTTTTTTCTTATTAAATAAACTTTGTAACTATATAAACAAGTATAATACACGTCCACACTATATCCAACAAATATAAATCTGCACCGCACGTGTAACCCAAATCAAAACATTCAAATATAAACCTTTTTTTTCTTATTAAAAATATATATCCCTAATATTATAATGGGAAAAGACCTTAGTGTCATTTGTAAATATACCAACATGTATAACGCACATACATAACTAATATGAATGAGGTTTCAAGTTCGAATCCTACCAAAGTCAGAATTTTTGTTTTTTTAAAAAAAAGTTATTAAAAACGTGCATCGCGTGCACACTTGTAAATTACTGGTATATTGTAAGTGAGTTATATTGAATTAGGTATTTGTGAGTATACATGGAATTGAACCATTTGCTAGTGACCGAATGTGAGAAAAACCCAATAACGAAAGCTATGCTGATAGTGATAGCTGTTGGCAGAATTAATAATATGTTCATGAACCCTACCTGTTGCTTTTATTATCTGGACTTCCATGGCATGTACTAGAGCCAGTTGTCCAACTGATTAACTATAAATGAACACCGGTGTGTTCTAATCATTTGATTTCGTAACCACCATTCCTATTCCATAAACCGTTTTTGTTAAATATTTGATATCTCTGTACGATCTTACTTGATCATAACATTCATGGTTTCAGTCTTTCAGACATCGATGATTTCAGTATGTTTGTGATATTGCCAAATGCCAATGAATTGCAGGAGACTTTTGGATTTCTGATACCGAGTTTTTTGAACCATGGTTTATAACTAATGTTATGAGTTAAATTGAGAGGAACAGTAGGTAAAGGAGGGCCACTGTGTGTGTTCCCTGATGAGAGAGCAAGCATGATGGTCCCAGTACAAGTATCCTTGATGGTTTTCGATCGGTAAAGCTAAAGGATTGTAGGTAACCCATCTAATAAATCTAGCTAGGTATCCTCCTTTTGTCTAGGCAAAGCATTTTCAGTTCATCAGCAGTTTGCTATAAACATGTGATATCTGACTGTGATCGACTCCCATCCATGATCATTTCTTTTGGATCCAATCTTGGGACCACAACTTTGTGGGTTGTGGATCATGAACTTGGATCGTAGTTAGATACCTCTTAGTGCTACGTCAACTTTGGTTTAGTTACTTGATTTCTCCATTGATACTTCATGATGCAAGTGTCAGTCAGTGTGGTGCACTGGTAACTTTTTTTTTGGGGGGTAAGAGACCAGAATTTCGAATCTCGTTTGCACTAAAAAATTCAATTAATATATTTGGGGGTAGATTAAGTGTAGTTGCATGGCTATTTCCTTGTTTAAAATTTTTTTTAAAAAATTATAAAAAAAAAAAAAAAAAAAAAAAAACCTCGTCGATTGGTTATTGGTAGGGATGATAATGGGCCAAGGTTGGGTAGGGTCTTGCATAAACCCCGGCTCCATCCCTACTTTCTTAAGGGCCTTAAATTTTGGCCACAGCCACGTTCCTGGGCTTCACTTATCTAAGCCTCGACCCTACCCTCTTAGAACCTAGGGTCGGCCTTGGGCTTTCATCTGGCACTAGACATATATTTTAGACGAATAATTATTCTGGATTATTGGTTATTACACATAAACAATACATTAAAATTTCAACAATTTATACTCTTCTCAATTGAATAAAAATATAATATGTGATTCCACAATGAAAATAACATAATGTTTTTTTAAAAATTTTAGTAACTAATGTACGGAGTAGAGTGTTGGGCAAAAACAACTTGTCCAAAAAAGAGTGTAGCAGAGATGAAGATGCTAAGATACATGTGGAGTAAAATCATGAATGGTAGAATTAGAAACGCGCATATGCGAGACATGATAAAAGTAGCTCATATCCAAGATAAATTAAGAGATAATTGTCTCACGTAGTTTGGACATGTCACACGTAAACCTAGTAGTGCATCCGTTAGAAAGAGCGATTGGATAAATATTGAGAAGGTAAGGGAAGACCTAAACTTACTTAAGTAGAAACTCTAAGATATGATAGCTTGTGGCCTTACATCTCTAATCTCTAATCTCTAATACTATAATGGGAGAAGGCCTTAGAGAGTAACCCAAACCGTGCAACGCACGGGTTGGGTTACTCTGGTAAATATTTTCGAAAGTAGACCTGTTTGGTAAATATTTTCGAAAGTGGATCAGTTAGAAAATTATTTTCTTTTTAGTTATGGACTAACTTCGGTAAATATTTTCGAAAGTGGACCTGTTTTGTAAATATTTTTGAAAGTGGATCGGTTCGGAAATTATTTTCTTCTTACCCTTTTCATTATCCTCCAATTTTTTCCACGTGCACGTGTGCACGTGTCTAATACTAGTAAGATATTATGCTAAACCGAGTAGATGAAAAATCAGAATTATGTAGTCGATCTCAACTAGTTGGGAAAAATATTTTATTGTTCAACTAAATGAATTTTTTGACTCCAAGATGATCATAGTTACATCATCATCAACTGTAATGTCAATTATAGACTTAATAGTATAATATACAACTAAAAAGATTACTATAAATGTTTAAAACAACCTCACCAAACTCAACACAACCTCGTGAAACCGAAATCAATTATACAGCAAGAAGTAGGCATAGGCTTGGTGAGATGGACGAAGATCAAGTCTTTTAAAAATATGTAATCTATTAGATATTTTTTCCTATACTACAATAGTAGGGCCTGATTAAGGCCTAGTTAAAGTCTTCAAAGGGCTAGGGTCGGGGTAGGGTCTAGGTTAAACACAGCCCCGATCCTACATTGAGAAGAGTCTAACTTTAAGGCCCTAACCTACCATATTATAAAAGGGTCGGGGCCGGGTATGGCTTTTTTAGGCCGGGGTTAGGGGCCCAAAGGGCTGGCCCTAGCCCATTATCATCCCTAGTTATTCATAAATAAATAAACAAATAGAAAAATAAAATTTTCTTTTTTAATTGCTGAAAATACTATCTTTTTCTTACACGAATAATAAATGAACAATACTAGAATACTCGAGGTCAACCCTCAGCTCATGGGAGCCCGAGGCAAACTCCCGAAATGAGGCCCTCATACATAATGAGAGAAAAATTATATATATATATATAGAGAGAGAGAGAGTGAGGAGTGATTAAATGAGAAACATCTTAAAATAAGAAAATGAGAAACATTAATTCTAACCATTGGATTTGAGAGGATTGAGATGAATGACTCTAATTCATTTGGATTAGTAATTAAAAAAACCGGTTTATTTTAACTAATCTATAAAAAAAAAACTACACTTATTATCAGACTTCCAATTTCCAATGCTACAAAACATGGAAGAGAGAAGATACTGAGACTATTCCATGCCATGAAATGACTCATTCCAATCTGGGTGGCGATCTCATTGTCATGAGTTTGATTGAACAATACTGAAACAGAGCTGCTATACCATGTAGAAAGAGTAGAAAAAGATTGGACTGGACATCGTGGAAGGATCTAACACAGTAACCTAAAATTAATATTGGCACGATGGACCAGCGAGTAGAAAGAGATTGGGAATCCATCTCCATCGCCGTCCTTCTTGTTAGGGTTGGGGAACAAATCGTGATGTTTGTTTTTTTATTTTTATTTTTTGGTTTGGTTTTTGTGTATAAGATGGGGAAGAGATGCTTGGGTTTTTGTTTGGTGGTTTTTTTTATAGATTAGTTAAAATAAACCGGTTTTTTTTAATTACTAATCCAAATGAATTAGAGCCATTCATCTCAATCCTCTCAAATCCAATGGTTAGAATTAATGTTTCTCATTTTCTCATTTTAAGATGTTTCTCATTGGATCACTCCTATATATATATATATATATATATATATATATATATATATATATACAGCTAAAACAAGATATTTTATTATTATTATAATGTATAACTTAGGGGATAAATTCTATTATAGTCAAAATAAATCCACTGTGGATACTCTTATCTCCGTTTTTCACTCTAAAAGAAGCACGTAAAATTGTTTATGTCCATAAAAAACCAACAACTTCCATAATTTTTAGTTTTTAAATATTGAGGGAATGACGAAATGGCATCCAAAGTTTACCTTAAAATCTAAATAGTACCCAAAGTTTTTATAATACCCAAATAGCACCCAAAGTCTTTAAAATAGGACCAAAAATCCATTCCGTTAATTATTGAGCAGAAATAATATTAAATTACATAAATACCCCCAGCCTCTTCTTCTTCATTTTTTCAGTTTTTCTTGTTTTGATTTTTTTTCTAAAAAAATTGGTGGAGATGAAGGTGATGGTGATGAGTTTTGGAGGTGGTGGTCGGTGGAGACAGGTTTCGGAGGTGATGGTGATGGATTTCAGAGGCGGTTGGAGATGTTGGTGGAGATGATGGTGGAGATGGTGGTCGATGGTGGAGGTGGTGATGGTGGTTGGAGATGATGATGGTGGTGGTTGATGGAGATGGTGGTGGAGATGGTGGAGGTGGTGGTGGTGGTGGTGGTTGATGGACAATTTTGACATTTCACACTCTTCTTAACAGGTTTAAACCCGTTAAGAGGTATATTCAGGAAATATTTTTATTAACTTAACAGAAAACTTAACATGTGTTTTTAGTTATATTTTAAAAACTTTGGATGTTATTTGGGTATTATAAAAAGTAATAATGATAACTTTTGGGCATCATTTAGTCATCTCCCCTTAAATATTTTATCTATGTTACAAAAGAGGATTACCAAATTTAATTAATTAGCTTAAAACTTTAAATAATTTATTCTGCTTGTGAAAACCGGCAGGAAAAAAATATACATGTAATACCCGTGCAAATAAAAACATAGTTAAAGTTTTTTTCCCTTCCTATTTAAGCTTTACTAAGAGCATCTGTAATCGTTGCTACTCAAATTTTGGGTATTTGACATATAGAAATAGGAAATATGAGTTTTGGTTGTAGTCTTTCTAACTAAAAATTTGGGTTTTCATCCACAGCGAAAAATCATGTAGCGTCAAGAAAAAAAAAACATTCTTTATGCTGAAAAATCTCGAACAAAAAATCATCAACCGTCGTTGGAATTTTTTTTATAAATATAATTAAAAGGAAGGGTAATGATATCCCGTCCGTCGTTTTTTTAAAAATAAAATAAAATAAAACGAACCAACGGGCGTCCTACGCTATTTTAAAAAAATAAAAAATAAAGTCACGGACGGGGAATCATCCTTCGTCCGATCGATCGCACCACATTTGAAGCATGGACGAAATATAGTGTCTCGTCGCTTACAAAAAAATCGCGAAAAAAACATTCGGACGGAAAATGATTTCCCGTCCGATCGTTTTTTTTTTTCTTTTCCGGACGGTAAATTATTACCCATTCGATCATTTTATTTAAAAAAAAATGTCTGCGACAAAAAATGATCTTTTGTCTGATTAAACAGTCGAAAGATCTCTTATTTTTTCCATATTCCTATATCGTCTGCCAAATATAGTAGACCATTGTTCCCCAAATACCCAAATTTTGGGTATATATCGCAAAAGACTACAACACCTATTTTTTCTTTTTTTTTCCTTTCAAACTTTGGGTAAAAAGCCAACAAATACAGATGCTCTAAGTTACTTCTGCCTAAAAAAATAGTACTGAGAGAGAAATAAGAAAGAAAACGAAATAAGTACTATATAGAAAAATGAAACACTTGCATCATTTTAAAAGACAAATTCAATATCTTCTAATCTTCTAATCTAATATAATTTTCAAATATTATAATGGGAGAATGCCTTAGTGTCATTTGTAAATCTACCAACGCGTGCATTGCACGTGCATAACTAATATGAAGAAGGTCTCAGGTTCGAGTTTTCACTACGTCAAATTTTTTACTTTAAATTTTTTGAAATTTTTTGAATATATCAAATGTGCATCACACGTCTAAATTATTAGAGCATCCACAGTGGTTTGCTAAATACTCAAAAATTAGAAATCCATTTAGAAAACAGACGTGCAGTAGTTTGCTAAAAACTCAAAAGTTAGAATAGCAATCTACAGTACTTTGCTAAAGTTAGGAAGCCGGATGGAAGATTGCTAAATATAGAAGACGGATTAACATAATCCGTTTGAGTATTGAGACGGAGGAAGATCTTCAGTCTCAATTCGATAATTAAAAAAAAATTGTTTTAAACGGATGAAGTTGTTTTGTCCATTCTTAATTTGTTATTTAATATATAAAATTAATTAACTAAATAGATATAGCTAATTATAAAAAAAAAAAAAACCCAAAAGTGAGAAACGGATGTTGTTCATCCGTCCTCACTTTTGATAAGATGGCTTTTACCAATTTGCCCTTGCCGATTTATTATAGGAAGAAGTGATAGTGTTTTTTTCGTAAATTCACATTTTTTACTTTATTAAAAAAAAAAAAAAATCAAAAGCAGTGAACGGATGAAGGTCATCTTTCCAACCATTATTTTTTTTTATTTTTTTTAAGTTTTTAAATGGATGAAGAAGACGGATGAAGAAGTGCCGTCCATTACAAAAGACGGATGAAGAAGTGCCGTCTGTTCCATTTTTTAATATAAAAAAAATTAAAAATTATTAGACGAATGAACAACATCCGTTTCATATTATACTTTTTTAAAAATTAGAAATAATGACTGCAGCGACATTCGCTAAAAACTAAATTTTCATTTCTAAAGTTAGAATAGATTTAGCAAACGACTGTGGATGCTCTTATCTATCTATTTATCTATCTATCTATAATATAGTTTATAATAATTAACTATTAGAATAGAAGAGTTTGAGGTAGAAACGATGTAGTCTAACAACCTAATTCAACTGTACCGAAATGACAACAGTTCAGATTAACGAGCACGGATCTCGTAGTACAGCTGTAGCAAATATCACCAATCTAAAGATCCCTTTCACTTTCCCCGACCTCTCTCTTCTTTTGCTTTGTACCGGCAGCCTCCCTATATAAAATGCAAAAAAGAGGAGAGAGAGAGAGAGAGAGAGAGAGAGAGAGAGAGACTTCAAAAAGTGATATCCTTCTCTTACCCTCTCTTTCGTTTTCTATGATATTCTCGGAGTTACTGGATCGATCACCATCCCACTTGTTATAATCTTTGTAAGTTGTTTTCTCTGCTATTTCTGTGGGAAAAAGGAGCTTTTTTTGTGAGTTTGAGCTAGTGTTGGAGGAATTAGGGTTAGGGTTTGTAGTTACCCCTTTTGGGTTTGGCTTGATTTGGCTAATTTGGGGCTTGGGTTGGTTGATTGGTTGTGTTACATAGAAGAGATTGGGTTTGGAGGTTTGGATTTTGGTGATTGGATGGTTGTAAATTGGTGCTGGTTGGTTTAAGGTAGTGAAAGTTTTCTTCCTTTTTTGAGGGTAGAGAGCAATTGGGAGTTTTGATTAAGCACTTATTTAAGTGGATTTATTAAGGCAAAACACCATTTTGTGATATGTATGTTTGGGCCACAAAAGAGGAGCTCAAGTTGATGGGATTAACTCCCTTAACCCTCACCATAACTTTGGAGTAAATGTTGATTGGATTTGAAGTTTATATGTTGTTGATTAGTTTGGTTGTAAATTGGTACTGGTCGGTCTAAGGTAGTGAAAGTTTGCCTCTTTTATTGAGATTAGAGAGCAAATGGTTAAAGGTAGGGCATTTGCATGGTATTAGAGCTACTTAGATTTGGATTTCGTTAAGCACTTATTTGAAGTGGAACTTTAAAGAGAAATGCCATTGTGTGATATGCATGTTTTGGAATACAAGAAAGGAGCTCAAATTGAAGGAATAATTCTCTTAACCCTCACCACAACTTTGGAGTAATGGTGTAGTGATAGGGACAGTTAATTAAGGTCTAAGTCTTGTTTAATTGGCAGTTGTTAGATTGTTTCTTGGTGGAAATTCATGTTTTTGTTGTCATGGATAAAGTTAGTCAGATAAAATGGCAACTGTTTTGTTGCCTAAAAAGTGTGAATGGTTCAGTGACTTAGAATTCTACATGTAGAGTTGACGACTTTCCCTTGGGGTAACTGTACTTCTGTGCTTCCTTAAGCTACTTTGTTGGAGGTTGCTTAATATTTCAACCCGAGCAACATGAAGTGGAAGACAAAGCTACAATAACTAGATGGCGCTAGTTAGAATACTGAAGAAGATGAATGCATTCATGACTACATTTAGAATCGTTAAGTTTACCAGTAGGGTGACACTATTAAGGTTCCTGTCAGGACTAGAACTGTCTTAGTGATGGAGGCTGCACAGTAAAAGTTTCTTTGTACAATCTAGTATGATTACTTTTTCCAAGTAGAAGAATTTGATTTTGGAACTTGATTAGTCTTTAGAAATGGATTCTGTGCTAGGATAGTAGATACATATAAATGCATATTCAGTGAACTATGAACCTCCCTAATGTTCACTTTTCAACACCCTTAATATTTCTGTAAGAGAATGCACCCTCGTCTAACTATCTCCTTTCACTTGAATTAACATCTTAAAAATTAAGAGGCTGGACCCTTTCCCTTTCCCTTCCTCCTGCTTTATTATCTTCATATTTTCTTCCTCTGTTGCATGCCTGGCATTGATGAAGTAAAGGCTTCAGAGGATGGATAAGAAAATCTGAAGAAGAAAGTAGGAAAGACGAAGAGAAGAGAGGAAGATAGAGGTGTTTCAGTGAATTTTTTGCCGTCATAGGTCACTTTTTGAAAATATTTGCAATTATGGGCCAGTTTCGAAACTATTAGCGCTCCTGGGCTAACTTGTGCCACGTCAGCAGTGGCCGCTATTCTCTTTAGCGACCTATTAATTTTGAATGTCGCTAAGGGGAATAGCAGTCTATGTTTTGAATGTTTTGAATTTTTTGTTTGATGTCGCTATTCCCACTAGCGACCTTTGTTATATGAGGTCGATGATGGGATTAGCGACCTCGAATGAATGTATTGAGACACTTAGCGATTTCTACAGAGTTTTTCCAAAAAAATTAAAACTAAGGTCGCTATTTGGAATAGGGACCTTAGTATACTAAGGTCGCTATTCCCAATAGCGACCTCAGTAGGAAACACAATCTCCTTGTTCTTTGAAAAATTTGCAAAATAGTTATACAACTAAGGTTTCTATTCGAAATAACGACCTTAGTACAATAAAGGCCTTTATTCCGAATAGCGACCTTAGTTTTAAAATAAATTGATTGTCATTTTTCAGAGAGCAAAAGCTCTTTAGATTTTACTAAGTGTTAGAATACAACTCATTAAAGGTCGCTAATCCCATTAGCGACCTCATATACACTAAGGTCCCTAGTGGGAATAGCTACAAACAAAAAATTTAAAAAAAAAATTAAAACATAGGTCGCTATTCTCATTAGTGACCTCGAAAATGAAGAGGTCGCTATTGGGAATAGCGGCCGCTCCGGACATGGCACAAAGTAGCCTAAAAACGCTAATAGTTGGGAAACTGGCCAAAAAACGCAAATATTTTCAAAAAGTGGCCTGTGTAGGCAAAAAAACTCTGTTTCAGTTTGGGGTGGTGATGTAGCGTCCCGAATTTCTAATATAATAGCTTAGAAATACGTGGCACAATTCCCATCATCAACTTCAATTGTAATAGTACACATAGCCTAAAAACACAGATAATTTTATTTCAACTTTTGTTACAACAATCATTTACAACACAGCGGAATACAAAACACCTTGTATTACAAACTTTCTTTTACAACAATACATAACCCATTACATCACTTTAACTCATGCATCCAAAATCCAAGCTACATGTAATTACCTGTAAAATATGAGGCTAGAGATAACCCTAACTCCCAAAACTAAAGGGGTCAGCCATAACGGTGTGAGTGACATAAAACAAACAACATAAGTAAAACATAGAATTATAAACGACATGAAATAAAGACAAGGATAAAAGAATGAGAAATGACAATAAGTAAAACATGAAAATATCAAGGAATATAAGATAGTAAATAGTAATACATGAAAATATCAAGTGAATCTAGATTAAGTGTCAGGTGTAGGAAAACAGGAAAACACAAGCATAAAACCAAGTCAAGAAAACACAATCTTTATATGCTGACTCTCTGATGCATACTTGTCGGATTCTATGCATTCCATAGTACATAGGTCCGGTGCAAGCCCTTAACGATATCCACTTTATAGGGATAACCCCTCGTTATGCAACTAACCCTACTACGGTGATGGAAAACAAGATCCAGAATACTCTGCGAATAGGCACCACAGCCCTCGACGCGCAAGCATCATTTAAGATAGCTCAAAAACAACCGGAGATTCATCTCCCAAACCCGTGTACCTCACGAATAGGCTTGCAAGGTCCTCGATGTGCAGATACACCAGGTACATTCCGTGAACAGGCCTGCCGACCCTCGACGCGCGAATGCACCCTGCATGCCCGTGAATAGGCCTGCAGACCCTCGACCCGCGAACATACAAATGTTCTCTCGGGACAGAACAACAAACAGTCCTGGAACGCATCCGTTGGACTAACAAAACTATGAGCCTATACTTACGTTTCCCAAGTTCCATCAAATTCCCACTAGTGCCTGTCCTTAAGTTGGTTATTATTAAAACACAAAATTCCCATCTCTAGAGTCAGTGTATCCTGCCGGACTTAAATACTCAACAACAACTAAACCAAGACCCCCCAGGTCTAACTCAACAATCTCAACTTGCCGGTTCACAGGACTTCTACTCAACTCCTAGAGATCTCAACAAGACCAAAATTCACAAATCCATCGTCAAAACGATCATATGGAGAAACTTCTCCAATCAACAAAAACCCAAATCATTATTAAATTCTAGAATCCAAACCCAACAACAAAATATCTGAAAACATATGTTCTGTAGAAAGAATAATATATAGAATAGTAAGTTATAGATCCAAAAATATTTAAAGAATCAATCATTTAAAGAACATCAGAATAACCCAAGAAAATATCAGTAACAGTCGACTGCAAACCAGAATCGGTCGACTGTCCAGAGCGAAAAGAACCAACACTTCAAGAAAATAATTCTAAGTAGTAGCAGTCGACTGCTAGAAGTTACCAGTCGACTGTCCAGAGCGAAAATCCAACACCTCTAGAAAATATCAAAACAGAGCAGAGACAGTCGACTGGAGAAATGGTTCAGTCGACTGTTCCGCACGAGATTTCAAGAAAACGAGAAAAACACAGCAGCCAGGTAGCGACGGTCGACTGTCGAAACATACCAGTCGACTGTCACACGTACAGATTGCAGTTTGGGTTGTGCATATTTCAACCGATACGAAGATTTACTTTACAAAACGAAATCTATAATAATTATATTTCTGATATGATCAAATACAACTTATAGAATATACAAAGATCCATAAAAACCAATCAAAACCGCTTGAATTGATAAAATATCATTTTGATGAATTTCTTCAAAATAAAACATGAATGTGTGCATATATCAAAATTAGAGTTTTTAAGAATCAATCATACATCAAAATAACTTTGTTTTATATTCCAAAACATATCAATACCAAAATAAGTTGAGATATAGTCAAATCCTTCGAAAACACATAAAAACTCAATTTCTTCTTAAACAACTAAAATACGATATTTATGAAAAACGTATGTGCATGCTTGTGCACCAAAGAAAACTTCACAAATCCCTCAATTAAAAATAACGAATTATTCAGTAATCCAAATTCAAGTAATATTTTTCACAAAAGTACGAATCCCCAAATTTAGTCAAAATGTATCAAACCCAAATTTAGTCATCACAACTCAAATCCTCAAAACATGGTCTTTTAATCCATTACTCATCAAAATTCCTCAAACTCAAACTCAACTATTCTCGATAATTGATTCATGAACAACAACAAATTTATCATCAACATGGCCGAGTTGCATTCATCCAACTCACCAATAGTCCAAAAATCTCATCTTTAATTAATTAATACATAACATTCATAAGCAATAATCCAAAAGAAATAGCCTACTCACAATTTATAATAGGTTCTCCAACAATCTAAAATCATCCACATGCATATCCTACTCACAAATAACTAGGGTTCTTCTCAAAAGATCCAATTTTTATCATCAATCCAACATACATATTCATATCAAACCCTAACATGCTTTCTAATAGATGTAACACCACATACAACACACATAAAACAAAACAAAACAAAACAAAACAAAACAAGTCACTCACCTTGTCGAAGAGATCAAACGAATATAACAAAGCAAGACGAAAAATCCCTCCTTTGCAAAGAATCCAAGATCTCCGCTTTAAATCTCCAAGAAAATAAAAAATAATAAAACCTTGTGTTGTACAGCGAAAGACGGCTGCACTCCACCTTTTAAATAGGCCGGAATTAGAAGAATTAGGGTTTTGAACACATTTGCAAAATAATCCTTTTAAAATATAACTTTACATAAATAGATCCCTATACTTGGAAACTTGATATAACCAATTTAATTGAGATTAAAAAACAAAATAACCACTTTATTTTCAGCCGGCACTGTTTGAAAAGTCCAGAAAAACAGTTTTGCACTTTAATCCCTCAAAATGACAATTTTGCAAAAAGATCCCCTTTTATCGAAACTTGTAAAATAGGCCAAATTCATCAAAACAAAAAGTAACTTTTTAACCCTGAGTTGACTAGGCATTGTACCCAGCCCCAAAATCCGAAAATCTAGAGTTTTCACCCCCATCTGGTAATTTTGCACAAAAGTCCATCTTTTTGAAATATTTGCAAATAGGTTCAATAGATATCAGAAAAATCTAGAAAAATCACAAAAAATCTCAAATAATAAATAATGATTTCCCACAAAATAATTTTGGCTTTTGAACTTTCCAAGAAAATATTTGCACGTGTTTTGCACGTGTAAAAAGATAAATCTTCAGAAAAATATTTATTAAATCTCCAAAAATCATTTTAATTCATTTATAAATCTTTAAAATAATATTTAAAAATACGGGGTACTACAGGTGATGCGGCTGATGCCTTAAGGATGATGACTAAAAGAATGATAGAGAAAGAAGTAGTAGTAGTGGAAAGGAGGTTTGAAGAAAGGGAGGGAAGGAGGGAAAATGGAGAGGTGAATTATTTGGAGTTGATAGTGACGCCTAGAAAGAGGTCTGTGGCAGGTGTTGGAAGGTTTGGAGTGATAGGAAAAGGGGGAGTGATGTGAGATCTCTGATTCTAAAGTTTGTCTGTTTATGTTGCTCTCTATGAAAGAAGGATGGGTTTTTTGCTTGTTTGACTGGCTCACAAACTCTAAATGCAAAACTATATTTCTCCATTTAGTGCAGTTTGAGGTGTTCAGATTTATCGCCAAACGTCGAGGCATGTTTCAAATTACGAGCAAAATTTTGTTTTTCTTGCTTACTCATTTTGGTATTTTTTAAAATTATAATTTTTATATGGTTTTTTATTTTCTCATTCTCATTTTCTTTCATCATCTCTTTTTTAGTTTTCTTCTTGAGTTTTATTTAAGATTTTCTTATTTACTTATTCATTCTATGTTTCGTCTTCCTTCTTCTATTTCCTACTTAGTGGTCTCTACTCTTTAGTTCTGCATGTAGTTAATGCATGGCTGGACAATTATCACTGCACCGATGCAGTTGCCTCTGTTCTTCAAAGTTGTAGTACATCTCTTTCATTTGGTCAAGCTACCAAAAGGGAATACTAGAGTGCCACGAGCAAAATTTTCTTTTTATTTTTTACTCATTTTGGTATTTTTGTAAAAAATAATTATTTTAAAGGGTTTTTTGTTTTCTCATTTCTCTTTTTTAGTTTTCTTTTAAGGTTTTGTTATGTACTTATTCATTCTATGTTTCGACTTCCTTCTTCTATTTTCTACTTAGTGGTCTCTACTCTTTAAATTGTGCATGCAGTTAATGCATGGCTGGACAATTATCACTGCATCGATGCAGTAACCTCTGTTCGTCTGTAGTACTTCTCTTACATTAAGGTCAGGCTGCGGAAAGGGAATACCAGAGTGCCATGTATAAGATTTATTATGCAATATGTTTAATTTGTCACTAAAAAAATTGTGTGCTCATGAAAAGAGAGAAGAGAGGGGGGGGGGGGGGGGGGTGTTCCCACTTATCATTCTATAATATTCACAAATGAGTTGCCATTAGTTCGTAGTATCCTTCAAAAAATGTGCTAAATGTTAATTTCTGTGTTTTGCACTTCGTCGTGCAACTTTTCTTGACTAATAAATGTTCACAGGGTTTTATGCAATGGCTGATACTCATTCAATTGCGACGCTAATCGATTCCACGGCCACCAAGATACAACAACTTCAACAAGCATTTTCTGAACTCAAAAGCCATAGTTCCATATCTTTGAATTTGAACTGGAAAGAGCTTGAAGAACATTTCGATGGGCTAGAGAGGTCACTTCAGAAAAAAATTGTTGAGTTAGAAGATCAGGAAAAGGAGTATGTGAGCAAGGTATCTGAGGCTCATGAGATGTTGGAGAAGCAACAGGCTGCTGTCGTGGCTAAGGAGCTAGAATCGTTGGAAAGGCTTCAAGAGAAAAGAGATACTGTTTTATCTACTGTATTTGAGAAGTACAAGATTTCTCCTTCAGAGACAATAATCAGTGAAATAACTGATGCTACTGTGGAAAGAAAATCTGAGGTGAAGACCGAAGATGAAGCAGAATCTCAGCCTCACTCACAGTTGATGGATTTATGTGAAGAAATGGATGTCAAAGGGCTTCATAAGTTCATTTCTGACAACCGAAAAAATCTTGTTTCAATTCGAGAAGAAATTCCTGTTGCATTGAAAAGAGCTACTAATCCTTTCAGTTTGGTCTTAGAATCTTTGAAAGATTTTTACCCTGGGGAAGTTCTAGGTTTAGATGGAAAGAAGGATGCCAATCTTTTGGGATCACGAAGGACTTGTCTCATGTTGATGGAGTCTATTCCTAATGACAAAATGCTTACATCAGAGATTAAAGAACAAGCAAAGGTGATTGCTAATGAGTGGAAGCCTAAGTTAGATGGTCTCGACACTGATTCTAACAATGGGAACTCTCTAGAAGTACATGCTTTTCTTCAACTTCTTGCCACCTTCGGAATATCTACTGAATTTAATCAAGAAGAGATCTGCAAACTGATTCCAGCTGTTGCTCGACGCCGTCATACTGCTGAATTGTGCCGTTCACTCGGGTTATCAGAAAAAATGCCTGGTTGGTGTTTTGTTGTTATTCTTTTTCTTTGTTTGTTTTTGAGCAAAAATAATTCATGCTTGATCGACTTCATATATGCTTCACTACTGTATTCTCCACAATTATGTCTACAACAACAATACAACAACAACAACAAAGCCTTTTCCCATTTAGTTGGGGTCGGCTACATGAATCCTAGTTTTCCATTCTGCTCGGTTTTGCACAATATGTTCTGTAAGGTTACAAGCTGTCATATATTTTTTCACCGTTTTCACCCAAGTTAGTTTAGGTCTTCCTATACCCCTAACTATACCCTCAATACTTATCAAATCACTCTTTCTAACGGGGGTACTACTAGGTCTACGTGTGACTCTCCACAATTATGTCTCTTATAATAAAAAGTAGATTTGGATTTATGTATGTATGTATGTATGCATACGCATATATGCATAAGTGCGTACATGGATACATAATTAATGTAAAATTTACAAAGGTAGGTTGGATACTTTATCCATAACAAACTCATCTATGACCCACCACTAATTTTGTTGCCAACTGACTATTCGCTGTTTGAAATTTGAGTAGTCACGTCCTATGGCAAATACAGTAGAAGATTTGCTATTTTGAAGGTTTTTAAATAAATTTGTAGTTGAAGCCTATTTATATTAATATATGTACTCACGTAAAATTGTATATCTCACGTAAAAATGTATATATGAATAGTCTTTAGAGCCGCAGTGAAACCTGGGGTCCCTTTGTTGTGCATGGATTTGGGAATCCTTTTCACAGGTCTTGATGTGCGCTACTTTGACCTATATGTGCGCTACTTTGACCTATATGGCTCAAAGCCACAAGTGCTAGCTAGGATAGTGCATCTAGGCTTAAGTTTTCTGTCAAACTTTACTAGTTGATTCAACACCTTTGCAGCCATTTGGTGCATTCATGGGGTGTTAACCGGGGAGGTTTTTTAAAATGTAGCTTTAAAATAAGAGCATTTTCAATAGGCATTAGTGGGAGAGGATTTTCAAAACAAGGTGATTTTAGTGAAATCCTACTTTTCTTATTTTCAAATTTACACTTTCTATAAATAAGTCCAAAAACCTTTCTCCAAAACCATACATTTTATCCTATGTTTCTCAAAACTTAGTGAGGTTGCACCTCCTTCCTCCCTTCCTTCACGTCATCCTCTCTTCTTCTTTTCTTCTTTTGCTCTTTATTTTTCATCAACTAATTAATAAAATAAAATAAAATCTATCATAAAAAATTGGTTTTGATCGAGAGTCATAATATGGTCCATTTTTTCCTTTTTTTTTGGAAACAATTTTTTATGTTTCAACAAATTCAATTTACTCTTGTAAAAAAATCAATTTACCTTGTACTTTATATGAGATTGTTAGTATGAACTACCTGATTCAAAATTAAGTTTTATAATTTTTGATGTTTCATCTTTTTATTGCATTCAATTGAAATATTTTAAATTTATCATACTGTCATATAAATTCAAAATATTTCTCAACATTTTTACTATGATATTGCAAGAGGTTGTAACAAAAACTCACAAACTATAATCTCAGCCATACATTTTAAGTTAAATTTATATCAACCATTCAATAATAGGATCACGTGCATTATGTGTGATTTATAGTATTTATAATAAAGTTTTTTTTTTCAGCTATAGCCTTGTTCCAGAAGAATTAAAAAAACAAAAACAAATCAAGTTAATTTTGCTAGACTTCTCTTCCCAGAATAAAGAAAAGTTTATTATAGAACATAGCATGCATCGCCCGTGTCAATTATTGGTAATTTCAATTTTAACAATAATTAATTATATAGTTTTATATTATCGTTAATATTTATTATGATATATAACGATAATACCCAAAAAAGTATGTGAAATCCAAGTTGACTAATTTCATAAAGATTTTTTAAATCACCCGATTTGCTTTGAAATTACTTTGATTCTAAAATCATACCATGTTTTTGAAAGCCTCTCCAACTAACACCTGCTAAGTGCACTTCTATAAGACAGCATGAATTAGGTTGTAAGCCAAACTCAAAGAACATTCCTTCTCTTTGTTCTAACAACTATTATGGTTATTATCAGTTATCACCTATGAAGCACAAATACGGGTACGGGGTGCGGGTACGATACGACACGGGTACGGGGATACGTGATTTTACAAAAAAGTAGGATACGGGTGCGTTGTGGGTACGTTAAATATAAAATAATTTATATTATATTTACAGATACAGAAATATTTTTCTTGTTAAAAATGCAAGTATTTAAACCATTTCATAGAACTATAAGAATACATTATAATTATTAGCATTTTAGAGAAAATAAATGATAATCTAACTATCAAATCTTTAGGTAGTCTTGTTTTGTGTTTGAGCATAATTGTAAACAACAAACTTTTTGCAATTACTCTAGAACCTCATGCATTTATCTAAATATAATTATGTCTAGAAGTTGTGAAAAATGCATTTAAAAAATTGGGTGCTCCTTGGGTACGCACCCGAGAGTACCCAAGGAGTATCGGTACCCGATACGCACCCGACACGGGTACGTCGACTATTTGGAAGTATCCGTGCTTCCTAGGTTATCACAACTATTCAGCAGCCGCATATGTGTGCTAAAAATGTGGTTATAGTGTAGGTACTTATGAGACTTCATAATACTATAGAGTTTCACATATTAGAGTTGCTCGATTTGCAAATTTTTAATCCTCCATCGTTTATTATGATGGTTAAATACTGGGTCATCCACCAGCAAATTGTTCTTTTTGAATTGGTTTATCCCTGCTTACTAGTTACTAGTATATGTTTGTGTTCATAATACAATTATATTCCCTCAAATTTTACCACTTGTAACTGAAGTTTAAAGTTTTTCTACTGGTTAGAATTTTGCTTGTTTAATTGTTGTATTGTTTGTGGGCTTTACTTCTTAACACTAGAGTTTCACATGATAGAGTTACTCGGCTTTCGATTATGATCCTCCATTATCTATTATCAGTTAATACTTATCAAAGTGCAATTTGGTCTTTTTGAATTGGTTTGACCCTGCTTATTACTATTTTTGGGGGTTCATAATGTAATTATGTCCCCATGTAGTTGGGAAAAAGACTTTGTTGTTGTAATGTAATATGTCCCCATAAATTTTCCAAGGTTGTGGCTGAATTTTTATAATTTTATTTGCTAGACTTTTTTTGGTTAATTAATATCCCGTGTCTTCTTTCATGGAGTCAAAAGCCTTTTTTCGACCTGTGGCAGAGTGAAATAGCCCCTGAGTGAATCGGTGCTGGTGTATTATTTGTTTCTCCAATTATCTCATCTCATTCGGTTAATTTGTTTCTCTTTTTGTGATTTTTTAGCTGTGATTGAATCTTTGGTGAATAGTGGAAGACAAATCGATGGTGTTAATTTGGCATATGCATTTGGACTGACAGAGCAATTTGCTCCTGTTCCATTATTAAAAGCATACCTGAGGGATGTGAGGAAAGTGTTGCAGGTCAAAGCTGGAAGCATGTCACCCTGTGCCCAGGTTGGATTATTTGTCATGTTAGAAATGTTTTAAAATGTTATCTTCGTTGTACTTGTTTTTCCCAGTTTTTTTGGGTTTGTTTCGTATTCTCATTAACATAACTGGCCTATTCCACCTTTCCTTTTAAAAAAAAACAACATCATGGTATTCCAAGGTTATCTGGGTTTGTTATTTGCATAGCTTTTCTGGTTAGCAATGAGAATCATTTTTCTTGATTTAACTCTGTTAAATAGATGTTTCTTTTTGTCTAGCCTAGTCCTAGACTGCTAGTGCCCTTGGACTGTAAATATAAAGTATTTCCTAATTGGACACTTTCTGGCCTTGAATCTTCAAATTACAAATATGTCAAGCAATTTTCCCTTCCAATCTCCATAGAAAGTTACCTCTAACTTCTCTGTAGTTCTCTTATTCCTTATCCATCACTTCGCACATTACGACTGTTGCTTCCAACGTTTTCACTTTAGCTTAACCATCTTTTTTGAGATACTCGTTTTAGTTGTGCAACATTCAACCCATAAAAACTTAGCTGTCTAGTAGTGTGTTTATATTCACCACTTTGCATATTTTACTCACCAGTTACTTGGGATACTATCTCCCTTATCATCCGCCACTACCCAGGTGTGGGGGTGGGGAGTGTTGGATTTCCATCATCCATTTAATTCCTTTGTAGGCTGGAATTAACAATTGACCTTTGGCTTAGGAGTGGGAAGGCTTGTTGTTGGCTCATTGCACTACAAGGGCGTTCTGACAATAATTAATCATGTGCTTATTTTAATAACAAATTTTAAAATGCAACGTTGGAGACCTTAGACTTATTCTCGGCATATTTTTTACGGTTCTTCATCTGCAATACCCTTGGAGATTATTAATTACCTATAAAAATGGAAATAATGTCAGACTAGTGACTGTATGAGACATTTAGAGTTTATTTAATTCAGGAATAGAAAGCAAGATATGTCGAGTTAATCTGTAGAACGTTAATGAGGCAAACATCTTTGCTACTAGCCTTTCAAGAAACTATGTTATGTGGAACTGGCTGCTTTGTTCGTTTATAACCCATCTAAAAAATATCAGGGTTCCTAAAGTTGACCCTGGTACTTCTTTACAGTTTACACCAAAGGTTGGCATCTTCTCAATAATCATAATCTCATATAATTTTCATTATAGACTGATTGTTAGGTTCACAACCATGCCCCTCAATTATTGTCCAGTAAAAAAACCCACCCACTCACAATACTTTTCCTAGAATGTCGTCCACCCTTCTCATGAAAGAGTCCACCCTTCTCATGAAAGAGCGATGATATTAGAAAGAAAATAATAGCGGTGGACAACTATTATCCGAACCGACCAATTCGAACCAAACCAACCCGAACCGACCGGTTTTTAACAGAATCAATTGGGGATTTGGGTTGGCCGGGTTCTTGATCTTCAATAACTAATTGGACCGGTTCGGTTGTTGGATGAGGCTTTCAAATAACCGATGAAACCGAACCGACCGTACCTCTATGCATAAGTCCATAAAAAATATAGTTCTCCTTTAATTTCTTGAATATACAAATAGTCATTTCTTATTTTCTTGGAGATACAAACAGTCTTCTTTAATTTCTTTAATACAAACCGAGCAGTTGTTCTACCTATGTTTTGATTCTCCATAATCCTATGTGATATGTTGTTGAGAAATGCTTGATTTACCGTGTGACCCAACTTAATAGAATCATAAAGTTGATGTAACATTTAGTAGTTATTTTAATCAAGTCAAGCAGAAATTGTTTTCTAAATCTTTTTTTATTGTACCTGAAATTCAATTAGCTATGGTTATTGATGTTTCTTTTATGATAATAAACTAAGATTACAGAAGTATGCAAGTGAAAAAGCAGTTTATCTCACTCATTTAAACGTCATCATCTCAAACAGTTAGTGCAAAATTCATTAACAACTTGTGGTTTTATAAATCTTCATTTTAAATTCATTTCTGAATAACAAATAGTAGGTTGTTTCTTAAGTTTGATTGAAGTTGATCTTTTAAATTTCAACAAAATAATGAATGATGTTGAAGGTGAAAAGTAGCACGCAAAACCGACCATTCAATCCAATCCAAACCGAGCTTAATCGGTTTGGTTGGAAACCAATCCAATTAAGGTTCAGATTGGTCGCGGATGAGAAAATTAAAAAACCGATCTTCTTTGGATCGGTGGTGAATGATCCATATTAGGTCGGATACCGACCGATGCCCACCTCTAGAAAATAATTTGTGTACGAATCTTATTTCTTTCATTATTTTCATTATGTTGGATATAGGCCCAAGTGTTAAATCTACATTCTAAATCTGTAGCCATAGTTCTTCTAAATACTTATTATCCTTCCCTTATTTTAGCTGCATAAAACTGGAGCTCCTTAAAGGGAACTTGAAGTATATGGATAGTTTTTATCTGTATTCCGTATTACTATAGAATTCTGCCCTTCTTATTTCAGAATGAATTGTATGAACGTGAATTATCCGCTCTCAAAGCCGTCATCAAATGCATCGAAGAGCACAAGCCCGAGGAGCAATACCCAGTGGACCCTCTTCATAAAAGGATCCTTCAGCTTGAAAAGGCAAAGGCTGACAAAAGGAGAGCTGCTGAAGCTGCTAAGCCCCAGTCCAAGAGGCCCCGTGCCAATTGCAGCAATCCCCATGTGACTAACTGCCCTCCCGAAAAGAGCTTTTACAGGACAGTACCTGAAAGATATCCATACCCATACGAAAGGCAATACATGTATCCGCCTGAAACCCATCCTATGCCGGTGATGGCATCCCCAACATACACAATCTCGCCAACTCATACCACTTATTATGGGAATGGGTTCCAGGTTCAGTATCAGGCCTCCTATATACACTGAAGTAGAGAGGACACAAACTGATTTGTGATCTTTTCTGACTGTTAGGCGTTTAACTGAAAACTAATAAAACTTTCTCAGCTTCTCAATTTCTTATGTTCTGTCATTGTGTTGTAATGTATGGAGAAACTTAGTTAGATGCTTCATGTAGTAGCAAGTGTTGTGCGCTATGAGTTAAAGTTCGTTATGTTCACATAAAACTTCAATACTTAATGAAGTAATTATCTCTTTGACTCTGATATTATCTTGTGTTTGTTTCTACTGTGAGATTTTATTTTGTGTTTCCAACTTTCTCTAAGGCTCCAAGGGGGTGTTTAAGGGGGTGTTTGGTTGTACATTAAACTTTTCTAAAGTTGTAAAAATTACTGCAGAAAAAAAAAAGTGGAAATGAGTTCTGAAAAAGTGGTTTCGTTGGATGTAGTTTAATTGTAGTATATGATAGAGAGGAGAGAGAAAGAAATTAAATGTAGAAGATTATGTGAAAACATTTTATTGGATAGAGTAAAAAATAGGTGAGAGAAACAATTAAATAAGTGCTACAGTGTACTACAGCTGAAATCCTAAAAGTTTTCTTCGGATTTCTTTTGATGCTACTTTAGCGCTACAGTGCGGAAAAGTGTGAAATTAAATTCAACCCCACTTACCGCTAAACAAAGCAGCGTACAATGTTTTTCTTTCGATTTTAGTTCGCTAGTACACTTATTGCACACCAAACAATCATGTGCCCTAAGCAGGTTTACAGGGTTCATGTAGCATTCATGTAGCATATTGGCGATGAAGATATTCATCTCGTTGTTTATACTAGATGAATAGCACATATATTGCATGTGTTCGTTCTAGTAGATTAGCTGTCGTTCTTCTTTCATAACTTTTGAATGAACGACTTATGATCCCAATACTTTAGCACAGGCTCTGCATGTGATTGTCTATAATCCGCATAACCTCTATACAGTGGAGATTTGAAACTAGTATCTGTTAGAACACGAGTTTCATAAAATAGAAAATTCTAACAATAATTGTGAAGAGTTGCAATTACAGGAAATAAGATTACAAACCATACAATATAATACAGAGTCGAGATTTGAATATCTCTGTCCTTAAAGCAAATTTCGCCCCGTAGTATGACGGTGGTTGACGAATTGCCTCCCAGAATACAACTGTATTACCTTTTCCTGAAGAATAGCACCCTAACTTCAGAGACCTGAGCGAACCGGAGCTGTGTTGTATTCTCAGAACTGACACAGAGGAAGAACAAGAAGAGGATTCGGACTGGTTTTGAACACTCTATCTTCTGGCAGACAAAATGGACTGGTTTTATAGGAGACTTAGAGTAACTGAAGGGTCCATTACTCTGTAACAGCAGAGTAATGATTCAAAAGCGTAACTGATGAGCCTCAACAGTAACAGGGAAAATTTTGGAGCGGGGCAAAATAAAAATATAGGCCAGAGTCGGGCGCACGCACGTTTGTTATTTTGGCTAGGTACTCTCCCCACTACACATTAGTGGTAACCCTAGGGCTACGCCCTTTAGTCCATTTCTTTAGCTTATATACTAGAGAAAATCTTTCCCATCTTCCGATGTGGGATTATTCATTCCAACTGTCCAAGTTAGTACATTGCGAGTACCCAACTTTGGACCTACATTTCTCATTCATACGGGAACCCTTTTTGGCAAGTGAGTACATTACGGAATAGTACTCGAAGAGAGAAACACGATCAAATCAATTTCCGGCGTTGCCGGTGGCCGGAGCCCACCGGAATTTGGGTCGGAAAATCTGCAAAAACTTTTTCCAACAGTATCATCATCTCCTGAGAAGTGAAGAAAAAAATGGATACCTGGTTCCTTCCCTTCTTTTGACATCAATCCCGCCTGATATTACTACAATTTGGTTTTACTACATCCGATACCTCCCACCAGGGTCGGCCCCTATCTTAAGGCTGGTGAGGCGGCCGCCTCAGGCTCCCGAATTTTTTGTAATTTTAGAGCATCTGTAGTCATTGGCTATATATCCAAAAAATGGATATTTTGAAGAAAAAAACCTCTGTAGTCGTCATCTAAATACCCATTTTTTGGGTTTGGGATGAACATGAGACGTCTATGTTTGACAGCGGAAATGACAATATGCATATTTTAGAAATCGGAAGATGATTTACCGTCTTAGTGTCGGACGGTATATGATATGCCGTCTGAGTGTCGGACGGTATATGATATGCCGTCTGAGACAAAAGTTTTAATTGTGAAACGAATGGACGGCAAATGATTTTCCGTTGAATTATTATAAATAAAAAAAATGAAATTGGAAGATGTTCTTCCGTTTGGGGAAGAGAGAGAAAAGTTGGCATTTGTGCATAGGTGTTGGACGGCACATCATGTGTCGTCCATCACATTTTTTGTAGTACCCCATATTTTTAAAATACTATTTTTGAGATCTGAAAATAAATTAAAATGATTTTTGGAGATTCAATAAATATTTTTCTGAAAATTTATCTTTTTACACGTGCAAAACACGTGCAAATATTTTCTTGAAAATTTCAAAAGCAAAAATTATTTTTTGGAAAATCATTATTTATTATTTGGGATTTATTTGTAATTTTTCTAGATTTTTCTGATATTTATTGGACCTATTTGCAAATATTACGAAAAGAATGATCTTTTTTGCAAAATTGTCATTTTGATGGATGAAAGTGCAAAACTGTTTTTCTAGACTTTTCAAACAGTGCCGGCTGGAAATAAGTTGTTCATTTTGTTTTTAAATCTCAATTAAATTGGTTTTATCAAGTTTCCAAGTATAGGGATCTATTTATGTAAAAATATATTTTAAAAGAATTATTTTGTAAATATGTTCAAAACCCTAATTCTCCCAATTCCGGCCTATTTAAAAGAGTGGAGTGCAGCTGTCTTTTGCTGCACAACACCAAGGTTTTACTGTTTTTATTTTCTTGGAGATTTAAGAAGGTGATCTTGGATTTCGCAAAAGAAGAGCTTTCCTTATTCTTCATTAATTTGATTGGATTTCGTCATTTAGGTGAGTGACTTGTTTTGTTTTATTTTGTTTTGTGCATGTTGTAAGTCGTTTTGTTTTGTTCTTGGAATGTTGTATGCGGTATTTTACCTACTAGAAAGCATGTTAGGGTTTGAGTATGAATATGTACGTAATGGATTGGATAAATTGATGAATTAAAATTGGATCTTTTGAGAAGAACCCTAGTTATTTGTGAGTAGAGTTGCATGTGGATGATTTTAGATTGTTGGAGAACCTAATACAAATTGTGAGTAGACTATTTCTTTTGGGTTATTACTGATTTGATTGGATGTGGTGATGTTATGCATTAATTGACTAAATATGAGATTTTTGGACTATTGGTGAGTTGGATGAAAGCAACTTGACCGTGTTAATGATAAATTTGTTTATGAATCAACTATTGAGAATAATTGAGATTGAGTTTGAGGAATTTTGAGAAGGAGTAATGGATTAAAAGGCCATGTCTTGAGGATTTGAGTTTTGATGTCCAGAATTGGACTTGATACATTTTTGATTAAATTTGAGGATTTGTGATTTTGTGAAAGATTTTTACTTGAATTTGGATTTACTCAAATACTAAGATTAATCTGAATATTTTGTTATTTAGTTCATGGATTTGTGAAGTTCTTTTGGTGCACAAGTATGCACAAACATTTTTTCTAAATATCGTATTTTTGTAGTTTAAGAAGAAATTGAGTTTTATGCATTTTCGAAGGATTTTACTATATCTCAACTTATTTTGGTACTTATAAGGTTTGGAATATAAAACAAAGTTATTTTGATATATGACTGATTCTTAAAAACTCTAATTTTGATATATGCACACATTCATGTTTTATTGTTGAAGAAATTCATCAAAAAGCTATTTTATCAATTCAAGTGGTTTTTGATTGGCTTTTATGGATTTTGTATATCCTATAAGTTGTATTTGATCATATCAGAAATATACTTTTTATAGATTTCGTTTTTGTAAAGTAAATCTTCGTATCGGTTGAAATATGCACAACCCAAACAGCAGTCTGTAGGTGTGATAGTCGACTGGAATGTTTCGATAGTCGACCGTCGCCACCTGGCTGTTGTGTTTTTCTCATTTTCTTGAAATCTCGTGCGGAACAGTCGACTGACCCATTCCTCCAGTCGACTGTCTCTACTCTGTTTTGATATTTTCTCGAGGTGTTGGATTTTCGCTCTGGACAGTTGACTGGTGACTTTTACAGTCGACCGTTAGTACTTAGAATTATTTTTCTTAAAAATGTTGGATTTTCGCTCTGGACAGTCGACTGATGACTCTTTACAGTCGACTGTTACTGATGCTTTCTTGAGTTATTCTGATGTTCTTTAAACGATTGATTCTTTAAATATTTTCGAATTTATAACTTACTTTTCTAAATGCTATTCTTGTAGGATAATGGCTCGATTCTGGTTCAGTTTGTTTATATCCGTCGTATCTGCAGCGATCGAAAGTTTCAGTACACCAGTCGACTGCATGTGGGTCTCAGTCGACTGTCCAGAGAGGAGTTTCAAAGGCTAAGGATACAGCAGCAGGGTACGCCAGTCGACTGCATATGGGACTCAGTCGACTATCCAGAACTAATTACCAGTCGACTGATAAGAAGACCAGTCGACTGTAGGCGGGTTTGTAAACCAGAATAGGCCCATTTCAGAAAGCCCAGTAGTTTCCCTATAAATACACCCGTTAGGGTTTTGTAAAGAGTAACACCTCTATTCGAATTTTGCAGCCGTCATCTTTGTAAGGGTTTGTTTTCGCCCATTGGTGATTATTTGAAGAAGAACCCCAACCGCCCTGTGGATGTAGGCACTTGTTTGCCGAACCACGTAAATCTTTGTGTCCTTGTGTTTGCTTGTTTTCTGTTTTTCGCTATTTCTCTCCTTTGATCGGTGGTTAATTTGTATTCCGCACAACAAGTGGTATCAGAGCATTTGGTTCGACCTAGAGGGAGATGGCGAATGAAGCAGATGCAACCAAGGATGTTGCGGGATCAAGTTCGTCCAGAACAACGATTCACAACGCAAAATTTGAAGTTGAAAAATTTGATGGAACAAATAATTTCGGGATGTGGCAGTGTGAGGTATTGGATGTTCTGGTTCAACAAGAACAGGACATTGCTTTGGAGGAAGAAAAACCAAAGAATATGTCCGATGCAGATTGGAAGAAGTTGAACCGAGTTGCGTGTGGGACTATTCGGCTCTTTATCGCGAAAGCTCAGAAGTATGATTTGATGAGGGATACCATTGCTGCGGTGTTGTGGAAGAAACTCGAAGACAAATACATGAGGAAAAGTTTGGAGAATCGGCTGTATTTGAAGAAGAGACTTTTTCGCTTCACCTATACTGAAGGTATGTCTATGAACGCTCATGTTGAATCATTTAATAAATTATTGGCTGATTTGTTAAATTTGGATGAGCAAATTAAAGATGAAGACAAAGCCCTAATTCTGTTGAATTCATTACCCGAATGTTATGATCATTTAGCGACAACTTTAATATATGGAAAAGATACTGTTAAATATGAAGATGTTGCAAATGCTCTGTTGAATAATGAAACTAGGAGAAGGGATAAAATGGTTGATAGAGAAACTTCTGAAGCATTGATTGTAAGGGGCAGAACTGAGACCAGATCTGAGACCAAATCTGGGAATAAAGGAAACAAATCTCGTTTCAAATCGAGAGGAGTTTCAAAGGACAGAAAGATACCAGCCAGAGATGAATGTGCTTTCTGTCATGAAAAGGGGCATTGGAAAAAGGATTGTCCGAAGCTGCGAAATAAGGGAAATTCGACTGCAAATGTGACTATTGATAATTTAGATAGTGATGATGATTTTTCCTTTGCACTTGCTGCTAGTCCCTCTCTTTATCAAGAAGTATGGTTTCTTGATACAGCAGCCTCCTATCATATGTCTTGGAAAAAGGAGTGGTTTACTTCCTTAGAGTATATGGATGGTGGGGTAGTTTTGATGGGAAATGATGTGCCTTGTAAGAAGGTAGGAATCGGGAAGATTGAATTGTTAATGCACGATGGTCTTATTAGGGAGCTTTCAGATGTATGGTATGTTCCAGATTTGAAAAAGAATTTGATTTCACTTGGTGTTTTGGAGGCCAGTGGATTGAAATTTGCAAGTGAAGGTGGCATTCTGAAGGTGACTAACGGATCACTCGTGGTTATGAAAGGGCAAAGAAAAAGGAACTTGTTTTTCTTGCAGGGAAAAACATATTTGGGTCAGGCTGCCAGTGTAACTGAAAAGCCTAAACAGGTTGTTCCCGATTCTACAAGGTTGTGGCATATGCGACTCGGGCATGCAGGAGAAAAGGCCTTGCAGGGGCTTGTGAAGCAAGGGTTGCTTAAAGATGCTAAAGGTTGCAAGCTGGAATTTTGTGAACATTGTGTGTTAGGTAAGCAAACCAGGGTGAAGTTTGGTACAGCTGTACATCAGACAAAGGGTATCCTCAATTATGTGCACACAGATGTTTGGGGCCCTATGCAGACACCTTCTATGAGTGGTAGACACTGGTTTGTTACATTTGTTGATGACTACTCCAGACGAGTTTGGGTATATACCATGAAACACAAAGATGAAGTTTTGACATTGTTCACAAGCTGGAAGAAGAAAGTTGAAAACCAGACTGGAAGGAAGATTAAGGTTCTGAGGTCAGATAATGGAGGGGAATACAAGAACGATCCGTTTCTGAAATTGTGTGAAGATGAAGGGATCCAGAGGCACTTCACAGTTAGGAAGACTCCACAGCAAAATGGGGTTGCAGAAAGGATGAACAGAACCTTACTTGAGAAGGTGAGATGTATGCTAGCACAGTCTGGATTGAAGAAGACATTTTGGGCAGAAGCTGTTATATATGCAAGCCACATTGTCAACCGTTTACCATCTGCAGCACTTGAAGGCAAAACGCCTATTGAGGTATGGAGTGGTAAACCTGCATCTGATTATAGTTTTTTGCATATATTTGGTTGTCCTGCTTATTTTCATGTAACTGAAACTAAACTTGATGCAAGAGCCAAAAAGGCTATATTTGTTGGTTTTAGTACTGGTGTCAAAGGTTACAGGTTGTGGTGTCCAGAACAGAAAAAGTTAGTAATCAGCAGGGATGTTACCTTTGATGAGACCAGCATGATTAGCTCGGAACAGTCGACTGGTGAAAGTGGCCAGTCGACTGGTGATCCAAAACAACAGAAGAATGGGAGAGTTTCGGGTCAGTCGACTGGTGCCCATATTCAGTCGACTGGTAATCCAGAACAGTAGAAGAGTGGGAGAGTTCTCCAACAGGTGGAGTTAGAAAAGCTTTCAGTTGAAAATCCTGCTCCTGCCCAAAATGAAGATGATGTGGTTGATACTGAGGATGAGGAAGAAGTTCCTATCCAAGACCCTCCCCAGCAGGAAGAATCAATTGCAGCAAGAAGGCAAAGAAGAGATATCAAACGACCATCTCGCTTTACAAAAACAGTTGCATTTGCTCTTCCCATTGTTGATGATGAAGTTCCCTCCAACTTCAAAGAAGCCACTAGAAGTTCTGAAAATGCAGATTGGAAAGTTGCTATGGATGAAGAGATGAACTCTCTTCATAAGAACAAGACTTGGGATCTAGTGCAATTGCCAAAGGGGAAGAAAGCCATCGGTTGCAAGTGGGTGTATACGAAGAAAGAAGGTCCAAAAGACAGTGTTCGGTTCAAGGCTAGACTAGTTGCAAAGGGGTATGCTCAACAGGAAGGAGTTGACTATAATGAAGTGTTCTCTCCGGTTGTGAAGCATCCTTCTATTCGGATTTTGTTGGCATTGGTAGCACAGTTTGATCTTGAATTGACACAGATGGATGTGAAGACTGCATTCTTACATGGGGACCTAGATGAAGAAATTTATATGTTGCAGCCAGATAGGTTTAAGATTGCTGGGAAGGAAAGTTCTGTTTGCAGGTTGAAAAAGTCTCTCTATGGGTTGAAGCAATCTCCAAGGCAGTGGTATTTGAGGTTTGATCAGTTTATGAAAGTGCAGAGATATTCCAGAAGTGAGTATGATCATTATGTCTATTTCAGAAAATTGCAGGATAGCTCTTTCATATATCTGTTATTATATGTGGATGACATGTTGATTGCCTCTAAAAATGCTAAGGAGATTCAAAATTTGAAGAATCAGCTGAGTTCTGAATTCGAGATGAAGGATCTTGGTGAAGCCAAGAAGATACTTGGGATGGAGATAGCTAGAGACAGAGCAAAGGGCATAGTAAGTTTGACACAGAAGCAATATCTATTGAAGGTGCTGAAACGGTTTGGTATAGATGAGAAAACTAAACCAGTCAGTACACCCTTAGCCACTCATTTCAGAATTAGTGCTTCTCAGTCTCCAAGTACAGATGAAGAGAGACAGTATATGGCTAATGTACCTTACACTAGTGTGGTTGGCAGTTTGATGTATGCCATGGTTTGTACTCAACCAGACATCTCTCAGGCGGTGAGTATGGTTAGTCGATATATGCATGATCCAGGCAAAGAGCATTGGCAAGCAGCTAAGTGGATTTTGAGGTACATAAGTGGCACCACAGATGTGGGTTTGAAGTTTGAAAGGGATAACAATATTAGCAGATTATTGGTGGGTTATGTTGATTCTGACTATGCAAGTGATCTAGATAAGAGGCGGTCTACTACAGGCTATTTGTTTACAATGGCTAGAGCACCTATAAGTTGGAGGTCCAATTTGCAGTCCACTGTAGCATTGTCTACTACTGAGGCTGAATACATGGCAGTTGCTGAGGCTATGAAGGAAGCCATTTGGATTCATGGACTTTTGAAGAGCTTGGAAATTCATCGGGAGAAGGTGGAGGTACACTGTGACAGTCAGAGTGCTATCCATTTAGCGAAGAACCAAGTTCATCATTCGAGGACCAAACATATTGATGTCCGTTATCATTTTGTGCGTGATTTGATAAAGGAAGGTAATATTCTTCTAGTGAAGATTGGGACAGCTGATAATCCTGCTGATATGTTGACCAAAATTGTTGGGGCAGCCAAGTTCAAGCATTGCATCAACCTGGCTAATATTTTGCATGCTTGATGATTTGGAATGGGCAGTTGGAATGGTGCTTTGCTATTTGTGTGCTTAGTATGTGATATCATACTAAGGTGGAGTTTGGCTTGTTGTTACATTTGATGATGAGCATTTGTTTTGGAGTATTTTTTTGGAGATTGCTTGGGCTACTTGGAAGATCTCGCCAAGGTGGAGATTGTAGGATAATGGCTCGATTCTGGTTCAGTTTGTTTATATCCGTCGTATCTGCAGCGATCGAAAGTTTCAGTACACCAGTCGACTGCATGTGGGTCTCAGTCGACTGTCCAGAGAGGAGTTTCAAAGGCTAAGGATACAGCAGCAGGGTACGCCAGTCGACTGCATATGGGACTCAGTCGACTGTCCAGAACTAATTACCAGTCGACTGATAAGAAGACCAGTCGACTGTAGGCGGGTTTGTAAACCAGAATAGGCCCATTTCGGAAAGCCCAGTAGTTTCCCTATAAATACACCCGTTAGGGTTTTGTAAAAAGTAACACCTCTATTCGAATTTTGCAGCCGTCATCTTTGTAAGGGTTTGTTTTCGCCCATTGATGATTATTTGAAGAAGAACCCCAACCGCTCTGTGGATGTAGGCACTTGTTTGCCGAACCACGTAAATCTTTGTGTCCTTGTGTTTGCTTGTTTTCTGTTTTTCGCTATTTCTCTCCTTTGATCGGTGGTTAATTTGTATTCCGCACAACAATTCTTGCTACAGAACATATGTTTTCAAGATATTTTATTTTTGAAATTGGATTCTGGGATTTTATAAAGATTTGGGTTTTGTTGATTGGAGAGGTTTCTCCCTATGATCGTCGTTTTGACGATAGATTTGTGAGGTTTATTGAAAGTTGTGGTTTTGATGGATGAGTTGTGGATCTCTAGGGGTTGAGTGAGAGTCCTGTGAACCGGCATTTGAGATTTTTGATTTAGACCTGGGGGTCTTGGTTTGGTTGTTGTTAAGTATTTAAGTCCGGCAGGATACACTAACTCTAGAGATGGAGATTTTGTGTTTTGATAATAACTAACTTAAGGACAGGCACTAGTGGAGATGTGATGGAACTTGGGAAACGTAAGTATAGGCTCATGGTTTGTTTAGTCCAACGGATGCGTTCCAGGATTGTTTGTTGTTCTTTCCCGAAAGGACATTTGTATGTTCACGTGTCGAGGGTCTGCAGGCCTATTCACGGAGCATGCAGGGTGCATTCGCGTGTCGAGGGTTGGCAGGCCTATTCACGGAATGTACCTGGTGTATCTGCACGTCGAGAGCCTTGCAAGCCTATTCGTGGGGTACACGGGTTTGGGAGATAAATCTCGGTTATTTTTGAGCTATTTTACATGATGCTTGCGCGTCGAGGGCTGTGGTGCCTATTCGCAAAGTATTCTGGATCTTGTTTTCCATCACCGTAGTAGGATTAGTTGCATAACGAGGGGTTTAACCCTATAAAGTGGAGATCGTTAAGGACTTGCACCGGACCTATGTACTATGGAATACATAGAATCCGACAAGTATGCATCAGAGAGTCAGCATATAGAGATTGTGTTTTCTTGACTTAGTTTTATGCTTGTGTTTTCCTATATTCCTACACCTGACACTTAGTCTAGATTCACTTAATATTTTCATGGATTACTATTTTCTATCTTATATTCCTTGATGTTTCCATGCGTTACTTATTGGTATTTCTCATTTCGTTTATTCTTGCGATTAATACATGTTGTTGATGACTCCATGCTTAATGTTTTATTTATGTTGTTTTGTTTTTATGTCACTCACACTGTTATGGCTGATCTCTTTAGTTTTGGGGGTTAGGTTTATCTCTAGCCTCATGTTTTACAAGTTGTTGTTGCTTAGAGCTTGGAGTTTGGATGCTTGAGATAAATTGATGTAATAGAGCTTTTGTGTAAATTATAAAAGAAAGTGTTGTAAAAGAAAGTTTGTAATTCAAGGTGTTTGTGTTTCCGCTGTGTTTTGTAAATGATTATTGTAATAAAAGTTGAAATAAAAATTATCTGTGTTTTTGGCTATGTTTACTATTGCAATTAAAGTTGATGTTGAAAATTGTGCCACGTATTTCTAAAATATCATATTGAAAATTCGGAGCGCTGCATTTTTTGGTTTTTTTTTTTACGGGACAACAAATCATCTGCCATCCTTCACACTATTTAAATATAAAAAAATATGTAGATCTTCAAACGATATATGATCTTCCGTTTCATATAAAAAAGCCTTTTTTGAGTATAGATAGCTGCAGCGTTTGAGCTATTTGCTATTTCTAAAATATCCATATACCCATTTTTTAACTTCAACGGCTACAGATGCTCTTAGTCTTAGGGGTTCCCCTTATAAATATATGCACATATTTTGCGCGGAAAAAATTATTTTGTTACTAGGGGCCCAAAAGTAATTATTTAGGTCTTTCGCCTCGGGCCCCGGGTAACTCAGGGCTGGCCGTGCCTCCCACTAGGCCTGGGAGGGTCGGTACTGCATGGCTATATAACTCGCTCACTTGGTGTTCCGACTTGCTCATCGAGTGAATTATATTCAGCGCTGAATTGTTGGTCCAATATCGATTGAGGTCAAGTATGAATTGAGCAAGATGACTGTACAAACCCAATCCATTTGTCGGCAAAAATATCACATCAGTTTTTTTTCCATTATTGGTAGCACTGTCATCGAGTCGGGTCGGGTTCCTGAGATACCCAATTCATTTGTAGGCAGAAACATCACATCAGTTTTTTGCATTATTGGTAGCACTGTTATCGAGTCGGGTCGGGTTCGTGAGATACCCAGACCCTGCGCCAATCCATCTGTAGGTAGAAATAGCACATCAGTTTTTTTGCATTATTGGTAGCACCGTTATCGAGTCGGGTTGGGTTCGTGAGATACCCAAATCCTACCCTATGCATGATCCAGGTCTATTTATTTTTTTGGTCCGGTTTGGGTAGGATTGGTTCCGGGGTACCCAACCGTCTAGTAATATACAACAACAATAATAATAATTTTGTTTTTGAATGTTTACTAAAGATTTCACTATTCAAATTCATAACATTTTTTCTTCTTCTTTATATTACCACAAGAATTAGCTACGTAACGAAAGTAAAAGTATAATTAATATATAAATGAATATAGGTAAATTGATTTTACAAAATAAAGAGTATAAAATACAAATTGGGAGTAAAAAAAATGATTGCACTCTTTATTAAGTTATATAAACATATTAGACTTAATTTTCTATCAAAAAATAATTATTTTTGTAACACATACAACTATCTTGTTCTAATATACTAAAATTTAAGCTATTAGCTAGGGATGGCGAACGGGTCACTTGGGCCGGGCCGGGCCCAACCCGGACGGGTTGGGACGAATTCATAACCGGGCCGGGCCGGGTTGGTCCCCTATACGGGCCGGGCCGGGCCGGGTTACATTCTCAAATGGGTGGCCCGCCCAACCCGCGAACCCTTTAGGGCTCAACCCGGGTTGGGCCGGGTCGACCCGCGGGTTGGCCCGTATAATATTTTTTTTTTTTTTTTTTTAGTTTAAATTAAAATAATAATAATAATAATTTTTTGAATGTTGTATACTTGTATACAAACAATCATATCTTTGTTTGATGAATTATGAATACTACAATTCTTAAAAAATTATATTACTAAGTTACGTAGTATTAGTATCAAATTGAGGGATATTTCAAAAATTATGTTTGAATGTTACTAAGTAAGTAATTATATTAGTAAGTAATTTTGGGGAAATATCCCCAAGTAAGTAAAACTATCAAATATCAATAAGTAATTATAATACTAAGTAATAATACTAAGTTCACTAAGTAATAATACTTAGTATTATAAGTAATAATAATACAATTCATTAAATTCAGTAATAATAATAATAAGTAATAATACTACAATTCTTCAAATGTCCCCAAATGATGTTTAATTATAATACTAAGTAATTAATAATATTAATAAACAAAAAAAATCGTTGAAGAGTGAAGACTAATAATAAGATTGAAAGAGTGAAAATGACAACAAAATTTGGAATTTTATTCATATGAATTTAAGTTATACAATTTGAACAATTTATAACGAAATGAAGAATTCAATTCACAAATAAGTTTTATACAATAACATATTTGTTATATACAATTTTAATTGAGTACAAGTTTTCTAATTTGACATAACAAGAGAAAGCTATTGTAAGTGTTGTCATTGTTGTTGTTCTTGTTGTTGATCTTCGGGCGAGTTGCTCCCACTTGTTGAACTTGATAGTGCTTTTCCTTGCGTCCTATCTTCAGCCTTCAGCCAGTCTTCTGTGCAAACGAGCATCTCCAACGACTCCGGCTTCAACCTATTTCTGTAATCAGATAGAACCCTGCCACTTGTAGAAAATGCACTCTCAGAAGCAACTGTAGAGACAGGAGGAGTTAGCAAATCTTTAGCCATAATTGACAGAATACTAAAAGTGTGTTCATGTTCTTTCCACCACTGTAAAATATCTAGTGGAGAAATAGTAGGCTCAGTATCCTGTTGGTTATACCAATTTAATTCATTTGGTTGATTAGTCCTAGGTTTTTTAGATTGAATTTGTTCAAGTAAACTAAATGTTCTATCACCAATTCTACTTTTACCCTTATCTCTAGAACTACCAGACGAAGAACTAACTACAGAAGTTGTACCACTAGAAGCAAAACGTCTATCATAATAATCATACAAGTTATTTAAGGTAGTTTCAAACTGAACTAAAAACTGATCGCAATCAATTGTTAATTCTACATTGTTCTCTAAAAATCCAAAAAACATTTGTATCAAATTCTTCGTACCTTCTAATTTGATACGGGGATCCATAACAGTAGCAACACAAATCAACATCGGAGGAGGAAAATAATACTTCAAAAATTTTTGAAATGCAGGTATTACAATGTTACTAATATAGACATCATTTAACATTTCGTTAAATATTTGTACCATGCTAACTAATTCAATAAAAATGCTACTAGAAGTAGATTCATATGTTTTAGAAAACTTTAAAGTTGCGGTTTTAAAAGGTTCTAAAAATTTCAACAAAGCTTCAGAAAAAAACCAATCGGCGGGAGTCATTTCAAAATTAGGCATATTTTGTGCGATACAAAAATCATTTACAACTGCTTTATATTCGGTGACAACATTAAGTAAATCAAAAGTAGAATTCCATCGGTGTCTAACATCCTTTGGAAATTTTCTAAAAGGAACTTTCCTAACTCTACACCAAGCTTTCCATTCTTGTAGAATGCTTGGTTTTAATGCAATGAAATGTACACAATTTCTAATTTTATGTATATATGGATCAGCTATTTTTAATGCGTCTTGAACACATAAATTTATAATATGACATGCACATCTAACATGAAAAATTTTGTCAGATGGAGGGTTTAATACAGATTTTAAAGTAGTAATTGCTACATTGTTGTTAGATGCATTATCAAAACTAATAGCCATAATTTTATCGCGAATATGAAAAACATCACAAATTTCTATAATACGGTTTGCTATTTCGTCGCCACTATGGGGATACGGCAACGACGCAAGTGATATGATTCTTTTATTAAGAAT